>OX465381.1:0-600000 GCA_950004255.1 Mesopsocus fuscifrons
ACCTAACCTAACCTAACCTAACCTAACCTAACCTAACCTAACCTAACCTAACCTAACCTAACCTAACCTAACCTAACCTAACCTAACCTAACCTAACCTAACCTAACCTAACCTAACCTAACTAACCTAACCTAACCTAACCTAACCTAACCTAACCTAACCTAACCTAACCTAACCTAACCTAACCTAACCTAACCTAACCTAACCTAACCTAACCTAACCTAACCTAACCTAACCTAACCTAACCTAACCTAACCTAACCTAACCTAACCTAACCTAACCTAACCTAACCTAACCTAACCTAACCTAACCTAACCTAACCTAACCTAACCTAACCTAACCTAACCTAACCTAACCTAACCTAACCTAACCTAACCTAACCTAACCTAACCTAACCTAACCTAACCTAACCTAACCTAACCTAACCTAACCTAACCTAACCTAACCTAACCTAACCTAACCTAACCTAACCTAACCTAACCTAACCTAACCTAACCTAACCTAACCTAACCTAACCTAACCTAACCTAACCTAACCTAACCTAACCTAACCTAACCTAACCTAACCTAACCTAACCTAACCTAACCTAACCTAACCTAACCTAACCTAACCTAACCTAACCTAACCTAACCTAACCTAACCTAACCTAACCTAACCTAACCTAACCTAACCTAACCTAACCTAACCTAACCTAACCTAACCTAACCTAACCTAACCTAACCTAACCTAACCTAACCTAACCTAACCTAACCTAACCTAACCTAACCTAACCTAACCTAACCTAACCTAACCTAACCTAACCTAACCTAACCTAACCTAACCTAACCTAACCTAACCTAACCTAACCTAACCTAACCTAACCTAACCTAACCTAACCTAACCTAACCTAACCTAACCTAACCTAACCTAACCTAACCTAACCTAACCTAACCTAACCTAACCTAACCTAACCTAACCTAACCTAACCTAACCTAACCTAACCTAACCTAACCTAACCTAACCTAACCTAACCTAACCTAACCTAACCTAACCTAACCTAACCTAACCTAACCTAACCTAACCTAACCTAACCTAACCTAACCTAACCTAACCTAACCTAACCTAACCTAACCTAACCTAACCTAACCTAACCTAACCTAACCTAACCTAACCTAACCTAACCTAACCTAACCTAACCTAACCTAACCTAACCTAACCTAACCTAACCTAACCTAACCTAACCTAACCTAACCTAACCTAACCTAACCTAACCTAACCTAACCTAACCTAACCTAACCTAACCTAACCTAACCTAACCTAACCTAACCTAACCTAACCTAACCTAACCTAACCTAACCTAACCTAACCTAACCTAACCTAACCTAACCTAACCTAACCTAACCTAACCTAACCTAACCTAACCTAACCTAACCTAACCTAACCTAACCTAACCTAACCTAACCTAACCTAACCTAACCTAACCTAACCTAACCTAACCTAACCTAACCTAACCTAACCTAACCTAACCTAACCTAACCTAACCTAACCTAACCTAACCTAACCTAACCTAACCTAACCTAACCTAACCTAACCTAACCTAACCTAACCTAACCTAACCTAACCTAACCTAACCTAACCTAACCTAACCTAACCTAACCTAACCTAACCTAACCTAACCTAACCTAACCTAACCTAACCTAACCTAACCTAACCTAACCTAACCTAACCTAACCTAACCTAACCTAACCTAACCTAACCTAACCTAACCTAACCTAACCTAACCTAACCTAACCTAACCTAACCTAACCTAACCTAACCTAACCTAACCTAACCTAACCTAACCTAACCTAACCTAACCTAACCTAACCTAACCTAACCTAACCTAACCTAACCTAACCTAACCTAACCTAACCTAACCTAACCTAACCTAACCTAACCTAACCTAACCTAACCTAACCTAACCTAACCTAACCTAACCTAACCTAACCTAACCTAACCTAACCTAACCTAACCTAACCTAACCTAACCTAACCTAACCTAACCTAACCTAACCTAACCTAACCTAACCTAACCTAACCTAACCTAACCTAACCTAACCTAACCTAACCTAACCTAACCTAACCTAACCTAACCTAACCTAACCTAACCTAACCTAACCTAACCTAACCTAACCTAACCTAACCTAACCTAACCTAACCTAACCTAACCTAACCTAACCTAACCTAACCTAACCTAACCTAACCTAACCTAACCTAACCTAACCTAACCTAACCTAACCTAACCTAACCTAACCTAACCTAACCTAACCTAACCTAACCTAACCTAACCTAACCTAACCTAACCTAACCTAACCTAACCTAACCTAACCTAACCTAACCTAACCTAACCTAACCTAACCTAACCTAACCTAACCTAACCTAACCTAACCTAACCTAACCTAACCTAACCTAACCTAACCTAACCTAACCTAACCTAACCTAACCTAACCTTTTTTTTTTTTTTTTTTTTTTTTTTTTTTTTTTTTTTTTTTTTTTTTTTTTCGGAGAGGGAAACCTTTTATAGGCGAATCGGCACGCAGGCCGAGACAGTGTGAGAGTCGCCACCTCTAGGGGTGGAATACTCACTAAAACCCATCTCCGTGCTCCCCCTACACCCCGGGATCGCTTTCGCATTACTTCAGGGTGTAGGGTTCTTAGCAATTCTTAGCAATTCTTAGAAAATAAAACATTTTCCTTCATAGGTAGGTACATTTTTTATTACTTTCCTTTGGCTTAGCCAGTCTGTGCCAACGATATTGCTACTGTACCTACCTAAAAATAGTCCCGAAACAACAAGACGCAGTTCGAATCGTGACCACTGTAGAAAACAACAAACAAACAAATCCTTAATACGTAGATAGGTACCTTACACTTCTTATTGACAGTCAACTTGCTACATCATTCAAACTAGGTAGGTAGTTCGAGTTGTCACCACTGCTGTTGCAAAAACAAAAAAAAAAACAAAAAAATCTAAATACGTAGGTAGGAGGTAGATACCTATAGGAGGTAGATAGAAACATTTTTTATTGACAGTCAAATTGCTACATCATTCAAATTGACAGTCAAATCAATTATTGTCAAGCTTAACCAATTATCTACAACTGACTAGGTATAGGTACACAGGTATATGAAAACATCGATAACCGCATTTACGAACTGGAGAACAGGCATCCAATAATGATTCATTTCAGATGGGAAAGTACCTATTGCTATTGCTAGGATTCCATTTCGATGCGTGCACATTTTCAACGAATTTTCAATTGGTCACAGAGTTGCATGACACCAATCTATAGGTACTGACTTCCATGACCGAAGTCACGTGCGTCGCTTCCAACATGATGCGCCTGCCAAGCCAAAAAAAATAAGGCTCCTCATCGCAAGACCATAGGTACCATATACCGCTCATTAATTTCAATTGACTTATCATGATACCTACCTATAGTCAACATTCCCTCAGAAAGTGGGCCACAGAAACCCCCCAGAAACTACCAGCAATGTCGTCGGGATAAGCATCAGTCGGTAGGTCATACTAATATATTATTATGCGGTCAAGTAGGTCTGTACCATATACCTATCCCACTATATTAAAATCCTCTCGGTCCCCCCAAAATTGTGGTTGCCACTACAGAGATTCTGCATGTCAAGTTATAGTAAGGGTAAAATCGCTGAGCCTTAAGCGGCCGTGCTTAATAGTTACGAGTTGCCACACTGTAAGAAAATGGGGTAGTGTAGGGTTTCGGGGGTTCTTTGTGGCTTTTTGCATCTTTGGAGCTACAGTTGATCTCAATAGCTCATTTCATTCCTCATGAAATGCGCTACAAGATAAACACATAAACAAAACAGTGCCAGCTAACGAGATAAACGACTTTTTGATTGAGGTTCGATTGGTTTTTAGTGCTGTTTCGTTTTACACACACACCAAACCGATAACATTAGTTTTTTTTTTTTTTTTTTTTTATACATTTCTTATTCGGGATGAATCAGGCTTTAACGAAATAAAAAGGTATAATAATGAATGTCATTGTTTAAGCTACAATTTGATATGCAATTTCGCGCCATCTTGACGGGACAGGTGTCGTGTCACCAGACGCCAGTCAAAGGTCACAAAACCGTGCCATATTTGAAATGGTGCAGACTTGCGGTAAAAAAATCATAGCATTCAAACTGTTTGCCCTATATGAGAGATACAAAGGAGTTTTGGTTTCAGAATAAAAATGGACTTTCAAGGAGGGAATTAGGTGGTAAAGCTGCTAATTAAGCCAATAAAACCAGTTAGAATGACACGTATGTCACCTACCTACCATTCCGTTGTCTGTTTCATTCGTCAAGAACGTCGAAGCGAAAGACGGGGACGTCATCCGCCGGGAACGGCCTGTCTCCGGTGGTTAATCGGGCGAAACGAAACCACCATGGGCGCCAGCGCGTGGCTCGACAACCTCATCAAGATATCGTAGCCTGACGATCGTACGGACCAGCCGCAACGCGTCCTCATGCCCCCACCCTCGCAAGCCGTCAGGCTAGGACGATCCCCTGCCGGTTGCCTGCCTCGCGAGAGCGTCTGTCGTCAATGACCCCGTCACATCACGACAGACACTCCGCACCAGGGAGCGGACAGCTACCGTGCAGTCTCGACGTTGGCGGCGCTTCATCCCCACCATGCCCAACAACAACGGTTCTCCGAAGAACCGCTGGAGCTGGTCGTGACGACACGTCACGACATCGTCAACGAGGTGCGCCACCATCCACACGTCGTTACTGCCTCTGCGCCCGACGTCAGCCGCCAAGTGGCCGACGTGACGAAACCACACCGTCGTCGACACGGCGGGCTGTCCATCACGGCCGGCCTGCGACGACGACGCGACGACAGATCGAGGTGCCGAGGTGTGAATGACCCGAGAAACGTGCCGACACTGTGGGCACCCATGCCCATGCCCAGTGCCGCAGTCGTGCACATGACCTGGACCCTTCCGGCCAGCCACTCGTCAAGGATGACCCGCCGTGATAAACGGCACCATTCACCGCTCCCCTCGCCCGCAGATGATCCGCGGCTTCGTCACGGGTTGACGAGTAGATGATGATGGCGGTCCGCGTAGATGGCGGCCATCATGCTGCCGAAGCTACGCCTCACCCGGACCCTCGCGGAACAAGTTGCTGCGCCGGTCAGTTGACGACACGATGGCGTCAACCCGTGGCAATCCCAGGGCAGCGGCGATTTGTTGCCGGTGCGCCGGACTCGCTGTTGACGTCGCGCACTCGTCATCGGGACGTCCGGCGACGCCCGCTTGAAGAAAGCGAGCTCGACGCACGACTGACGATGGTAGCCGAGTTCGATGATGGCGTGCGTTTCGGCAACAACGAACCCGTTGCAGCCTCCTCTGAACCAACGAGAGGTGTCGCAGGAAGGCTCGGGACGCCTCCGCGCGAACTCTCTCCGACGTGACGAAACCACACCGTCGTCGACACGGCGGGCTGTCCATCACGGCCGGCCTGCGACGACGACGCGACGACAGATCGAGGTGCCGAGGTGTGAATGACCCGAGAAACGTGCCGACACTGTGGGCACCCATGCCCATGCCCAGTGCCGTAGTCGTGCACATGACCTGGATCCTTCCGGCCAGCCACTCGTCAAGGATGACCCGCCGTGATAAACGGCACCATTCGCCGCTCCCCTCGCCCGCAGATGATCCGCGGCTTCGTCACGGGTTGACGAGTAGATGATGATGGCGGTCCGCGTAGATGGCGGCCATCATGCTACCGAAGCTACGCCTCACCCGGACCCTCGCGGAACAAGTTGCTGCCGGTGCGCCGGAGTCGCTGTTGACGTCGCGCACACGTCATCGGGACGTCCGGCGACGCCCGCTTGAAGAAAGCGAGCTCGACGCACGCCTGACGATGGTAGCCGAGTTCGATGATGGCGTGCGTTTCGGCAACAACGAACCCGTTGCAGCCCTCCTCTGTACCAACGAGAGGTGTCGCAGGAAGGCTCGGGACGCCTCCGCGCGAACTCTCTCCGGGGTGAAGTACACGAGACGTGTGTCATCGTCTAGAACGGGGGGGAGCCCTGCCACGCTAACATCGAGGCACCTCACTCCTTGCTGCGTCAGCTGTTGAACCTGTAACATGGCACCACACAGTCGTCGACACGGCGGGCTGTCCATCACGGCCGGCCTGCGACGACGACGCGACGACAGATCGAGGTGCCGAGGTGTGAATGACCCTAGAAACGTGCCGACACTGTGGGCACCCATGCCCATGCTCGTCACGGAGACGAGCAACAGCAGGATCGGCCGCAGCAGGAACAGCAGCATGGTGGTACTACTGGTGCGACGGCCTGCCGCTGCGACAGGACCAGCTCGTTGTCCTCCTCCTCATCTTGCAGTTGCTCAGCATCCTGCTCACCCTGCTGCCTCGCTTCGCCTTCCTCTTTCCGCAACGTTTCCCGCTCGATCACCTGCCTCGAAAGCAGATCCTCCCACTGACGGCCTTGCTCGCCTCGGAGACGAGCAACAGCAGGATCAGCCGCAGCAGGAACAGCAGCATGATGACGAGCCGCAGCAGGAACAGCAGCATGATGGCGAGCCGCAGCAGGAACAGCAGCATGATGACGAGCCGTGACGGCAGTGCATGCATCACTGAGAAAACTGGCCTCGGCACGGCGTCAGAAATTAAGGTCTATTACTGTGGTTCCGAAATAAACCTCATCGCGGCCTTAATAATAACTAAGTTGTCGATTGCAACGGTGTCGCCTTTGATTGAGAAACAGACTGCTCCACTGACTGCTCGTTTCTTCTGGGTTCGACAGTGGGTGAGGAAACAACGCACTTTAATGCCCACAAGCTCGTCCTGGCTTCCGATATGTTTTTTTGGAGCCCTGAAGGAGACGAAGAGTCCTGTTCCGAGTTACTGACGCTAGTCGCCGAGTTCGAGGACTATGCATGTGCGCCAAGCCTGACGCAGAGTGTGCTTCTTCCCCTCACCAGAGTACAGCTGCGAGTGCAAATGATTTTTTGTTGTGGCTTCACGTAACATTACTCACGATGGTCAGTGATATCAGCCATCACGCGTCGTTATCGAGATAAGCGACCGCTTCTTGGGTGAAGAATAATGCTTGAGCAAACTTCTGACTCATACCCAGACGAGGACATGCTCACAACTGTCAAGAGATTATGATGCAGTTGCCCCTTTGGGTGCTTCTTGGCATGATCTTGCGCACGCTTGGTTGTAGTAGTTTGTTTAGCTTTGCTATGTGGGCCGCTGTGACAGACGTGTGTGGGTTCTTGCCGGACCTTGCCGCTGGTACGGGGGCTAAGCTTCAGCTCATTTAAACCCGGTGAATGGGCTGAGGCGACTAAGAAGAAGCACGGTGGGCGGGGGAGACCGCCTTAGTAGTCTGGGTTGCCAGATTTGCTAGAAACAAAGTCAGCTTAAGCCAAGGTGGGAGGCATCGCGCCGAGGGCTGGATGGCACCGAAGCGATACGGTGTCTCGAACGATCCCTATGGAGTACTGGGGGCCCCTCCATAGTATTCACCCTTACCCCGGCATGCGGGGCTCTGCCGGGGTAGGACTGTCATTCCCTAGCTGCTCGTGGGAACAATATGACCAAAACTCTAAACTTTGATAAAATTACGCGGGACCATACCGCAAGCGAACTAGCACGAGCTCCGTGCAGCGACCCAAATAAAGAGAAGCTCACGTGACACGAGACACTGAGCAGAACTGTAGGCAAGACTACAGACGCAGAGGGAGAGGCGGCAGAGAGGACGTGCGTCCACGGCCGTCTCACCGACGCGTTGACAGCAGGGACAGAGGGACAAGACTAGTTCTGACCAAGGAGGCTTAAGCCTCACCGGTCGAACAGTCCTGGCCGCACCACAGCAGGCACATCGACTGCTTGTGGCCTGCCCGCCCCCATATGTTTGGTAGCTCACAACGGCAACAAATTTGACTTCCCCATCTTAACCAGAGAGATAGAGCAGTCGGGTGCGGTACGTATTTTTATCTTCATATCATTTCTGTACAAAAAAGTTGTTGTTTGAAGACGCTAATTCGCTATCAGCACCCCCCTGGAGAGAAGATACGCGATCCTGGTAGCAATGCAGCAGGCACGTCGACTGCTCGTGGAAGGGACGAGGAGCACCGTCACCAACGGGGATGGAGGCGCCAGAGCCTCGTCACCTTCCTGTCCTACCCCCCCCCCCCCCCCCCCCCAGTGGGCAGCCAGGAGCATTAGACGACCCCCTTAGGAAGGGCCTAAGTGGGGCGAAATGCAAGTGGTACCTACGATACCCAGAAGACCGCTTGACCCCAGAGGAAGCTAGGAAGAAGGTGCTGGAGTGGGAAACCCAGCCATCCCCTTCGACAGCACAGAAGCGAGATAGCACACATGTGGACCCCCCCCCCCCCCCCCCCCCCCCCCTCAACGTGACAACACGAAAAGGCGGCGTGAAACGGTGCAACCGTTGAAAGGGCTGAACTGTCCTAGCTCGTACGCTGAAGCAGCCAGAATCACCAAAGTGGCGCTGCTGCCGGAAGACTACCCAAAAACCTACCTTGCTTCTGAACAACAACAAAAAAACAACCTGGAGCAAGCTCTTGTCGATGCTATGGTGACAGCAGAGAAGCCCGACGAGGGCAAGTTGGTCTTCGAAAGCATTCGCTTAGATAAGCGACTCAACTTAACCGCTTCTTGGGTGAAGAATAATGATTGAGCAAACTTCTGACTCATACCCAGATGAGGACATGCTCACAACCATCTGTCATCAAGAGATTATGATGCAGCTCCTGAACCCCCGTTACCTTCTCCTGTGAAGCTGCGCCTACCGCACCTTCCCCCGAGACAGGGTCATTCCCCGTTACGGGGCCGTCATGTTGCCACCCCTTGCCGCTAAGCAGAAAAAATATGACGATGATTTCCACCTACCTCAAGTTGCAATCCTACTATCGATTCCGAGTGTCAGTTGTAAAAAAAATATCGATCAATTTGATGACAAAGAGGACAAGTAGTGTGTAGGTCTGTGGTTCATCAATACATCATTGGAACTCATTCAAAGTCGACTTTCTGAATATATAGGCAGGCAGGTACGTAGGTAGGTAGTCGCTTGCAAGGGAACGCGAGGCTCGGGATGGCAAGGAAAGCGGTCAGCTGCGCTCACGGGCAGGATTGATTTTGTATGACCGCCGCCGAGAGATAGAGGAGGATTCAGGGGAATCTTATTCCAAGGGTTCTTGCTAAATCGGAGCCCAACGAAGCATAGTTGAATCGACATTTTCACCAACTTGGTTTCAATTATATTTCACTTCATAAGCGATTTTTCATTGAACTTGCAATGAATGAAGAAACCAACATTGGTTTGTGGGTGGTCGCGTGTGGTATCTGATTAATAAATAATGGTATGTAATATAATGCAGTGTCTCAGTTGGTACAGAATAAATTTAAGTAGGTATTTCATCGTTTTCATTGGTTCACAATTAAACCTCATCGCGGCCTCTAAGCCGGACTCCAGTCTGGAGAAAGTTATATATGAGAGCACGGCCCGCAGGATATGCAGGTGGCAGCGGGAGCATCATAACTTGCCGGAACCTATCCAGTTATGCCCTGTACAATAAAAAAATAAAAAAAAAACCTTTCATGGGTTACCCATACAAATCATGCGACTAGCTAAAAATTATTATTGTTACTAGTAGGTAGTACTACCTATTTCAAACCATCAAGTGTCTCCGTTTCGACTCTCGATACGATAAAGTAGGTACTCGATAGAGACCCCGGTAGGTAACTGCAACACCATTTCTCTCTTAGCTTTTTGAGCAGCCCACGGCCTGCCATTACCACCGTCTCGTCTCATTCGACATTCGAGGAAACAAATCGATGTACTCGCGCGTTCCAACACCATAGGTGATATCAAACTTGTAGAGCAACCATGGCGACCTATATAATATCCTATCGCAACAAAGAAATAAAAATAATAATAATAAAATGGCGGAGTGTCGCGGTTTTTGTCGGACTCCAGTCTGGAGAAAGTTATAATATGAGAGCACGGCCGCCCCCCCCCCCCCCCCCCTTCAAGTTGCCACTAGTTTCTACGATGGGATCTGCATGAGACAATCAAACAACAATATGGAGCATTTGAAAGCGAAATTATAATCAAAAGATTCTCATGCGATACCCCATCGATGATGAGAACTGTGACGCGGCCCACTGGAGCCGCAAACGCCGCAATACCCCAAACGGGACGGGTGGTCGTGTCGGATCTGATAAATAACTAAACTAATGGTATGTCATATAATATAATGCTGTGTCTCAGTTGGTACAGAATAAAAATAAGTGTTTCATTGGATCCTGCTCGGTACGAGCGACGTTTGGCTCACAATTCAAGCCGGACTCCAGTTATAAGAGCACGGCCCCCCTTCAATTTGGAGCGCTCCTCCTCCGATCCACCATTGCCACAGGCTACAGGAGGAGGAGGAGGAGGAGGAGGAGATGGAGGTGGTGATCACGTTGTGGAATAGCCATCGATCAAGTGGATTAACATATTGACAGCTCTTTCTTGATATTATATGGTTGCCGCTCCTTCTCCAGCTGATCACGCAGACCATTTTCAGCATGAGCACGAGCCGCAGCAGGAGGTGGTGACGCAAGACCACGTTGACCTGCTGGTTTTTGTTTCGAACGCGCAAATCAACCCCTATAAACTCACCTGTCCAGCCGCTCAGCCGCACCCGGTGGTGCGATTGGGGCACACCAGCAATCAAACGCTCAGTTTTTGCACCGTCACTTGATTCGGTACGTAGGTAAGTACCATTTCCATGGCTCGCCATAGCAGCTCACCCCGAGTAATAAAAACGATAGAGGATCGCCAGCTGGGCTGGTTTGGGCCCGTGAGTAGAATGAAGAAAGAACGGAAGACCAGACAGTTCCTGGAGGCGAAGCCACAAGGAAGGCGTCCCACTGGCAGGCCAAGGACAACATGGGAGGAGGTGGTTGCGCAGACGGCCGCGAAGAGAGGGAAGTCAATGGGGGAACTTCGCAGCCTCGCTGCAGACCGGGCCCGGTACCGGGATTGGATCCGTGGCCAACCCCTCGAGCTGCGAAGGCGGCACTAAGAGGGAAGATGATGAAGAAGAAGAAAAAGAAGAAGAAGACGTGATTCGGTAGGTAGGTAGGTACTTAGACTATCTTGTTCCATGGTTCGCCATAGCAGCTCTCAGCCGCATGCTGTTGGTGCCGATTATGCAGCGGACAATAGCTTTGTCACATTATCAGCAGGAGCACGAGCCGCAGCACGAGGTGGTGACGCAAGACCACGTTGACAACGAGGAGGAGCCATCCATCAGGTGGATTGACAGATTGATAGCTCATTCTTGTTTTGGTTGGTTGGTTGGTTGGTTGGTTGGTTGGTTGGTTGGTTGGTTCGATGGATGGATGGATGGATGGATGGATGGATGGATGGATGGATGGATGGATGGATGGATGGATGGTTGATGGGTGGGTGAGTGAGTGAGGGTGGTAGAGGTTCTGTTCCTGCCGCCTGGTCAACGGGCACCTCGGGTGTTGTCTCATCCGCACCAACGATGATGTTCGAGTTGATAAAACCTAGTTCAGTTACGCCGAAGACTACTGGAAAGGACAGATCTCGGTGAATGTGACATCGAGACCATGTCAGCTGACCAGACAAACATTGGACGCCAAGCTAAAGACAACATGGTGGTGGTGATGTTGTTCAATAATAATGATAATATATTATAAATAAATAAAACCTTCAACGCTCAAACTCACTTACCCCTCGTTACCTTCTCCTGTTAAGCTGCGACTACCGCACCTTCCCCCATAAAGCCTTTCCCTGTCTCAGGGAAAGGCTTTATGGGGGAAGTATAAATTCTTTCTATTACAATATATGCGTAGATAACAGGCGGGGAACGCACGCATCCATTACGTACCAAGGTGGTACTACTGGTGCGACAGAACCAGCTGCTCGTCCTCCTCCTCATCTTGCAGTTGCTCAGCAGCCAGGCGCAGAGCTGAACCTGAAGGAGACGAAGAGTCCTGTTCTAGTTACTGACGCTAGTCGCCGAGTTCGAGGACGACGTCGTCACCGAGTTGTTTACGGTAACAAATCCCGGTGCCGAGGTGTGAATGACGTCGTTCCTATTATTGCGCCTGGGTTTTTGTTTCGGTTGTCCCTGCGCCGCGGCGAACAGCTATTTGTGCGGATGTTTCGTTCTCCTCCAGCTCGAACTACTGTGGCGAGTCGTCAGTGACATCAAAGTGGTCTATATGGACGACTTGAGTACTTATTGCGTCAGCCGCATGCTGTTGGTACCAATTATGTACCAGACAATAGCCGCCCTTACACGATCACTAAACACTGGCAGTACCGTCAAGTGTTTGTGATCGCGTAAGGTGTGGAGTGATGGTACTGTTGATGGACTGATGAGATTTCCGGAAATTCGGATATGCAACCATCAGTATTGTGATTCCATTAGTATAGTCACCGTGTAGTAAGGTGTGGAGTGACAGTATTACCGTCAGTACCGATTCAGCAAGTGACGCGTAAACATGTCTCATGATATATTACATGCTGTCTCCCGACAACGACCTTGAGTCGCAGACCGAAGTAAGCAGTGGTTATGAGTCTGTACTACGGAACTTCAGCATAGAAACACTTATGAAACGTTCCCACCATTTGTTTGGAACCCGTCTCGTAATATATGCTTTATACATGAACAAATATGAGCGCAATAAAGGTCTTGATGCCTTGAAGGAAATTTACGAAAAATTAAAGCCTGGATGTAAAACAGAAGACGTTAAGTTAATAACTTGAGGAGCAATTACAGAAAGGAATTGTCTTTCAACAAAACAATATAAGAGAATATATTTCCCTTTTCTTCAGCCATTGCTTCATCCAAATTTTTCTTTTCATTGTTTTTTTTTTTTTTTTTTTTTTTTAACCAAAAATATTAAGCCCGTCTAATAATAGCTTCATCTTCGTCCGGCTCGAACGACCTCCGCTCCATCATAATGGGTCGGTACATCCTACCTCTGCAACTGAGTTCGAAATGACGAAAAATTGACGACATAGGTAGGTAGGTAGGTAGGTAGGTAGGTAGGTAGGTAGGTAGGTAGGTACCTACCCACCTATACGATTATGTTTCTGTCATGACGTAGGTACCTAGGTGACGAAGTAAGAATATTACTTGGAGCATTTTTTACGATGCCAGCTGATGATGCTAGATAGTCTTATCAAGTTTCATGCGATACCTCATCTCGGCTATATTTATCGTACAAGTTCATTGTCAACAAGTCGACGCGACGTGGAGGCAGCACGACCGCTATCGAATAACTATTACGAAGAATAAAGAATGTCAACTCAGAGAAATCGCGTGCAAGCTTTTTATTATTATTTCTATTCGGCTGGGTCGTGGAGCCAGAGTAAGAGACTCTGGCTCCACGACTCACCAGTGTGACGACTCATGCACGTCCGGGCTAACCTGTTGGAACCTCCTTCGTGCTAGGAGGCGGGCTTCAGGGACCAACAAATCACATCATCTTCTATGCTTCCTGTTCGGTAAGGAACCACTCTCTCGGAATATCCTACCTCATCGGCTTGGGAACGGTCTGGCGCCACAAACAACACGATGACAGGTATCGATAACGAGAAACTTACGAACATGAGTCCATTTCCTCTCTTTAACGCATTCGTCACAGGTTCCGCATGAGCAGACTGCACCAGGGGGACCATGGACAAATCACACGCGACGCCTACCTCTGCTTGTAACGGTCTGGCACCATGTACGAGTCGCTTCCTTCACCGCCCGCAGGAGTACAAAAGTGACAAGTGTCGGGTCGTCGGTCGTCTAACGCGATACGGACACAACAACAACAATGACAGGCCTACACAATGAAAACCTGACCGACGCACAGCTGACGACAATCGCCGAGATCGAGGACTATGTGCACAAACTGGCGATTGACAGTCAGTAGAAGAAGGCGGAGGAGGAACCATGGATGTCGGTAGGTGGTAGGGTAGGCAGGCTCGCGGCGTGGCAGACCATCAGCCGTCCTTCGCCAGTAGAGGACACCAGCGTGGGAGCGGGCGCTGCGAGGGAGACCACCGCCCGCTGTCGTTGGGCCAATCACAAACAATGAAAGCCTCGGACTTGTGTTCGAGGTGATCCCCCAACGCTGCGCTAGCGGCATAATGGGGCAGAAAAAGAAGAAGAAGAAGCTGTGGGGTGCCAGGTATACACAGCTCTATAGTTTTCGCGTCGTGTGTCTACCACGATCACGACAGGATCAACAGTCATTTTGAGGTCGCTTGTGAGCGGAGACACTTGGAGGAGTCCCAGGAGATTCCTACGCGTGGAGGCGACAATCATAAAATCAACAAGCGGTACGACACGGTCGGACAAAACTTTACCTGCTTATTTGCGTGATTCCTAGAAATAAACCCTTGGTTAAATGATTGGAGACGGAAAAACTTTTTGACGAAAGGAATGGCCCCAGAATGTTCTCCCGAGTACTTAGAGACCCCACACGACATACTTCGGCAACCACCCAAAACTACCCCCTAAAAGGAGGTGGGGTGGATGGCGAAGCTCGGAAAAACGTTTTGACAAAATCAATTGCCTCAGAACGTTTCCCCGAGCATTTTGATACCCCATACAACGTACTTTAGAAAGTAACCAAAACTCCCCCCATAAGGGGGGGGGGGGGGGGGTCGCAAAAAAATCATTTTGACCATATAAATTGCCTCAGAACGATCTCCCGATCATTTTGAGCCCCCACAACCCATATTTCGCAAACCACTCAAATCTACCCCCCTTAGGGGGTGGGGTGCTTGGATGCGTTCAAAAAAACTTTTTGATACAAAAAATTGCTTCACAACGTTCGCCCGAACAGTTTGAGACCCCATAAGCCGCACTTTAAAAGTCACTCAAAATTGCCCACCCCCCCCCCCCCCGGGGGGGGGGGGGGGAGGCTCGAAATAAGCCATATACCCTTTGTGACGAGTATGGCCGTTGTCACGTGTCATATCCAGAACTACTCATATACCACAAACAACTGAATCCACTGATTTCGCCCTTTTACAGGTCCAGGGGGGACTTCCCCCCTTTTTTTAGCGGCCAGGGAGTTATGCGGGGGTAGTGGGTGGTATCATTGGATTCGTAATTATTTGTTCTATAATTGTCTAAAATTTGATCGAAATCGTTAGAGCCGATTTCGAGCAAATATTTTTTTTCTACTTTTTGGGGGTGTTTTAGGGGGGTAACCCCCCTTAATTTTAAAGGGGGGAAACTGGGCTTCTGGATTTTTATTTCTTCCAATTTTAGAAAGGTCACTACCGATTTTGAAGAAAATCGGTTGAAAAGTGTGCCGTCCAGGTCAATGCCACATACATAGCTAGCTAGCTAGCTACATACATACATACATACGTACTGACACGGCGTACCTGACCTCTTCCAACAATTCCTGGGGGCAAACTTTTCATCGGATGAAAAAAGTGAGTTGGTTTTCACATTCCGAAGGCATGGACGTTTCCGAAATGTATATGCAAGTTCCAATCGGTTGTGAGGTCTGGGAGCAATGACGTTTCAAAGTTGAGGTTTGCCGAAAATTGGCCCGCACGAATACAATACTTTACCTTACGTATACTCCGTATACAGGTAAAGTAAAAACCTAAATTATGGCCAGTCGCACGCACGACTTGCTGGCTGGTGGTGACGGCTACAAGACCATGTTGACGAGGAGCCATCCATCAAGTGGATTGACAGATTGATAGCTCTTTCTTGATATGATTGGTTGGTTGGTTGGTTGGTTGGTTGGTTGGTTGGTTGGTTGTTGGGTGGGTGGTGGGGTGGCAGATCAGCTATTGCGGTCCTGTATGAGCTGCTGCCTGCGGTTACTACCTTTGGTATTGGCGTGGGACATTCAAAGTTCGCAGCAAATTAATACGGTTTTTTCAATCGGGAGTACAGGGGGACCAGGGACAAATCACACGCGACGCCTACCTCGGCTTGTAACGGTCTGGCACCATGTACGAGTCGCTTCCTTCAACGCCCGCAGGCAGGGCCGGATTAGCCATATGACCAGGTGTGTGCATGGACACCCTATTTTGGTCGCAGGGGCGCCATGTGAAGGCAAAAATAAATAAAATAATTGTGATTTCTTGAAATAAATTAATTATATTTCGTTGTTTATAATTCTGCGGAATAATCAAACACTTAAAACAACTGTTAGATTCTCTGGCTGAGTTTGTAACTGATCTGAGGGACAAATTGCCCTCGTTCGAAAAGGAAGCTTCCGAAATATTGCCTGGGAAAACATACGAGGAGAGGAAACAAAAAAAAAAGGAAACTGCAGCCAGACGAAAGCCGTGAGGGAGAAGTATCTTTCAGTGACGGCCGGGGAAACTTCCGGATAAATACTTATCTACCCATTCTAGACAAATGATAGAGTGAGCTAAGTACCAGGAAGGTAGCTTATTCAGAAATAATGAAACGGTTCTCCGTTATTGAAAAATGCTTGAATAATGCACCAGATTTTGAGGCTGCTTTAGACAAAATGGACCTGACACAGTACCCACATGTTACGCCAGAAATAAAGAGTGAGTTGCGGCATTTGAGACTTCATATTTCCAAATTATCAATCACCGAAAAACCAAGTAATGTCAACAACTTCTTGTCATGGATGAAGATGGGGAGCTTCGAAGATGTGTCCCCGAACGTGGAGATTTTACTTCGAATTTACAAATCTCTGCCAGTGGCGAACTGCTCAGCGGAAAGGAGCTTTTCGGCGTTAGCGCGAATAAAGAATGATTTCCGAACTGCACTGGGGGAAGCCAAACTGTCGGGGCTAGCGCTTCTCTCGATCTAAAGTGAATTCACAAAAAAAGTTTCGTTTGACAGCGCTATTCTCAAATTCGCCCATTCCAAATCAAGAAAAAAGAGTTTTTCCGTTTAAGAAAAAAGGACGAACTTTAGTGCATTGACTGACTAGATGGTAGGTAAGTAAGGAAAAAAAGGTATTAAATTGATACCTTTTTTTCCTTCAACAATACCTACCCTTCCAAGTTAGGGTGCAGGCTTGTATTGAATGCAGGAGGGAAGGGGGGGGGGGGGGGGGGGCGCCAAAACGAAGATTGGTTTACCCTAGAAAAAATTGTTAATCCGGCCCTGCCCGCAGGAGTACAAAAGTGACAAGTGTCGGGTCGTCGGTCGTCTAACGCGATACGGACACAACAACAACAATGACAGGCGTACACAATGAAAACCTAACCGACGCACAGCTGACGACAATCGCCGAGATCGAGGACTATGTGCACAAACTGGCGATTGACAGTCAGCAGAAGAAGGCGGAGGAGGAACCATGGATGTCGGGAGGTGGTAGGTAGTCTTCTTATGACTTGCTCTTGCTATATAATATTAATGGATTTGTTCGTTATCTGAACGAAATAATTATACCGCAACCTAGGGCGAACATGAAGTCGTCGTGAATTATTTCCCTTGTGAGAGGAGACATTTAGAAGAGTCCCATGATGTGCCTCGGTCGCCATGCTGCTGACTAAGTTAGGAAAGAGCTCAGAAAGAGCACCTGCCCGTGCACAGCACTTACAATTAGGTAGGGGAAGAATTGTGTGTGAAAACATTGGAAGGTAATTTCGTGAACGGACATGTGCTTGCGATAACCCACCGCAGTTCTATTTTGCTGGTTTTCACTGTCCGTGGTAACAACAATAATACTGAGGCGCTGTGGGGTGCCAGGTATACACAGCTCTATAGTTTTCGCGTCGTGTGTCTACCACGATCACGACAGGATCAACAGTCATTTTGAGGTCGCTTGTGAGCGGAGACACTTGGAGGAGTCCCAGGAGATTCCTACGCGTGGAGGCGACGATCATAAAATCAAAAACCTTAATTATGGCCAGTCGCACGCACGACTTGCTGGCTGGTGGTGACGGCTACAAGACCATGTTGACGAAGAGCCATCCATCAAGTGGATTGACAGATTGATAGCTCTTTCTTGATATGATTGGTTGGTTGGTTGGTTGGTTGGTTGGTTGCTGGGTGGGTGGTGGGGTGGCAGATCACCTATTGCGGTCCTGTATGAGCTGCTGCCTGCGGTGACTACCCAGCCGGTCGTACCTTTGGTATAAGTCCACGAAACCAATCACTGACCGATTGCTAACACATCCGAGTACATGATGCCAGGCTCAGCTCAGCCTCAGCCCCACGCACGCACGCACGCACGATAACTTGACATGTTGACATGACCTGACTGATGCAATGATATCAGCCATCCATCCATCACGGGACGACGACTGTCATGGGTAGAAGTGATGAATGCGAGTCATCGAGATAAGCGCGAATCAGTGACTCTTCACAGGATGACGGGGCATACACCTGTCAACATCTTCAAGCGCTTCTTGTTGGATTAACAATAATTGTGTTAATTGTCTTCTCTGACTACGTCGAGTCAGTGACATGCAACTTGCCTCGTGGGAGCATTTTTTACGATGGGATCCGCAGACACTTTGTAAAGCACTTACCTAATGTACCCTGCTCCGCTCTACCATTACCACTATCGTGATATCAAAGTGGTCTAAATAGACGACCTTACAACTTGCCTCGTGGGAGCATTTTTTACGATGTAATCTGATGATGATGATGATGATGATGATGATGGGAATAATTATGAGGTTTTCAAGGAATTCAATTCCGAGCCCTATTGACATGGCATGGCGCGCCTAACAAAATACGTTGCGTTGACTGGGATCGTCAACCATTCACAGATCACCGGTGCAGTGACAACTAGGTATCCAATGGACATGAAGTGATTGGTCCGGAGGACAGACAGCAACACACATCCTGAGGGAATGCCTACTTCTGTGGAAGGCAAGGCTGGAGTGTCTTGGGGCCCCGATGCTGGATGCAACTGATCGGCCAACCATCAGCCAGGTTGTTCAATTTACAAGGAAAATAAAGATGCCCCAGTGGGAGTGAAGTGAAGTGAACATTTCAAGACTGTTCAAAGGTCCGCCAGGACCACGTCAGCGAACTAAGAACTAATAATAATCATAATAATAATAATAATAATAATAATAATAATAATAATAATAGGCTTTAGGCGAAGATTTGAGATTTGTCTACTACAGGAGAAGGGTACCCACTGTTCGAGCCACGCCCCCTTGCCTCCTGTAGAGAGGCACGAAAAGTGCACAACTCTGGTTCCTGTATAACATGCTGGCAGTGCTCGAGGCTTTGTCGCGCTTTCTTTTTCTTTAAAACTTGGCTGCATGCACTGCCGTGCATGTTGATATATTGCATTTCTTATTTCATTGTCCGTTCGGTAATAATATATTATGTTGAATATGAAATAATGGTAACCCCGTATGGTCCGTACACGCCTCCCGAACCCCACTTAGCTAGTGCAATGGGCTAAACATAACACAACCCAATTTCAACCTCATCATCTCCAGCCAGCCAGCCAGTGAGCGAGCAACCCGTCGAACCGGGGTAAGTTTCTCATGGAGCTGCTCACGGGCTCGCTCGCTCGCTGCGTCATATTATAGATATTATTATTCATTCGGTAATATTTTTGATAGATTGGATTGCTTTCGAAGCCAACCCTCGACCCAGGACGCAACACTTTCGCGACAAACGAAAGTCTCTGCATACCAACCCAAAAATTCGTTGAAAATGTACCAGCTGTCAATTAAACACAACATGCCTGTCCTCCAGCACGTGTGATATAAACGTAAACAACAACAACAACAACAACAACAACGGCGCAACAGTAACTTACAAAACTTTGGCGACGTAGGTACCTAACCGGTAGGATGTCGTGTAGGTACGATGACGTTGAGTCGTCTTGTAGACAGCGGCAGCGGCGGCGCGGCAGCGGCGCGGTCCCGTCTCAAACCACAACGAGCAACCGCTTGACTTTCTCGCAAATGAAAGTTTCGATTTGTTTCCAATTAGTCGAAACCATCTATCTGGGATAGGTCAGTTTTTTCGAGAAAAAAAAAAAAAAAAAAAAAAAAAAAAATTGCCACACACTACGTATACATAATATCCCTCACAACAGTGAAGGGTCGTTCGACGCGCCTCTCTGATCAGAGACCAAATTCACCTATTTTCATCGTCAATTAGGTACTCTTGTTGCCTAACCTAAAAAAAAAAAAAAAGAATGATTGCAAAGCATCTGCATCAAAAACACATTATGCTTCCATGTTTTAACTTGCTATATACCTATACATTGCGCAATTTGTGAGTTATCAAAATTTATCAAAAACCATGCCATACATACCGAAGTCAAACCGTGACTTTCGTTACAATCTCCTTCATGTTGCAGCATTCTCAGGCTGATCTGATTGAGACGCCGCCGCGGTTCCTCGTTGTTGTTGTAAGTCTTCAATCAGTGGGTCAAGTCGTCACCATGTCTATCGAGGCTGCTGAACCTAAAACACGATGATAATAATAATAATTATTATTATTCTTGACACACTTTTCGCCCCAGTCACCACCATGTCCACCAGTCAGGTGTCAAACATAATAGAACAGTGCCAGCTCTCCACTACTTGTGCATTGAGGATTTATTGAGCAGCACATTATTTAGGTAACTCTCGAGTCATGGGAAACCAAAACATTTGCACTTTCTCGCTCCTCAGACTGATTCTGACTCACGATTCCTCGTTGAGGCATATATTCTTATGATTATTATAGGTACCTATTTACCCAGCTTCCATCTGTCGCTGACGCATCTCCGCGCTCTTCGCGGCTCGGGATGACGCGATCCATCACAAAAATCGGATGACACGACAGCAGCCACTATTCTCGAATCCAAAAATGTATCTCTTTCTCGCTCCTCAGACTGATTCAGACTCACGATTTCTCGTTGTTAGTCTGCAAATGAGAGTCAAGACCAACAATGTGCATTGAGGAATAATAATTATCCGACTAGGTACAATATATATATTCCTACATTTCCAGTAATATAGGTAGGTATTTACCCATCGAGAACCCAGCTTCCATGTCGTGTCGCTAACATCTCCTCATCGCGCGCGCGCGCGCTCTTCGGCTCGGGATGACGACGCAGCCGCCTTCCTTCTGAAACCACAGCCACCACGATAATCTCATGACTGTCATTTTTTATTACTGTTACTGTACATGCGGAACGCAACCGTCGTTTCTCATTTTCAACACTAGGTAATTAGGACTTTTTTCTTTTTTTTTTTTTTTGACAAAAAATAACCAAATTCTGTTCGACAAATAATAGTAATGCTTCAGTTCCACAGTTTTACACAAATCGTCCCATACTTACCTATTTCATGACAATCGGTCAGTAAATGTGATGCCAATAGCGGCCTTCATTGGTACCTACCTACCTACCTACCTACCTACCTACCTACCTACCAAATTTCATCAAAATCGGATGAACGGTTTAGGCTCCAGAGCAGGGAACGTACGAAACCTTTTTTTTTTTTTTTTTTTTTCGAACTCAGGGGACCCCAGGATCTCAATTTCGAACAAAAACAATAGGTCCTAAAACATCAGTTTGGAACTTCTTGACTTACCTACCTCAATCTCCATCCGAGCAGCAGCAGCAGCAGCAGCAGTTCCTCGTCGTAGTAGGGGCCGACATCATAATCAATCACGCAGGTCGCTCCGAAGATCTTAATACCGGGTAGGACCTAGTCTGCAATAATCAAGAAAGTGAGTCACGATCACGAACAAACTCGGATGAACGGCCTCCGTCGTCACATATACCTACTTAGGTAGCACAACACGATGATGCTGAATCCGAGCCTTGGTACCTACACAGCGGCTGCTACAGCAGAGACCTAAACACTGACACACTTCCCATTCGTCTCTAATAGTTACCTACCTACCTACCTACCTACCTACTCTGTCATGAAATAAAACAAAATAAACATAGGTAGATACTTACTTGTCCCGTCAGCGGAGGGCTCTCCGTGACGAGCAGTGGGAGTCAGTGGGAGGAGTTGCTTTCGAGGCAGGAGATCGAGCGGGAAACGTTGCGGAGAGAGAAAGCCGAAGCGAGGCAGGGTGAGCAGGATGCTCTGCGCCTGACTGCTGAGCAACTGCAAGATGAGGAGGAGGACGAGCCGGTTCTGTCGCAGCGGCAGGCCGTCGCACCAGTACGACCTTGGTACCTAATGCGTGCGTTCCCCACCTGTTATTGAGGATTTATTGAGCAGCATATTATTTAGAGTATAGGTAGGTAACTCTCGAATCATGGGAAACCAAAACTTTTGCACTTTCTCGCTCCTCAGACTGATTCTGACTCACGATTCCTCGTTGAGGCATATATTCTTATGATTATTACAGGTACCTATTTACCCAGCTTCCATCTGTCGCTGACGCATCTCCGCGCTCTTCGCGGCTCGGGATGACGCGATCCATCACAAAAATCGGTTGACACGACAGCAGCCACTATTCTCGAATCCAACAATTTTGCTGTTTCTCGCTCCTCACGCTGATTCAGACTCACGATTCCTCGTTGTTAGTCTGCAAATGAGAGTCAAGACCAATAATGTGCATTGAGGAATAGCTAATAATTATCCGACTAGGTACCTACAATGTATTATATTCCTATATTTCTAGTAGTATAGGTAGGTATTTACCCATCGAGAACCCAGCTTCCATGTCGTGTCGCTAACATCTCCTCATCGCGCGCGCGCGCGCTCTTCGGCTCGGGATGACGACGCAGCCGACTTCCTTCTGAAACCACAGCCACCACGATAATCTCATGACTGTCATTTTTTATTACTGTTACTGTACATGCGGAACGCAACCGTCGTTTCTCATTTTCAACACTAGGTAATTAGGACTTTTTTTTTTTTTTTTTTTTTGACAAAAAATAACCAAATTCTGTTCGACAAATAATAGTAATGTTTCAGTTCCACAGTTTTACACAAATCGTCCCATACTTACCTATTTCATGACAATCGGTCAGTAAATGTGATGCCAATAGCGGCCTTCATTGGTACCTACCTACCTACCTACCTACCTACCTACCAAATTTCATCAAAATCGGATGAACGGTTTAGGCTCCAGAGCAGGGAACGGACGAAACCTTTTTTTTTTTTTTTTTTTTTTCGAACTCAGGGGACCCCCAGGATCTCAATTTCGCACAAAAACAATAGGTCCTAAAACATCAGTTTGGAACTTCTTGACTTACCTACCACAATCTCCATCCGAGCAGCAGCAGCAGCAGCAGCAGTTCCTCGTCGTAGTAGGGGCCGACATCATAATCAATCACGCAGGTCGCTCCGAAGATCTTAATACCGGGTAGGACCTAGTCTGCAATAATCAAGAAAGTGAGTCACGATCACGAACAAACTCGGATGAACGGCCTCCGTCGTCACATATACCTACCTACTTAGGTAGCACAACACGCTGATGCTGAATCCGAGCCTTGGTACCTACACATCGGCTGCTACGGCAGAGACCTAAACACTGACACACACACACACACACACACACACACACTTCCCATTCGTCTCTAATAGTTACCTACGTTACCTACCTACCTACTCTGTCATGAAATAAAACAAATAAACATATATAGGTAAGTACTTACTTGTGAGACGTAGGAATAATATCGTGTCAATATTTTCCACCAAACAAAGCCATCCACGTAAATCTTTCACATCATTCCATTCTTTCATAGTTTCAATATTAGTTTCTCGTATCTGGGGGCGTTTTCTTGCTCAAATTAATGGCAGAAATTAGAGTAATTCCAACAGTTACCTGCCATCTGCCCGCTGTAACGAAATCAAAACAAACCAACTTGCTTTCTATGCAACGCCCGCTAATTCGCAGAATAAAACTTTATTTTTTTTCATCCTGTCCAATTTATATTGATTTATATAGTTTTTTCATAATGATATGTCAGTTATTATGTAAAAACTCGAAATCTTTTCATTTCAATTTGTTTATTTTTATAATGTTGTGGTATTTGCCACAAAATGGCGGACTTTGGACTATGATGGCGGCTTATTATTTATTTTTATTTATTAAATATAGAAGATTTTTGTGTATCCATTTTTACGCTGTCCAGGGTAGGTAAGTACTTACCTACCTATTGCACATAGGTAGCATACCTCTATACACTGCATTGAGTACCTACGATGTCAGCTTGACAAATCGAGCCGGCGGCGCGGCGGTGGTGCTAGGTATAAGTAATGTGTCTTTGCTCACAAGGTCTCTTATTATTATTGTTGGTGAGGTGACCGCGAATTCGACACCTCGACATGACATGGTACTCTTACTCTTGACCCTTTCAGATTACTGCCCATCTCCCGTGTCGTCAAGAATGAGTGAGAATCACTGACTTGACATCACATCACTGCGTCCTGTTATTGCGCTGTTCGCTCATCACCACTCATCAAAACCTACCGTCACAAGGTCAGCATGAGAACGATGTTACGTAGGTAGGTAGGTACGCATAATCCCAGTACTAGGACGATAAGAGAAAGTAAAAAGAAAAATAAGATAAACCTGTACTGCACTGGCTGCGATTAAATAGGTAATAATCATGTTGCAGCCCTGCGGCACCTGCAGCCGCAGCTGTAGGTAACATGTAGGTAGTAAGTAGCCCACAAAGACAATGACAACAAACAAAGAAACAAACGAACATGACGTACAAATTGAAAAATGTTTGCCTACTTCTCATTTTCAAGGATGAGTCCTGTCAAAAAACACTGCGACGACAGATCGAGGTGCCGAGGTGTGATTGACCCTAGAAACGTGTCGCGACTGTGGGCACCCATGCGTGCTCGTCACGGAGACGAGCAACGGCAGGATCGGCCGCAACGCGTCCTCATGCCTCCACGGATCGGCCACAGCAGGAACAGCAGCATGGTGGTGGAACTACTGCTGGTGCGACAGAACCAGCTGCTCGTCCTCCTCCTCATCTTGCAGTTGCTCAGCAGCAGTCAGGCGCAGAGCAGCATGATGACGAGCCGTGACGGCAGTGTTGACACCACACAATAAGAGTAGGTAGGTACCTACTTATAGGTAATCGTTGCCAACCAACCCTCAGCACACACGGTATACTTTGCGAACCCTCATCTCAGTTAGTTGAGCCTAGTCAGTGAGTTCGGGGGTTGGGTTCGTTTTCCTCTGTAAACCGTGCCCGCAATGTGGTGAAATTAACAAAATGCATAAACAACATCTTATTATCTCTTTCTTTTCTATCTATCTCCAGGTACTTACCTACCTACTGCAGCAACCTGCCCGTGCTCCTCGCAGTAGGTACCACCATGATGCACGGCCGACGACAGTCGTCGATGATGATGACGACCGTGTGTAAACCTCTGCCGCCGCGTCGATAACCTCCCCGGTACGAAAGAAAACTACTTGCCTAGGTGCTGCCATCACAACATCATAACGCTAGGAACGATGAGATGAGGGAGTACACCTCTCGCACTGTTGGCCACGTTGCCTCTTGTGCCACGCTAATTACACATCTATCTATCTATCTATCTCCAGGTAGGAGCTGGCCGCCGCCGACCCTCGACAGTGGCACCACCCCCCTTCTTGCCGCATCTATCTCCATGTCCGCTGTAGCTCACATCCAATGACATCAAGTGCTACGAAAGACGCACACACGTATAGAGGTAGGTGTGAAATCACAACATAGCCGCCTCGTTTTATACCTACCTACCTACCTACCAGAAATTGGTGACCACTCATCATCTTTTCATCTCATATCGAGCTGTAGCACCCAAATAATAATATCGTCGTAACGGGGGATGGATAAGCTACGTTGTCTATCGTAACGAACGGGGTTCGGCACAGGATATATTTTTATTTATATTTATTTCATCACCTGATGTAAGTACTTTCCCGTGTTTGGAGTGCGCTCGGAAAAACTTTCAAACTGAGAAACAAACATCTGCGGAACAAGTTTGGTAAAATTTTGAAAGGAAGATCTATCAAGGGATATTTTAATCATTTAATCAGAAAAAGAGCCTCCAAGCACGGGTGAGTAGGGAATCATACGGCATCCTACATTGTGATTATTGTTAGGTATTATTATCAAAATTACTGGTTTGTTTTATCATTATTATCAGAGGCTCCCAGTCACCCCCATTCCCAGACACCCCCCCATTCATGGCCTGAAATGAAGAATCTTTCAAGCATGTAGGGGCTACCAATCGGGGGCGCTGACCGCCCCAGTACTATGAGGACGAGCCTATGAATCATTGACACCGCAGCAGCAGCACATGGAGGAGTGCCTACGGCCGCTGGTCCAGGACATCAGGTTTTTCTTATTATTACTTTCTAAATTAATTATCGTTATGGGATTCCTTGTTGCCCAACCCTTTCGGCCTGAGCTGGTAACAAGGTGGCGCCTGACACATTATCTTTATCATCGAAATGTAACAAAATTGTATATAGAAATGGCCATTTGTAGGGGCGATCCCGAGGCTCTGGGTGGCATGCGTTCTGGTATGTCTCCTGGTGTCTCGGGGAAGCCCCGACTTCTAGTGTATAATATTTTAGAATCCAGAAGTATAAATTTACCTTTTTCGTTTGCTTACTCTGTGTATTATTGATTTGAGAACAAGCTTCTAACCGAACCGTGATAAGCAACTGGTACTGATCTCTCTTGGTGCTCGAATCTGCACTCTGGGATGGTCTCTGAGCTGAGCCGGCATAGGGAGTTGAGGGTGAGTTGTGCAGCCCCTTCTCAGGTATTTTTGTTGTTTTGAATATTGAAGTCAGAGCTTCACACTATCTATCTATCTATCTATCTTTCTTCTGTCCTACAGTCACCCCATCATCGCGACGTCGTCACTCTGCCTATTGCTTCGCCGCCATGCATACTCGGTGCTGCTGCTGCTGCTGCTGCTGCTGCCCTCGCCACACATCATCAAAAGGTGAATAGGTAACAGAGATAGTGGTGCACAAACAAACCAAAGATACGTACCTAAATGCCACGTGGTCACGTCAACGAAACCAGTGGTGCTGCTACTGCTGCTAACCAAACCAATTAAGAAATTAAAAAGTTTCAAATATGCATACACAATGGCATCTCTATCTACCTACCTACCTACCTACCTACTGCAGCAACCTGCACCTACTTCGCCCGTGCTCCTGCTCAGTGCCACACCATGTTCCCTGACTTTGACGCGCATTCGTCACGGCGAGAACGAGGATATAGAGTTGATATACCTACCTACCTACCTAGGTACTTATTATTAATATAATACCTATTATTCCACTCTGTTTTATTCGATTATGTCGTAGGGTTTGTCGCTCAAACAAAACAAAGCTAAACAAATAATGACTCATCTAATAGGTACCTATTCTACCTACCTACCTGCCTATAATAATAATAATTATAATAATAGGGACGTACTAGTAAAATTCAAAAAACAAGCGCGAAACTACGCACTCACACAGCCATGTCCCACGGCGGATATCTAGCTTCTTTCAATCAGCTAAATTATACAGTATATATAGTATATTATAGAGTATTTAAATCAGGGCTCACAATTATTTGTAACAAGTTTCAGAAAAATAAACAGTGACGCGTCTCCACGTCGACTTGCGTAGTGCTTGCTCGCGCACTACCCCTCTTCCAAGGTCTGTAAATTACTAAAGGTTTCGACTTTTCATCGTGCAACCCATACGTACCTACTTTCAAATGTCACATAACAGACGATGTTGCCACGAAGCCATTTGAGCAGTTCTTTTATATGCGCGCCTTCTCTAAGTAGGACATTGAAGTGGGTCGCAATCGCAAACAACCTTAAACCTTGACAATGTTGGGTACCTTGTTGCATATGCTAGACCAGTAAAGACACCGACCCAATCGCAGAGCCGGCACTTATATTCTTCTAAATCTCTTTCAGTAGGTATAGCAGGTACTATAGGTACGCCGCCGCCTCTACTTGCCTAGTCGAGCGTCGATCAGCGAGTGTCATGGCGCCGCGCCGCTGCGCAGTTTCCTTTTGCTTTTTAATTCGCCCGTTTTGTCCGCGTTATTAAAACCAAGCAGCAGGTGCGTACTCAAGCGAGCCCATCGCGCATTCGCGGCTACCTGCATGTTACCTACCTGCATGCGAATGGTGAGCAGACTCTGCGCATGATACGCGTATAAGTAAGTTCCTAAGTTAGCAAGTAAGTAAGTAAGTAAGTGGGTATGTAACTACCTAGGTACCTACCTACACTTGCAAGGGGTCAACAAGCTGCCTAGCTAGTCGGACGACTTCTCCCGAGTAGGTAACCTACCTACCTCCCTACCGACCTAAGTAGGTACCTACGTACCTACCTACTTACTTACTTTGTTGGGCAACAACCTGCATTTGCCTCCGCGTCTACTCTCCCCCCATACCGACGATTCCCATAAGAAATGCATGGGGCCCATAAGAAATGCATGGGGTGGACGGAAAAAATGATAAAAAAAATTCTTGCACCGCGGGGATCGAACTCGTGGTGCTGAGATTGAAAATTCATAATTATTATTTTTCAACGGCAACACATTGGCGGCATCGCCATTCGTCAAAGTAACAAATTTCAGGTTTTTCATTTATCGCCCATAAGATAAACATGGGGCAGGGAAACAAAATGAAAAAATTCTTCCTATCACAGGGATCGAACTCGAGGCCGCGACACGAGTGTCGTTCTCTTCCGACCAGTCGTAGCAATAGATAATAGAAAAAAAATTCCGCACAAATGGAACGGTTCTCGAGTAAACCTTGACTAACTGTTTGGCAACAACCTGCATTTGCCTCCGTCTACTCTCCCCCCATACCGACGATTCCCATAAGAAATGCATGGGGCCCATAAGAAATGCATGGGGTGGACGAAAAAAAAAAAAAAAAAAATTCTTCCACCGCGGGGATCGAACTCGTGATGCTGAGATTGAAAATTCATATTATTATTTTTCAGCACGAACACATTGGCGGCATCGCCATTCGTCAAAGTAACAAATGTCAGGTTTTTCATTTATCGCCCATAAGATAAGCATGGGGCAGGGAAACAAAATGAAAAAATTCTTCCTATCACAGGGATCGAACTCGAGGCCGCGAAACGAGTGTCGTTCTCTTCCGACCAGTCGTAGCAATAGAAAATAGAAAAAAAATTCCGCACAAATGGAACGGTTCTCGAGTAAACCTTGACTAACTGTTTGGCAACAACCTGCATTTGCCTCCGTCTACTCTCCCCCCATACCGACGATTCCCATAAGAAATGCATGGGGCATAAGAAATGCACGGGGTGGACGGAAAAAATAAATAAAAAAAATTCTTGCTTGCACCGCGGGGATCGAACTCGAGGTGCTGAGATTGAAAATTCATATTATTATTTTTCAACGGCAACACATTGGCGGCATCGCCATTCGTCAAAGTAACAAATTTCAGGTTTTTCATTTATCGCCCATAAGATAAACATGGGGCAGGGAAACAAAATGAAAAAATTCTTCCTATCACAGGGATCGAACTCGAGGCCGCGACACGAGTGTCGTTCTCTTCCGACCAGTCGTAGCAATAGATAATAGAAAAAAAATTCCGCACAAATGGAACGGTTCTCGAGTAAACCTTGACTAACTGTGTGGCAACAACCTGCAATTGCATCCGTCTACTCTCCCCCCATACCGACGATTCCCATAAGAAATGCATGGGGCATAAGAAATGCACGGGGTGGACGGAAAAAATAAATAAAAAAAATTCTTGCTTGCACCGCGGGGATTCGAACTCGAGGTGCTGAGATTGAAAATTCATATTATTATTTTTCAACACGAACACATTGGCGGCATCGCCATTCGTCAAAGTGACAAATTTCAGGTTTTTCATTTATCGCCCATAAGATAAACATGGGGCAGGGAAACAAAATGAAAAAATTCTTCCTATCACAGGGATCGAACTCGAGGCCGCGACACGAGTGTCGTTCTCTTCCGACCAGTCGTAGCAATAGAAAATAGAAAAAAAATTCCGCACAAATGGAACGGTTCTCGAGTAAACCTTGACTAACTGTTTGGCAACAACCTGCATTTGCCTCCGTCTACTCTCCCCCCATACCGACGATTCCCATAAGAAATGCATGGGGCCCATAAGAAATGCATGGGGTGGACGGAAAAAATAATAAAAAAAATTCTTGCACCGCGGGGATCGAACTCGTGGTGCTGAGATTGAAAATTCATAATTATTATTTTTCAACGGCAACACATTGGCGGCATCGCCATTCGTCAAAGTAACAAATTTCAGGTTTTTCATTTATCGCCCATAAGATAAACATGGGGCAGGGAAACAAAATGAAAAAATTCTTCCTATCACAGGGATCGAACTCGAGGCCGCGACACGAGTGTCGTTCTCTTCCGACCAGTCGTAGCAATAGAAAATAGAAAAAAAATTCCGCACAAATGGCACGGTTCTCGAGTAAACCTTGACTAACGGTTTGGCAACAACCTGCATTTGCCTCCGTCTACTCTCCCCCCATACCGACGATTCCCATAAGAAATGCATGGGGCCCATAAGAAATGCATGGGGTGGACGGAAAAAATAATAAAAAAAATTCTTGCACCGCGGGGATCGAACTCGTGATGCTGAGATTGAAAATTCATATTATTATTTTTCAACACGAACACATTGGCGGCATCGCCATTCGTCAAAGTAAAAAATTTCAGGTTTTTCATTTATCGCCCATAAGAAATGCATTGGGTAGAGAAAAAGTTTTTGGTTAGAAGCGGGATCGAACCTTTGAGGTGTGTCACGGCTGCTCGAAAATTTCAGGTTGTTAATTTCTTGCCCATATCTAATAGATGGGATGAAAAAAAGTTTTTCGGTAGCACTGGGATCGAACCTGTGTGTGTGGTGTGGCTACTCAGAAATCGATCACTTAACCCACTCGGATCATCCCAATTATTTACATGGAAAAATCCCCATAAGGGAATCGAATGTAAGGTATTGTTCGATATATATCGTTCGAGATATCGATCGACCTTCGTAACTCGATGCGTCACATCGAGTTACACAAATGACCTAACCGCTCAGTTAGTGCTCCGATCGATATTTACAAAGATATGAATCAAAGAAGACGAAAATTTTGGAACCTCAGTCTGATTGAGTCGTGGGGTTTAAATAGAAAGTTTCAAATTTACTAGGGTGGATGGCCGGCTATGCTGGGCCGCCTATGTTTTTTAACCCCATACAGCGCCTCCGCTCGCTGCCGCGAGCTCCGGCCGTAGGCCGGCAGTAGTGTACCATATACAGGGCCTCCGCTCGCTAGCGCGAGCTCCGGCCGTAGGCCGGCAGTAGTGTACCATATACAGGGCCTCCGCTCGCTAGCGCGAGCTCCGGCCGTAGGCCGGCAGTAGTGTACCATATACAGGGCCTCCGCTCGCTAGCGCGAGCTCCGGCCTACGCCAGACATCGGTCTGGCGTAGGCCGGAGCTCCGCTCCGGCAAGACACCCTATATAGGAAGCCGGACCTCGGCCGAAGGCCGAGGTCCGGCTTCCTATAGGGTGTCTTAATGAAGCCAGACCTCGGCCGAGGGCCGAGGTCTGGCTTCCCCGGAGCTCGCGAAGCGAGCGGAGGCTCTGTGTGTGGTTCACTACTGCCGGCCTACGGCCGGAGCTCGCGAAGCGAGCGGAGGCCCTGTATTCGGGTTTTATCCATGACAACAGAGTGGACTACAGGGTGTTTTCGCCGGAGCGAAGCTCCGGCGAGGCCTAGACCTCGGCCGAAGGCCGAGGTCAGGCCTCCGTTGAGGCCTAGACCTCGGCCGGAGGCCGAGGTCAGGCCTCCGTCGAAACCGACCCCACGGGATCAGAAAGTACTGGGGCTTTGGGAAGGGCAGATATATGGGGGGAAGCTGAGAAGCTAGATTTATTACGACAATTCGAAAGTTAATCGAGTGATTTGCTTCATTTTCTATCAAGGTTAGGTTAGGTTAGGTTAGGTTAGGTTAGGTTAGGTTAGGTTAGGTTAGGTTAGGTTAGGTTACAATAAGGTTAGGTTAGGTTAGGTTAGGTTAGGTTAGGTTAGGTTAGGTTAGGTTACGATAAGGTTAGGTTAGGTTAGGTTAGGTTAGGTTAGGTTGCTAACTCGGTCGAAAAAAGGCATAAATTCGTGTTTTTTGGCTTATAATACGTGCTGGAGGCTACGCATATGCACCAGTGTTTTTGAATAGATATACTTTTCAACTATTTTGAAGTGACTGCGTGGGGCCGAGACACCAGGGTCTCGTGATTGTGATTTCTTTTCATTTTCAACGGTGGAGGAGTTCATTTGTCAGACAAACGGCGACGCGGTGTGAATATATAATATGTGTATATAGGTATATAATAAAATTTTAATATAGTGGGATTGGTTGACCAGGACCAGGGTGAAAGTGACGCGTGCTACTACTGACACCACACCCGGAGTGGTGTTGGCAACTTATGACAACAGCCTGGTGAATTATCGCGCGCAGTTTAATGTCTGTTTTTCGATCCGGGAGGGCTAATGGTTTAGTTTGGGGGGTTTCTCTCCGAGTATATGGTTAGAGCGCAGCGGAGCGCAGCGAAGCGGAGCGGAGCGAGCTCTAACCATATACTCGGAGAGAAACCCCCCAAACTAAACCATTAGCCCTCCCGGATCGAAAAACAGACATTAAACTGCGCGCGATAATTCACCAGGCTGTTGTCATAAGTTGCCAACACCACTCCGGGTGTGGTGTCAGTAGTAGCACGCGTCACTTTCACCCTGGTCCTGGTCAACCAATCCCGCTATATTAAAATTTTATTATATACCTATATACACATATTATATATTCACACCGCGTCGCCGTTTGTCTGACAAATGAACTCCTCCACCGTTGAAAATGAAAAGAAATCACAATCACTAGGCCCTGGTGTCTCGGCTCCACGCAGTCACTTCAAAATAGTTGAAAAGTATATCTATTCAAAAACATTGGTGTATATGCACGCGGAGGGTCTGTAACACCATGACAACAAATCCAACCCCGGAGCGAGCGAAGCGAGCGGAGGGTCTGTATGCAATTTTGAAGAGGTGGCTAGACAACAGAAAGTGGGACGGAAGTTAGACCCAACCCCGGAGCGAGCGCAGCGAGCGGAGGGTCTGTATGCAATTTTGAAGAGCTGGGTAGACAACGGAAAGTGGGACGGAAGTTAGACCCAACCCCGGAGCGAGCGCAGCGAGCGGAGGTTCTGTATTGATTTTGGAAAGGTGGCTAGACAACGGAAAGTGGGACTGAACCTAGACCCAACCCCGGAGCGAGCGAAGCGAGCGGAGGGTCTGTATGCAATTTTGAAGAGGTAATGAAAATAGGGAGATTTATGAAAACCCCTCCGCTCGCTCCGGGTCTGTATGCAATTTTGAAGAGCTGGTTAGACAACGGAAAGTGGGACGGAACTTAGACCCAACCCCGGAGCGAGCGAAGCGAGCGGAGGGTCTGTATGCACTTTTGAAGAGGTGGCAAGACAACGGAAAGTGGGACTGAACCTAGACCCAACCCCGGAGCGAGCGCAGCGAGCGGAGGGTCTGTATGCAATTTTGAAGAGGTGGCTAGACAACGGAAAGTGGAACTGAACCTAGACCCAACCCCGGAGCGAGCGCAGCGAGCGGAGGGTCTGTATGCAATTTTGAAGAGGTGGCTAGACAACGGAAAGTGGAACTGAACCTACACCCAACCCCGGAGCGAGCGCAGCGAGCGGAGGGTCTGTATGCAATTTTGAAGAGGTGGCTAGACAACGGAAAGTGGGACGGAACTTAGACCCAACCCCGGAGCGAGCGGAGCGAGCGGAGGGTCTGTATGCGATTTTTTAATACAAGGACGACGGCCGGAGCGAGCGGAGCGAGCGGAGGCCCTGTTTGCGATTTTTATTCAATATAAGGACGACGGCCGGAGCGAGCGGAGCGAGCGGAGGCCCTGTATGCGATTTTTATTTAATACAAGGACGACGGCCGGAGCGAGCGGAGCGAGCGGAGGCCCTGTATGCGACTTTTATTTAATAGAAGGACGATGGCCGGAGCGAGCGGAGCGAGCGGAGGCCCTGTTTGCGATTTACATTTAATACAAGGACGACGGCCGGAGCGAGCGGAGCGAGCGGAGGCCCTGTTTGCGATTTTTATTTAATACAAGGACGACGGCCGGAGCGAGCGGAGCGAGCGGAGGCCCTGTTTGCGATTTTTATTTGATACAAGGACGACGGCCGGAGCGAGCGGAGCGAGCGGAGGCCCTGTATGCGATTTTTATTTAATACAAGGACGACGGCCGGAGCGAGCGGAGGCCCTGTTTGCGATTTTCATGTAATACAAGGACGACGGCCGGAGCGAGCGGAGCGAGCGGAGGCCCTGTTTGCGATTTTTATCCAATACAAGGACGACGGCCGGAGCGAGCGGAGCGAGCGGAGGCCCTGTTTGCGATTTTCATGTAATACAAGGACGACGGCCGGAGCGAGCGGAGCGAGCGGAGGCCCTGTATGCGACTTTTATTTAATAGAAGGACGACGGCCGGAGCGAGCGGAGCGAGCGGAGGCCCTGTTTGCGATTTTTATTTGCTACAAGGACGACGGCCGGAGCGAGCGGAGCGAGCGGAGGCCCTGTATGCGATTTTCATTTAATACAAGGACGACGGCCGGAGCGAGCGGAGCGAGCGGAGGCCCTGTTTGCGATATTCATTTAATACAACGACGACGGCCGGAGCGAGCGGAGCGAGCGGAGGCCCTGTTTGCGATTTTTATCCAATACAAGGACGACGGCCGGAGCGAGCGGAGCGAGCGGAGGCCCTGTTTGCGATTTTTATTTAATACAAGGACGACGGCCGGAGCGAGCGGAGCGAGCGGAGGCCCTGTTTGCGATTTTCATTTAATACAAGGACGACGGCCGGAGCGAGCGGAGCGAGCGGAGGCCCTGTTTGCGATTTTTATTTAATACAAGGACGACGGCCGGAGCGAGCGGAGGCCCTGTTTGCGATTTTTATTTAATACAAGGACGACGGCCGGAGCGAGCGGAGCGAGCGGAGGCCCTGTTTGCGATTTCCATTTAATACAAGGACGACGGCCGGAGCGAGCGGAGCGAGCGGAGGCCCTGTTTGCGATTTTTATTTAATACAAGGACGACGGCCGGAGCGAGCGGAGCGAGCGGAGGCCCTGTATGCGATTTTTATTTAATACAAGGACGACGGCCGGAGCGAGCGGAGCGAGCGGAGGCCCTGTTTGCGATTTATATTTAATACAAGGACGACGGCCGGAGCGAGCGGAGCGAGCGGAGGCCCTGTTTGCGATTTTCATTTAATACAAGGACGACGGCCGGAGCGAGCGGAGCGAGCGGAGGCCCTGTATGCGATTTTTATTTAATACAAGGACGACGGCCGGAGCGAGCGGAGCGAGCGGAGGCCCTGTTTGCGATTTTTATTTAATACAAGGACGACGGCCGGAGCGAGCGGAGCGAGCGGAGGCCCTGTTTGCGATTTCCATTTAATACAAGGACGACGGCCGGAGCGAGCGGAGCGAGCGGAGGCCCTGTTTGCGATTTATATTTAATACAAGGACGACGGCCGGAGCGAGCGGAGCGAGCGGAGGCCCTGTATGCGATTTTTATTTAATACAAGGACGACGGCCGGAGCGAGCGGAGCGAGCGGAGGCCCTGTTTGCGATTTTTATTCAATACAAGGACGACGGCCGGAGCGAGCGGAGCGAGCGGAGGCCCTGTTTGCGATTTTCATTTAATACAAGGACGACGGCCGGAGCGAGCGGAGCGAGCGGAGGCCCTGTTTGCGATTTTCATTTAATACAAGGACGACGGCCGGAGCGAGCGGAGCGAGCGGAGGCCCTGTTTGCCATTTTTATTTAATACAAGGACGACGGCCGGAGCGAGCGGAGCGAGCGGAGGCCCTGTTTGCGATTTATATTTAATACAAGGACGACGGCCGGAGCGAGCGGAGCGAGCGGAGGCCCTGTTTGCGATTTTCATTTAATACAAGGACGACGGCCGGAGCGAGCGGAGCGAGCGGAGGCCCTGTATGCGATTTTTATTTAATACAAGGACGACGGCCGGAGCGAGCGGAGCGAGCGGAGGCCCTGTTTGCGATTTTTATTCAATACAAGGACGACGACCGGAGCGAGCGGAGCGAGCGGAGGCCCTGTTTGCGATTATTATTTAATACAAGGACGACGGCCGGAGCGAGCGGAGCGAGCGGAGGCCCTGTTTGCGATTATTATTTAATACAAGGACGACGGCCGGAGCGAGCGGAGCGAGCGGAGGCTCTGTATGCGACTTTTATTTAATAGAAGGACGACGGCCGGAGCGAGCGGAGCGAGCGGAGGCCCTGTTTGCGATTTTTATTCAATACAAGGACGACGGCCGGAGCGAGCGGAGCGAGCGGAGGCCCTGTTTGCGATTATTATTTAATACAAGGACGACGGCCGGAGCGAGCGGAGCGAGCGGAGGCCCTGTTTGCGATTATTATTTAATACAAGGACGACGGCCGGAGCGAGCGGAGCGAGCGGAGGCCCTGTATGCGATTTTTATTTAATACAAGGACGACGGCCGGAGCGAGCGAAGCGAGCGGAGGCTCTGTATTCGGGTTTTTTCCATGACAACAGAGTGGACTACAGGGTGTTTTCGCCGGAGCGAAGCTCCGGCGAGGCCTAGACCTCGGCCGAAGGCCGAGGTCAGGCCTCCGTCGAAACTGACCCCACGGGATCGGAAAGTACTGGGGCTTTGGGAAGGGCAGATATATGGGGAAGCTGAGAATCTAGATTTATTATGACAATTTGAAAGTTAATCGAGTGATTTGCTTCATTTTCTATCAAGGTTAGGTTAGGTTAGGTTAGGTTAGGTGAGGTTAGAGGAAGGTTTGGTGAAGGTTAGGCGAAGGTTAGGTGAGGTGAGGTGAGATTACGTGAGGTTCGGTGTAGGTTAGGTGAAGGTTAGGTTAGGTGGGGAGAGGTTAGGTGAAGGTTAGGTTAGTCACCTCAGCCTTGTGTCACAGATGCAAAGTTATTTTTTGATGACGATGATGTGGCATGGCATCTGATGTATAGTGTTGACTTTGACAACAAATCTGAGAAATTTCTATGGCTTCGTCATGAATGATAAAAAATATTTCTAGGTTGGTACTAGGTAATCAATCCAAATAGGTACCTTACCTACCCATACCGACAAATTCATAAGAATAATTATTGGAGCAGCGAGTGAACTAGCTCATAACTATCGACAATAAACAAGCGGTAGGATAGGTAGATTAGTAGCGATTTATCAGCGTGATGTAAATAATTAATTCCAAGAATGCCTATCGATTCAAATGACGCTACTAGTGCGACTACATCTAGAAAAAGAAATAAAACTAGTAGGTAGCGAATAAATAAGTAGGTACTCTTATCCAACGAGTAGGTATTGAATTTGAATAGGGAATGAAAATAGGGAGCGTGCGCCAGCGAGCGAAGGGTCTGTAACACCATGCGACAACAAATCCAACCCCGGAGCGAGCGAAGCGAGCGGAGGGTCTGTAAGGAACACGACTTCCAGAAGTGTCCCAAGAAAAACAGTAGTGCACCATCCTTTTCGTCTCGGTGGTGAAGTTTCCAGTTTTCTACGGCTTTTATGGATGCCAGCAAACCAGGTAAGCTCAGTAAGTAGATCTCAATTACCTTTTCCTTCCTTCATAGTATTCATTAAGTACCTAAACAATATAGGGTAACGAGGGTTTGCTTTTATTGCAATTGTCATAACATAATATACCTATACAAGCGATGAAAGAATGAAATCACTCTCTCTAGGTAATTGCGAAATTAATATGGTTTTGAGTGCACTCTCTAAACGATCTATAGTCTATAGATATCAATAACTTTGAAGGTAAAGGTTGTACACTTATCTTAACTAAGAATTCATTTTGTTTGTTTGTTGCAGAAACTACTTACATAATATTGGATGTACTGACGTTACTTTACTAAGAAGGGCGCCAATGGCTCTTATTTAGCATTGCCGGGAAATGCTACAGCTTACATAGAACGGAGATAAGAGCCATAAAATCTCTCGATGTTGAAGTAGTAATTTGGTGAGTTAATCTCTTTTGGTATTTCTCAAACTGCGTATGAAAGCCATTTGGTTCCTCTGGTACTCATTTTCTCTTAGCATGGGGATTTATAGATTTGGCTTTGTCCACTTATCTGAACCTGGTCTCTCGATTGTAGGTCTGGTGGTATCATCGCGGAGCTGGGATGGATCTCTAGCCCATGTTGATGGATGGATGGATGGATGTGCCCCTTGAATGACGCTAACTGACAAGGTCATGCACCTTGAAGGACATCACGGGATCCACAACTCGTACGGAAATTCGAAGTCTCTAATCTCGAACTTGAATTTGCGAACTGGAACTGGAACTCGAACCCTGACAAAGAACCACCTAATTAGATTCCATACACTTCAATAACTGCTGAACGAATTCACTGAGAAAATGCTGACCTCTGTCCTGTATTTCTTTCTCAATAAAATTGGTTTCTCCGTCTTTCTTTCTACTACCTATATTGAATTTACTAGCAACTGTAGTTATGAAAATCTGAACTGTGCTTACCAAACTATTTTGCGTTGGAACGAAAGGATGTGGTCCCCCGAAGACGATTCGATGTGACTGTCCTGACTGCGCGCAGAATGACAAGTGACAAACAAATAGTGCAGCGCTGAACTAGACTTTCAAACTCAAACATGTCTTAACTGAATTATTGTTCTGCACTTTTTCCTTGTTCCGATTTCCCTAGTTTGCTGCTACAGCCTGCGAAACTATACTATACAAAAGCCTATACGGCACAGTAGGAAAAGATAACTCCAAGATGAGCAGGAGAATTATTGTAACATGGTTGATTTGATACTAATGTTGGAGCAGCGAGCCCTAAATAATTACTTGTTTAAGAACCAAGATGAATACCTAGATCATATCGTCGGTGGTCACTCATCTTCAATAACAAATCGAGTTTTCGTCGATATACCTACCCGCTCTTAATTATTGTAAAATAAAGGGTCCGACAACAGTCGCACTTAACTTTCTCGCCCAGAATGATTTTTTTTTTTTTTTTGGGGGGTTCTTTGAGATTTTTTTGCGGGCGTAATTTTTAAGCAATCGAAAATCGGTTGAAAAATGACCCACGAGCATCTATCTGAGATCACTCCTACCACGTTTCATGGCTGTCATTCTATTACTGTAGTCCCAAATGCGTTCCAACCATTCAAAAACGTGGTTTCTCATTTTTTCTCTTTTTTGACAAAAACGGCCGTAATTTTCAAGATAACAAAATTCTGTTCAACAAATGTTTCAGTGACCTACGTAGTTTTAAACAAATGTATCGAATTTCATGACAATCGGTCAATATATATTATGTGAATGGCGCCGAAAGGATCGAACTTTCGTCCAGAACGGCCGTAATTTTGAACCAATTCAATTTTCGTTGCAATCGACCACGAAGCATCTACTTGTCAACACACTTACCAATTTTCAGTGTTATAGATTGAAAAGTGTACCGTCGGCGTTTGTCTAACTAACCAAAAACACGATTTTTGAATTATTTTGGCGGTTTTTTGACAATAGCGGCCGCAATTTTTGACCAATCAAAAAATCCTTGAAAATGCCCCTCGGCAGTAATTTCAGACAGGTCCATACCAAATTTCATCAAAATCGGAAGAACGGTATAGGCGCTACTCAATTTCGAAATTTTGCACGAAAACAATACTTTCTCGCCATATATGGCTAGCGAGAAAGTAAAAACTCACTCACATAAAACACATACTAGTAGTAGTAGAGTTATGACAACAATAAAGATTACAGTGAGGTAGTAGGTATCAAGGGTGTACTTTGTCGGGAAAACATATTGGTTGTTATCGATTGGTCAGAGTGCCTCGGAACTACGATTTTCCAACTTAGCTCAGTAACGACCCCAATAGGTACCTACCTACCTACCTACCGAATCGGTAGCTAATCAAGCAGCGAGTGAACAAATAATTTATCAGAGAGGACCTGCGAATAATAAGAAATAAATTCAATTCAATCGATTCGAAAAATAATGGTACCAAGCGAGAAAAACAATACCTATGACTAAGAATAGTAGCGATAGTATACGAGATTGATAGGGAGCAGCGAGCCCCTAATAATCAATTAATAGAAGCAATTGATGAAGATCTGAAATGGAAATATATAAGGTCGAGCAGTAGGTACCTACTTGGAATTTTTTTGCAATCAACAATAATTAGCAACTCAATAAATAATGTGAGCTCGTGACAACATGGAGCAGGAAGTGAACCTATTTCATAGTAGCTCAACATAACAACTTTTGGTACATCTCACATCAAACAGATAGCAATGGTATCAAATCATCAAAAAATCAAAGCTATCGATAGCAAATAATATCTCGCCAATGTCTATTTTTGATCCGGGAGCGGCTAATGACTTAGTTTCGGACACTAACGTAAGAGCGCGCAGCGCAGCTTCGCTCGCTCCGGGGTTGGCGCTGGGTGCATCCAGAGGGTCCGTTGTCATGGAGTTGGACAGACCCTCCGCTCAATTTGCTCGCTCCGGGGTTCAATGTCTATTTTTGATCCGGGAGGGCTAATGGGTTAGTTTCGGGGTTTTCAGAGAGTAAGGTTAGAGCGCGCAGCGAAGCGCGCGCTCTAACCTTACTGTTCTGGAAAACACCGAAACTAACTCATTACTCGGACGGATCAAAAATAGACATTGAACCCCGGAGCGAGCAAATTGAGCGGAGGGTCTGTCCAACTCCATGACAACGGACCCTCTGGATGCACCCAGCCCCAACCCCGGAGCGAGCGAAGCGAGCGGAGGTTCTGTATGCAGCAAGACCCAACCCCGGAGCGAGCGCAGCGAGCGGAGGGCCTGTATGCAGCCAGACCCAACCCCGGAGCGAGCGCAGCGAGCGGAGGGGCTGTATGCAGCAAGACCCAACCCCGGAGCGAGCGCAGCGAGCGGAGGGCCTGTATGCAGCCAGACCCAACCCCGGAGCGAGCGCAGCGAGCGGAGGGTCTGTATGCAGCCAGCCCCAACCCCGGAGCGAGCGCAGCGAGCGGAGGGTCTGTATGCAGCCAGACCCAACCCCGGAGAGAGCGCAGCGAGCGGAGGGTCTGTATGCAGCCAGACCCAACCCCGGAGCGAGCGCAGCGAGCGGAGGGTCTGTATGCAGCAAGACCCAACCCCGGAGCGAGCGCAGCGAGCGGAGGGCCTGTATGCAGCCATACCCAACCCCGGAGCGAGCGCAGCGAGCGGAGGGGCTGTATGCAGCCAGACCCAACCCCGGAGCGAGCGCAGCGAGCGGAGGGTCTGTATGCAGCCAGACCCAACCCCGGAGCGAGCGCAGCGAGCGGAGGGCCTGTATGCAGCCAGACCCAACCCCGGAGCGAGCGCAGCGAGCGGAGGGTCTGTATCCAGCCAGACCCAACCCCGGAGCGAGCGCAGCGAGCGGAGGGTCTGTATTGATTTTGGAGACGTGGCTAGACAATGGATAGTGGGACCGAGCCCAGACGCAACCCCGGAGCGAGCGAAGCGAGCGGAGGGTCTGTATGCAGCCAGACCCAACCCCGGAGCGAGCGCAGCGAGCGGAGGGCCTGTATGCAGCCATACCCAACCCCGGAGCGAGCGCAGCGAGCGGAGGGTCTGTATTGATTTTGAACAGGTGGCTAGACAATGGAAAGTGGGACGGAAGTTAGACCCAACCCCGGAGCGAGCGAAGCGAGCGGAGGGTCTGTATGGAGCACAACTCCCAGAAATGTCCCATGACTAGCAAATGGATAAGAAGTGATACTCACACCAATTCCAGCAATACGTCACGACCCATGATAGAGGTTGCCCAGCGAGCCCCTAATAATTACTATTTTGAATTAATAGAAGCAATCCAACATCAAGAGGTGAAATGGAGACAATTAAAACAACTGTGTTACCTATCTTACCTATTTCTTTGCATATCTCATCGTATCAACTTGGAGCAGCGAGCGATGGTAATCAACAATAATTATGTAGCAGCAAATGCTCGAGAACAACTTGGTAGCAGGGGTATCTCAGAGAAAATTATTATTGAATAAATACCAATCTTATCAAAATACCTATCGTTGTATGGAGCACTACTTCCAGAAATAATGTCCCATGCAAGACAAGCAAATGGATAGGAAGTGATACCGCCAACCACAAGAGGTAGGATACCGAAGCGGTTAAGAAGCGATTTCTCAGCGTGATATAGGTTCAATAAATCACAAAAATTGCTATAGTAGGTAGCGAATCCTTGCAGCTGCAAGCGAATGAGTGAAAATTTAGAAAATCCAATAAGAACCCCTCGAGACCGAAGCCGCCGAATCGAAGTCAACACTATAGTATAGGTAGCGAGATAGCGAGGTGATTCACTTGGAGCAGCCTCGAGCGAAAGAAATCGTTACTGCAAGATCAAAACATCTTGCTCGAGACAGCAGTGAGACTATTTGACTCATTGCAGAGCAATAATTGACATGCAGTGAATTTCAAATCAAAATAACAAACAATAAATAGGTAGGTAGGTACCTAGTTACAGCGAGTCCATCGACTTGCAATCTCAGTGTTGCAACATCATAAATATCACAGAGAAAATGCAAGTGAATCAAAAATGCATTCTCTCGACAACTTGTCACCAACTCCAGCAACTAACTCATTGCTCACTAACAAATCGATCGAATAATCCAGAGATAGGTAGGTGCATGAGTCGAATAGTTCAAACACCTATATAACATGTTGTCTATTTAGCAATGACTCAATATCACAGCTAGCATAATCGAATTTCGAGCAGCAACTCACGCAACTCAATTAAAGTACTGCAGCGAGTAGTGAATACCTGCCGCCTACCTATATTATCAAAACAACTGGGAGCAGCGAGCCCCTACTAACTATTATTGTTGACAAGTGATACAAGGTCCTACCTATTATAGTAGAGAAATAAATTCAGCACCTAACCAAATTCATGCATATAGTAATCAATAATGCATGGTAGGTATACAGAGAATGAATAACAGATGACTGACTACTAGGTAGGTACCTATTACTCACCAACAATCGATTCGAAAAATAATGGAAATAAAATATCGTGTAAGTATGTGAAATGGAAATACCTACAGTATTTCGAATTTCTTTGCATAGCAACAACAACAACAACAACAACTGAATAAATAGGTAGGTAGGTACCTATAGGCGAGACAACAAAAATCTTTTAAAATAAAGGGTCCGACAACAGTCGCACTAAACTTTCTCGCCCCATGTGATTGTTTTTTTTTTTTTTTTTTTTTTATTTCTTTGAGATTTTTTAGCGGGCGTTGAAAATGACCCAAGAGCATCTATCTGACATCACTCCCACCAAGTTTCATGGCTGTCATTCTATTACTGCGTTCCGACCATTGAAAAACGTGGTTTCTCATTCTCAACTCATTTTTGACACTTTTTTGACTACAACGGCCGTAATTTTGAAGATAACAAAATTCTGTTCGACAAACAATCCAACAATTCCAACAATCCAACAATCGAACAATTGTTCGAAACAATCCAACTTTGGTCCAGAACGGCCGTAATTTTCAACCATTTCAATTTTAGTTGCAAATGACCTCGAAGCATCTATTTGTCAACACACTTACCAATTTTCAGTGTTATAGATTGAAAAGTGTACCGTCGGCGCTTGTCCGACTAACCCAAAACACGATTTTTGAATTATTCTGGCGGTTTTTTGACAATACCGGCCGCAATTTTTGACCAATCAAACAAATCAATCAATTCTCGACAACAAGTCAAATACCAAGAATCGGCTAATGACTTAGTTAAGAACGCGCAGCGCAGCTTCGCTCGCTCCGGGGTTGGCGCTGGGTGCATCCAGAGGGTCCGTTGTCATGGAGTTGGACAGACCCTCCGCTCACTTTGCTCGCTCCGGGGTTCAATGTCTATTTTTGATCCGGGAGGGCTAATGGGTTAGTTTCGGGGTTTTCAGGGAGTAAGGTTAGAGCGCGCAGCGAAGCGCGCGCTCTAACCTTACTGTTCTGGAAAACACCGAAACTAACTCATTACTCGGACGGATCAAAAATAGACATTGAACCCCGGAGCGAGCAAAGTGAGCGGAGGGTCTGTCCAACTCCATGACAACGGACCCTCTGGATGCACCCAGCCCCAACCCCGGAGCGAGCGAAGCGAGCGGAGGTTCTGTATGCAGCAAGACCCAACCCCGGAGCGAGCGAAGCGAGCGGAGGTTCTGTATGCAGCAAGACCCAACCCCGGAGCGAGCGCAGCGAGCGGAGGGTCTGTATGCAGCCATACCCAACCCCGGAGCGAGCGCAGCGAGCGGAGGGTCTGTATTGATTTTGGAGACGTGGCTAGACAATGGATAGTGGGACCGAGCCCAGACGCAACCCCGGAGCGAGCGAAGCGAGCGGAGGTTCTGTATGCAGCAAGACCCAACCCCGGAGCGAGCGCAGCGAGCGGAGGGCCTGTATGCAGCCAGACCCAACCCCGGAGCGAGCGCAGCGAGCGGAGGGTCTGTATGCAGCCAGACCCAACCCCGGAGCGAGCGCAGCGAGCGGAGGGCCTGTATGCAGCCAGACCCAACCCCGGAGCGAGCGCAGCGAGCGGAGGGTCTGTATGCAGCCAGACCCAACCCCGGAGCGAGCGCAGCGAGCGGAGGGTCTGTATTGATTTTGGAGACGTGGCTAGACAATGGATAGTGGGACCGAGCCCAGACGCAACCCCGGAGCGAGCGAAGCGAGCGGAGGGTCTGGATGCAGCCAGACCCAACCCCGGAGCGAGCGCAGCGAGCGGAGGGCCTGTATGCAGCCAGACCCAACCCCGGAGCGAGCGCAGCGAGCGGAGGGTCTGTATGCAGCCAGACCCAACCCCGGAGCGAGCGCAGCGAGCGGAGGGCCTGTATGCAGCCATACCCAACCCCGGAGCGAGCGCAGCGAGCGGAGGGTCTGTATTGATTTTGAACAGGTGGCTAGACAATGGAAAGTGGGACGGAAGTTAGACCCAACCCCGGAGCGAGCGAAGCGAGCGCAGGGTCTGTATGCAATTTTGAAGAGCTGGCTAGACCGGAGCGAGCGCAGCGAGCGGAGGGTCTGTATGCAGGCAGACCCAACCCCGGAGCGAGCGCAGCGAGCGGAGGGTCTGTATTGATTTTGGAAAGGTAATGAAAATAGGGAGATTTATGGAAACCCCTCCGCTCGCTCCGGGTCTGTATTGATTTTGGACACGTGGCTAGACAATAGAAAGTGGGACGGAACTTAGACCCAACCCCGGAGCGAGCGAAGCGAGCGGAGGGTCTGTATGGAGCACGACTTCCAGAAATGTCCCAAGGCAAGCAAATGGATAAGAAGTGATACCTATCACAACCACTTGGAGCAGACTATATGAATGTCGAGTAAAGCCTACTACACACGAGCCTAGAAAAAGTGACTAGAAGTAGTGGACTAGCGGGGCTTAGTGTCTAGATCTAGTGTGAGGCCGCTTGAAAAAGTCAGCTGAATTCCAAGAAATGAGCGTGAATAATATGTTAGCTGACTCCGTTTTATTTGGTTCTATGGCATTAAAATTGCTTCAGTTTGCAAGAAATACAGGTATTGACCACGACATCGGTTGGAACTGACTATCTGACGTTTTTTCCCTCGTAAATAGGAAGATGTCACTAAGGCTTACCTAACCGTTCACCAAACACTTCCCTATAGCTTCTCAGTGTATTTCTATCATCCATATGAAAATCATTGGCAATCATAACTGCCCTGCCTCATTTCTTCAGCATTTCCTGTACATAAGGTCGCAGTCGCAAGGCGAGAAACACAAAATGCCTTTAAAATGATTTAACCTTACGTTCTGAATCGCAGTTTCCTTTCCAAACCACTCGTATACAATACTACAACCTTTAAAAACAACTTAAAACACTCTATTTTAGTTAAAATGTTGATTGAAAGCAAGAAATATGAACGAAAGGACGCCATGTTTCTTTAGTGACTAAATCAAGTGCAAATTAGAACAAAACCTATTCCAGCCTAGATCTAGTGGGTAGATCGGCGCAGATGCCTGCTTTTCGCAGTCTGCGCACACTCACTAGATTAAGTGCACTTTTTCTAGGCTCGTGTGTGTGGTAGGTTTCAGGCAATTAGCTCTCATCAGGGACAAGTGGGTAATAGAATTCAGCTTTGAATAGATGACTTGAACGATGCTGCTGTAGTTAGTACCATTACATTTTTCATATTGAGAATTTCTTACAAATATAGAATAAATCTGGGCGCCACCCTATTTAGTTGCTCAATTTGGAGAAAATCACTGGAGTAGCAAATTTCGAAATTTTGGAGAAGAGGCAATAAGATGAAGGTGATTGGAAAAGAGTTGGTATTTAGCTTCACTCCCCTTAACTGAAGATCAACAAATAAATAAAACAGCTAAAATAAACAAATTATATCTGTCAACTGAAATGAGATCGTGACCAGCACTAAGTGATGGCTGCCTAGGTACCCACTCAGCAGGCACCGAGAGCAGTGACGGTTTCATCACGCCACAAGAAGTGACAATTGATAGCGAGACCCTAATACTCGAATACATAGAAGCAATTCCAGCAATACGTCACGACCCCCTAATAATAACTATTTCGAATTAATACAAGCAATCCAACATCAAGATGTGAAATGGAGAAAATTATCTATTTCTTTGCATCTCATCGTATCAACAGCGAGCTACTCAACAATAACTATTATTCGCATTACTTAGGAAAAATGTATCGCTATCGAGCTCGTGATGTAGCAGGAAATGCTCGCGAGAACAACTTGGTAGGTGTATCTCAATACCAATCATATCAAAATACCTATCACAGGTAGCACAGAGATAACAATCAGCAAATCAAGACAACAAAAATAAAAAGAACCAATCTAAGTACCTACAGCGACGAGGCTGCAATAACCTCAGACCACCAGCCGCCAATAAAGGCAGCCTTTTTAAAACGAGCCACTATTCAATAGTATACCTTACCCAACCCAACCCCAAGTCGATATATATCTTAACACCTTATATTGATTTTTCTGTTAGGTACAAACTTTCTACGATGCCCGACACGCGGGAATACTCACACACATCGCATCAGTTCATTAACCAACATTCATCTATAGGTAGCTAATACCTAGCAATTACCAAATAGGGATCGAGTTATAACATGCAGCAAGTGAATCAATCAATTCTCGACAACAATTACTACCTATCTCGCCCTTTTCAAGGAACGACGGACCACACGCGCCCAGTTCAATGTCATGTAAGAGCGCGCAGCGCAGCTTCGCTCGCTCCGGGGTTGGCGCTGGGTGCATCCAGAGGGTCCGTTGTCATGGAGTTGCACAGACCCTCCGCTCACTTTGCTCGCGCCGGGGTTCAATGTCTATTTTTGATCCGGGAGGGCTAATGGGTTAGTTTCGGGGTTTTGCAGAGAGTAAGGTTAGAGCGCGCAGCGAAGCGCGCGCTCTAACCTTACTGTTCTGGAAAACACCGAAACTAACTCATTACTCGGACGGATCAAAAATAGACATTGAACCCCGGCGCGAGCAAAGTGAGCGGAGGGTCTGTCCAACTCCATGACAACGGACCCTCTGGATGCACCCAGCCCCAACCCCGGAGCGAGCGAAGCGAGCGGAGGTTCTGTATGCAGCAAGACCCAACCCCGGAGCGAGCGCAGCGAGCGGAGGGTCTGTATGCAGCCAGACCCAACCCCGGAGCGAGCGCAGCGAGCGGAGGTTCTGTATGCACCCACACCCACTCCCGGAGCGAGCGCAGCGAGCGGAGGGTCTGTATGCACCCAGACCCAATCCCGGAGCGAGCGCAGCGAGCGGAGGTTCTGTATGCACCCAGACCCAATCCCGGAGCGAGCGCAGCGAGCGGAGGTTCTGTATGCACCCAGACCCAATCCCGGAGCGAGCGCAGCGAGCGGAGGGTCTGTAAGCACCCAGACCCAACCCCGGAGCGAGCGCAGCGAGCGGAGGTTCTGTATGCACCCACACCCACTCCCGGAGCGAGCGCAGCGAGCGGAGGGTCTGTATGCACCCAGACCCAATCCCGGAGCGAGCGCAGCGAGCGGAGGTTCTGTATGCACCCAGACCCAATCCCGGAGCGAGCGCAGCGAGCGGAGGTTCTGTATGCACCCAGACCCAATCCCGGAGCGAGCGCAGCGAGCGGAGGGTCTGTAAGCACCCAGACCCAATCCCGGAGCGAGCGCAGCGAGCGGAGGTTCTGTATGCACCCAGACCCAATCCCGGAGCGAGCGCAGCGAGCGGAGGGTCTGTATAGATTTTGGAAAGGTGGTTAGACAATGGAAAGTGGGACGGAAGTTAGACCCAACCCCGGAGCGAGCGCAGCGAGCGGAGGGTCTGTATTGATTTTGAAGAGGTAATGAAAATAGGGAGATTTATGAAAACCCCTCCGCTCGCTCCGGGTCTGTATTGATTTTGGAAAGGTGGTTAGACAATGGAAAGTGGGACGGAAGTTAGACCCAACCCCGGAGCGAGCGCAGCGAGCGGAGGGGCTGTATTGATTTTGGAAAGGTGGTTAGACAATGGAAAGTGGGACGGAAGTTAGACCCAACCCCGGAGCGAGCGCAGCGAGCGGAGGGTCTGTATTGATTTTGAAGAGGTAATGAAAATAGGGAGATTTATGAAAACCCCTCCGCTCGCTCCGGGTCTGTATTGATTTTGGAAAGGTGGTTAGACAATGGAAAGTGGGACGGAAGTTAGACCCAACCCCGGAGCGAGCGCAGCGAGCGGAGGGGCTGTATTGATTTTGGAAAGGTGGTTAGACAATGGAAAGTGGGACGGAAGTTAGACCCAACCCCGGAGCGAGCGCAGCGAGCGGAGGGTCTGTATTGATTTTGAAGAGGTAATGAAAATAGGGAGATTTATGAAAACCCCTCCGCTCGCTCCGGGTCTGTATTGATTTTGGAAAGGTGGTTAGACAATGGAAAGTGGGACGGAAGTTAGACCCAACCCCGGAGCGAGCGCAGCGAGCGGAGGGGCTGTATTGATTTTGGAAAGGTGGTTAGACAATGGAAAGTGGGACGGAAGTTAGACCCAACCCCGGAGCGAGCGCAGCGAGCGGAGGGTCTGTATTGATTTTGAAGAGGTAATGAAAATAGGGAGATTTATGAAAACCCCTCCGCTCGCTCCGGGTCTGTATTGATTTTGGAAAGGTGGTTAGACAATGGAAAGTGGGACGGAAGTTAGACCCAACCCCGGAGCGAGCGAAGCGAGCGGAGGGTCTGTAAGGAACACGACTTCCAGATAGTTGACACCAATAATTGAACAATTTCTCTCATTCTTCGAGAAAAGACAGATGTTTTAGTTAGGTTGTTTTCTTTTACCTGGATTTTTCCTTTTTCCAGGGTCAACTGCCGAAGCGGAGGCACAGTGTTGCACTTTTGCAAGGTAAGTTGGATTTTTGACTGTGGGGGTCTACATTTGGTTTTTATTTTGTTTATTTTTGACTTTTTGGGATTTTTGACTTTTTTTGTTGAATTTTTGACAAGTTTCATTGGATTTTTGATATTATCCAGGAGCTATGGCTTAGTACTTGGATTCTTTACAATGTACGTACTTACGAGGATTTTTGACGTTTTTCTCTTTTTCTGGATTGACGGCCGGAGCCAAGTGGAGGCACTATATGTCGATTTTTACAAGGTTACTTGGAATTTTGTCATTTTTCGATTTTCAGGATTGACGGCCGGAGCGAGCGAAGCGAGCGGAGGCACTTTATTTCGATTTCTCACAAGGATTTTTGTCCTTTTTCTATTTTCGGGATCACATCCGGAGCGAAGCGGAGGCACTGTATGTCGATTTCTACAAGGTTTCTTGGATTTTTCACATTTTTCTATTAATTTTTCAGGATCGACGGCCGGAGCGAGCGAATCGAGCGGAGGCACTGTATTTCAATTTTTTACAAGGTTAGTACGATTTTTTGAAGTTTTTGTTCCATTCTTGAAATTTTTTTGATGAATTTTTGGAATTTTTGACTTTTCACAAGGTTTCTTGGATTTTTACAATTTTTTTTTTTTCGATTATTGACATTCTTTCTGATGAATTTTTGGGATTTTTGATTTTTCACAACGTTTCTTGGATTTTCCACATAGTTCTATTTTCAGGATCGACGGCCGGAGCGAGCGAAGCGAGCGGAGGCACTGTATTTCAATTATTTACAAGGTTTGCAGGATTTTGACAAGTTTCTTTTTTCCATTCTTGACATTTTTTTGAAGAATTCTTCGGATTTTTGATTTTTCACAAGGTTTCATTGGATTTTTGACATTTTTCTATTTTCAGGATCGACGGCCGGAGCGAGCGAAGCGAGCGGAGGCACTGTACTACAAATTTCTACAAGGTTAGTAGGATTTTGACAAGGTTCTTTTTTCCATTCTTGAAATTTTTTTGATGAATTGTTGGGATTTTTTGATTTTTCACGAGGTTTCTTGGATTTTTACAAGTTTTTTCTTTCCATTCTTGACATTCTTTCTGATGAATTTTTCGGATTTTTCATTTTTCACAAGGTTTCTTGGGTTTTTGACATTTTCCTATTTTCAGGATCGACGGCCGGAGCGAGCGAAGCGAGCGGAGGCACTGTATCTCAATTTTTTACAAGGTTTCTAGGATTTTGACAAGTTTCTTTTTTCCATTCTTGACGTTTTTTGGAAGAATTTCTCGGATTTTTGATTTTTCACAAGGTTTCATTGGATTTTTGACATTTTCCTATTTCCAGGATCGACGGCCGGAGCGAGCGAAGCGAGCGGAGGCACTGTATCTCAATTTTTTCCAAGGTTTGTAGGATTTTGACAAGTTTCTTTTTTCCATTCTTGACATTTTTTTGAAGAATTTCTCGGATTTTTGATTTTTCACAAGTTTTCTGGGATTTTTGACATTTTCCTATTTCCAGGATCGACGGCCGGAGCGAGCGAAGCGAGCGGAGGCACTGTAATCAAGAATTTCAGGAAAGAAGGAGGATCAATGCATGTGAGTTGTTCGTAGGACTCTCCCTAACCTAACCTAACCTAACCTAACCTAACCTAACCTAACCTAACCTAACCTAACCTAACCTAACCTAACCTAACCTAACCTAACCTAACCTAACCTAACCTAACCTAACCTAACCTAACCTAACCTAACCTAACCTAACCTAACCTAACCTAACCTAACCTAACCTAACCTAACCTAACCTAACCTAACCTAACCTAACCTAACCTAACCTAACCTAACCTAACCTAACCTAACCTAACCTAACCTAACCTAACCTAACCTAACCTAACCTAACCTAACCTAACCTTTTTTTTTTTTTTTTTTTTTTTCATTCACACCTTACCTGTAGGATGACCCCAAGGAACCGTCTTCCGACATTACGTCTTGAGGCCATCTTTGGTCATTCACGATCATTTGCACGATCATTTGCACGAATACCTGGGCAATGCCCTAACAACACCTCACCTCCGGGGTTTTCTAACTACCTACGTTAGATTAGGTTAGGTCCCCGGAGGGTTCCCTACAAGCCAGCTTCGCTGGGGCCAGACCTGTAAGGAAAAAGAAACACAATGGTTACCCATACACTAACACGACTTTACAGTTCGTGAACACCTTACGCACACCAAAACACGACTTTACAGTTCGTGATGACACACAAGTCACAACTTCGTGACAACAGCAATTCAGGGGGGAGTGGGGGAGGGGAAAGGGAGGGGCAAGGGGCACGGTATGGGGATTAGGCCTTATAACACCTAATACCAACCTCACACACTGACACGACTTTACAGTTCGTGAACACCTTACGCACACCAAAACACGACTTTACAGTTCGTGAACAACAGAATTACGAACACACAACACGACTAAACAGTTCGTGAAGACACACAATAATTCCGGGGGTGGGGGTGGGATGGGCATGGGGCACGGTAATGGGATTACGGTGGTACAGCGACGACGGCTCGACGCTGGCGCTCCCGAAGCCGTTCAGCCTCTTCCTTCTGCAGCATCACCGCCTCACAGAAGGAGACCACCGCATTCCACCGTTGCTCATCCGCCAGCATCTTCTCAACGAGATCCTCCGGCACAAATTGTCCAATCACTGTGAGCAGCACTCCACGCTCACGTGCCCACGCTGGACACTCCAGGAGTGTGTGCAGGGCCGTGTCCGAGAAGGCACCACAGTGGGCACATGCGGGGTCGTCCACTCGCCGAATCCGATGCAGGAACGCGTTGAAGCACCCGTGGCCCGTCAGCACCTGGGTTAGCCGGTAGCAGGTCCGCATCTTGCTACGATCCCGCTCAACCCATTTCTTGACGTCGGGGACAAGTGTCTTCGTCCAGGCTCCCTGGTTCTTGGGCTCCGGTCGCTCCCAGCGGCGTTGCCAAGACCGGAGAGTCCCCACGAGAGCGGCCTCCTTGGCAGCTTTCCTGTCGCGACCTGCCTCCATGAGAGTTCGCACTTCTCGCAGCCCGTGCACAATGAGGTCGATGGGAGGGACACCTGCAAGGACACTTACCGCGACGCCAGAGACGGTCCTGTACGCAGACACACAGCGTAGAGCCCCACGCCGTTGGGCTCGGGTCAGCGTCTCCAAGTTACGCTGCACCACCAGCTTGTGTGCCCACACTGGGTACGCATAGACCAGGATGGAATTGACCACCGACATCAGGAGGCGACGTCGGCTTTCTTTGGGGCCACCAAGGTTGGGCATGAGCCGGCCCAGAGTGGACGCCACCTTGTCGGCACGGCTTCCAGCGTACTGGAAGTGATGCCGGAACGTCAACCTGCAATCAACAATTACTCCCAAGTATTTCATTGACGGCGAAGGGATGACCTGCACGCCGTTCACCACGATACGGGGTGCCCGGAATCGCCGACGACGGCCAGGGAAAAGCACCGCATCAGTCTTCTCCGCTGCGAGGTCCAGACCATGCTCACCCATCCACGTGGAGATCAGGCGAAGGGCCTCATTGGTCCTGTACTCCAACTGGGGGATGGTGCTTCCTCTCGTCACAACGAGCACGTCGTCAGCATAGCAGATGAGACTTACCTGATCCGGTAGAGGGGATCGAAGCAGACTGTCGTAGCTGAGATTCCACAGCAGAGGACCCAGCACCGACCCTTGGGGAACCCCGCAAGACATCCTCCACTGCATCCATTCCACCGCAGACTCGGCTTCCAACTGTCGGTCCTCCAGGTAGCTGCGAAGAATACACTGGAGGTAATCCGGAACCTGAAAATCCCTTAACGCGGACAAAATGTCCGGCCAGCTTACCGTATTGAAGGCGTTCCTCACGTCAAGACTCACAGCCATCGTCAGGTCACCGTCGGCAGTCGCGGCACTTACCTTCTCTGTCAAGAGTTGGATGGCTTGGGTAGTAGACCGTCCGCGACGGAAGCCATACTGAGCGTCGGAGAGGTCCCCCATTTCCGCAAGATGAGTGCCTATCCGACGAGCGATGATCCGCTCCAACACCTTACCTACCGTGTCCAACAGACAAATGGGTCTGTAGGCCGAGGGCTCCACGCCAGTACGTCCCTTCTTCCGTAGCAAGACGAGACGAGCCTTTTTCCATGGAACGGGGAAGACTCCAGATGCTAGACACTTCGTGAAGAGCCCTGGGAGCAACTCGTGGTCCCACCGGTGCAGGATCCGCCAAATCTTCTGTGGGATGCCGTCAGGTCCAGGAGCTGTCTTACCTGTTTTGCCGAAGCAGACGTCAACCTCCCACTGGTCCACCTCATCGACCTGAAAAGTCGGGGTACCTACCTGAGCCGGAAGGGCAGGCTTCGTAGGAAACAGCGTCCTCACTGTTGCATCCAGGAACTCGGATTCCATGGACGTGGTAGCAGCGGTCCCCTGCAGTTTCTTCATGACCAGTTTGTACGGCTTACCCCATGGCTCATCATCAACCAGCTCACAGAGTTCACCCCAGCATCGCTTCTTACTGTCCCTTATGGCATGCCTGAGGGTCCGGCGGGCCTCCCGCAGGTCATCGAAGGCTGCATCCAGTTCGGGCGCCGGGCAATTACTTACCTGAAGCCTGGAGGCTTCACGCCGCTTACGGATGCAGGTCTGACGCAGCGTAGCAATTTCTGCCGTCCACCAATGAGCGGCGCGTCGACGCTGGCCGCCGGTGAACCGTGGCCGGAAAGTAGCATCGCACGCTGCAGCAACATGAGCAACCCGGGCAGTGGCCTCCTCTTCAGCACGCAGGGCGTCTCGGGGTGTCTGCGATAAGGCAAGCACCTCCAGAGTGGCAATGAAGAAATCCTCGTCGACCAGCCCATCTGTTGCCCAGCCAAATTTCCGAGAACCTAGAACAGGCAGCTGAGAGTTGCAAGGATCAATCTTAAACGTCACGTAGGCATGATCACTGGCACTTTCTTCGTCCGTGAGCACTCTCCACTCAAGTGTGCGACGGGACACGTCGGGCGTGGCCCACGTGAGGTCGACGATGGAGCCGCAGTCACGACGGCGGAACGTGAAAGCAGTCCCGGAGTTCAGCACGACCATCCCAGCCTGGTCCATGATATCCTCCAGCAGGAGCCCTCTAGCGTCGGTGACGGGCGAGTTCCACGCTGCAGACTTCGCGTTGAAGTCGCCACACACGAGGGTAGGGTAGCCACGTCGGGCACGGAGACTTGCCAGCAGAGCGTCGAGAAAGACCTCATACGCCTGGGCACTAGCATTCGGCGAAATGTAGCAGCTGTAGACGTACAACCCGTTCCAGCGCAGAGACACAAACCCTTGGCTCCTCTCCACATGGTTGACGGAAGCTCTGGCAAGAATTCCGATGGCAGCACGGCCTGAAACATCAGAAAACCAGCCAGCAGCATCCGGCACGTTGTATGGTTCACTTACACACACCACAGCGGCGCCCAGCTCCCCTGCGGTGTGAGACAGGAGATCCTGGGCCCCGCGGCAGTGGTTGATGTTGACCTGGAGGAAAACAGACATAATTAGACAGGACGCTGACGGCGACAGCGGCCCTCACCAAAGCCGTGGGACGCAGAGACACCATCCAGCGCACATCGTGGGCATTGTGGAGGGGCCCGGCAACCACCGGCACGGTGCCCAACTCGGCCACATCTATGGCAGACGTCCCGGAAATCCGCGGCACTGGAGCACTGCTTCTCGACGTGACCCGGGCGCAGGCATCGGAAGCAGCAGCCATGACCTGGACCCGCAGCAGCCCTCACACGGCACCGGCTCCAGGCGACGTTAACATACTTACCAGAGAGAAGTTTTTCCGCGTCAGGTGGGCGCAGAGACACTGACGCCGTCAGACACCCATTGTGAGACCGTCGGAGTCTAATCTTCTCTCCTACCATGCCCTGGGCCGACAGAGCAGACACGCCCAGTGAGCACAGACAGTTGGGCCAACGTTGGGAAAGGGTTAGGCCAAACGGTTGGCCAACAGTACAGTTTGTCCGCGCAAGCCAACCTCAGACCGACCGTTGGGGAAACGTAGGCCCAACAGTAGGGCCATTGTTTTTTATACGAAAGTGGCCAACGGTTGGGAAATGGTAATCGCTTAATGGATGGCCCTACGGCATGGTTTACTCTTATCTTCTGTTGGCCCAACCACGGCCAACTGCGTTGGCCCTTCAGCTCCTGCCTATGATGGCCCCTCTGTTCCTGCCTCATGAGGCCCAACTTCGCCTTGAGACTGTTGGGCCGCAATTCTGTTAGCCCTCCAAACCAACGTACTCCTGGTACTTTTGGGGGTTCAGGCTGCATTTCATTGCCTCCCTCGGGAATCGGAATTCTGTGCATCCATTAGAGGCTCCAGAGTACCTACCGATGTGAGTACGAGGTACATATAGAGACTAACCTAAGATAAGAATACCTAAGGTAAGAATAATAGGTTAGCATTGGCAATATCATACAAAGGAAATTAAATAGTGCGCTAAATTCCCTACACAAATTTTTATTATAATACTTTCTTTCAGAGATGGGTGTGAGGGGAAATGAAACAATACAAACAATCACTAACTCTACTTAGTAAATTAAATGTAAAGTAAAACATACTTTTCCAACAAAAACTTCCGTTCGAAGAAAGAAAAAACATTGTAATAAGGTTGCGTCCCACCCCACTATACTCGGTTAACGTCAAACTCCAGTTAAATTCCAATTATTGCACGGTAAAAATCGAATTTAACGGGAGTTTAACCGTTAACCGAGTATGGTGGGACGCACCCTTGGATACCTAATCAAGCAAGGATGATTAATAAATGAATTATAAATTATTATAGGAAGACAAAATAGAAAAATTCGTAGGGGAGACAGCCAATAGGAGCAGGTAGTGAGCTCCTTAATTTTCTTTAAACTTTCACATAATATGCGAATGGACATTAAAGTGAGCAAGTAACTGCGATTATGATAATCTATTAATCATCCCAGGCATGTTACTAGTTTAACACGTACCTAGCATCAATAGTAATGTTTCATTGAAACAAAAGGGTGTGAGAGGAAGTTTCGATTCCCAACAACTGCCCAGCGAATGGCCCTCTTCCTCGATGCGAGAGCACGGCGCTTCAGTGGACTGACGTCGACTCTCCCTTCCGCCATTTCTGTCTTTGGAGAATCGGAACCAGTTTCCAATGGCTTCTTTTAATACATCCTCTGTTACATTTTCTGTTTTCTTCGTGTTCCAAACAGCTCCTTCGAAAAAAAAACACACTTATAATTTATACTCGATTCAACATGGCCTTGTCGTTGGTTGTCAGATCAACTTTCTTCCAACGATGAGCCAACCATGTGTTTCAAGCTAGGCGCTGAGGAAGCTTATTGTACGGCGGGAATTTACGATTGACTTAAAACTTAAAAAACAAACTAGCGAAGCAACGGCCGTGGTGTCTATTTCGCTAACTTCCTCAAACTCTTTTGATTTTGACCTCGCATCGAGTAGATCATCTGAAATGATTAAGTATAATAAAGGTACCTATATTCCCACTGGAATGAATTCAATTCCTTCAAAGATAAATTCAAATGACAGCCGTTAGGTACTTACCAGTGGCAAAAAATGTCCTCTTTATGGGGATTTGACCCCAACTAGGTGTTGGTGTTTCTCCCTTCACCAGAGCTTGGGTGAATTTAGTGCTTGTTACTTTGTATGGAGGCCAGAAACTATGTTTCTTTTTAGGAGAAAGCCAGTTGTTTCTTAAAATTATGATACAACCGCCGCCGCCGCTCTCTGCTGTGCCTTCCTCCGCAACCACGTAAGACATTAGGTGGTAAGTACAGGCCACTCGAAAATTTGGATACCGGGCTGGAATCAAAAGAATAAAACTTTCATGAGGTTAAATTTCCGTAACTCACTCATTTTTGAAAATTCCGAAATGGTTCACTGGATATATTTTTTTGCCTCTACACTGGCTAAATGTTTGCCTAAAAAAGAATTATAAAAAAGCGAAAAAAAATTCTCTGAAAATTTTTTCAGAGTCCACTCACGGACTCTGCCCGAAAATGAAAGAGAAAAAAAGGGATTTCGGAAAAACTTTTGGGGAAGAAGTTTATGGTAGCAATAAAGAGACAAACAAAAAAGTCTTATAAACCGAGTCCGAATTGTGAAAAATAAAAGAGTTATGAGTGACTGAAAAACTAAAAAACTTGTACCTAACATTTTGGAGGTGACATGATAACAATTTTAAGTCCCGAAAATAATTTCGAAAACTCAAAAATACATTTTTTGGAATCAGGATGGCTTGAAACGTCTAATGAAATCAAAATCTCAAAATCGCGCTTTGACGAAAAAAGTTAGAAAACTTTTATCCTATGTCCCCTAACCCAGATACCACATATAAGCCAACATCTAAGGGTGTAAACATTTTCCACATTGAAAAATTTCTTTCGAAGATGTAATAACATCAAAAGAAATTGATAAGAGTGGAAAATATCTATAAAAAAGGAAGAAAAACTCACAAATTGTCTGATCCAGACGACCGGGCGACCATCTTGATTTTTGAAACGGATGCGTTGTGCGTTGTCATAAAAAAAACTGAACGTAGAAAATAATAAAAATAAAGGTTAAAAGTAATAATTCTTCTCTTTATAATTATGCCAATATTAAAAAACCACTTATTTATATTAAATATCATAGCTAGCTGCAACAAATTAATCTATTAAAACATGGTTACAGACAGTCAATGATTATATAGGTTTCAAACGGTATCCCAACGGTTATGCTTCCACACTTTCCCTACAGTGGCCCAACAGTCATTTACAACCGTGCCCCTACTGCTTTTGCCAACGAAACCCCTACGGTTGGCTGATGGAGAAATACAGGACGTTTTACCAACCATAGTTTTCTGACAATATCCCACCGTAGGCCCTACATCTCATTTCTACCATTACCCAACAATTTCATTCTTACGGAGGCCTTTAGAAAATAATAACAGTAGATATTAAAAGTAATAATTCTTCTCTTTATAATAATTATGCCAGTATTAAAAAACCACTTATTTATATTAAATATCATAGCTAGCTGCAACAATTTAATCTCTTAAAACATATGGTTACCTACAGCAGACAGTCAATGATTAGAAATCTGCAGGACATGGCGCGGTTAGGTTTCAAACGGTATCCCAACTCCGCGCCTTCTTCCCAACTGTCAGGACCAACAAGGTCTCTACTGTTGGATGAGTGGCATTCCCAAACCGTTCCCCAAAGGTGAAGCTTCTACAATTTCCCTACAGTGGCCCAACATTCATTTACAACCGTGCCCCTACTGCTTTTGCCAACGAAACCCCTACGGTTGGCTGATGGAGAAATAGAGGACGTTTTACCAACCGTAGTTTTCGGACAATATCCCACCGTAGGCCCTACATCTCATTTCTACCATTACCCAACGATTACATTCTTACGGAGGCCTTTCGTTGGCCCTTCAAACTCAATTTTTACTGTTTCTTGCCAACCAAAAAACACACGTAGGGCCAACTGCACCATTTCCCAACCGTTGAACTGTCGGATCGCAACAGTATGCCTACATTGGCCCTTAGTTGGCAAACCGTTGGCACACTAACCAACGATCTCCCAACGATGCCGACCCTTTCCCAACGTTGGCCCAACTGTCTGTGCTCACTGGGCGACGTCCACCTCCTCGGCTGTAGCGTCCACGTCCAATATCAGGACACGGCACGCCCTAGAGGCACGACGAACCACGAAAGATGGTAGCACACGCACCAATTCTTCCGTTAAGCGGTCCACGTTCCCGCGAGCCTCCACCAACATGGCACCCTGGCGAGTCCGACGAACCGCGCAGATCTCCGCACCATGATCCACTCCAGCCAGCTCCTGACGTGCCCGTTTAAGGGCGTCCGCGTAGGAGGCTCCCTCTGGAGCAGTCAGCACCACCGCTCCATTAGCATGGGGCCGACGCCGCGCCCGGACCGGCTCTTCCAATGTGGATGGCGTGGAGATGGGCTTCTTCTGTCGCTGCCGCCGGCGCTTCTTCTGGGTGGTCCAGCCACTTGCTGTGCTCCCCTCACCAGCATCCTCAGCTGGCTCCGGGGGATCCTTGCCTATCACGGGGACCTCTGGAGAGGACGTTAAAGAAGCCAGAGTCTGCGAGGGCGGGGAACCGAGATGGGGGGGAGACACCGGTGAGCCAGCCAGTACAGGCACTGCCGTCCCAACAGAAGAGGGCACGGTGCTCAGCGGAGTGGGGGACAGGTGATCGCCTTCTGAGAGACTCCTTTGCCGCTGCATGGAGGACCGCTGGGACTTCGGCGTCTCAGCACGGGCACGCGGAGTTGCAGCACGAGCACTCGGAGCCACATCACGCGCACCTGCAGCTTCCTGGGAGGCGGCAGCGGAGGAACGAATTCTCGGGGGCGGCAGAGGAGTCGTGGGTACCTCAAGTGCGATGCCAGAAGCTTCCACTGCCACAGCGTGACGAAAGGCGGCTTCAATAAGGGCACGCAAGTCCTTCCGGATCCTGTAAGTACCACTAGAGCAAGCAAGATCATGAACTGCACGCACAGACTGAACGAGGCGTAGGAGAGCCATCGTAAGTCACTTACACATTAACACTGACAGTACCGATGGACTAAATAGGTACACTAAAACGAACACTGCCACGAATATTGAACTGAAATGAAATTAAAGTAAATGAAATTAAATTAAATTATTATTAATTTAATTTAATATTTATATATGTATTTTGATATTTATAATTTTTTTATTTATTTTATATATTGTTTTTATATTTATTTATATTTATTTTATATTTTAAAGTGAATATTTATAATAATAAAGTTTAATATTAATTAATAATTAATCAATTTATTAATTAAATTAAATTTAATCAATCAAATGAATCAAATTAAACCAATGAAAAAATTGAAGTTAAATTAAAAAAAAAAAAAAAAAAAAAAAAAAATTAATAAAAGTTAATAAAAGTCAATACAAGTTAATACTAACACTTGCACAGCATGGTCCAAAGGGGGGGGGGGGGGGTGCCCTAAACTGGAGTAGCAGGTACTTACACTTTACACTACGTACTGACACTTCACACGAAGAATGAAATGTACACTTACACAAGAACACTTCCACAAGCACTTCCACGAATAAGGAACTGAACTGAAAATATTTATATATTTATTTTGATATTTATAATTTTTATTCATTTTATATATCGTTTTTATATTTATGTTATATTTATTGTATATTGTAAAGTTAACATGGATAATAATAAAGTGTAATATTAATTAATAATTAATCAAACTAACTCAATTAATTAATTAATTAAACCAAATTAAATCAATCAAATGAATCAAATGAAACCAATTAAAATTGAAGTTAAATTAAAAATTAATAAAAGCTAATAAAAGGCAATACAAGTTAATACTAACACTTGCACAGCATGGTCCAAAGGGGGGGGGGGGGTGCCCTAAACTGGAGTAGCAAGTACTTACACTGTACACTACGTACTGACACTTCACACGAAGAATGAAATGTACACTTACACAAGAACACTTCCACAAGCACGTCCACGAATAATGAACTGAAAACAAAATTAAATCAAACTAAAGGTATACCTAGGTACTAACACTAACACAAGAACACTAGCAGCATGGGGTGCCCTAAACTGGAAAGAGAAGTAATAAATAATAAGATAAGGAATAAGAGGAATGGCAGGTTACGAACCTACGTATGAGTAAATGGGGGAATCTATAGCATCTGAGGATCAACTATTGAAGAAAATTGAATATAGAAATGATGAATAATATTAGGTAAATATTACAAGAGACGAATACGGACTGGATGCGGCACTGACACCGCGGGAACGGAATGCGGGGGCTGGCCGGCTAACGGGAACCTACCCTAGCCTAGCAGCCCTGCCTGTCTGTCGATCCAATGCAGATATGGGAAAATGGCCGCTATACGTGGGCTCGGTACCAGCGCTACGTACCGACAACCGATAGGGGATGAATACTACATGAGAGTGGGTGGGAAAAAAAAAACAGACACCGTCAAAATTATGAGAATACGAACACACGAACAGCTGAAAAAGAGGTGGAATTACGAACACAAACAAAACAAAACAAACAGACTGGTAGTTTAACAGGTACTTATCCGTAACCGACGATCAGGGTGACGGCAGGAGTATCCATGACGGCGTGGGGGGGGGGGGGGGGGGGGCGGGAGTGGACACAGGGACAAATCACCACTTTCAACCCATTATTAGAGAAGCACTGAACAATTTAGGAAGAACACAAACCCTTACCCTATCACAGGTAACAAGTAATCAAGAGAGAAAATAAAATAAAATGAAATATCACACAGGGAACTGGGGGCAAGGAGAGCGACGGAGCGCGCGCGGGGCACGAGAGGACCTCAAGGCACGTCCGACGCCGACGAGAGCCACCGGCACACTGAACCTAACCTAACCTAACCTAACCTAACCTAACCTAACCTAACCTAACCTAACCTGACCTAACCTGACCTAACTTGACCTAACTTGACCTAACTTGACCTAACTTGACCTAACTTGACCTAACTTGACCTAACTTGACCTAACTTGACCTAACCTAACCTAACCTAACCTAACCTAACCTAACCTAACCTTTTTTTTTTTTTTTTTTTTTTTCGGAGAGGGAAACCGTTTATAGGCGAATCGGCACGCAGGCCGAGACAGTGTGAGAGTCGCCACCTCTAGGGGTGGAATACTCACTAAAACCCATCTCCGTGCTCCCCCTACACCCCGGGATCGCTTTCGCATTACTTCAGGGTGTAGGGTTCTTAGCAACTTTTACCTCGTCTTTTGACATCAAAAGACGAGGTACTAACCCTAACTACTAACGAGCACACAGAACCCTTACAAAAACCCTCCACCTTTTTTTTTTTTTTTTTTTTTTCCACAAAAAACCACCACCTTTAACAAACATACACACTAATATACACTTGTACTTCTTCCTGGTCCATGGTCACGGGGCGTGCCGAGGTGCTGGCACGCTGCGGAGACGCCCCATGCCGCCATCCGGTCCCCGTGACTGTTACGTCACTGGGATACCGGCCGTCCCCAGCCCCGCGACGGTGGCGGTCCGCGAAGGGCTAGCGTAAGCGCTACTGCTCCTGCTCCCAGTCAGCGCCTCGGAAGCTTCAGCAGTCCTCCACTGGGTGCTTCCGGCGACCCGTCAATCATCGGTAGTACGGTACTACGGTGATGCGGCACGGGCACCACGTCGGCGAGGCAAATCCTCCGACTTCTGCACCACAACCGCCGTCACGAACGACGACACCGCCTCCCAACTCTCGCTCCTCTGCACCATGGTCCCAATCACGGTTTCGACTGTCTGCGGTCCAACTGCTGCCCAGCAGAGTCTCCGTTGGTACGCCCAGCGGGGACAGACAAATACAGCGTGTTCGGGGCTGTCGGCCTCGCCACAAACCTCACAGTCCTCATCCGGCACACGCCTGATCCGATGCAGGTAGGTACCAAAGGCCCCGTGCCCGGTGAGAAACTGCGTCAGCCAGTAGTTCACTTCACCATGTGGCCTCTCCACCCACACTCGCACGTCTGGAATGAGCCGGTGCGTCCACCGTCCGTGCTCGGCTCCATCCCAGGCATGCTGCCACTCCCGCCAGAGCTCCTCCCTCGCTACGTCCTTGTCGACACCTCCACGAACCGCAAGCCGTTCAGCTGCCTGCAGTCCGAGCGGCCGAACTCCAGCGACCACCTCCGCCGCCTCCGCCGACACGGTTCGGTATCCACTGCACACTCTCAGTGCGGCCAGCCTGGAGACTCTCTGAAGGCTCCCACGGGTGCACGCAAACTTCTCCAAGGCTCCGTGCCACACCGGCGCAGCGTACAGGGCCACTGACGCCACTACTGACGCCAGGCACTTCCGTTTGCTGCTACGCGGCCCTCCAACGTTGGCCATCAGCCTGGACAGGGTCTGGCACGTCCGCGTCGACTTTGCCACCGCCTCACGCACATGCGGTAGGAAGTTCCGGGCCTTGTCCAGCCACACACCGAGGTACTTCACCTTCGGCACTGGCCGAACCACATGGGCCCCTACTTCGAACGTGATGGGCCGCAGCTTCCGCCTGCCTGCCATCACAACCGCCTCGGTCTTCTCCGGTGCTAGTTCAAGCCCAACCGACTCCACAAACGCCTGAACTCGCCGAATAGCAGAGTCTGCTGCAGCCATGACCTGCTCCTCCGTCGATGCTACGACGACCAGGGCCAGGTCATCAGCATATGCGATGGCTGTTACTCCTTCCGGGTACTGCAAACGGAGAACTCGATCATACAGGATGTTCCACAGGGTCGGGCCGAGCACAGAGCCCTGCGGTACACCACAGGAAACCCCAGTCACTAGCGGTTGACCCCCCGCCACTGCGTGCAGACTCCTGTCTCGCAGGTAGTCCCCCAGCACCTTCCTCAGGTACGGCGCCACTCCTAGGGCATCGAGCTCTCCCAGAATCACATCCCACCTCGCCGTGTTGAACGCGTTGCGGATGTCCAGAAGGATCACAGCCGGGATCTTTCTGGTACGCCAGCTTCCCGATGCCGCATCTACGACTATCCGCATCACGTGCTGTATCGCGTCCATGGTCGATCGGCCTTTCCTAAAGCCATACTGGTTCGCGGAGAGGCCACCCACGCGCTCCAGCTCTTACTCCAACCGACATCTCAGCAGCTGCTCGTAAAGCTTGCCCACTGCATCCAGCAGGCACAGAGGCCGGTACGAGCCTGGCAACTCAGGAGGCTTCCCCGGTTTGAGAAGGAGCACCAGGCCGGCTCGTTTCCACGCAGTCGGGAAGGTACCCACACTAAGCTGCTCATTGAAACAGGCCAGAACTTGGTTAGCCCCCACCGCACACGCCAGCTTCACCACCTCCGACGGGACACCATCTGGGCCAGGGCTCTTGCGACTCGCAACCCTCTCAACGGCGCACTTGAGCTCAGCCTCCGTGAACAACGGGATGTCCGCTACTGGCACGTTGATGCGAGGATAGTTTGGCCGCGGTCTCTGCGGAAAGAGGGTCCTCACGCAGGCCTCCACGAGTTCCTGAGTCAGCGGCAAGGTAGGGCCTCCGAATCGTTTTCGCACTATCTGGTAAGCATTCCCCCACACGTCGTTGTCAAGCTCTGCACAGAGCTCGTACCACTTCATCCTCTTGGATGCCCGGATCATTCCCCGCAGCTGGCGCCGGGCTTCGAGAAGACTTCTTTCCAAGTCAGCAATCTCCGGCGGCAGGGCTCGCCTTCGCCTCCGCGTCAGCACCCTCCGCCGCCGAACACATTCTAGCCGCGCCTCAGCTATTGCAGGAGTCCACCAATACACTGCTCGCCGGCTTTCTCCTGGCCTGCGGTACGGTAGGACTCCTGTGCAGGCTCCTACCATTGCTCCCAGTAGGGCCGGTGGGTCCGTACTCCCCATTGCTGGTATCGTTCTCTCTAGTTCAGCCTCAATCCGCTCCCTGCTCTCCGGCTTGTACGTCCACCTACCCGTGCCAGCGTAGGGTGGGATCCGCGCTGGACCCGTTGCCTGGACAGAGAAGGAGATGTACTGGTGATCACTAAGCGTCTCATCTGGAAGAACTTCCCAGTCCGAGATCTGCCGCGAAACAGCCGGCGCCGCAAACGTCAAGTCCAGAACAGACCGGCTCTCCCGGCGAATGAAGGTCGGCGTCACCCCGTCGTTCATCAGCTCCAGTCCTAGCTGTGCCGCCCAGTCCTCCACAGCATGTCCTCTCGCGTCCCATGGCCCAGGGAACCATGCTGGTGACTTTGCATTAAAGTCCCCCGCTACCAGAACCGGCCGAAGAGAGGCTGCACAGAAGGCCCCAAGCGCATCTAGGGAGATCTCAAACTCCGCACGCTGCATGTTGGGCGAGAAGTAGCATGCCGCAACGGTGAGATCCTCAAGCTCAACCCAGGCAAAGCAAGCCTCCCCGCCCCAGCGACGCATCGGGAGGAGACGATTCTTCATCTGTATCGCTACCGTGGTTAGTCGATCTGCTACCCAGCCACCGGCTCTCACCAGGGCTTCGTTTGGCTCACTGACGAGAAGGAGGTCCGCGCTCCGCCCGTTCGCCCTCTCATCGAGCAAGTCGTGAGCTGCGCGGCTCCTGTTCAGGTTTGCCTGTAGGATGCGAATCATGGCTTGTGTGTACGACGGCCGCCTCCCGCAGTTCTCCAACCCTCGCTCTCACCTCCACTAGTACGCGTCTCCTGCCTTTCTTGCTGGGCGATTTCTCGCCGCTCGCAGACCGCGGAACCTGTGCGGTGTCCTGCCTTTCCGCAGGTGATGCACCTCAGCGCGTTGGCGCACTCCGCCGCTTTGTGGCCCTCCAAACCACACCGGTAACACAGCGCTGTTCGGTCAGGCCCCTTGCAGCCACGGGCCATGTGCCCCGTCCCCCAGCACTTGAAGCAGTGGTCTTCCTTGGGCACCACCGCCTTCGCCACTCGGCCCCACACCGGGCCGATGCGGATGCGGGCACTTTCCGCAATCTTCGCCATGTCCACTGCGGCGACTTCCACAGTGGCGGTCCTGGTGTCTCCTGCCCTCGCTCTTATGTAGCGGACCTTGGGCGCCGCAGCAGTGCCTCCAAGCAGGCCCTGAACCGCGCCCTCCACCTCCTCCTTGGTGACTTCCGCATCGAGCCCCTGGATGAGGAAGGTGGTCTTAGGCACTCTCACTTCAGCTCGAATCTCCGGGTGCGCTGCCCTGATGACACGCTGGAGTTTTTCAACCCCAGCTACATCCCCTTTCTTCAGGACGATCTTTGCGCCGTCACTTTCCTTGGTAATGGCTAGGATCTCCGTGTCCTGGCCCTTCACCGTTCCCCTGATGTTCTTGAGAACCTCCGCAAAGCTCTTCCCCTCGCCAGTTACCATCAGGGCTTCTCCCCTCTCCTTCGCAGCCCTTGGTTTCCTGCCAGGAATCTTCTCCTTCTTTCCTGCCGGCGGGTCCTTCAGCTTGCCAGCACAAACACTCACTGGGGCTGACCTCCCTCTGAGTGCGCACTCAACCACCTTCCTGAGATGCCCTGGCTCGAGCATTTGGCAAGCCAATGTGAGGCGTCCTCCCTCTGGCACTGCCTCGCCGACCCTTACAACCAACTCCATGCAGTCCGCCAGCGCTGTATCTCCCTTCGTGGCAAAGGCCACCAGCAGGGAGCCAGGAGGCGCAGAGACTCGCTGCCCATCACACCATGCCGTGTCCTGCCTCACTAGCTTGACCACACTTCCTGCGGCCGGGGGCTTCTCCAGAATGGTCCTGAGCAGCGGGAACTGCACGCAGAGGCCGGTTTTCACTGCCTTACTCGCCTCATCCTTGGGGTCCAGAATAACAGCCTTCGTTTCCGCACCGGTCAGGATACTTCTCTTCTCCATCTTGGTTACGCGGAAAGCCGACTGCGGCCACTCCTTCTCCAAGAGGGGTAGGAGGTCCTTGACACTCCCTACGGCGTCCACCTCCAGCCAAATTTTCTTCGCAGCGTCCAGCTCCTTCAGCGACCTCTGCGACATCGTTTGGCTGCTCTGGTCCAGCTTTCCGTCACCACCCTGCCTTGCCGCTTTCTCCCAGGTGTCGAAGGCGATCACTGCATTGTGCACAGCCTTCTGCACCGCAACGGGAATCGGAGCTGTGTGCTTACCCATAAGCTCGTCCAGCTCCAGCATCGCCGCCCTCAGTGCCTTGACGCTGACATTAACATCCGTCCTCATCTGTTTTGCGTCCTTCTCAGCTTCGGGGCTGGCATTCACCTCATCCCTAGCCCGCTTACGCTGGACCTTCCATCCAGGTTCACCCCGTGGAGAGTAAAACACATCCGGGTCCTCATCCACGGTCCCACCAGGTGGCGGATCCTCGCCCATCCTGCAGCCGCAGCAGCAACAGCAACAGCAGCAGCAGCAGCAGCAGTAACACCAGCCAGACAAACACCAGAGCTACAGCGTCCGTAAAACACAAGAAAGACAAAGCACAGGGAAGCAAAGGCGGGAAACAATGGCGGGAAGAAAAGGCGGGAAGCAAAGGCGGGAAACAATGGCGGGAAGCAAAGGCGGGAAAAAATGGCAGGAAGAAAAGGCGGGGGAAAAAAAATGGCGGGAAGAAAAGGCGGGAAAAAATGGCGGGAAGAAATGGCGGGAAAAAAATGGCGGGAAAAAATGGCGGGAAGAAAAGGCGGGAAGAAAAGGCGGGAAAAAATGGCGGGAAGCAAAGGCGGGAAGAAAAGGCGGGAAGCAAAGGCGGGAAAAAATGGCGGGAAGAAAAGGCGGGAAGCAAAGGCGGGAAACAATGGCGGGAAGCAAAGGCGGGAAAGCAGATCTGCACAGAACTGTTTTTCCGCTTTTCCGCAGGAACCAAAAGAGGTTTCGGAAAGCTGATGGTATCAGATGAAGCGCAATTGCTTACTCCACAACTGAGCCAATTTCCACCTTTCTAAAACAGGTTTTTCCACTCAAGAAAAATCAAAGCTCGGGAGCTCTGAAAAACACGTCCACTCCGTACGACTGCCCAGAGCCGACAACCTAACCTAACCTAACCTAACCTAACCTAACCTAACCTAACCTAACCCAACCTAACCTAAGTCGGATATTTACCTCTTGGTGGCATTGCAACTCTTTGAATTAAGCGCGAAAATTAGGCCGGCTGAAGCAAAAGACAGTTCTGTTGCATCCGCCGTTGGATCAGTTGCCTCGTAACAACCAGAGGGAAACGTCACAATTTTTGGTGAGTAAACTGTTGTATCATCGGACGTTCTGTTTTGTAGGCTAATATAACTCTTTACCGTAAATTCTGTGCTCCTGAGACCTCCCATAGTATATTGTAATAAGTGTTTATTGGTAGATGCAACTTTTTAACTTTCAATTCCCGGCTCCATGCCATCATGAAAAATATGTTGTATTGATAGATGCAACTCTTAAACTGTCAATCTGAGTTTTTAGTGATAGTTTTGCTGCATGTTATTAAGGGCTGATCATTGTGATAACTAATAATATTGATAATAATTTTTGTTTTCAGAAAATGAAACGTCGGACGGAGCTTATTTTAAAACTAGCAAAAAAGCAGCGAACATACGAGAATGCCGATATGAACACAGAAACTATCTGGAGTAGGTACCTATTCAGAATGACGAAGAGAATAAGAGAAAAACCAAAGCTCTGAAGAATGGACCTATAGATACCTTACCTATGGAAATTTTAAACTGGATATCCCCAGCTGAGCTGGGTGCCTTGATGGGGCCTTAAGTCGGTCAAGGGCGGAGGGGCCCGCCAACCCCGTCAGATGAAAAAATAAGGGCCACCATACATTCTCAACGAACTCAAATAGGTTAGGTTAGGTGGGGTCAAACTCTATAGGAATGGGATCTCTAGTGGATTACTACATCGGTATAATAATCGGTATATCGGTATTTATAGGTGAGAGAATTATTGCCACCATATTCTCGACGAACTCAATTAGGTTAGGTTATGTTAGGTCCCGTCATCCGGAAACACCATGTATAGGTGCTAGCAAATCTGGGAGTAGGAGTGCGAAACAGTGGAGTTGGGGTGAGGTATTCATTCAGGGAAAAGTTGTGACGCCGGAAATCTGTTGAAAACTTTAGAAGCCACACTTTCCAGGATGGCTCCGATGGCTGAGTCCACAACAGGCTTCAATTCTTGGAACACAACTTCCCAGTTGTTGGACATCAACCTGTTCATGGTATCCCCTAAAATCAAAATTTTCATATTACTTGTTACCTTACATAGGTAAACAAACTTCGTTTATCCAGCCTATCCGTTCGGATGCAACTTCCCGTAAGTCATATACGAACCCAAATTACATGAAAGAGTAGTCGAAATGATGAGCAAATAATGCCGAGTTGGCAATCGACAGTGTCGACTGTCGACTGGCAGGTGTACACCGTGAGGAAGTTGGACTAAGGACTGCTAAGGACGAAGGCTGACTCACCTAATTCTTTGTTTCCATTGAATAAATTATTCATATTAATCGTTGCTCTTTGAACTTTGATATCAAACTTGAGTTTTTCCAGGGTGAGGAAGGACACTCCTTGCTTTTCATGCGGTTTCATTTTCAGTGTCATGATGCCACTTACACCGGCTGAAAACAAACAATTAAGTAGGCATCTGTCAGGATTTATGCGGATTTTTTCATGACCGTAAAGTCACTCACGCAACATCTACCATGGTATGTTATAATATTATACACTTCCTGAATTGTTATGCTTAAGTTATGCTTATTTATCAGCCAAAACCACAACCTCCAACTTGCAGTTTGTCGGGCCCACCTTTTCTTAGACTAGAAAGCTATACCTACCAGGGCATTAAGACACCTACTTCCTTCTAATATGAGAAAGCGTTAGGTAGTTGCTGAGCTAGCCGTCCGTCGGGGGACGGGGGACCTATATCTTGCCCGTAGGTATGGGCTAAGAAAGTTTTGATTTTGAGATTTTCCTTGCAAAAGGCGTTTTAGAGGTCCCTGAGACCGAAAAAAGTGGTTATTAGGTCATGTCCGTCCGACGTACGTAACACGTCTGTATAGCGCGGCTAGAGGTCACACCAGTCAACCGATCTGGCTCAAATTTGGAATATATGCGTCTAAAATCAGTTATGAGATAAATTTTTTATACATTTTGAACCATATTTCGCAACTGTTTTCCCAGATAGATGTTCCAGGATGATTTTCATCTTTTATGAAATGGGCCAAAAATTTGGGCCCATACGTGAAATGAACATTGAACCTATGAACACTATTTATAAGTACCTACCTACCTAAGTATTCGCCGGAATTTCCCAAAAATCGATAATCTTGTGCTAAATAACAAGTAACATTAGATTTGGATACGAACTTTTCAATCGATTCAAATTGCGGCCAATATAGGCAAAATAAGGTCAAAAAGCAGAAAAAACGAAAATCACGTTTTTCATTGGTCGGGGCGGATTTTACTCCTAAGCCGAAACTTAAGCGTTCAATGGATATCCTTGAAAACGTGAAAAACACACTAATTTTTCGGAGAAAGGTATTAAATAGTTGGGGAGACAACAATCCCTGTCCGTTTCGCACCCAAACGAGTCGAATAAGGTATGCAAGTTATTGTTGTTAAACGCACGGATTCACTATATAACGATAAGATAAGGGTGCTATCGTCAGGATGGTGAAAGCCGTTAACATTTTTTACCGGAACGATAGCGCTATTGTGTACACTATAGTCTTCACGTTAAACTGGTGAAATTCAGCCTTAGCCATATCTCAAAAACTGTTTAGTCTACAGAGACCGTTTTGTTTCTAAATTGTAGCAAATTTTATTGTCTTTCAAAAAGTGCTGCAATGTTGTTGCCAAAAAACTAGTCCTTCAGGGTGTAAATCACCAAAAACCAGAAAAATGTCGAAATTTTCGAAGTTTTTTCGATTTCTGAAAAGGTTGCGTTCGGAGCTCGAGGTCAAAAATTTGTATTACGAATCACGGTAACATCTTAAACAACTCTGCAAAAAATCACAACTACCCGATTTCATGCATACGACGCCCCCGGGCCAGCCGACAATATGACTGTACTAATATCTTCGCGATCAAATCACAACTGTGGCAAAAAAAATCAAATTTTTCGTTAACAGTAGCGCAACAAATGCGAGAAAGTCAAGTGCGAGCATTGCCAAAACCTTTATTCTTTGTGGACTTAGAAACAGAAACTGAAGTCGAAAATTTTGGTCGAACTGGTGTAACAGTGCAAGAGAGTACATATATGGCCCTGGCCAAGAGATCCATCTCGTATCATCTTTCGCAGCAAATTGATGTGACAACACTGATAACAGTGATAACTGATAGATATGCTTACTGTAGTTACTCCAGCTGTCTCCTTTCCCAACTATGGGCAAAACCAGGACGCGCCCACTAATTTCATAGTCGCCTTGCATATATAGGTATGGAATATCCACAGCCAACTCTAAAACTCCTTTCTCCAAATCAGCACTGGAACAAAGCATGTTTACTGTGAAACACTGCGCCTCCTTTTTCGTGGTTTACCCTCAAAATCACCCTCACAGCTGGTTACCTCACTCCTTTGACTTTGTAACTAGATATTCCACTGACTTTGAGGTCAGTGAAGGTTGAATCGATGCTGACTGGGCCGGTGCCCTGTTGGAGCTGCACTCGAGGCACCACCATAGGTTCTACAGAAGGAATCTTCAGCTCCTTTGAACCTGGAATCAAGAATCATCACGTTCAGGGTGTACATTCCGCGGTATTATTAATTTCATGATAGATAGCGCGCCAAACCCAAAAGCCATACATCTGCCGCGACATAGACAAATGTGTATGCAAGAAACTGTCCAATATTGGCGATTTCTCGCAATTTTTACGCCAGCGGTATCGAAAATTTTGATTTTTTTTTTACGTAATTTATTTTTTTGGACCAAAATTTTAACTTTTTCTAAAAAATATTTTGCCATACACTGGACAATAATTTTAGGCACCTACTCACCGGATTTCAAACATATCCGTCAAATGGTGAAGCGTCGTTTGACGCGCAAAGTACGTGTTTTCTATTTTCCATGTCACGGCCTTAATTTTCGAGTAATTGAAAATCTATTGAAAATGACCTTGAAGCATCTATCTGAGACCATTTTCACCAATTTTCAAGGAAATCTGTCGATTAGGGTTGCTGCAAATCCGTCTTAACCAATCAAAAACGTGATTTCCATTTATGGAAAATTTTCCTCCGATAATGCCAATATTGGCCATAATTATTATGTTGGATAAATTTCGTTCGGTAAAACATCAATCTAGGTTAAAGTACACCTCCCTACCAATTTTTACTGAAATCAATCGAATAGTGCTACCGGAGAGATGACCAACGCGTTTGGGGCCAAAACTGGGCCAAGTTATTGGCCCACCTCCAAATGATTGTAAAAGACCTTAAAGCATCTATTCAAAAACACTTTCGCAAATTTTCAAGGTTCCAACTTGATATACGTAGCTTCCAGCCCTTCTTAACTGTCAAAAATGGTACGTACGTACGTCGGACGGACATTTTTTAAAAACCACTTTTTTGGACTCGGGGGACCTCCAGGATCATGGGAAACACAAAATCTCAAAATCGAAATTTTGCACGAAGACATAACTTTCTCAGCCCATGTATTTCATACGGGCGAGAAAGTAAAAATAAACCCATAATTCCCCCATTAATCCCGCCAAATTAAAATAAAGGGTGACGTAACAGTCGCACTTAACTTTCTCGCCCCACATAAAATTTTTGTTTTTTTGTTGTTGAGGTTTTTTTGAAATTTTTTTGCGGGCATAATTTTCACACAATCCAAAATCGGTTCACACTGACCAAGGAGCATCTATCTGAGATCAGTCATACCAAATCTCATGACTGTCAATTTATTACTGTAGTCCCAAATGCGTTCCGACCATTCAAAAACGTGGTCCCACATTCTCAACTCATTTTCAACACTTTTTTGACAAAAACGGCCGTAATTTTGAAGATAACATAATTATGGTCGACAGAGGTTTAAGTTACATAGTTTTACACAAATAAACCAAATTTCATGACAATCGGTTTATAAATGTGAATGGCGCCGAAAGGTTCGAACTTTGGTCCAAAACGACTGTAATTTTGAACCAATTCAATTTTTGTTGCAAATTACCTCGAAGCATCTATTTGTCAACACAAATACCAATTTTCAGTGTTATAGATTGAAAAGTGTAGATACCGTCGGCGCTTATCCGACTAACCATAAACACGATTTTTGAATTATTTTGGCGGTGTTTTGGCAATAACGGCCTTAATTTTTTGAAAATCAAAATCCTTGATAATGCTCCTCGGCCGTGATTTTAGACAGGTCCATACCAAATTCTATCAAAATCGGGTGAATGGTACAGGCTCTAGAGCTAGAGAAAAGCACGGACGGACGACAGACTTTTTCTAGAAACCACTTTTTTTGGACTCAGGGAACCCCCAGGATCATGGGAAACCCAAAATCTCAATTTCGAAATTCTGCACGAAAACAATACTTTCTCGCCATAAGTATATGGCTAGCAAGAAAGTAAAAACGGTCACTGTAGACTTTTTTACCGAGACCGTTACTAAGGTATGTACATGTCTGGTGTGGAAGCAGGTACACCTTTAGGTAGGTATCTGCTTCAGGTTTGTAATTGGCTTTTCGGAAAATAGGGGTTGTTTTAGAGAGGACCTCTCCAAGAATCACAGTGTCAATTCAATCCTACTCCGACTAATAGTCTCGAGATAGAGATAAATGAAATATGCTAGATTTACCTGCTTCCGCACTTCTTGGTAACCTTTCACTTCTGGGACACACATCGATTTGTCAAATATTATTAACATAAGTACGCGGTGAGAAAGTTAAGTGCGACTATTATCGGCCCTTTATATTTAAATTGTACCAAATTTTGTCACGTTTCAAAAAGTGCTGAAATGTTATTGTTGCCAAAAAAAATCTAGCCCTTCAGGAAAATTACCTATAGGTAAATCACCAAAAACATAAAAATGTCGGATTTTTCGAAGTTTTTTCAATTTTTGAAAAGGTTGCGGCGAAAAGGTTGAAAACTTGGATTACGCATCACGCGGTAATATCCTAAACTAATCACATCTATCTAATAGGTAGGCACCTACTTCATATAGCCGTATCCACGGGGGGGGGGGGGGGGGGGGGGGGGTTAGGGGGTTAAACCCCCCCCCATGAGCGGAAAATTAACATGAGGTAAAAAAATATAGGCGAAAGCCCCCCCCCCCCCATGACCGCTTTCTGGATACAGGCCTGCTACTTACCTTATACCAGATTTCATTACCTCCCATTTATAAATTCTTTGCATACCTAGACGACGCAGCCCGGTCAGCTTCCAATTTGATTGGACTAATGTTAGGTATAACTCACCTTTCTTCAAAAGTTGCCGAAGATTTTCTACGGTTTTTAGAATGCACTCCTCAAGTTTGGGATCACTTTTCTGACAGACAGTGAAATAGTCCGCTGAAAAACAGAATTTTGGAATAATTTTTCGAATACCTATGTCGTTAAAGGGGCTGCTACTCAATAAAATAGGTGCATGCGTACAATATACCATCGACTTACAAGCAGAGATTGCATTTGCAGCGTTGAAGGCCACTATGAATAACCAGAAAGAGAGGAGCAGCATGGTGTGTGGGAGCTAGTGCGAGGTAGAACGAGAACTGAGTGATGAGCCTAGGTATACCTAGCTACCTTAGTCATTATACAAAGCCTAGGTATACCTAGCTACTCTTAGTCATTACAAAGCCTACCTATCGTTTAAGGCCAACTTGTTCCCCACACTATGCGGGAATTGTAATTGCCAAAACAAGGTTGGCACTGCACCACAGTTTTTATCCATCCGCTAGATATTTCATTCATAATAAATTTGCTAAATCCATTCATTATCTACCTATACTTACCTACCTACCTAACTATAGGTATTTCTCGTTGAAACTCCACCACTGGCAGTTGGCAGGGGTTCCCAAAGTGTGCATCGATGAAGGCACCGTGAAGAGTGAAGAGGGACGCCGCGAAGCGCTATACTTTACAACACTTTTTACTTTCTCGCTAGCCATATATGGCGAGAAAGTATTGTTTTTGTGCAAAATTTCGAAATTGAGATTTCCCATGATCCTGGGGCTGGGGGTCCCCTGAGTCCAAAAAAGTGGTTTCTGGAAAAAGGCTGTCCGTCAGTCCGTGCAGTGCTTTAGAGCCTATACCTTCCGTTCACCCGATTTTTATGAAATTTTGTATGGAACTGTCTAAAATCACGGCCGAGGGGAATTTTCAAGGATTTTTTAATTGGTTGAAAACTGCGGCCGCTATTGCCAAAAAAAACCGCCAAAATAATTCAAAAATCGTGTTTTTGGTTCGTTGGACAAGCACCGAAGGTAGGTACCTAGGTACTCTTTTCAATCTATAACATTTGCAACTAAAATTGAATTGGTTCAAAATTACCGCCGTTTTGGACCAAAGTTCGATCCTTTCGGCGCCACTCATAAAATTCGGTACCTACACAGGTAAATTTGTGTTAAACTACGTAACTTAAACATCTGTCGACCAGAATTTTGTTATCTTGAAAATTACGGCCGTTTTTGTCACAAAAGTGTTGAGAATGAGAAACCACGTTTTTGAATAGTCGGAACGCATACCTACTTACAGTATAATATGAGTGACATTCATGAAATTGGGTAATAGTGATCTCAGTTCTTGGGTTCTTGGGTAATTTTCAACCGATTTTGTATTACTTAAAAAATACGCCCGCAAAAAAATCTCGAAAAATCTCTACAAAATAAAGGGTCCCACAATGGTCGCACTTGACTTTCTCGCATTTTTTGCGCTACTGAAAAACAAAAAATTTGATTTTTTTATGTAATTGTTTTTTTTGCCACAATTGTGATTTGCTCATAAAGATATTTTGCACACCCCTAGGCAATAATATTACGCATACCTATACATACCGAATTTCAAGCATATCCATTGAACGGTGAAGTTTCAGCTTACGGGCAAACTACTTGTTTATTCTTTTATTTATAACGACCGTAATTTTGGGAAAATCAAAATTCTGTTAAAAATTAGTCTTAAACATCTATCTGAGATCACTTTTACCAATTTTAAAGATTATCGCTCCGTTAGTGTACCTACTGTCAAATCCGTTCCGACGAAATAAAAAACGCGATTTTCGTTTTTTCCGCTTTTTGACATTATTTGGCCTATATCGGCCGCAATTTTGAATCGATTGAAAAGTTCTACCACAAATATTTAAGTAGGTAATGTTATTTAGTACAAGATTATAGATTTTTAAGAAATTAAGGTTTTCACGTATGGGCCAATTTGGGCCCAAATTTTTGGCCCATCTAAAAAAAAACGATCCTGAAACATCTAGGTATCTGGGAATACAACTGTCAAATTTGAATGTTCTAACTTGATAAATCTACCGTCAAAAGCGTTCCGAGTAATCAAAAACACGATTTTTAATTTTTTTTTTACACTTTTTTGACAATGGTGGGCGTAATTTTTGAGTTATCGAAATTATATTAAAAAATATCTCGGAACTGATTTTAGACACACAAATTCGAAATTTGAGCCAAATCGGTTGATTGGTCTGACCTCTAGCCGCGCTACAGACAAACACACGTACGTCGGACGGACATGACCTAATAAAGGGTCCGACAACAGTCGCACTTAACTTTCTCGCCCCATTTTTTTTTTGGATTTTTTTTTTTTTTTTTTTTTTTAGATTTTTTTGCGGGAGTAGTTTTTAAGCAATCCAAAATCTGTTAAAAATAACCCACCAGCATCTATCTGAGATCACTCATACCAAATCTCATGACTGTCATTTTATTACCGTAGTCCCAAATGCGTTCCGACCATTCAAAAACGTGGTTTCTCATTCTCAACTCACTTTCAACACTGTTTCGACAAAAACGGCCGTAATTTTGAAGATAACAAAATTCTGTTCGGCAGATGTTTAAGTTACATGGTTGTACACAAAGTTACCAAATTTCATGACAATCCGTCAATAAAAAATGTGAATGGCGCCGAAACGATCGAACTTTGGTCCAGAAATGCCGTAATTTTCATCTTATTCAATTTTAGTTGCAAATGACCTCAAAGCATCTACTTAGGTATTTGTCAACACACTCACCAATTTTCAGTGTTATAGATTGAAAAGTGTACCTACCTGCGGCGCTTGTCCGACTAACCAAAAACATGATTTTTGAATTATTTTGGCGGTTTTTTGACGAGAGCGGCTGTATTTTTGACCAATCAAGAAATCCTTAAAAATTCCCCTCGGCAGTGATTTTAGACAGTTCCATTCCAAATTTTATCAAAATCGGATGAACGGTCTAGGCTCTAGAGCAGTGTACGGACGGACTGACGGACGGACAGACTTTTTCCAGAAACCACTTATTTTTTGGACTCAGGAGACCCCCAGGATCATGGGAAACCCAAAATATCAATTACGAAATTTTGCAGGAAAACAATACATTCTCGCCATATGTGGCTAGCGAGAAAGTAAAAAGTGCGAAGCTGCTGACAAAAAGGGGAACTTAAGGAGACTATTGTTCTAAGTTGTCAAAGTAGGTTCTAAAGCAGGATCATGGGAAACCCAAAATCTCAATTACGAAATTTTGCAGGAAAACAATACTTTCTCGCCATATACCTATGGCTAGCGAGAAAGTAAAAACCACTTTTTTGTGACCTGGGACCTCTGAAACGCATTTTGCAATGAAAATCTCAAAATCGAAATTTCGCTCGATAACATAACTTTCTCAGCCCATGTGTTACATACGGGCGAGAACGTAAAAAAACATAATATGTTTTCATAATATGCCCCATATTATGGGGCGAGAAAGTTAATTGCGATTGTTGCCGACCCTCTATTTAGGCGGGAAATGAGATTTCTACGTTTCCGTTGATAGGAACTTATAGCTCTTCACGAGTTTGCTACTTTTATTTATAAGTTAAGCATAAGTGAGGACCAAGAGCGCCCTATCCACTGGTTCGATCAAATCGCTGGGTTTATCTTTGACATGGTGACAACAACAAAGATGGCGGACACTGACACGAAATGCTGGGACCCGAGCCAGCTCAGGAAATATAACATCAAGCTAGAAACCATTCCGAGATTACAATGGGATGATCCGAAACTCGATGACCTGATCCTAAAAAGTGTAAGTATTTCTCCCTCTCCCCCCAACCTACTTCGCCCACTCACTATGCTAAATAAAATGTCTTTTTTTACAGAAACCAGTAGTGATAGTGAATTCAGAAATGGTTAAGTCGGCGGAGAAGTGGTCGCTAGAGTACCTGGAGGAGCACATGGGCAGCAGTGAGTGCACGGTCTTCCAGTCCAGAACCCACAAGTTCAAGTTCTATGACGACAAGAAAGCCAGCCAGCTAAGGCACAGTTACAAGATGGATTTTACAGCACCAACTAAACGGATAGACATTAAACTCGCAGATTTTCATTCCAGGTTAAAACACTGGAAACGGGGAGATGATAGGTAAGTAACTCCTAGCTCCTAACAAAACCAAGACTAGGGCAAGTTGTTGTGATGACGCAGCGTTGTACCTGGTTTGCAGGTACTACCTGCAGCAGCCTCTCAACAACACGGTGGGGCCCGCCATAGTGCAAGACTTTCTCAAGTTCCGATGGGAGTGGGTGAGCAGGATCCAGAAGCAGTGCGGATGGGGACCTCTCACATCTAACCTGCTCCTGATTGCGATGGAGGGGAACGTGACGCCCTGCCACTATGACGAACAGGAGAACCTGTTTGCCCAGGTGACGGGCTACAAGCGTTGCCTGTTGTTCCCGCCTGAAAAGTTTGAGTGTCTGTACCCACACCCAGTGTACCATCCGCATGACCGCCAGAGCCAGGTAGTTACCCTCATCGCCTCTACTTCTACTTCTATTCCAACCTTACCGTTTTTCGTGATGGTTCATTTCGTTGCAGGTCGATTTTGAACGACCAAATTACAAAAAGTTTCCAAAGTTAGCTGAACTGGAGGGGCTGGAGGCGGTGGTGGGGCCTGGAGACGTGCTGTACATCCCCATCTACTGGTGGCACCATGTCGAGTCCCTGCTTAGAGGAGGACCTACCCTCTCCATCAACTTCTGGTACAAGGTGAGTTATGTCTCGCTACAGTTTGCAGGTTCATCCCCACCCATACTGCTGGCACCATGTCGAGCCCCGGCTGAGAGGAGGACCTACCCTCTCCATCAACTTCTGGTAAAAGGGTAGTTTGAAAGCCACCTAGGAAGGTATAACATTGGAACACTATCCCTGTGATCATGTCTTGGTATAGTGTGTTATTTGAAAGCCACATGGGAAAATATTCTATCTTATATTTTTGTTTTCGCATTTTAGGCTGGACCAACAGGTACAATTTCGTATCCTCTCAAGCCTCATCAAAAAGTTTCCATCATGCGAAATGTTGAGAAAATGCTCAACGATGCGCTGGCAGATCCTCGGGAGGTGGGGCCCCTCTTAAGGGCTCTCGTACTGGGCAGGTACACCGACAGCTCCGACTCAAAATCTTAGTAGGTGCCTGCTGCCTCTCAGCTGTCTCCTGCTACTGCCTCAGTAGGTGCCTGCTGTCTCTCAGCTGTCTCCTGCTACTGCCTCAGTATGTGCCTGCTGCCTCTCAGCTGTCTCAAAGTAGATGACTGTCTACTGCTACTGCCTCAGAGATGCCTATCTACTGCATACTACTGCCCATTTCTGCCTGTTACCGAGTCGCATGGGACTCAAGGACTGTACGAGGTACGCGGCGTCTCCCCCGGCAATTGCTACCTATCTACCAGAAAGAAACGGTGCGCGGTGGTTGTAGGAAGTACAAACCGGTGAACGGAAGTTAGGAAACAAGAAAGATGCATCAGCAAACGTTTTTCTTAAGTAGGTAAACATTACAATGGATGATTATGATGATGATGATGATGATCACTTGTTGGCTCCCCATCCCAGGAACCCCTTGACGAATCCCGTGAGGCCCGAAGCGTTGTGACGTTTCCCCACGGCATCCATCTTATGCTCGAGGGAAGGGAACTCGGCAAAGTTGAGGGCGAGGTCAAAGAACAGCGGCTTGCAGGGGACGGGGCGCATCTCGGGGGGAAGCTTGACCACGCCAGGCGAGGCGTGCTTGCTCAGCAGACCAGGCTCCTCACGGTACTCATCCAGCCTCTCCGCCAGAGGCTAAATATACAAACAAACACTCAGACTAAACAACCGAACGTGACCTGCTTGCCAAGTTATTTCCTTAGATCGGATTTGTCAGGTTACTAAAATCCAATAGCCCCTAGCTACATAATAGCTTAATAGCTTGGCTAGCTTGGTTGCCTGGGCGAGATTCGCACTCACCTCACTAGAGCGGAGCCAGGCCGGATTAGAAGAAGCCAACGAGGCCCTAAGATAGGCTCTATTTCTAGCCTAAGACAGACTCTATTTCTAGGCCCTGAGATAGAGTCTATTTCTAGGCCCTAAGACAGACTCTATTTCTAGGCCCTGAGATAGAGTCTATTTCTAGGCCCTAAGATAGACTCTATTTCTAGGTCATTTAGGACCAAGCGATGGAAAAGGCAAAAGCGAAATCAGAGACGAAAATTTCACTAATCCCCGTAAAATCTCCATATTTCAAAGAAAGAACTTTCAATTTCTTAATTTTTTATGACGCTGGAATTTTTTGTAGGTGCCAGCTATAGCTGTTCTAGTTAAGGCTGGATTTCACCACTTGCTATATCTCACCTTTCTGGAGCGGAGGAGCTTGGTTGCCTGGGCCTGAGCATCCTCGCCACCCTCCCCGTCAAGTACGCTGTGGGCAAGAGCGTAGAACTTGGAGCGCTCGAGATCGGCCCGAAGCCGCTCCCACTCCGCAGCTAAAGCTGAAACCGAAGCTGAAGTAGACTCAGCCTGATACTGGGCCGCGCGCTCGTACAGCGCCAGACCTTCCTTCCATCGCTTTAACGTGACCAGGTACTCAGCGATATAGAAGCATCTGGAAACAACAACCAATCAAATTAGACATCACAGTATGTGTGAAATCCGATATAGTTGTGATTTTTGCAAAGCTGCTTAGGATGTTGCCCGGATGCGTAATCCAAGTTTTCGACCTCGAGCTCCGAACGCAACCTTCTAAAAAATCGAAAAAACTTCGAGAATTCCGACATTTTTCTAGTTTTCGGTGATTTTTACCCTGAATGACTAGTTTTTTGGCAACAACATCTCAGAACTTTTTGAAAGGTGACAAAGTTTGGTACAATTTGAAAATTCTTCAGGTACCTTAAGGTACCCTTAATATTGCAACTAATGAAACGCGATTTTCTCTGAGGGTCGTCTAACAGTACTACCTACAACTTTTCTTAGTAACGTTTTTTGATCCCACCCTTAAAGGTTGAATAAGGGTGTAAAAACAGGGTTTCGCAAACACAAAGATTCATAACTTGCGTCCTAGGGGTGTTATCGAGTTTTTTCGTTTTGTAATGCATTTGCCTCAATATTACCTACAACTTTTGTCTGAAAAAGTTTTTCATCCGACGCACCGTTTAGGCAGGGGGTGGGGGGTTGAATTTTCAAAACGTCATAACTCACTAATTTGGTGAGATATTGAGTTTATTCTTTTTGCTATGAGTTTCTAATAATATCTACAACTTTTGTCTGAAAAAGTTTTTTGTACAATCACTTTCATTTTCTTGTTAGAGGGGGGGGGGGGGGGGGGTGAAATTTCAAAACTCAATTCCTCCGTTGTTATTGTAGAGAATGCATTTGGGTCATCTGAAAATCTTCTTAACCGTCTTTCTAAATGATTTTAGACTGCTTTTAGTGGATGGAAGTAATCTTCGAAATCTACCTACGCCTTTCGGGGCTGCCGAAAGGGACTTTTTTTACACGGAGTGTTTTTAGTCGGATTAAATTTTCGTTATTTCGTGATTATTTCATGATGTTGTTTTCATTAAAATCGGGTGAACGGTATAGGCTGTGGACATGGTACGGACGGACAGACTTTTTCCAGAAACCATTTTTTTTTCGACTCAGGAGACGTCCAGGATCATAGAAAACCTACAATCTCAATTTCGAACTCGCCGTAATGACTAGGAAAGTAAAAATCCGCGATGATTATTTTTTGTCAGTGGGTACACGAGAGGCTTCATTTTCCTACACCGATTTGAAGGAAACCACATTTCCGGGATTATTCGGAAAGTCATAGCATCTTGGAATTAAAGCCGCTAGTGTCAGTGCCGTATTGTGGGACTCACCGGATCGCCTTGTAGAGGATGAGTTTGGCAGCGAGTTCCTGGCGTAGCAGCTGGGCAGCTTGGCAGTCGGTTTCCAGTCCTGGTAGTGCCGTCATCTCCTGCACATTCTGTAGCACCATTTCATAGAAGCGCGCCATGTCCTGAGGGCGAGGCTTTTTGTCGCCCGTACGGAGTTGCTCCGCCATCAGGAGGTTCCGTTGTAGGGTGCGGCTGAGGCGCGTGTACGTCAGGAATGTAAGCAGCAGCTGCAGCGCTGCTCCTCCTCCCGATTTTGAGCTCTGGAAAAAGAGTAACCCCGAACTACTGACATAATCACAAGCAAAATACCTGCGAAACAGGTATACCTAAACTTTACAGCAAAGCTTACCGGATCAGTTTGGAGAAGGTCCCTCAGGCTAGCGATGGCGTCCTTGCAGTCCATCAGATTATCTTCGAGGAGCTGGAGCTTGTCGGGTAGGTTCTGAGCTCTGGTCAGCGCCGCGTCCAGCTGCTCATCAGCTATCACGTACATGCGCACACGCTCAGGCCGCAGAGGAAGGCGCTGACCGAGCCACGACACTTCCCCACCCGTCCCCGCAGCGTCCTGCTGTCGCGCCTCTAGCAGCGCCTGCAACATGACAACGTAACAACATGTGCCGTGGGAGGTGCTCACCACGACACCTCCCTGTCAGCGTCCTGCTGACGTGCCTTCAGCAGAGCCTGCAATACAACAGCGTCCTGCTGACATGCCTCCAGCAGAGCCTGCAATATTGCAACAGCGTCCTGCTGACGTGCCTCCAGCAGAGCCTGCAATACTACAACAGCGTCGCGCCACATATCATTTTATACTAAGGTACGTTCTTGTTCTTACCAATTCCCGTTCATACGCCTCCACCATCTATGATGCCATTGAAAGAAAATAAAGGGAAATGAAGGGAAAAGGGACATGTACCATGTACTGTTGGGAGAAGGACTAGCAATTAGGGTAGTAAAAGCGTTCTTATTGCCAAATAAAAAGTGTTCCACAGCCGCATGGGATCACGCTGTACTTTTCTTACACTACATCAGGTGCATAGTACTGGGATATTTACATCGAAATTGGCCATAAGGTCTCCATGGGTGCGGAGGGTGAGCAAATCCTCGGCAGCGCCTCCGTCCCCAATGTTGTACGCGCAGTAGCGGATGCTGGGGTTCAGCTCCTCCACCCTGTGCCTGTAGATGGCGCTGTCTGCCTCCGCCACTGCTTCCGCCAGCTTCTCATACACGACCCTGCATATACATTTATATATACGTATACTGAATATAATTCTGCCGCGCAGTAGTGGCTGCTACCGTCTCAAGGAAATTTGCACAGTTTTCAACAATTACTAAAATCTTATTCATTCAAAAATCCACATTATTTCTCCCTGTGCCACTTTTACTTCTTTTAGAAGGACATGGTCCAAAAAAAAATGTGGCGTGCGATTGTAGACTCACTGCGCCTTCTTCAGGTGGTCCATCGCAGTTTTCCACAGCTGTAGCTCAAACTGGAGAGAACCATGTATCCAGGCGACGTAGGCCTGCGCCTCAAGTCGTGTGCGGGGGTCACAGACCTTGCCCTCGCACAACTCCGCCAAAGCGAGGGCGTGTGTCGCCGCTTTGCGCAGTCTCGCCACCAGGTGAAACTTCTTGCGTTGCTCCGTGTTGGCCTCCTGCCGAAGCTGCATGGCGTAGCCCCAAGCTCGCTCAGCCAGCATCAGAGGAATCATCAGGCTCCTATACAGACACACACTCCACTGATTAGAAGGAGATAAAGTTACTATGTTGTTACTAGGTAGGTCTCAATTTCAAGAACCAAAATCTAGGATCAAGATACAAAATCACCTTTGCCTCCTATCTTTAGTGGCCATGCAGGTTTGTTGGAGTGACAAGATAATGCATTTTTGCTGGAGTGACATCTCACTGCGCTTGCAGTGACGCACTAAGATGGACCTGAGGCTCTGAATCCTGCTGACATGACTAACCTGTGATCGTGCAGGTTTGCTGGAGTGACGTCTCTGCGCTTGTAGTGACGCTTGCCCCCCTGCTGATATGACTAACCTGTGATCGTGCAGGTTTGCTGGAGTGACGTCTCTGCGCTTGTAGTGACGCTTGCCCCCCTGCTGACATGACTAACCTGTGATCGTGCAAGCTGACTGGAGTGACGTCTCTGCGCTTGTAGTGACGCTTGCCCCCCTGCTGATATGACTAACCTGTGATCGTGCAAGTTTGCTGGAGTGACGTCTTTGCGTTTGTAGAGACGCATGTCCCCCTGCTGACATGACTAACCTGTGATCGTGCAAGTTTGCTGGAGTGACGTCTTTGCGTTTGTAGAGACGCATGTCCCCCTGCTGACATGACTAACCTGTGATCGTGCAAGTTTGCTGGAGTTACGTCTTTGCGTTTGTAGAGACGCATGTCCCCCTGCTGACATGACTAACCTGTGATCGTGCAAGCTGGCTGGAGTGACGTCTTTGCGTTTGTAGAGACGCATGTCCCCCTGCTGACATGACTAACCTGTGATCGTGCAAGCTGACTGGAGTGACGTCTCTGCGCTTGTAGTGACGCTTGCCCCCCTGCTGATATGACTAACCTGTGATCGTGCAAGTTTGCTGGAGTGACGTCTTTGCGTTTGTAGAGACGCATGTCCCCCTGCTGACATGACTAACCTGTGATCGTGCAAGTTTGCTGGAGTTACGTCTTTGCGTTTGTAGAGACGCATGTCCCCCTGCTGACATGACTAACCTGTGATCGTGCAAGCTGGCTGGAGTGACGTCTTTGCGTTTGTAGAGACGCATGTCCCCCTGCTGACATGACTAACCTGTGATCGTGCAAGCTGGCTGGAGTGACGTCTTTGCGTTTGTAGAGACGCATGTCCCCCTGCTGACATGACTAACCTGTGATCGTGCAAGTTTGCTGGAGTGACGTCTTTGCGCTTGAAGTGACGCCTGTCCCCCTGTTGAAGATGGACCACCTTCCTCAGCCGCTGAATCCTGCGCGAGCAGTAGCCGCGATACCGCTGATAGTCACCATGCCGCAGCCCATGCTGCTGCTGAGCCTCTTTAATTATTTTCAAAACTGGCTCCAGTCAAGGAAAATTGTCTGAGTGAGTTACCCCTAGGTACCAAACTACAGAGTACCTACTGCACTCTCACTAATCGACAAAATCATCATTCAGTAGCTACCAGTACCAAACATATGCTGTTGACATAGTTTTAAAAGGATACTTTCAAATCTGATTAATTCAGTAGGAGAGTCACCAGCAGGAGCAGCAACGGCGGTATTTTCTAATTCTTCTTCTCCAGCAGTCATCCTTTGTACACTATTATTACGATTTGGCTTCAACCTAACGCAAAATATTATGTTGTATGGTGATGTTGATATTCTTCAGCAGACGACACGACACGCGTCACTTTTTAAACTGTCGACAAATTTCCCTCTTCCAGATATTTCCCGCCAATTTCACTCCGGATTTCTTTCCAACTAATAGGAGTTCCCAGAGTTCCCAGAAGGCTAAGGTGGTAAGGTAAGTGAGTTCCTATGAGTCTCTTAATGAGACACAATGACATATTAATGAAACGCAAAATATTATGTTGTATGGTGATGTTGATATTCTTCAGCAGACGACACGACACGCGTCACTTTTTAAACTGTCGACAAATTTCCCTCTTCCAGATATTTCCCGCCAATTTCACTCCGGATTTCTTTCCAACTAATAGGAGTTCCCAGAGTTCCCAGAAGGCTAAGGTGGTAAGGTAAGTGAGTTCCTATGAGTCTCTTAATGAGACACAATGACATATTAATGAGATTGAGGCACACTGAAATGAGTGTAGTTACCACATAGCACCCAGGCAAGACTGAATTTCTTTCCAATATAATAGGTAGAGGTACCTACTTATACATAATATTATATTACTGATAGTATTTGGGACGCCTATCAGCTTGCCCGAGAAATTCAAGAGTACCTACTTACCTATTACCCATTCCCCCCCCCCCCCCCCCCTTCTTTCAGGGGGGTTTTGGACAAGTTTCTAATCGAAATCGAATTTTTGGGCAATTTGAGGACAAAATTGAAAGTAACTGAGCCACTATAATAATTGCTCACTTCCTAGGAAATGGAATACGGAGAGGGATCGCGCCTCGCGCCATGTGTCAGCAGAGCAGCTCGGAGCTCGGTGGTCGTGACTGAGTCAGTTGGTTGGTGGCTGCAGCGGGGGTTAGATCGCATACACCGCGCTCCGCAGTCAGTCAGTTGGTTGGTGGCTGCAGCGGGGGTTAGTTCGCATACACCGCGCTCGGCAAACTGCGGGTATTACACCCTCCTCACCTGTACTTACACCATTATACCTGTCATGGGAACTTAGAGGTAAGCCATTTATAATTACATTTATTTTTACCGCCTAAGGTAATACCTATTTGTCATTGCTAATCCGATCATGGAGACTCCTCAGAAATTACCTATACCTCTCCAAGCAGTGCTGGATTATCCATTAGCTATAAGATCAGCTATAGCTTTGGGGACTACAAAAAATTCAACGTAATAAACAGTTAGGAAATTGTAAGTTGTTTCCGTGAAATACCTAGGTAGGTAGGTAGGTTACGGATATTTTACGGAGATTAAATAGTGAAATTTTCTCCTCACTCCATTCGCTCGCACGAAAATTGATTTCGTTTTTGTCTTTTCCCCTCCATCTCCTGCATCTCTTGGCACTAAATGACAAAAACATTAAAATCACAGGGCCTAGAAATAGAGTCTCGCTTAGGGCTTAGAGCATGCATCGTTGAAGCTTAAGCCGGCGCTGCATGTCTCCAAGTATAAAAGGGTGAAAATGCCTACACGCTCGTATTTTCTTGATCGGATAATTATTCTTTTATTAACTCCCTGATAGTTGCATTTTTCTGAGAATTGCTAAATTACCTACGACACATTAGGTAGACATTTTTTTCCACATAATTTTGACCTACCTCCCTAGATAGGTTACTTACATCCTAAGTACTTAACGAAAAATATGAACCCTACAGTTTCACTGGCCAGAGGCTTAAAAAACATAATATGGAAATTTGCCGATAAAATCTCGGGCAGAAGTAGTGGTAGTGCTATCTTGGCAGACAGATACGTTACAAACTGACAGGACGAACAATAAAGGAAGGATGGGGGTAGTTACAGCTAATGCTCACACAAATGACAAAATGTCGACAATGGGGTGAGTGGTGAGCCACCACTTTCTCGCTAGTCATACATATATGGCGAGAACCTACTGTTTTTGTGCAACATTTCGAAATTAAGATTTTAGATTTCCCATGATCCTGGGGGTCCCCTGAGTCGAAAAAGTGGTTTCTGGAAAAAATCTGTCTGTCCGTCAGTCAGTCCTTTGTTCCCTGCTCCAGAGCCTTAAACCATTCAAACGATTTTTATGAAATTTGGAATGGACCTGTCTAAAATCATGGCCGAGGCACATTTTGAAGGAAGTTATGATTGGTCAAAAATTTCCGCCACTATTCCCAAAAAATCGCAAAAATAATTCAAAACTCGTGTTTTTGATTAGTCAGACAAGCGCCGACGACGGTACAGTTTGTAATCTATAACAGTGAAAATAGACAAATAGACGCTTCGAGATAAATAAAATTGCAACAAAAATTAAATTAGGTACTTAGTTCAAAATTATGGCCGCTTTAGAGCAAAGTTCGATCCTTTTGGCGCCATTCACATTTTTTGACCGATTATCATGAAATTTGTTAAATTTGTGCAGAGCCGGATTAACCTTCAATGAGGCCCCAAGCTAGACTCGATTTCCAGGCCCTTTTATTTTATTATTTTTGTAATTTAGTGCCAAGTGAAGCAGAATGTGGGGGGAAAAGACAAAAAAGGAACCTGTTTTCGAGCGAGCGAGCCGAAAATTTTACTTACCTCCTTAAAATCTCCATATTTCCTAATTGTTTATTACGTTGGGGCCTTATACAGAGCGTAAGCCCTAAGCAATAGCTTATTTAGCTTAATATAGTTAATCCAGCACTGCATTTGTGTACAATTACATTTCTTAGACATCTGCCGAACAGTCAAAAAGTGTTCCAAATGAAACCAGAAATGAGACACTAAGTTTTCGAATAGTCGGAACGCATTTGGGACTACAGTAATTGAGTCATTAGATTGGATAATAGTGATGATCTTGAGTTATTTTCAACTAATTTTCGTTTGTAAAAAAATTACGCACGTTATAAATGAAAGAAAATCACTAAAAAAATCACAAACAAATGAAAGTTTGATACGAGGCGAGAAAGTTGTGTCGGACCCATCGTTTTCTATCCCGAGTGGGAGCTCCTGAAAACTGATACATTGCTTCGAAACGTAGCACCAGTATAGATATCTACTATAGGAATAGAAAGGTTAGTGTAACAGTGAGGGATGAGGGATGCCATGTCGTCTGACGAGTGAGGGATGAGGGATGCCATGTCGTCTGACGAGGGAGGGATGAGGGATGCCATGTCGTCTGACGAGTGACTGGACATGTGGGCCGCGATAACTATGCACAGATAGCGATACCGCGTGAACTCTTCACCCTAGCAACACCAGCAGCGCCGTACCCAACCAAACCAAACATGAGTCCGTTATTCCAAGCCTCATCAGCGAGAAACTCAAAATATCCTACACAAACAGAACACAAATTCCCATTCTGGTTGATTTGGTTACTCTTGCGCTAATCTGCTGTACAACATACAACATCACTACTTACTCACAATAGCCTACCCTAATTAAGTATAACGTACTAAGTACTTCCATTCATTCGCAAATGCCTAAGGGGGCAAAAACTGATTAGCTGCATGTACAAGTAGGTACGAGTACATCTGCACCCTGCACGTTAAAGTAGTCATACTCTTACGAGATGTTTTCTTTTTACCAAGTCAGGTGGAGGGGGAGGGGGGAATCAATCCATTTGTACCTTATTATTCTCACTCGAGAATAGAACGAGAAAGTAGCTAGCTAGGTATTTTTTAGGGCAAAGTTTTAAAATCGAGATTTGATGTTCCCCATGATACTGCATGATACCGCAGTCGAAAAAGCTTGTTCACTCTTCCCTCGTTGGCAGCCATAGCGACTACACCGTTAAATTGCTCACTGAATAAGCAAATTTTGAATAGTAAGTATCTTACTTTTTAGTTTGCCTTGACCTCATGTCACTCAAGCCAGTCAAGATGCAAATCGGTTTCGAGGCCACATATAGCAACTACATATTATCTCTAAACAAGATGCATTGATATTGATTTTGCTCAGGTTCTGAATGGGAGCCATGCTCATTCTGGTCATATTCGGGTGGTGGGCGATACCCGCAGTGTTCGGCAATGGCACCTCCAGCTACAGCATGGACCAGCTCCTCACCTCCACCTTCCCTACACTCCTCTCATCAGACATAGACATGGATCCGTGCAAAGCAGGTAAACCAGACATACACAGGGACACAGGCATTAGCAGGAGTGTCCAGCACAGACATAGACACAGGCATTAGCAGGAGTGTCTAGCATAGACATAGACACAGTCATTAGCAGGAGTGACTAGTGACCAGCATAGACATAGACACAGGTATTAGCAGGAGTGACCAGCATAGACATAGACACAGTCATTAGCAGGAGTGTCCAGCATAGACATAGACACAGGCATAAGCAGGAGTGTCCAGCATAGACATAGACATAGACACAGTCATTAGCAGGAGTGACCAGCATAGACATAGACACAGTCATTTGCAGGAGTGTCCAGCATAGACATAGACACAGGCATAAGCAGGAGTGTCCAGCATAGACATAGACACAGGCATTAGCAGGAGTGTCCAGCATAGACATAGACACAGGCATTAGCAGGAGTGTCCAGCATAGACATAGACATGGACCATGCACTGAGTCCTATAAACGAGTAATATAAGTAAGCAGGTGCAGAAGCTGACTCAGCCACACAAACGATCTTAACCATTTCTATTTCATTTTCAGTTCAAGTACATTTTGTTGTTTTAGATGGGTTCTATGGAGATATTGTAGTCCCCAACATCATCTATGATTTGGAACTGAAAAATAAGAAAATCAACCAAACAAAGCAACCTCCTCCAGGATGGGATGAAAATTTTGACATAGTTGAACCAAAAATGAATCCACACTTGGAGGAATTCGACAAAGATACTGAAAAACCGCCAGCAAAGGAACCTGAAACATGGAGACTAAGACTGCAGAAAGAAAGAGCAAGAAGAATTCAAAATACTGGCGATCCAGAGACTCTGGAAATTAAGGAGCTGGTCAAAAAAAGGAGCGGGCCCGAGAACTTATCCAACAAAGTTGCTGAATTCGTCAAAGACGGTTCCAACGTCGACCAATGGGATGTCGAACAAAAAGTGAGGGGTATAAAGGAACAAGAGATAAAAAGTCGGAGACATAAAAAAGGGCCCCGAAGAAATGACAGGCGGATGCGGATTCGGCAAGATCTCGAGCAGGGTCTCAGTCAGGACATGAAAGTCTCCACAGTCAGCACGACCGCCAACACAAAGCGCAGAAGAAGGAGAAGAAAAAAGGACATGGGGTAAGTGCACGTTGCTGGAAATACTCTATACGGCAGAATGTTCGAAGCGACGCGTTGTAGTCGAGGAGGAGGAGGAGGGGGATAGAAAGACGAACAATTCCAATTTCCGTTGGCCGGCACGGCTGCCTCGGGCCATTATCGATATCTCAATCTTTTTCTTCAGTGGTGCACAACTTTTTTATTTTTATTTTTTAAACTTTTTCAAGCTGAACACTCAGAGTAGTATAACCCTTTTGATAGGTTTTTCATTGTGCGAGGCCTTTACCTTACTACAGTAGGTTCGTCCAAAAAGTAATTTCAAACAGCCAAATTTTTTCTACCTACGAAAAAAAAAGAAAAAAACAATAATATGCTACAAAACAGGTTACGGACAACATCAGCAGCAGCAGCAGTGGTGAAAAGCAGAGTGGTTCGAGCTGCGACTGCTCGGAAGGAGCGGGTCTGGGATTACGGAGTCATTCCCTATGAGATAGATGGCAACTTCAGTGGGGGACACAAAGCTCTCTTCAAGCAGGCTATGCGACATTGGGAGAACTTCACCTGCGTCAAATTTGTCGAGAGAAACGAAGCCGAGCATCAAAACTACATTTACTTCACGGAGCGCGTCTGTGGGTCAGTATCACTCACTATATTTTCTATTGATTTTCCCAACAGTAACTGATGTGGATGGGTAAGAAAGTAGGAGCGATTCTCGGCAAGTCCATAGCTAAGTTAAGCACACAACTTAGGACGTCAAAGAGAAAAGCATTAAGGTCGTAGAGGCATAAAAGCCTTGGAGCTTGAAGCTGTTTCCTAGCATACCTAATTACACAAATGGGTTCCTTTCAACACTGAGGCTTTACCAACTACCTATATACACAAATACCAAATTACCTCGAAGCACTTTCAAACATGTCAACCAGTAAACACAAACGACCTCAACTTTTTACTTTCTCGCTAGCCATATATGGCGAGAAAGTATTGTTTTCGTGCAAAATTTCGAAATTGAGATTTTGGGTTTCCCATGATCCTGGGGGTCCCCTGAGTCCAAAAAAGTGGTTTCTGGAAAAAGTCTGTCCGTCCGTCAGTCCGTCAGTCCGTCAGTCCGTCAGTCAGTCCGTCAGTCCGTGCAGTGCTCTAGCACCTATACCGTTCTTCCGATTTTGATGAAATTTGGTATGGACCTGTCTAAAATTACTGCCGAGGGGCATTTTCAAGGATTTTTTGATTGGTCAAAAATTGCGGCCGCTATTGTCAAAAAACCGCCAAAATAATTCAAAAATCGTGTTTTTGGTTAGTCGGACAAGCGCCGACGGTACACTTTTCAATCTATAACACTGAAAATTGGTAAGTGTGTTGACAAGTAGATGCTTCGAGGTCATTTTCAACTAAAATTGAATTGGTTGAAAATTACGGCCGTTCTGGACCAAAGTTCGATCCTTTCGGCGCCATTCACATATATTGACCGATTGTCATGAAATTCGGTACATTTGTTTAAAACTACGTAACTTAAACATTTGTCGAACAGAATTTTGTTATCTTGAAAATTACGGCCGTTTTTGTCAAAAAAGTGTTGAAAATGAGTTGAGAATGAGAAACCACGTTTTTGAATGGTCGGAACGCATTTGGGACTACAGTAATAGAATGACAGCCATGAAACTTGGTAGAAGTGATCTCAGATAGATGCTCTTGGGTCATTTTCAACTGATTTTGGATTGCTTAAAAATTACGCCCGCAAAAAATTATCAAAAAAATCCCCCCACCCAAAAAAAAAAAAATCATACGGGGCGAGAAAGTTAAGTGCGACTGTTGTCGGACCCTTTATTACACTTGCTGTCTCGTTGTTTGAGAGAATGGCGAGTGCAAGGCTTTCTCCTGTTCTCCTGGGGGTATAAGATGATGGCAAGTGCTGCCAACAAGATCAACACCCCGTTTAGTTTGTAAGGACCCACGAGGAAAAGGGTTGAAGGGTCAGCCACGATGCCAGCTCCCTGCTCTGCCACGAGAGGGTCAATATTATTGGCAACTTAACGCAGCTATTTTCACAGTCCCGCGCTAGCGTTTTCCATTTAACTTAGCTGCAGAACAACGGGTTGAGCGCGGAGCTGTGAGGGTAACAATTTCTTGTCCAGGTGCTGTTCATTCGTAGGAAAGCGCGGAAATGGACCTCAGGCGATCTCAATCGGGAAAAACTGTGACAAGTTTGGGATCGTCGTGCACGAGTTGGGGCACGTAGTGGGGTTCTGGCATGAACACACGCGCCCTGATCGAGACAGGCACGTTGACATCGTCAGGGACCACATCATGGAGGGTGAGAGTAATCATAACATTTTGTCATACTAATTTAGAGCCGAATCTAGAAAATGAAAATGGGTTAATTTTTAGGACAAGAGTACAACTTCAATAAGCTGAATGAGGAGGAGGTGAACTCACTCGGGCTCCCCTATGACTATGATTCCATCATGCACTACGCAAGGAACACCTTCTCAAAGGTGAGTCATCAACTCATCTTCACCGTATCATGTACCCCAAGGTAAGTCATGATTTCTGTCCTATCTGCATGGACATATCAGGTAGGACTATTGTACAAATAACACTAAATCGTCCGTAACCCATTAACGAGTGACAACAGACTGCTCAGTGCTCAGTGCTCAGTCTGAGGGGCAGGAAAGGAGGAAGCTTGAGCTTATCTCGGGTTTTCCACACGGTTAAACAAGCCCCGAACCCCCGAGCCTCCGAGCCCCTCCCCCCTCCACCATTACAACCCGAGCCTCCCTCCTTTCAAATTTTTTCTTTACTGCAGCTATTATATACAAAGGTATCTGCACACTTCTCAAAGCACCTTTACTAAATACGACACCAGCTGTATAGATACAGGTAAAACCACGTAAATATGAGTGGTCCATTAGAGGGGTGGTGCAAGGTACCTGGAGTGGTGGTTATATATTGATACCTGGGGAGGGGCTGAGGGGCTGCAGGGAACACACTGAACACACTTCAACAGCGCCACATTTTCCAGTTTATATTTTATGACCCTTTTTCCATGCATAGAAATTCCGCATTTTGGAAAATCCCCCAAGGCAGTAATACCGCAGAGGGATTTCAATAATATTTTCCATTCATTTTTCATTCCTCGCATAAGGGATCGTGGCTGGATAGATTCACTGCTTCAACAATTTTACCTTTCTACCGTTTTTCGTGTCGTGTTTATCGTTTTAAAAATAGTTGAAAATTCAAGGAATGACTTTTCTTGATCGTAACTTTATAAGAGAGAGAAAGAAATTATGCGCAAGAGAAAAACGGAAACGACAGAATATCCTTGAAGATCTCAAGTGTTCATTTTAGGAACGCATCGGCATAGGTACACACTGTCCAGATGTGGGTACAGCAACTATTCAGAACAGAACAGAATCATCAAAAAGACAATTATGCGACAACTGAGGGAATACGTAGCAATAATTGTCTCGGTATGGTGTGTGGTTGCAGGGTACCTATCTAGACACTATTCAGCCCCTAACTCAGGGGATACGTAGCAATAATTGTCTCGGTATGGTGTGTGGTTGCAGGGTACCTATCTAGACACTATTCAGCCCCTAACTCAGGGGATACGTAGCAATAATTGTCTCGGTATGGTGTGTGGTTGCAGGGCACCTATTTAGACACTATTCAGCCCCTAACTCAGGGGATACGTAGCAATAATTGTCTCGGTATGGTGTGTGGTTGCAGGGTACCTATCTAGACACTATTCAGCCCCTAACTCAGGGGATACGTAGCAATAATTGTCTCAGTATGGTGTGTGGTTGCAGGGTACCTATCTAGACACTATTCAGCCCCTTGACAAGACGGGGACGAGTAAGAGACCGGAAATCGGACAACGGATCAGACTGAGCGCGGGAGACATCGCACAAACCAACCTTCTTTACAAATGCCCAGGTACCGCGCTGAACCCTCCTCTAAAAGGCTGGATTTAGCTATTTTCAAGTGGAATTTACCAGAATATTTTTCTTGTAAGACAATAAGGTTGCCAAATAAAATCAAAATTTTATTTCCCTACCAACGCACGGCAAGAAAAAATTCAGGTAAATTTCACTCCGAATCATGCAGCTCTCCTCATCATGGATAATTTAATAGCTGTAGTACAAAACTTTTTCAAAATTCCCTCCTTGGGTATGAGAAGCCTCCATTCCTGCAGGTGTTGTATAGGTGATAGGTGTATGATTGTGTGCAGAGTGTGGGCGCACATACCAGGAGAACAGCGCCAGCTTCTCCTCCCCGGCCGTGCTGGAGGGAGCAGGGCTCCGCTGCGAGTGGAGAATCACAGCCACACACGGGGAGAAGATTCTCCTCAACATCACCGAGCTCGACCTCTTCAAGTCAGACAGCTGCCGGACAGACTACATCGAGATCCGCGACGGATACTGGCACAAGTCTCCAGTAATTGGTAACCAAAAATAACCAGAGAACCTTGCAAAGCTCAGAACGAACTAGCAGATGATAGACTGACGATGCGGTCATTTGCAGGCAAGCTCTGCGGGAAGCGGAAACCTGCAGACGGAAGTGTCATGTCGACAGGTTCACGCCTCACCGTCACCCTCGTCACCACATCGCGCTCAATGGGGTTCAAAGGGTTCGCCGCCTCTTACGAAGGTACGGAAACGTTTGGACAGCAGTCGCTGACTTTACTTGGAGAAGAGTGTAAGCACATGATGTCTGTTTTATTTTGCTAGCGGTGTGCGGCGGGGACATTTTCCTAACAGAGGCGAAAGGGCATCTGGAGTCACCAAACTTCCCCGAAGATTACCAGCCCGGCAAGGAGTGCGTGTGGAACCTGAAAGTGCAGGAAGGCTACCAGATCGCACTCAAGTTCCAAACTTTTGAGGTAGGATGAGACACCTTGATGCACTGAGAGTTGTAAGTGCGGCAGTGCAACACGCAATAATATAGGATTTGGTTTCCAGGTTGAGAACCACGATAACTGTGTGTACGACTATGTGGAAGTGCGAGATGGGCACGGACTGGCAGCCCCCGTCATCGGCACCTACTGCGGTTACAAGCTGCCCCCGGATGTCAAATCTACGAAGAATACCCTTTCCGTTAAATTTGTATCAGACGGTTTGTTTTGAGTCTTCTCTATATTTCACTCTTTTAAAATATATGTTGGTAAAGGTAAAAATACAACAGCAGATTTTACAGCACCCAGTTAGCACTTCTTCTCATCCTCCTACGAGTAAGGAATTAAAATGGGAAATATTCCTCCACAGGGTCAGTGCAAAAGAATGGGTTTTCTGCCAGCTTTATACTGGAGCAGGATGAGTGTTCAGCAGCGGCACCGGGGATGGAAAGATGTGAGCAGCTGTGCGTCAACACGCTCGGCGGCTACGAGTGTGCCTGCACAATTGGATTCGACCTGCACTCGGATGGTGTACACTGCGAACGTAATCCTAACGCCATACTTTGTACTTACCTTTCAAATAAAAGGAAGGCTGTTGGACAGCAGCAGCAGCAGCAGCAATTTCAATCAACTGCTGGTTGTAGAGGGGGATTCGCAGTTTGATTTAAAAAGAATCCCTTTCGGCAGCCCAGAAAGGCGTAGGTAGATTTCGAAGAATACTTTCATCCACTAAAAGCAGTCTAAAATCATTTAGAAAGACGGTTAAGAAGATTTTCAGTTGACCCAAATGCATTCTCTACAATATTAACGGAGAAATTGAGTTTTGAAATTTCACCCCCCCCCCCCCCCCCCCTAACAAGAAAATGGAAGTGATTTTACAAAAAACTTTTTCAGACAAAAGTTGTAGATATTATTAATAGAAATTCATAGCAAAAATAATAAACTCGATATCTCAACAAATAAGTGAGTTATGACGTTTTGAAAATTCAACCCCCCACCCCCTGTCTAAACGGTGCGTCGGACGAAAAACTTTTTCAGACAAAAGTTGTAGGTAATATTGAGGCAAATGCATTACAAAACAAAAGAACTCGATAGCACCCCTAGAAATTTTTCAAAAGTGAGACTACTGGTACGACTACAATAGGTAGATTTTTCTTCGAAATCTACCTAAAATGACAGGCAACCATTGCTTGTAAAATGAATCCACCACCTCTTGCTAAAAGTGGCGGCTACTGTTACCTTATTTACAAAAGTGAGGAAATGAGCCTGGTCTGTTGTGATGTTGCAGACGTTGTGTTGGTTACAGACGCGTGCGGAGGGGTGATCGAAGCGCTGAACGGGACCCTGACCAGCCCCTCCTTCCCGGATTTATACCCCAAGAACAAGCGCTGCGTGTGGGAAATCATCGCTCCGCCCCAGTACAGAATAACTCTCAACTTCACCCACTTTGACTTTGAGGGGAACAATGTGAGACGAATGTTATGATATTTTTCAGCCAGTTTAATCGCCCCTTTCATTTTTTTTTTTTTTTTTTTTAACGCGCGACGTTCAGAGAACATATGCGCCGATGAATTGGTTTATTAGATGTTTTTGGCCGAAGCCGAATATGAGTGGGCCGAAGCCAGTTTAGCAGTGGGCCGAAGCCAATACATCCATGTCGGATGCGGAAAATTTTTCCGTTCCGCCGGGATTCGAACCCGGACCTCTCAGGACACAAAGCGGACCCCTTGACCACTCGGCCACTGAGAGGCACTAATTCGCCCCTTTCATATTTCCTTATTAATGCTATGATTCTGATGACTGGTTGCAGTTCATGCCGCAGGAGTGCGAATTTGACAAAGTAGAGGTGCACAGTAAGATAGGGGAGGACTTTCTAAGAAGGCACGGGGTGTTCTGCGGCACCAGGACTCCGCCGCTCGTCACATCAGAGAGCAACAGCCTCAGAATAGAGTTCACTTCCGATGGCACAGTGGAGCGTAGCGGGTTTGCCGCCATCTTTTTTACAGGTATAGGTTGTGGGTCAAAAAATGGAACACTGAACACGAAGAACGACAGTAACTAGAACCTGCCTGCCTTCCATAAATTGTACAAGCTGCAAACGTTCCTTTCAGATATTGACGAATGTGCGATAGACAATGGGGGATGTCAGCATGAGTGCCAAAACACAATAGGGTCGTTTATGTGCTCGTGCTACAACGGATTCAACCTGCACGATAACGGGCGCGACTGCAAGGAAGGCGGCTGCAAGTTTGAGATCACTGCCCCGTTTGGCCAAATCCAGTCCCCCAACTATCCTGACTATTACCCGAGCAGGAAGGATTGTGTGTGGCACTTCACCACCACTCCAGGGCACCGCATTCGACTGGTGAGGAACACATGCAACACTGTTAGCTATTCCCAAACCCATTCACCGGGTAGGTTACCTCCCCGCGGCGTTATTCTGTTCACTACAAATCAGATCGGAATGGTGGCTGTTAATAATTCCCCTTATTTGTGGGCAGCTCTTCACCCAGTTTGAGATGGAGCCTCACCAGGAGTGCGCCTATGATCACATCGTCATCTACGACGGGGACTCCCCGGACGCGCACACATTGGGCCGCTTCTGTGGGGCCAAGACCCCCCACCCTATTATAGCCACGGGCAACCAGATGTACATGGCCTTCAAGAGCGACACCTCGGTGCAGAGGAAGGGCTTCCAAGCTACCCACACCACAGGTAATACACTAGTCCAGAGGAAGGGCTTCCAAGCTACCCACACTACAGGTACTGCACTAGTCCAGAGAAAGGGCTTCCAAGCTACCCACACTATAGGTACTACACTACTCCAGAGAAAGGGCTTCCAAGATACCCACACCAAAGGTAATACACTTCAGACAAAGGGCTTCCAAGATACCCACACTATAGGTACTACACTAGTCCAGATAAAGGGCTTCTAAGCTGCCCACACTACAGGTAATACACTACAGAGAAAGGGCTTCCAAGCTACCCACACTACAGGTAATACACTACAAAGTCTAGCTTCATCCCTCCATCCCCTGCCCTAACTTCTATTTCACAGAATCAACTATCATGAGTCACGTCATGAGATTCGACAGTGACAGTGTCATGCCAAACGCTAGGATTAGCTTTCACAAACTTTTCTTTACTCAAATATTACAAATCCGACCAAAAACACTCCGTGTAAAAAACGCAGCCAAGTTTATAACCCTCCAAAAATTAGCCTAACTCAACAGCCCTTAAAAGGGTTTGATATAAAAAATGTTGGCCAAGTTCTCCACATTCCCGCTATCACTCAGCCCCCAAAATTAGTGATATCACTTATTACAGGGCCAAGTCCTTGGCGCAAATCACGTAAGCGTCACAGCCGGTCATAGACACAGACTAAGGTTGGATGGGGGCTGCGGTCCGGGGGTATTGGAAAGCAGGTATATGACAAACTATGTCGCCAACATCCTTGTGATTCGCGCCAAAGACTTGGCCCTGTAATAAGTGATATCACTAATTTTGGGGGCTGAGTGATAGCGGGAATGTGGAGAACTTGGCCAACATTTTTTATATCAAACCCTTTTAAGGGCTGTTGAGTTAGGCTAATTTTTGGAGGGTTATAAACTTGGCTGCGTTTTTTACACGGAGTGTTTTTGGTCGGATATCATATAATTTTTGTGAGGTGGTTCAATAGTTTCTACCAGTAGGTAAAACATCAATTGGCTGTCGAATGGACTCAAGTTTTCTTGCCATACCTGGAAAGTACCTACCAGTACCTGAAAACCAGTTCCCTGTCAACCATACACAAATTACCAATCTCATACCTGAAATACCTGAAAAGTACCTACTCGTACCTGAAAATTAGTTCCCTGTCGAATCTCCACAAATTACCTTCCCATACCTGAAATGTACCTAATCGTACCTGAAAACAAGTTGACTGTCGAATGGAGTCAAAATACCTTGCCATACCTGGAAAGTACCTCCCAGTACCTGAAAACCAGTTCCCTGTCAAATCTACACAAATTATTATCCCGTACCTGAAATGTACCTACTCGTACCTGAAAGTAAGTTGCCTGGCGAATCTACACAAATTACCTGGAAGGACAAGAAGCAGGAGGCAGTATTTGTTTTGTAAATATCTGCCATAAGTTAGTATGGGAACTTTGAATCGAACCTGAACCTATAATACTGTAGGTACTTCGGGTTTGCGATTTTTCTGGGTGTTTTGGGGATGGTACCTACAAGTATGCCGAGTTTCAGCTCTATCGTACCGCTGGAACATGCTTATAATTTGTATAGGTGAGTGAGTGAGTCAGTCAGTCAGTGAGTGACCCTCAAAAACAGCTAAGTTTGGGATGTCACTGCTCAGGTACGGTTGGACGTAGAAATTTGAAATTTAATTTTGGAGGTCCCGTGGGACCCTACTACAGGAGAAGGGTACCCACTATTCGAGCCACGCCCCCTTGCCTCCTGTAGAGAGGCACGAAAAGTGCACAACTCTGGTTCCTGTATAAAATGCTGGCAGTGCTCGAGGCTTTGTCGCGCTTTCTTTTTCTTTAAAACTTGGCTGCATGCACTGCCGTGCATGTTGAAAAGTAGAAAAAAAAACACAGAGGCAAAAGAAAGTCAAGTTTGATAATTTCAGTTTGCGGAGGACACCTTCAAGCGACGAGTCAGGCCAAACACCTGTACTCGCATGCCAAGTACGGCGACCAGAACTACGCCAACAGGATGGACTGTGATTGGTCAATCGAGGCGGCGCCTGGAAGAAGGGTCCATCTGACATTCCTCACCTTCGAGGTGGAGGAGGAGCAGGACTGTAACTATGATTACGTCGAGGTGTTCAGCGGACTCGACGCCAGCGGCCCCAACTACGGCAGATTCTGCGGCAATTCGGTACATTACGTCTCATTACCTCGAACCTTTCAGCCGTTGCTGTAGGTCGGATTCGCGGATTATGAAACAGGAGGCCCCAGGTTGTTGTCTGAACCTCACCCTCCAGAGTTTCAGTTTTCAGCTTTTGGCACCCCAGTCGGTTCCCATACTAAGCACGGTTTTGGTTTCAGAATCCGACAGAAATAATCAGCATGTACGAGGCTCTAGTGGTGAGATTCCGAAGCGATGACACGATTGTCAGCAAGGGATTCTCCGCCTCCTACGTGGCCTATGACCCTTCCGATAGTGACGAACTTGCGGAGAAAATACTCAAGTCCCAGGACGAAGACTTCTAAGTGCGTCTTCCAAACTGAGAGGTGCTAAATCAACTGCCGTCATAGCACAAAACATCTGTGATCACTCTCAAAAATCAACAATAGGTACCTAGGCTTTGACCAAAGAAAGTAGTAACATTTTAACATTGCCAAATGTAGGCTGTATCGCAGGTAGGTGTTTGATATTTGTTGTAAATAGGTACAAGGTACACAACTTATTGTATGCATTTACTTCGAGAATAACTTTCTTGTGTTATTTGACGTGAGCGTAGAGGGTTGGTGAATGTCTGTTTCCTGTAAATGACTCTTAGGTACTAACTAGTTATCAGATCTCAACTGTTCTCAGGTAGATGCATCAAAATATAGACCGTTTTCTTGTAGACCGATAGACCGTCTTCCTTCCAAACCCAAAGCAGGTAATAGATCTCGTAGGTAAAACTAAGTAGATAAAACTTGTAATGAGACCAAATTCACTTCCAACTGAAGATGAAACACTTTTAACTATGGCTAGGCAGTACCTAGCATTTCCGGTGTTTCTCTACCTATTTACCTGGAAATGGGCATTACTAAGATGAACAAATCAACGAAATAATTGTTTTTGTTTGCTCCTATTTACCTTTTCCCGTTCCGAAAATGAGGTCAGCGTCCGGCGCTCCTTTTGGATGCTGATATTTCAGCCTTCGCTCCCTGTTGAGGTTGCTGACTGTGGGCCGCGCTGATTGTGAGATCATGTCCTGCAACAATACCAACAACATGAGAAACAAGTCCCTGGCTGTGAGGTCATGTCCTGCAGCAATACCAACAACACGAGAAACAAGTCCCTGACTGTGAGATCATGTCCTGCAGCAATACCAACAACATGAGAAACAAGTCCCTGACTGTGAGGTCATGTCCTGCAGCAATACCAACATGAGAAACAAGCCCCTGGCTGTGAGATCATGTCCTGCAGCAATACCAACAACATGAGAAACAAGTCCCTGACTGTGAGATCATGTCCTGCAGCAATACCAACAACATGAGAAACAAGCCCCTGGCTGTGAGATCATGTCCTGCAGCAATACCAACAACATGAGAAACAAGTCCCTGACTGTGAGGTCATATCCTGCAGCAATACCAACAACATGAGAAACAAGTCCCAGACTGTGAGATCATGTCCTGCAGCAATACCAACAACATGAGAAACAAGTCCCTGGCTGTGAGATCATGTCCTGCAGCAATACCAACATGAGAAACAAGCCCCTGGCTGTGAGATCATGTCCTGCAGCAATACCAACAACATGAGAAACAAGTCCCTGACTGTGAGGTCATGTCCTGCAGCAATACCAACATGAGAAACAAGCCCCTGGCTGTGAGATCATGTCCTGCAGCAATACCAACAACATGAGAAACAAGTCCCTGGCTGTGAGGTCATGTCCTGCAGCAATACCAACAACATGAGAAACAAGTCCCTGACTGTGAGATCATGTCCTGCAGCAATACCAACAACATGAGAAACAAGCCCCTGGCTGTGAGATCATGTCCTGCAGCAATACCAACAACATGAGAAACAAGTCCCTGGCTGTGAGGTCATGTCCTGCAGCAATACCAACAACATGAGAAACAAGTCCCTGACTGTGAGATCATGTCCTGCAGCAATACCAACAACATGAGAAACAAGTCCCTGGCTGAGAGATCATGTCCTACAGCAATACCAACAACATGAGAAACAAGTCCCTGGCTGTGAGATCATGTACTGCAGCAATACCAATAACATGAAAAACAAGCCCCTGGCTGTGGGATGATTCGCTTATATTACCTGGTAATCTTCTTCCTCAAGCCTTTCGTAGGTATCCAGCGTGAGTCTCTTGACTTTCTCCATCTCCACTTTGGCAGCGAGCTCCTGCTGCTTCAGATTGAGAGCAAGTTCAGACGTGACGGGGACGCTCAAGCTCTTGTACGTCTGTTTGCTGCCTTTGCGTAGCATCAGCACAAAGCTAATCGAAGAGGACTCTTGAGGGGGAGCGGAGAGCTCATGATATGTTTTCTTGGAGCTAGCGCGGACATGGCGGGGCATGGGGACGGCGATGTCGAGCTGTGAGGGGGGAGGCGCGCGCTCCTTCCGGTCCTGCATCTGCTCCGCCACGAGTTTGTCAAACGCTGACATGAAGTCATCGTCTTCTGGGCATTCCTCCTCTTGTTTTGGGTCGGGCACCACATCGTCTGACCGTCCTAGAATGGGCAAGTCTTCCCCTGCAACAAAACAATTTGAGGCATGTGTAGCTGAATGTGTTTCTTCAGGAGTGATGACCCATATCATCATCACGATACAATATAGGTACATGCTGCTGCTCTTACCAAACCGAATACAGGGACCACAAAAAGAAGGAGAAGACTTACCTTGGCTTTGGCTCTGAGTGAGTGACGCGCTATCCATGTCGTCTTCACTGCTGTCTTCCTCCTCTTCAATGCGGTTGAGCTGTCCAGCAGGCGTCTCAGTTGTGGAAACCTAACACACCACGACCATAAGCGTTAGTGGTTGGCAAATTGCAAAACACAATCAATAAAACTCATGTTATGGACTTCCCAAGTGGCACCCTGCATGGCAAAGTGGTCAGGGCAATCCACAGAAGCCGCTGACTAAATCTGCCTCTACTTATTGCGTCTCTCGGTAGGTACTGGGCAGATAAGTAAGCCAGAACATTGGCTTGCCTAGGCATAAACAAAAGTACCCAAAAAGTGGTATCTGGTTTACTTTAGCGAGGAAATGAGCCCTGAGCTCGTCAGCAGCCTCAGCAGCCTCCTCAGCAGTTTGGAAGATGATAATTTTGGGGCGAGCCCCCACTATGGCGTCCCTCACCAGCAGCTGCAAGCGAATGGGGAAAGGATTCTCAGCAGTCCAGATCGGGTCTGATCGCTTGAACCTGAAATCAAAATGGCATGACAACACTCGTTGTTCTGCTGCTATCAAATGACATGACAACACTCGTTCTGCTGCTATCAAATGTTATGAGTGTATAAAAAATGCTGTTTGTTGCCATTTCTGAGGAAACGGCCGGATCTTTTTTTTATGAAATAGGTAGATACAATGTCTTTAACGTTAGAAGCTAGTTTGATAATGTTGTGAAGGTATCGAGTCATTTTCGGCTTTTTTATTGAGAAAAAATAGGCGATCGTAAAATTTAGAGTGATTTTTTTAAAAAGATGTTTTCTCATCTTTTCTAAACCTCAACCGTGGCAGGCAATTCCTTTGAACGTACGTAGGCTGCCTCTTAAGTGGAAACCATTGGACATGACAGTAAATATCGTATTTGCATATTTTAATTACCAGTAGTAATTTTGGAAGAAAACCAGGAAGTAGTCGAGCTTTCTTCTGTTGGCTGCAGACGTGAAGTAGCTAGCCACGCCCTCCAGTAGAACACAGACCAGTTTCAACCGGAACACGTGACCAGGGGCATCCAGTGGGGACGGGGCGCTGTGATCCAGAGTTACACCTGAAGCCAATCACATGAAATAGAACATACCGGTGAGGCCTCCAGACAGTCTATGTTCCAGTCCCGGCGTAAGCAAGTTTTTTGATTGTTTTTTTTTCTGGTTTTTCGCGCTATACCTACTGTCCACAAGTATGGATAGTAGGTATAGCGCGAAAAACCTGCCCTCTCCACCTTACCACCTATCACAATGACAAGCTTACCGAGTGTGATGAGTAGATAGAACGTTTTGAGAATGTCCCCTGTATCAATCATATGATAGTAGTAGAGCTCGGCAAGGTATTTCACCATGGCTATGCGGCGCTGATTGAATTTCGACAAAGGGGCCTCCAGACAAAGCCTGATATCTTCAATCACGCCATCCACCACTTCCGTTTGGAGCTCATCATGATACCTGTATCACAATAACAACCATTCAAACATTTAGTCAGGAAAAAAAATCTCCCGCAGGTAATTATTTCAAAATAAAAAGTGCACGAAAAATGTCAAACTATTGACGATTTGAACGTTGAATTTATGACAGTTCTGCAAAAATCACAAATCAAATTTATGGAACGCGTCGAAAAATTAAGAAGGAACATAATATGAAAATTTTTCGTCCTTCCTAAAAATACAACGAATCCTTAAAGTCAACCGTTTATTACCTGGACAACTCGGAAACCAGCCAGGCGAGAGTCTTGATGTGGAAAAACTTCAAGTTCCAAGCATTGATGAAACATTTGACAACATAGGCGTGAAGCTCAGGGTCTTCCCAGTCCAGTTTGAGCATCGTCTTGTAGACAGCGCTGGCGTTGTGCACGTTCAGCTCCTGATAGAGCAACCTAAGGGAGCACCATACTCTAGTCATTAACCGTCAGACCGGTGCCTGTGCCAAGAGCTTTAGGTCTACAACAAGGATGCTTCTACATAACCCGGAGATGATTGGTTGAATACACTGTCCCAGGGAGTGGCCATGGCCATCATGTGGAAAAACTGCAGAGGGATCAGATATGTGATCATCACCACACGAACATCGGTGGCTGGGGACGGTACAATACATCATTTAGGGAGCAGTGCCGTGGGCTGTCTTAACCAGAGCTCCCACCCCACAGTAAAGAAATAAAAAACAAACCTGCGTATAAACTCGTGGAGGGGAGGCCTGTCCTTGCTGACACCGGTGAGCGCGCCCTCACGTGGCAGCACAGCGTACCACGCATTCTCCACCATCGTGCCGTACCGCGAGTCCATCGCCATCACTGCTTTCTTACGCATCATTTGCTCTGCAACAACCACCCCACAAATAGATAGTCAACCTCACTACCCTGATTCCAGTTGCCAGGGGGTACCCGGCTAAGTAGACGCTCATGGGCTGATGTCATTTAGGCTGGCTGAGGGGCAGTTACCTAAGTATATTGGGTATTTACCTAAGTAGACCTTCATGCGCTGATGGCAGTCAAGCTGACTGTAGAGGAAGCGGCCGCACGTCTCCAGCAGGTTGCACAACATCTCGATATGGTGATGGTTGAAGTCTGAGAGGAGAACTTTGACACAGAACAGGGCTTCCACCTTCGAGTACAGCCGAAATTTCACCAATTCACCGATGAACCGAACCACCTGAAACCATCCATTCTTACGTCTAAAGAAACAAACAAAAAAACCTACCAGAAAAGGAGTTTGCTAACGTTTTCTACTGTCCAGTTTCTGAGTAGACCGTTGTTCTTTGTTCTGCAATAGAAACTATAACTATATAATAACAACTATCCTACACCTAGTTTAATACTTCGATATTTTACGATTTTTCACGAATTCGCTTCAGTTTTTAAACGTATTCTTATTCGCATACAAAAAAAAATGAACTTACCTTAATTTTCGTTTCAATATTTATTTGATCCTTTTTTCGGAAATGGTACAGGAAGTCCACTTTCAAAAGTTGACAAAGCTCAACTGAAAAAATAAAAACATGAAGATAATCCCTAAATGGGGCAACTCAGGTAGAAATACAGGTAACACGTGCAACAGGATGATGCTGTTAACGACTGCAATGATCTGACACACCAGGTGCTACTGACACGACACATCGCGAGTTCTAGGTAGAGGGGCTGACCTGACACATCGGGTGCTACAGGGTGCACGATAGCAACAAGCCTCGCATAGAAGGGGAGCAGGTCTAGACGCGTTCTGTTGACAGCAAACAGCCCCCTGGCCAGCTTCCGCCTGTTGTGTTTCGTGTTGAGATTAAGGACAAACTCGATGGCCATATTGTCTACGGTGTCTCGGTTACAACAGCTCGGGAGTTGTGTCATCAGATCACTCAGCATGAGCTTGCTCCGTGTGTCTGTCGTTTCCGCCTCTGGCACATCCTCCTAAACCAAGAAATCACAAAATTGCAACAAGGCTTCCACTTCCCTGCAGTACATAGTATTAGCGCAGTGGCAGGGCACTGAGCAATCATGCATGAGATTGTGTTAGCGCAGTGGCAGGGCCCTGAGCAATCATGCAGTACATAGTATTAGGGTAGTGGCAGGGCACTGAGCAATCATGCATGAGATTGTGTTAGCGCAGTGGCAGGGCCCTGAGCAATCATGCAGTACATAGTATTAGCGTAGTGGCAGGGCACTGAGCAATCATGCATGAGATTGTGTTAGCGCAGTGGCAGGGCACTGAGCAATCATGCATGAGATTGTGTTAGCGCAGTGGCAGGGCACTGAGCAATCATGCATGAGATTGTGTTAGCGCAGTGGCAGGGCACTGAGCAATCATGCATGAGATTGTGTTAGCGTAGTGGCAGGGCACTGAGCAATCATGCATGAGATTGTGTTAGCGTAGTGGCAGGGCACTGAGCAATCATGCATGAGATTGTGTTAGCGTAGTGGCAGGGCACTGAGCAATCATGCAGTACATAGTATTAGCGTAGTGGCAGGGCACTGAGCAATCATGCATGAGATTGTGTTAGCGCAGTGGCAGGGCACTGAGCAATCATGCATGAGATTGTGTTAGCGTAGTGGCAGGGCACTGAGCAATCATGCATGAGATTGTGTTAGCGCAGTGGCAGGGCACTGAGCAATCATGCATGAGATTGTGTTAGCGCAGTGGCAGGGCCCTGAGCAATCATGCAGTACATAGTATTAGCGTAGTGGCAGGGCACTGAGCAATCATGCATGAGATTGTGTTAACGCAGTGGCAGGGCACTGAGCAATCATGCATGAGATTGTGTTAGCGCAGTGGCAGGGCACTGAGCAATCATGCATGAGATTGTGTTAGCGTACTGGCAGGGCACTGAGCAATCATGCATAAGATTGTGTTAGCGTAGTGGCAGGGCACTGAGCAATCATGCATGAGATTGTGTTAGCGCAGTGGCAGGGCACTGAGCAATCATGCATGAGATTGTATTAGCGCAGTGGCAGGGCACTGAGCAATCATGCATGAGATTGTGTTAGCGCAGTGGCAGGGCACTGAGCAATCATGCATGAGATTGTGTTAGCGCAGTGGCAGGGCACTGAGCAATCATGCATGAGATTGTGTTAGCGTAGTGGCAGGGCACTGAGCAATCATGCATGAGATTGTGTTAGCGTAGTGGCAGGGCACTGAGCAATCATGCATGAGATTGTGTTAGCGTAGTGGCAGGGCACTGAGCAATCATGCATGAGATTGTGTTAGCGTAGTGGCAGGGCACTGAGCAATCATGCATGAGATTGTGTTAGCGCAGTGGCAGGGCACTGAGCAATCATGCATGAGATTGTGTTAGCGTAGTGGCAGGGCACTGAGCAATCATGCATGAGATTGTGTTAGCGCAGTGGCAGGGCACTGAGCAATCATGCATGAGATTGTGTTAGCGCAGTGGCAGGGCACTGAGCAATCATGCATGAGATTGTGTTAGCGTAGTGGCAGGGCACTGAGCAATCATGCATGAGATTGTGTTAGCGTAGTGGCAGGGCACTGAGCAATCATGCATGAGATTGTGTTAGCGCAGTGGCAGGGCACTGAGCAATCATGCATGAGATTGTGTTAGCGCAGTGGCAGGGCACTGAGCAATCATGCATGAGATTGTGTTAGCGCAGTGGCAGGGCACTGAGCAATCATGCATGAGATTGTTTCCTGGTCAATCTGGTGGGTAACTATCCTTCACCGACGCGCGGCGGCGGCGGGGGGGAATCGATGGTCGGGCGTACCTCCTTGGGTACAGAGGCCACTTTTCACTGGGTTATAAGATCTGACTGACCTTCTTCTCTTCTTCAGGATCGGGAAGCAACTCGACATCGAGATCAAGCTGTTCCTCCGTCACTTCTGACACCGCAAGTTCTGGCTCTGCAGGTGGTGCGGGCTCTGCGGGAACCAGGTGAGGCACGAACACATGCAGATTCGGCAGAGCCTCATAGAACCTGAAACCCAAACAATCTGAAGCATGCAACAACAGCAAATCCTCCAGCTAATCTTCGTCATACACATCGTCCTGTAGTCTGGTAATAGCTATCCGTATCTATTTCTCACCTCTGGGTCTCCTCATCCTCCCAGATGCCGAAGGACTTGTCGTCACCAGCCTGGAGCATGAGCAGGTCCTCCAGAGTGTTATCCTCAGGGCGATCCTCCTGCAGCAGAGGCAGGTCAGGCATGGGCAGGTTGAGGACGTCGCTCAGCTGCCGCGTCGTGTCCACTAGTTTGTTATACTCGTTCAGGCGCTCGCTGTACTCCGACTTTCGATTGCTGCTTAGTTCGCCTAATGGAGAAAGACACAGCCGGTCGCAATAAAGGGATTTGGCAGTAGTGTAAAATTGATGTTATGAATCAATTTCAATCGAAATCTAAAATAAATCTATTCAATGAAAAACATCATGCTGTCATCAGTCATCACTTTATTGAAGTTTTTACTTTCTCGCTATATGACGAAAAAGTATTGTTTTCGTGCAAAATTTCGAAATTGACATTTTGGGTTTCCCATGATCCTGGGGGTCCCGTGAGTCCAAAAAAGTGGTTTCTGGAAAAAGTCTGTCCGTCCGTCAGTCCGTCCGTTCCCTGCTCTAGAGCCTATACCGTTCACCTGATTGTAATGAAATGGTATGGACCTGTCTAAAATCATGGCCGAGGGACAGTTATAAAGAATCCTTGATTGGTCAAAAAACTGCGGCCGCTATTGCCAAAAAACAGCCAAAATAATTCAAAAATCGTGTTTTTTGTTAATCGGACAAGCGCCGACGGTACACTTTTCAATCTGTAACACTGAAAATTGGTACGTGTGTTGACAAATAGATGCGTCGAGGTCATTTGCAACGAAAATTGAATCACTTAAAAATTACGGCCGTTTTAGACCAAAGTTCGATCCTTTCGGCGCCATTCACATTTATTGACCAATTGTCATTAAATTTGGTTTGTTTGTGTAAAACTACGTAACTTAAACATTCGTCGAACAGAATTTTGTTATCTTGAAAATTACGGCCGTTTTTGTCAAAAAAGTGATGAAAATGAGTTGAGAATGAGAAACCACGTATTTGAATGGTCGGAACGCATTTGGGACTACAGTAATAAAATGACAGTCGTGAGATTTGGTATGAGTGATCTCAGATAGATGCTCGTGGGTCATTTTCAACCGATTTTGGATTGCGTAAAAATTACGCCCTAAAAAAATCTCAAAAAAAAAAAAAAATCTTATGGGGCGAGAAAGTTAAGTGCGACTGTTGTCGGGCCCTTTATTTGAGCTGTATTAGGGAGGTAATGGTTTTTTCTTACCTTTTGTCTGGAGAATAGTTCGACTGTGCTTCTCAAACTTCTGAAGTTCGTCATGGCACTTGAGAAGGTGTTTACAGAAGGAGTCGTAATATTCTTGGAACAGGGTCCGCGCAGCTTTGTGTTTTTCGAAAGGCATCACGGTCTGGTTGAAGACAGGAGCGTTGACTTTTGCGGATGCTTCTACTATTTCCCTCGGCACGAGACCAGCAAATTCTTCACCGAAACCGCGACAGAATGTGAGAACGTGGCTTGCACTCGCGTGGTCATGCACCAGAGAGAGGAGTACTGAGCTGAGGAGGTGCAAGCCTTTGCCTCCGAACAGACCGCAGAGGATGCACTCTGAGAACAGACGCAGGTCCATGCGGAACTTGGCATCATCCGGGCGCTCACGCTGCGTCAGACTTTTCTTCCAGCAGTCCAGCAACGCGGGCTCGAACTCTGCATACAGACGATGCAGGCCGCAGCACAGCTCGCACGCAGCCACTACGTCACCTGCTTTCAGCCTCGCTTCTGTTATAGCTGACGCAATTTCCGTCACATACTTAGATAAATTTAGTGCTGGAAATTAGAATGAGAAAGAATTAGCACTTGTCCAGTAGGGACCTACTGGAAGTCCTCAGTTTCAAGATTTGACTCAACAAACAGGACTACGGAGTTTTAGGTGCCAACCACTGGTAGCGTTAACTTCATATTTAAGAATTTCAATCTATCTAGAAGTACCTACTTACAACATCTTTCCACAGCAACTCTTGGAAATTCTTTTGATCTCGAATATTAGTAATATATTTAATGTGCATAAAAAAACTGAGTCTGTAGAAAACAAAGAAATCCTTCCCCTTTCCTACGGAACTGAATGACAGAAATCGAGAATCGATACCTATTCCTACACAAGCAATCGAGGTAAATCTCTTCTCTTACACGTAAGATCTTTCTGAAGTGCTGGCAGCTGAGCCGCAGTAAAGCTCTTAATTTTTCTGACAAACGCTGTATTCTTTTTAAGGCTAGAGTCGAGCTTTGAGAATGAGGCTTCCTCTGGTCTCTTTGGGTTGATGTTGATAGCCCTGGCAGCCAGTCTGCGGTTATAGCGGTCACACATCTCAGTATTGTGCGCCAACACGGCCTGCCGCGCTGCTGCTGCCTCCTCATCCTCCATCCCAAGTACCTGCAACATCTCAACACTTTAGCCTTGCCTTGCCCACCTGTTTTTCTTGTCTTACTCCTCAATTTAAACTTATTAAACCAAATGCAATATCTTCCATTCCATACTAACTTACAATACTGATACAGTTAGTCAATTTTTGAGATGAGCGAACGAACGTAAACAAATCAACAAAGTTCAAACCACAGACTCACAAAATTCAACTAATCATACAAAATTCAAAAATCTTTAAAATTCAAAAAGTATTTATAAATTTAGACAAATACATATATATTTAGTAATAATTATAATAATTTTGTTTATTTATACTTATATTATCATAGATTTTAAAATAATAACGTGAGCTGTCAAAGTAGCGTCTTCTGCCACTTGTTTGTGTTTACGTTGCTCCCCCTCCACTGGTACCTAGCATAGCGTGAAGGTATGGGGATAAGTAGACGGGCCGTTATGTCACTCCCGCTCACTGTGTGAGATAGCTTTCTCCTGGACAGTCTCTCTACCCCTGACATGTGTGGTAAGTTACAGAAATGTTTACACAAGCTCGCTACCTACCTCCCTTTTGCCACGCGTCTTATTTTCTGTCATCGTGTGAGAAAACTCAGATGCTACAGAAGCTGTGTCAGAATTAAGTCAGTACATAGGTAGTATCTGTAATAAAAGCTCAACAGTCTCTCAAAAGGTAGGTAATAGCGCCAATTACTGGTGAATGCTGAAGGGTGTTTCCGTTTGGTTTTCATAAAAACTTTTCAGCAGCAAGAGAAATCTGAAAATTCCCGCGAACGTTGCAACTGTTGGGCACCGATGCGGTAAGATAGCTATAGCTAGATATTTTTCACAAGGCGTTAAAAGGGCAAAATAAGCTTTTTCAAGAACAAAACCAGTTCTTCCTTTCTCCAAAAAGTAAGAATAAAGTTGTTTTATCAGTGAGATATCTCACAGGGCAGCAGCTGGATCTAGGTACTCCAAGTTAGGTGTTGGCAAATGATATGCATTGTTAAGGGGAAGGGGCCATGCCTGACCTAACACATTTAGGCTGCTATTGCGCAAAATGAGTGGCTGAAAGTAAGTTCTCGATGACTTGCACCTTTCTATCTCGACTATTGGTTAGGTTTCTTCTAGAACAGTGGTCCCCAAACTTTTTGCACCGCGGAGCACCAAACGGCCAGTAAATTTTTCGCGGAGCCCCTACGGTTAGTCACCAAATTGGCTTTATATCTACCAGACTCTCCCAAACCCCCTCCCCTCTCTATTCTACTAACAACGAAAACACTGCTTACGACAGAAGTCGCATTTATTAAAATGTTGAAGTTACTTATGGCTTGCAAGGGCGGGTCTTGCAACTCCCCCTGGAGGGGATCATGATGCAAATGCCCCCATTAAGTATTTGTTACTAATTCCAAAACTCCTCATCCCTAACTGAGAGGGGTCTGCCTTGCGAGATGCGACGTGGAGGAAAGGACCAAAACGACACAAATACTCGAGCGAGCGAAGCGAGCGAGAAGAAAATTCAACTCATCTCCATAAAATCTCCATATTTTATTAAAGGAATTTTTAATAATTGTTATTTTCACCAATTGTTGGGGGCCACTCTTGGTTGGGTTTGTTTCTTTTTATGCCCAAGGATTTTGGCTGAATTGATGAGATTGAAGCCGAACATCTCCCTCGGCGTCAAGGCAATTTCTGTACTTGGTTTTTTTATTTGCGCACTTTGAAAACCACAAGTAAGTGGTTGGGAAAGGAGTTATAGTATAGCCACTCTGACCTGCCTGGCCCGAGGGCATTCTGTGTACAGTGAACAGTGCAAAATGCCTTACTCATTGAGGATTTTTTGGCTGTCTTAGGCTAGCGTACATTGTCCACAGTAAGTAGGCACCAAATTTCAACAGAAGGAAGACAACAGACAGCATGTAGTGGCTAGAGAGTTTCTTCTGTCACTTTGGTTTAAAATATGATGGTTGTATGAACTATTGAACTGACGTAGGTTTTGGGGTCCAGGGACCATGAAACATAAAACCGTGTCTGGTATAATAGCCCAGCCCCAGGACTCCCCGTGTGGACGCATACAAGGTGCTGGTAAATTTGGTGAAGTAAAGAGAAAGGCCGGGATAGGTGAAAGAGAGTAGGATTTCGTGGGTACTGTATGCCTACTTTCAATTGAAAATCAGGTCTCTACGCCCACTGTGACCTGATTATATGTGTATTGAGTATTGATACATCACAATGAGGTGTCTGGTTGCTACCTACGGGTACTTACTGGCCCGTCTGGGCTATCGACTCAAATCAAGGCACCTACGTATAACTCTGTGGTGATACAGCCCTAGATTAGTAAGACCTCTTTACAGAAGGGGGTGATTTGGTCACAAGTCGAGTTTTCCTTCACTGGGTGAAGGACAGGTACCCATCAGGGCTGAGGAGGCCGGGCGAGAATCACCAGGAAAAATCTGGATAATTGGAGACCAGAGCCTGGGTCCTGATCCGGCCCACAGCACAAGCTCGATAAGTTACCATACAGTATAACCGAGGTGAGAGAGAGAGACGTAGGTACTAGTAGCTACTCTAGGTATTTGAAGGTCGACATGTAACGACGCGACGTGGCGCGACAACCGACGGTCCTCAACACATTACCCGGGCTTTGCCATTCCGTTGTCAAGGTCGAGTATTTCTGGTTCCTCCCCGACCTGAAGGCAATGGCCGCCGGATATACCTATCCCTCAGCCAGAGGCCAGCACCTACCCATTTTGTTTACTTCCTAAACGATAACGTTAGCTTTGAAGACTATTATTTACAGTGGTCTCTCAGTGGCCGAGTGGGCCTTGAGCAATGAAGTCAGAGGACTTGTCCAGATTTTTCCTATAGTGAATCTTTCCCGGCCCTGGGCCTACCTGCCCTTCATCGGCTGTGAGCTGTGAGCAGATCGCACCCTCTTGCGTATAGAGGTCACCAATGGTGGCGCCTGGCACCAGACCCTTGGGCTGTAGCGCCACGGAGTCACTTGTATCCCCTGAACTAGAGTATACTGGTCCATGGCGTATGAAGTGGAGAGTTAATCGGTTAGTGTTATCAATTTCCTTGTATTACACCAGAGGGCCGAGTGGCGACTTGGTTGCAACACCGGCACCGGGCGGAGGCGATGCCGACCATCGGCCATGCACCCAGATCACCACGCCCTCCCATTCAAGGCCACCTTCATCTTTAATTCTTCCTTCTTCCTTGCAATGCCCCAATCGCTAATCTTATCATGGCACTTCAAATCTCAAATGGACAGTCTTGCTATCAGATGCATTAGGGTGAACCATATCAAGTGCAGATGAGGTGACATCGACATCTGCCGTTATTTGCGTCACAGACTAGGTACATAGGTATCATTTCGGTTGAAATTGGTATTAATAAAAGCCAAAATTGATTAGTATTTGGCAAAATAGGTGAGACTACAACGGGAATTATGTACCTACTGCGTGATTAATGGAAACATGAATGTGCCAAAACTACTGTTGCAGGAATTTTCGCATACCTGAACTACCTGACGCCGAAGTCACGGCGTGAGATCCTCGAGATCTTGGTGAATGGGTTGAAGAGGTTGGAGTACAGAGGGTACGACTCGGCGGGAGTGGCTGTCGATGCTGCAGAGAAAGATGACATCGCCATCATCAAGCAGAGCGGCAAGGTCGCTGCACTCGAGGAGGCCATCAGTGGTAACTAAACTAATGTATACATATACCTTGTTAGGAAGTGCTGAGACTGCACACACTGTGCAATAGTAACCTAACTAATGTCAGATACCTTGTTAGGTAGAGTTTGTAGGAGAGGAGTCATGATGTGTGTTCTGTGTGTGCAGGGTCTGAGTGCCCTGTATGTTAGGTATAGGAGTGATGATGTGTGCTCTGTGTGTGCAGGGTCTGAGTGCCCTGTATGTTAGGTATAGGAGTGATGATGTGTGCTCTGTGTGTGCAGGGTCTGAGTGCCCTGTATGTTAGGTATAGGAGTGATGATGTGTGTTCTGTGTGTGCAGGGTCTGAGCTGGACATGGACTTCACATCAGAGTGTCACGTGGGGATCGCACACACACGATGGGCTACACACGGAGCTCCGTCAGCTGTCAACTCGCATCCACAGCGGTCAGGGGAGGATCAGCAGTTTGTCGTGGTTCATAACGGCATTGTTACCAACTACAAGGAGGTAACTACCCTACCTGCCTGTCGAAAAAAATGACGTAATATTTAGTTGGTTCTAGTGAGAGTCGTAGATAATGTTGGGAGCTGGCAGACTCAGATCTCGTGTTCCTGTGTTGACTATGTTGTGTTGCAGGTGAAGACGTACCTGATTAACCATGGATACAGGTTCGAATCAGAGACCGACACTGAGGTCATCGCCAAGTTGATCCATCACATCTACGAGCAACACAGGAGCAGCAGCTTCAGGGAGATCGTGGAGCACGTCATTCAGCAGCTGGTAAATGATATCCTACTACTGCTTACAAGCAACCTAAATAGCCTCGATAGCCAAGTGCTCAAGCAGCTCTAGCTCTAACCAGCTCTAGCTCTAACCGAGTGCTCTAGCAGCTCTGGCTCTAGCCGAGTGCTCTAGCAGCTCTAGCTCTAGCCGAGTGCTCTAGCAGCTCTAGTTGGTTGTCTTTTGGGGAACACAGGTTCCATCCCGGTCCTATCAAAGTTTTTCTCTTCGGCATTCACCTCTGATATGTTTAGCATCTCATGTGAAATGTACACGTATATCGAGGCTGTGGTGGTGCTGGACTTGTCCCCCACCCGTCTGCTGCGATTACCCACGCAGAATCTACCCAGTTACCCAGTTTCGTATTCGAAAAATGTCAAAGTTTTGCCTTGAATGGTGAGACTGTACTCATTAGCCTGCATGGGACGGTTACGATGAGACCCAAGAAATAGTTGTGAAATACTGAATACTGAATGAATGATTTAGTATCGATAAATTGAAAGTTTGACGGAAATAACGGGATTGGCGATACACAGATAATAGTAATCTCTCATCAGACGTTGGGACATGACTTAAGCCTCCTCACGGTTTTACGTCAATGCAAAGTAAGGTGTTTATGGTTTCTGTACACACGCTGTTGTTGACGTGTTATAATCCTCCTCTCACTGATATACCCTAATCCCTAATCCCTATCCCTAATCCATACTCTTACATCATTTCCGCTATAATATCAAACTGTTCTTGATTGTTATCAACTAAAATGAGAAAAACGAAGATTGCAGAAAATTCCTTTCCTTTTTCTTCATTCAAATATTATGTTGAAATATAATTATATTTTTAACGTCAGTCAGGAATTAGACGGCTGGCGAGAACCTTGGCCCACTTAGCCCTGGCCGGTACTTGGCTTTTAGTGCCTTTACCCGCTGGGGGGACCCCCTTGTGTGCACCCTGCATCCCAATAATGTGTATTTGTAGTTTAGTTTTCATTGTGATAACGTAGTTTGTTTGCAGGAAGGAGCTTTTGCATTGGCGTTCAAGAGTAAGCATTTCCCTGGGGAATGTGTGGCGACACGGCGAGGGTCCCCCCTGCTGGTGGGTATCAAGGCCAAGACCAAGCTCGCCACTGATCACATTCCCATCCTATATGGAAAAGGTAACTACATGTATGTATGTATGTATATGTATGTAGCTAGAGTGGGATATCACATTACCGTCATCGAAGAGGCAGGTAGACTGCTAGGACGTTGGCTTTCCTGAGGAAACTGTTCCATATTTATTTCTTCTGGGATATAATATCTTTTTAACGTACTAAACTAACTTCTGTGAAAAAAACAATGTACCTATTTGAGGACAAGGAAATATCAGTTTCCTCAGACGCATGTCATTAGGAAACGTCAATTAATGTTTATCCAGATCGGGAACCCATAACCCATGCACTCTTTTCTTGTTCCTCTCACCACCGAACCGAACAATTCAATGTTTTCTGACATGTGTTTATTACTCAGTTGTCCTGTAATCTTTTCGAGATGTTTGCAACTTCCTCTTAATAATCTTTTCGAGATTATTAAGAGGAAGTTGCAAACAGGTGAGAAAAGTGTGGATAACGTCCATCACGTTTTCTTAGTTGTTGGTTGTATTTTAAAAATTATTGTGGAGCCCCTAGCTCTAGGATAATTGATGTCTCCTTACCAACAAATTTATCTTATCGTATGCTTAGCTTATGAAAAGTGCTACGTTCAGAGGATACTTGTTAGAAGCCAAACAGCGATGAGATAATTGTTTTGGTTAGAAGACACCCGAGACATTGTACTATACTTTAAGTTGTGGTGAAATCCAGCCTAAGTGGGAGAAGGAACAGAAGGAACGGTGCAGTTAGTGGTGAATCCCCACTATTGGCACTATTGGCAGTATGGTGGGACGTATTTACGTTACGCCACTGTTAACTCTTTCAAACCGTATTTGCTTAAGACAGAGTAGGATACATTTCCTATTGGTTAACGTTTTTTCTGACCATTTTTCGAGGATACTGTTGGATATAAATGTTCTGATTGTCTGTGTGTCTGACTAACGTCAAAAATTATCTGGCTGTGTTGTGACATCATTTATTGTTCACAAAAATCACCCGATCGTAACATCGCAACCTAGCCAGTTCATTTCGGATGTTACAAACAGGTAGGTACATGTTAGATTTCAGAACATTGAAATATCCAACAGTGTCCTCAACAAATGGTCGAAAAAAACCGAAGTATCGAAGTACCTACCTAACACTTTCCTAGAAAACGGTTGGATATTTTATTTGTTCAGAAATACCCAAGTACCTATACAGCCTAATGCCTAATATAAAGTAACGTCATCTCATAGTAAACATAGGCGTTTACCTATATGTGTCCGAATATTGGTGATTCTCCATTCGCCAACAGTGAGGTGGCGTTCCCTAAATTGTTCATTTATTGATTGATTTTGGCCGTTTTGATGGCACTGAATCCTGCACTGTAGGCTGCCGAGCATAGCATGTATATTGCAGTGTGTGTTTATGTATGCCTAGATCATTACATAGCACTTAACCGCGCTACTCCATTTCTGGCAAATTTTGAATCGAAAAAATGTGGTCGTTTTATTTACACCTAGGTACGTTCAGGAAGAGTTTTCTGCGTCGATGTAGCTCCTCGTAGATACGTGTACCTATGCTGTTTTAAGACGGAATATACATCTACTATTTCATTCCGATTTTTCCGACCATTTTTTGAATACACTGTTGGTTATTTTAATGTTCTGAAATGTAATACGTATTTTAACGTCCAAAATGAACTGGCTATGTCGTCATTTTGCGATCGAGTCATTTTGAACAAATCACCAGACAGCCACTTCATTTCTGCCGTTAGTAAGACACTATACACGTATTTGATAACATTTATTTACTTACCTATCCAACAGTGTCCTAAAAAATTGTGGGAAAAACAAAAGCAAATGTTTATTTCATCTTAATGTCTATAAGTTAGATAATATGCCAGTGAATGGGTGAAAGCTGTCGGCCAGCAGTCAAAACTTGCACTGTGAAAACCATGATTGCTGGGGGTGGGAGATATTGAAAGCCCCGTTTTTAGCATTCCTTGTTTTCTCTCTCTTGGGACATATAGGTAATTTTCTTCTCTAATCTCTATGCTTGTTTTTGTTGTGTGACTAATGATTTGACTTTTGTTTCGGTACGTCCTCGGACCGTTTAGACCCTGAGTCGAGCGTTACGCAAGGTATACTTTACTACTTTTTCTCTTCTGTCAATGCTCTCCATGCTCTCCAAGCTCTCGAAGGTGCCGGTGCCAAACTAACCCGCTTTATTGTTGTCCGCTTTCTGCTTTTTTTACTTTCTCAACTTAAAAAAAACATAAGTAACAAGAGAAAGTTGGTTTGGTGGTTCGCGTTAAATCTGGTAAGTAAGTAAGTGTTCAAGCTGTTTGTTTATGTACAATATGTATAAATATGCAACAGTTTGTTCAGAGAGACTGTGTCAACAAACATGAACAAACGGCATTGTACCTATCCCTCTATTCTATCACAATAGCTTCTGAGTTCTGAAATATAACAAATTATTGTTTAAACGTCAGTCAGTTTTATAAATAAGTAGCTATAAACAGACTTATTAATACATATATATTATTATAGGTATTATATTTCAGAGCAAAAAAAAACATCCATCCGGAAAAGTGGCATTATAAAAATAATATGTACACAGATGATTTTAGTCATTGTTTACGGTGATTGTGGAAGGGGGGTTTGGGGGGAGGGGACTGCAATACATCATTTCTCCACTCTCAATTTCAAAAACTGTTCCCTCTACCTAATGAATTTCGAATGTTTCAGCCACTGTTGTCGGGCCCTTTATTGTTTTCTTTATAAATATAAAAATTGAAATAAAATAAAATAAATAAGTACCTACCTATGTACTTTTATGCGAATTTTTCACGAGAGATGTGATCCAGAATTATTTCATTGAGACCTCACCCCTCTGCGGGTGAGGGAGACACCCCACTTCTGGATTTGCAACACTTCCTGCCTAATATGGAAGTGTAGTGGTTGTGAGCTGTTTGTGACACCGTCTGAGAAATAAAGTATGTTGTCTTGTATTGTAGATCACAGGCCCAGGTCTAGCGTGACGTCCAACACGCTGGCTGCGCCCCTCAACCTGCCTCGGTCTGACTCCACAGCCGAGTTCCAGCCTATCGAGGATAAGGAGGTGGAGTACTTTTTCGCTTCGGATGCCTCCGCCGTGATTGAGCACACCAACCGGTTAGTCTTAACTCCAGCATAAAGCCATCCACACTACCTACGATACTTAGTTAGTCTTAACTCCAGTAGGTATAAAGCCATTCGGAAGAAAAAATAGATTTCGAAGCTCATTTCCAACTACCGTACCTACTCAGTCCAAAATCGTGTAGAAGACAGTTGAAAAAGATGACCCCTGGTCAAACTGGTAACTTGGAAGCCCAGGTACCTGCAGGTTTTCCCAATTTAGATGCGGAAAGTGTGGATTTGATAACCTCCTTCAGTACATAGTTATCTTTTGTGTGAGTTATGAATATTTTGCCCGTCACCTCCTTCATCCTATTCCCCTAGCCCCCACATTGGTTAGGCTACTGGCATATTCATCCTGTTCCCCTAGCCACCACATTGGTTAGGCTACTGGCATATTCATCCTGTTCCCCTAGCCCCCACATTGGTTAGGCTACTGGCATATTCATCCTGTTCCCCTAGCCACCACATTGGTTAGGCTACTGGCATATTCATCCTGTTCCCCTAGCCCCCACATTGGTTAGGCTACTGGCATATTCATCCTGTTCCCCTAGCCCCCACATTGGTTAGGCTACTGGCATATTCATCCTGTTCCCCTAGCCCCAACATTGGTTAGGCTACTGGCATATTCATCCTGTTCCCCTAGCCACCACATTGGTTAGGCTACTGGCATATTCATCTTGTTCCCCTAGCCCCTGCATTGATTAGGCTACTGGGATATTCATCCTATACCCCTAGCCCCCGCATTGGTTAGGCTACTGGCATATTCATCTCTTATGGGGGAAATAAACGTACTGGTACTTAAGGAATTATTACTTATCGGCTGCAATTTACTAGGTAGGTACCTATATGTTGCGCGTATTTAAATACCAATAAACCTTATCTCCTTCGTTTGGTTAGATGTTAGGTTACTAGCAAATCGATAACTACAGCCCGGTAAAAGAAATTTAGCCTTCAGCAAATGGTGAATGTGGATTTGACTTGGTTTCAGTGTAATATTTCTGGAAGATGACGACGTGGCAGCAGTGAAGGAGGGATCCCTGAGTATACATAGACTGCGTAGGAACTTGGACGAGCCACAGGCCAGGGAAATCACCACCCTCAAGATGGAGATACAGCACATTATGAAAGGTAATCAGAGTCGCCACCCTCAAGGTGAAAATACAACACATTGCGATGAATAACCAACCTTCCCTTTGTATTTTAGGTAACTTCAGCATAACTTCCGCTGTTTGTATTTTAGGTGACTAGAGCTGTTTGTTATGGAAGTAACCACTACTCTTGTCGTTTGGGTAACTTGAACTCTTTGTTGTTTAGGGAACTACAGCTCTTTCATGCAGAAAGAAATTTTTGAGCAGCCTGAGTCTGTGATCAACACGATGCGAGGACGTCTCAACTTCAAGGACGGAACTGTCACCTTAGGAGGCATCAAGGTAAATGTCCCACATCACCAACTATTCAAAATGCCTCCATTTTTCTTTTCAGTAGTTGTGGGGTGGAGGGTGCCACCTTTCGCAACCTCTACACAAGGGGGTCATTTAGTCACAATTCATTTAATTAATTTTCCCCAGTCGTGAAGGCCAGGCACCCATCAGGAAGGCCCAGCGAGGCTCACCAGAAAGTTACATTTATTGCCAGTAGTGGAATGGCGCCTTGACAAGGTAACCACCGACTGACGCATGATGTTATTTACCCTACTATAATCTCTATTATGCTTACCAGGATTACATCCCTGAGATCAAGCGGTGCCGACGGCTGATGCTGATTGGGTGCGGGACGAGTTACCACAGTGCTGTGGCCACGCGACAGCTCCTCGAGGAGCTCACTGAGCTCCCTGTCATGGTGGAGCTGGCCTCTGACTTCCTCGACAGGAACACGCCCGTCTTCAGGGATGACGTCTGCTTCTTCATCTCACAGTCAGGTAACAGCTTACGTTCAGAATGTAACCTCAGCCTCCGGTTGCTGTTTCTGCAATTAGCATGTGTTGATATTGTGATGTCCTGCAGGAGAGACTGCCGACACACTGATGGCGCTGAGGTACTGCAAGCAGCGTGGCGCTCTCATCATCGGCATCACCAACACTGTGGGCAGCTCGATATGTCGCGAGTCTCACTGCGGGGTCCACATCAACGCAGGACCCGAGATCGGAGTTGCCTCCACCAAGGTGCACCATCTTACCTCGTATACTATTCACTATACCATACCGTATAGATATAGCTTGGAATTCTTTTGTACGTGGGTTCGAACCCCACTACTGTCAGCAATTGCGTCTTGTGCGTTTGGGGGGCCTTTTTAAGGGAGTCCACACAATCATGGTTATTTTGAACATTTTTTAGGAAACTTTGGAGATTTACCTATATGCTCTGAAATGTAACATGACTTTTTAATATCCAAAATTAATTGGCTTTGTTGTCATTTTACGGTTTTACTGACAAAAATCACACCATCATAGAATGACAACATAGCCAGTTACCTACTTTGTGACGTTAAACGGACAGAAATTTCCAACAGTTTCCTAAAAAACATAAACAGACACAATTTTATGGTCGCCCAAGTAAGGAAAATGAGGTTGCAGTGACATTTTGTCCGGTAAATTGCATGAGAGTATCGACTTGACTAGCACATGACTTGGATTATTCTGACAGGTAAGTAGGTAGGTACATTTGTACGACGTTTCCTCCTAGTGTTTATATACCTATAATCAAGACTGAAACTGATGTGCGGCGTGTTGGCAGGCTTACACATCGCAGTTCATCTCTCTGGTGATGTTCGCGCTGGTGATGAGTGAGGACCGGAAGTCGCAGCAGCCGCGCCGGATGGAGATCATCGAAGGTTTGAAGAACCTAGACGAGAACATCCGCGAAGTCCTCAAACTGGACTCGAAGGTGGAGGAGATCGCGAAGGATCTCTACCTGCAGAAGTCGCTGCTCATCATGGGCCGAGGGTACAACTTCGCCACCTGCATGGAGGGCGCTTTGGTAAGTCGAAGAGGAGTTGGCCGAAGCCAATACGTATTAAGTAGGCAGAACCCAGACATCTCAGGACACGGGTCAGACCGCTCGGCCACTGAGAGCCACCCTGGTGTTCGTAAATATTGATTTTGGCTGGTGATGTGTTGGTGTTGTTGGTGTTTTCAGAAAGTGAAGGAGTTGACGTACATGCACAGCGAAGGGATCATGGCGGGGGAGCTGAAGCATGGCCCTCTAGCGCTAGTGGACAACAACATGCCGGTCATTATGATCGTTACCAGGGACCCTGTCTACGTCAAGTGTATCAACGCACTGCAGGTATGCTGTCATATAGCCATGCTGCTAATTAACCATCTCATTCGATGTTGTTTCAGGAAGTAAAGACTCCGATTGGTTGATGATTTCAGCTTCTGAAAGCAATGATTGGTTCTTGTTTCAGCAAGTGACGGCTCGGGACGGGCGACCAATCCTGATCTGCGATAAGGGAGATGTCGAGACTGCGAGTATGGCTTACAAAACGCTGGAGATTCCTCACGTTGTCGACTGTCTGCAGGTATAGATTCCTCAACTGTCTGCTGGTGTAGACGTACAAGTTCTCAGGTTCATCAGGATCAAGGCCGTACCCGGGGGGGGGGGGGGTTAGGGGGGTTCAAACCCCCCCCCGAAACTATGCGTCTTTACACTGGAGAGAATTAAGTTTTGAAGGAGAAAATATAGTTTCGTGCTACTTAGGTACCTAAAACGCTAAACCCCCCCCCCCCCCCCCCCCCCCCCCCGAAATATTTTCCTGGGCAGGGGCGCCATCTTGGGGGGGCAGGGTCCAGTTTGCCCCCCCCGGAAATTTGGGGGTCAATTATTTTTTTATTTTTGTCAAATATGTGGCTTTAACTTCATTATCACGTAAAAAAAGCAATAAATAAATAAATAATAATTTTCGCTGATTAATTAAGTCCAGATTGCCGGTAAATCTGGACTTAAAAATTAAATTTATAAAAAACGAGAAAGTAAAAAATTAATTGTAACTTTTTAAATTACATTACATCCATGCCTTAAGCGGAAAATATTCCTTACACCGGGATTCGAATCCAGGTCACAAGTCGAATGCCTTGGACGCTGGGTCACTGAGAGGCACAGAGACCTATCAGACTGATAAGAGTGATAAGTAAATAATGTTTACAACTTCTTGCCCCCCCCCCGGATTTTCAAAATCTGGCGCCCCTGTTCCTGGGTACGGCCTTGATCAGGATGCCTATTTCACCATCCACCGCCAACCAAAATTGCGTTCGTTATTTTGATTTGGTTTTCCACTGTCCTCGAGCAAAATACTTTCCTGGGATTTTTAGCATTAAAGGCCAAATAAAAGCCATTTGACTGTGGTGGTTGCTAGTGCTGATTCCAGAGCAGTGCCACCGACTTACCAAACTTTTTGGAAAAACAAATGGCTAAGGAAGTGACCTATCACTGAAACGAACGTAAGTTTGTCGTAGTTACCTACCTGTATACCTGCCTGAACGGTAATTTGTAAGGACGCACCCACTAAGTAGCATCTGTGCCAGCGATATGAATACTTGAATGGTGTGAACCTGTTTTCAGGGCGTTCTGACAGTGATCCCCATGCAGCTTCTGTCCTACCACATCGCAGTCATGCGGGGCTGTAACGTGGATTGCCCTCGCAACCTCGCCAAGTCTGTCACTGTCGAGTAACCAGGGTAAGCACCTACTGCATGTAACTATAGTCCAATCAAATGACCCAGACATCACCGCATGCGTGAAATCCGGTAGTTGTGATTTTTTGCAGAGTTGTTTAGGATGTTACCATGATGCGTAATCCAAGTTTTCGACCTCGAGCTCCGAACGCAACCTTTTCAAAAATCGAAAAAACTTCGAAAATTCCGACATTTTTCTAGTATTTGGTGATTTAAACCCTGAAGGACTAGTTTTTTGGCATGAGATTTGTTTTGTTTTGGATTTTTCCTAATCTTCGACAAGCTATATTATCTCGAAAATTATTAAGTCTACAGAGACTGTTTAGTTTTTAAATTGTACAAATTTTATCACCTTTCAAAAAGTGCTAAGATGTTGCTAAAAAACTAGCTCTTCATGCAGGCTATAAATCACCAAAAACTAAATGTCGAAATTTTCGAAGTTTTTTCGATTTTTGAATACCCACCTAGGTTGCGTCCAGAGCTCGAGGTTGAAAACTTGGATTACGCATCATGGTAACATCCTAAACAACTCTGCAAAAAATCACAACTACCGGACCAGCTTCTAATTTGATTGGACTACTAGCAGCTACTAGAGATATCTACTTCACCCGGCTATAGATACCTACCTAACTAGAGTACCTGCCTTCCTTCTATAGCCATACAGATATCTGCTGAACCATGCTTAAATGCCTAGCTACTTACCTTCCTAGGTACTTCACCTTGGTGAATATTTCAGAACAGAGGAGTGCCCAACGTTTTCTTAGAGACATGCCAATAACGAAACATAAACAAACAGCAAATAGTATCGTAACATAGTATCGTGACTGTATCGTGACATAGTATCCTGACTGTATCGTGACATAGTATCCTGACTGTATCGTGACATAGTATCCTGACTGTATCGTGATATAGTATCCTGACTGTATCGTGTATGTTTTCAGGTTGATTGACCGTGCGAAACCTGTTGACCACAGCCATCTCTCCAAACTCCTCTCAGATTAGGGGCGAAGTTTCTCCTTTTACACAATGCTCTTTATTAACGTTTTTCCTTATTCTGAGGTAACCATTCGATTTTTATTTGTTCTGAAATAAGTAAGTAAGTAAGTAGTGTGGCAGTTTAACGTCAGAAACGATCTACACAGTTTAATATGCTACAATTTTTTGGTCGAAATATCTATTTTTTACTGACAAAAATTACTCGATCGTAAAACCTACGATAAAACCATAATAGGATAGGTATAGTATCCACGACCTATAGGTACCTACTCTTACTCTAATCTAATATTAGGTTGTTGGTCAGTCGGTAAGTAGGTATGTATTGTTTCTGATGTTGAAAAGACGTAAAGTACCTATTATTTTTTAGAACAAATTAACATCCAACAGTTTCCTCTGAAAGTGCTGTGAATAACGTCAACAGCGCTGTCTCTACAGCTTTAACACGTAATGATTAAAATGTAAGCAACTGTAGGTATTCAGGTAGGTATTTTCACAATCATAGTTTGGTAGGTAGGTTACCTACTGAAGTTTTTCTCATCACAAATGGTGCGGCTTCAGTGGCGAAAAATGAAACTGACTGTGAAATTACCCATCGCACAGTTTCTTAAATGAAATTGGCCCTATTGCTAACAAAGCTGTAGGTATTACTAAATTTTGAATCGAGAAAAGATATTGGACCATTCCTGTCACTGCAAAAAGACAAAAAATAATTTAACCATCGTACATGACTATGCATGTACTTACCTATTTTGTTTATTGTAATGATTATGAATGTACTCTATCTTTATATGGAACTTTTTTGTTTGTAGGGTGTGTGATCATGTGATCAATGTAATACCCTGAGCTATTGAGATTAAAAATATTTCATTGTACTTGAATTGGTTTGTTTACAACTAGATAGCACAGTCGAAACGGATCGATTAGAAGCAGAGGCCACTGAGTGCCAGCGCAGCATCCGTGTTCGACAACTCACCTAATAAGCTTAACTTAATATTTACCTAGCTTACTGTGAAACTGTTAGTAGGGAACTTCATACTAAATACAGTAGCTACCTACGCTCATAGGAACCAACGAATACGTCAAGGACATTTATTCTTAACGATCCAGTAACGGTTTGGACGACGCGACGTTCCTATATAGCAGCCAGGTAAGAAAACAGCAAATAAAACGTTGTTATCGAGTATAATTGGCAAAAAAAGACACAAATAATGAGTAGTATTGCCTAGCAGCTACTTCAGATACAGATTCAGGATTGAGGCAGGCTATTATACGAGAGGGGAAGGGTCCTACAGCCTGCACTGTGCGGAGTGGAATGAAGACAAAATGCGGATAAGGTCAACGGATATCTCCAATGGTTAGCTTCTACAGCTGACCACAGTCTGCTACCACGATCTTTTTGCTGGTTTTGCCACTCTGTGAGCCGTATGTTTCCACCTGCAAAAAAAAAAAATATATATATTGGAAAGGTGAATAATGGCTACCCCATTCAAATTACCGCTAGCCTCTACTTTTCCAACCCCAACCCCAGTCCGGAGGTTAGCCTTTTCGAATCCAAACCCTTCGTCTGATGCTTAGATGGATGTCACTCATCAGTAGCAATCTACCTACCTACCTACCTCCCATCTGTCTACCTTTTCCCACGTTCTTCAGCTAGTTTCTGCGGTTAAAAACATATACCAGTTTCATCAGAAGAAATGTCACTAAGGGTGCGTCCCACCATACTCGGTTAACGTTAAACTCCAGTTAAATTCCAATTATTGCACTGTAAAACGCGAATTTAACTGAGGTTTACCTGTTAACGGAGTATGGTGGGATGCACCAAACAGAATTGTGTCTACAGCCAACCACGATTTTACCATTTCAAAGGCATCAAAAAATTTTGGAGGCGCGGGGCATCGATCCCCGTACCTCTCGCATGCTAAGCGAGCGCTCTACCATCTGAGCTACGCCCCCAGTTATAGTGCAATGTATTTTCAGGTGCACATCAATAATGCGGTCGAAGAGCCAGTTGTTAAAAAAAAATAACCGAAAAAATTTTGGAGGCGCGGGGCATCGATCCCCGTACCTCTCGCATGCTAAGCGAGCGCTCTACCATCTGAGCTACGCCCCCGGTTGCGGTTCAGTAGACGTTGAAAAGTATATCAATAGCACGGGCACCTAGATGCGAGATGACCGTATCACCAGTCACAACGGATTGCGTAATGAGTAAATGACTCTCACTGGCACCACACCCAGACCACCGCCACCAGGCCTACTCACATCCCACGTGTTAACCACTAGGATACAATGCTCTTTGCTAAAATTTCCTAATGACACGCTTTTGAAGAAACGGTTGGAAGGTTTATGGTTTAGTGTCATAATTTATGTGTTTAAAACCTTTGCCAAAAATCATTCGATCGTCCCAACTCACCTTCTTGACGACGTCGAGCCCCTCAACGACAGCCCCGAAGACGACATGGCGATCATCCAGCCAGGAAGTCTTGACCGTGGTGATGAAGAACTGGCTGCCGTTAGTGTTGGGGCCACTGTTGGCCATCGACATGATGCCTGGCCCCGTGTGCTTCAACGTGAAGTTCTCATCCTCGAACTTGGTTCCGTAGATGGACTTGCCTAAACATACAACAAAAACATAATGAAGTGCAGGATAGGGTTAGTGCTGGGGCCACTGTTGGCCATCGACATGATGCTTGGCCCCGTATGCTTCAGCGTCAAGTTCTCGTCCTCGAACTTCGTCCCGTAGATGAACTTTCATGAACATACATACAACCAAACAATCCTAGAGCAAAAATAGAGCATCAGCATATTTTTTTTCCTGAACATACTACCAAATTTTGGCCCATGAAAATGGTGAGGATTTCATGCAGGGCCATATGAAGCAAGAAGACTTAGATTTAGTCACGCTTTGTCAAAATTTTTCTGTGTGAATTTTTCCCAGCCCTTGGTCTACCTGGCCTACTCGCTGAGGGAAAACTCGAATGTCGGGTGAGACTGTGACGGAATCACCCCCTTGTGTACAGGTTACGATCCCACTCCGCTTTACATCTCGCTAGGGTGGTTGTGTGCGTACCTCCAGTGCCGTTGCCCGCGGTGAAGTCGCCACCCTGGCACATGAAGTTGGGGATAACGCGGTGGAAGGTGGAGCCCTTGTAGCCAAATCCCTTCTCACCCGTGCAGAGAGCTCGGAAGTTCTCAGCCGTCTTGGGCACCACGTCTGAGCGCAGCTGAAATAGCACCAAAATCAATCATCTACTGCCTCTACAAGTATGCATTTCAGGGGTAATAGTGGGGGGGGGGGGCAAACCCAGCAACAAGACCATTTCAAGAGTTATCTGTCGTGCTCAGCTGGCAGCACTACCGAATACCGGCTCCTCACCCATCATGGAGACCTACAGTTTTAGATGGGTTTCGAACCTCAGCCTCCATAATATACATTTTACTTGCGATGCGCGATGACGAACATATCAGAGGTAAGTGCCGATCGACTAAACTTCGGTGACACTCGGCTATTAGTGCTCCTCTAAAATCTAGAAAGAATCTAAACCACTCAGCTATTCAAGCCAAGCTGGGTCCTTATACTGCTCATCCTGCTGCTGTATCCTAAATGTAAGCACAGCCAACATGTCTGTGTCCCTATACTGCTTATGTGAGATTTGGCTGCAGTAGAGTGCGCCGCTGGTTACATCCTGTATGCGGCATGCAAACTTGACCTTCAAGGAATGTACATCATTCAAATAGATTACCTAATGAGCTCATTACCGTCTGCTGTCTATATAATATGTACCCACACGACGCCTACTCAGCTACTTACCTACCTGAAAAACGCCCAATTAAATAGGTAAAGTAAGAAAATACGGTTGGGGTCCGGGAAAGGGGACCATCGTAATTTTTCTTCCAACATTCCGAAGTGAAAGCGGGCACTCCCAAGCTAAGCCCGAACGCCACACCGTCACCTAACCAAACTACGGTCACCTTATCTCCAATAACTCCTTAAAACACTACAAAATACATTGCAGAACTTGTTCTATACTGGTAACTTGCGGAACTAGCCCATAACTTGAGGCTATCCACAGAATGACCTAATGTGGTTGGAACGCTTACAATGCAACTACAAATGACGATAGCGGGGACTTACCTCGATGACAATGCGACCTTGCGGTGCTCCATCAGCCGTGATGTCGAAGAAGACTTTAGGCAGACCCATTTTCCCTGATTTTAGTCTGACAGCAAAGTTCAAATAGGAAGGAAATAAGCCCGGCACTCCGGCAACGTGACCTCGAGCTAATGTCCCTGCTAGAGAGACCGAATGGCGGCAAAACATGGCTACGCAAAATAGTTCCAACCAAACTCCCTCCACTAACCGTTAAATAACTCGTTCTACTGCTTATTACTGTTTAAATACCATAAATAATTAATGAAATTATACGATAAGCACTAAATCAGGACCTGTCATAAAATAAATCCAGCTATTTTTGGTTCAGAAAAAGTATTTTCAGTCTGAATTCAAAATGGCTGCCGGATATGACGTCATAACACTAGACGAAATCTTTCTCAAAACGTTAAATACAATAAAATTACATTACAAAGCAGATTATATTTTACTAATAGTGCTATGTTTAAAATAAAATTATGGTGAATTAATATTAAATAGCTTCGTAAGGCTCAAAATAATATGTTTGTTTAGCGTACCGGAAGTACGTCATAGCCAAGTTTTGTATTCTGGTACCCAGTGCGCCGAGCGCGAAGGAATGAGGAATGGAGGATGTAAACAAACAACAATGATTTTAAACCTTGCTTATTACTTTATTTTTCGATGTTTAGATTTAGGTAACTGAATATTTGCTCCGTATTTTCCTCCTTTCCATCTGATATGTCGTTGAGTCGCTGCTTTTCACAAATTTATTTTGTTTCAGGCATGTTTTAAATACTTTTAAGCTTTTAGCTCTTGTTATAATCTTGTACAATGAAGCGTTGGCTTACATACTGCTACCCTACCAATGGGCAGGTGAGTTGGAGTAGTGGATGTGCATATTTCAGAGTAGTGTGTTATCATGGTTAGACTACGGAACCGTACTGAATTCCAGTGGGAGGATACTGAGGACATAGGATCTGGTCCCGGCTCGTCGAGATTTCTCAAGTGAATCATACTCTTCACCTGCTGTGGGGGGACATGACTGTAATGAAATCACCCTCTTGTCTGCACAGGTCACGAAAGGTGGCTCCCTGTGCCTGTATCCCACTAGGCCCTGGCCCTCCTAGGACTGTAGCGCCAAGAAGTAATTTTTTGAAAGATAGGTAAAAATAAAATATTTGCGTTTCAGGGGATTCGGCAATTCCTGACTGCCCATCAGGAAACTGCGTGAGGATTTTGGCGGTAGCAGATGCGCAGATACTGGGGGAGCAAGACTCCTCCCTGCTGGCCAGGTGGGACTCAGACCGTTTTCTTCGCACAACATTCCGCCAGGCGTTAGCTAACGCCCAGCCCCACATTGTCATCTTCCTCGGCGATAACATGGACGAGGGCCATATCGCATCCGACCCCCAGTTCCGGACCGACCTCCGCCGCTTCGAGTCCATCTTTGAGGTGAGGCCTGATAAACGTATCGATTTGGAGGAAGAGTCAACAGTGATATAACATGGGATCTAGTCCAGACTTTTCGGTATTTCTCCCCCTTGTGTACAGAGTTCGTGATAGGTGTGACTTTAGAGCTGTAGCACTACGGTTAGTTGTGTCCTGGTTCTAGATTCCCTCTGAGGTGTCTGCAGTGACTGTCCACGTGCCTGGAGATAACGACATTGGTGGTGAGGGCGACCCCATCCTTCCTCACGTGGTGCGTCGGTTTGAGAAAGTGTTCGAACCGTTTATAGAGCCCATCACCTACCAAAACGTGGAGTTCTACAAAGTCAACAAGATGACTCTCATGTCTGATGAGCCTGATGCCTTCACTAACGGCACTATAAGGGTCGTGCTCACGCACATGCCTCTACTTAACAAGATTCATATTTTCTCCAAACAGGTAAGCACTTGTGGGTATGAGGGCTTTCAAAAATATAACGATAGGTATATGGTATTTTATCTGTTGTGTTAATTTTAATAATATTTTTATTCGTTCTTGTTTCGCTTTAATCTTGCTTCATCAGATGTGTGCGTTCAGTGTGGGCTGCATATGGAAACTCTGGTGCATATCCTTCTGGAATGTCCAGTGACAGAAGTATCAGAAAACCGGTTACGTTTGAAACATATTTTGGTAACCTCTGCCAACAAATTTGTCTCGATCCTTCAACGCCCTGTGTATTGGCCTTGCGCAGAGGCAATTTTTCGGTCTCATCGTGAAGTTGGTGTAAAGAAGAAGTAAGTAGTCATATTTTCGTCTCAGCCAATGATTGTTCGTCAAACACTTGCCTATCCAGAGATATAAAAATCACTAATGAGCCAGTGGTAAGAAGCTGTTTGGGAAACCTCGGTCAGCCATTAGTATGATAGTGTTAACAGTGATTGGAATTTTTTCAGATCGCGTTATCGATTCGGCCGCACTTGATATTCTCTGGACATGATCATAACGCTGTGCACGTGTCAGCACCCATTGATGACGTATGGCACAAGTCTGCTGACACGATAACCGGCACAGGATGGTTCCATTACCCGCTGAGCAACAAAGTTGTACACGAGCTCATCGTGCCCACCTGCTCCTACAGGATGGGCGTGCTGCAGATGGGATACGGATTCGCTATCATAGGTAGAACACCACATTCTCACATTCACAGAACTGAACTCCAGAGCTACAGAGCCACAGCCCTATAAACAGGGCCTAGTGAGATGCAGGGTTCTTCCTTTCGGGACCCCTATACACTAGGGCACTAGGGACCCCTATGCACTAGGGCACTAGGGACCCCTATGCACTAGGGCACTATAGGGACTCCTATACACTAGGGCACTATAGGGACCCCTATGCACTAGGGCACTAGGGACCCCTATGCACTAGGGCACTAGGGAAACCCTATGCACTGGGGCACTATAGGGACCCCTATGCACTAGGGCACTAGGGACCCCTATACACTAGGGCACTAGGGACCCCTATGCACTAGGGCACTAGGGACCCCTATGCACTAGGGCACTAGGGACCCCTATGCACTGGGGCACTATAGGGACCCCTATGCACTAGGGCACTAGGGACCCCTATGCACTGGGGCACTATAGGGACCCCTATGCACTAGGGCACTAGGGACCCCTATACACTAGGGCACTAGGGACCCCTATGCACTGGGGCACTAAGGGACCCCTATGCACTAGGGCACTATAGGGACCCCTATGCACTAGGGCACTATAGGGACCCCTATACACTAGGGCAGTAGGGGATGATTTTGTCAGAATCATGCCCGACAGGTCCCCATCAGGGCTGGGCAAGATTCACCAGGAAAAATGTGGACAAGTCAGGGCTAGAACCTGATACTGAGCTCATTTTAACAATAATTTAACTCTGAATTGACATTTTTGTTTTCGTTTCAGACCAGTCATCTCGCACACTGTCGTACACTGTTTTGTGGCTGCCCTCGCGACTGCTTCACCTGTGTCTCTATGTCGTGTTGATCCTCCTGCTGGTTGTTGTGGCTGTCTGTGGCGGAGTTGTGACTATCAGGCGGAGACTACACAAGCTAGCGAGCTCTTTATCTACCACATATCAGAAAGTGTGACTTATCAGCTGTCAGATAGCTGTTGTACCTGTCTAGAGCGGAGTTGTGACGTCGTCAGGTGGGGACTGTTGCGCGACAAATCAGGGAATTTGACTAGTAACTATCAGGTAGCTATCAGAGAGTATAAGAGGTAGCTGCCCAGAGAGAATACCTATGCGTTTTCGGCAGCTAGATCAGTTCAGTATTAATGCAATGAATTAATCATATTTATGATTTTTAGCCCAGTTCTTCCTGGAAACTTATCGTACTTAACATTTCAGTAGCGTACCTTTCACCGTTTTAACCTCAAGACCAATTCTACCTTTTCTCGTAGGTGTATTTTGTACCTTGTTTTAAAATTTTATTGATAGTTTTAGTAGTAATAAGTTGTGAATCAGGCAACCTTTAGCTGACTTAGAGGAGATATGAGACCAAATCTGAAGAGGAGAGTATACCCTTTGACGTCATATAACGTTCACATTTCTGTGCAAAGTAAATTTGGACAGTTTACTGATTTTTCAGAAGAATAATCCTGTGGAAACTTATTACCAACCCTTGCACTTTTTAAGTTATATTTTTCTTTGGAAAATCATTGCTAGGCAGCTTATGATAAAGGTGCCCTCGTTATGGTACAACAGAAATTCTAGTCAGATGACGCCAAGGGATATATTTACTCTCAGACGATATAGGACCTATAGGCACCTTTTTACCCTGCCAAATTTATTTGCAATAAATTTATAGTACCTATTATTTTCCCAAGCCGGTGTATTTTGTAAAACACGTTATAAAAATTCTAAACAATGTGACAGCTAGCACTAGCACAAGCACTACATTATATGTTAGATGTCATCGAAGTTATCAGGTAGATAGTGATGTCGACACCTCTCGTAGAACACTTTCTTAGTTCTTGCTTTGATCACTTCTTCTACCCCAATTTCTGTTGCTAGTAGTCGAACCTGAAATCATTCAAAACACTTAGGCTGGATTTCACCACTTCTTAAAGTATACTACAACTGCATTTTTCATAAGCTAAACATAAGATAAGATAAATCTGTTCTACCGGACACAGGGTGATTATACATTCTCGACGAACTCCACCAAAACCACTGAGTGAAAGTCGATATTCGACTTGCGGCGCTTTCAAATTTGTTCATTATAATATGTTTAGCTTATGACAAGTGATTTTGGAAGGAAACAAGTGCAGTCGCAAGACACTTGTCTCAAGCTAAGCGTACAATAACACAAATCCTATTGTTATCATTATTGTGAAATCCAGCTTTAGTCCAAAACGTTAAAAAAATCTATTCCGCGTGAGGTAGTGAGTAGTTTTCGCAGTCTGTAAAAGACAGACATGTTGCCTGGTAGTTGAAAGTTTAAAACCGCTCCTGTGAACTTATAACTCCATTTCATGCCTCACGACAAAGAGTCTCAGGTTTCCATCCCCCAACGAACACCTTTGGCTCCCTCTGTCACTTCGGAGAATGACGTGTGTTTAGTTAGCACTGCAAAACAAGGACTGTGTGGTGGCTCTTAAGTTGTCCTTCACGATACTTTTAATGAAGCAAACAAAAACTGAGTAGCGTCGCGTCAGCGTCGGTATACCCAAGAATTATTTATTTTAAATAAATGATTCTTGGGTATACTTTCCAGCAGCCTCAGCTGAAGAAATAACGTCTTCTCAGGTGTTGATTGTTTCCTTTTTATCAATTATGTACAACCTTTTGATGGACAACTAGCGTCGCGTCAGCGTCGGTATACCCAAGAATTATTTATTTTAAATAAATGATTCTTGGGTATACTTTCCAGCAGCCTCAGCTGAAGAAATAACGTCTTCTCAGGTGTTGATTGTTTCCTTTTTATCAATTATGTACAACCTTTTGATGGACAACTTAGGTGAGAGGAGTGGCAGAGTCGTTGCTTCTCTATCGGTGATTTTCCAACCCCGTTAAGAGTGTAGGTGTAGTTGGTGTAGGTACAATGCTGTGGCGGGCAAACTACTTATACTCCATGTTTATTTTTTGTTCTGATCGATTTTAGAATAGGTATTAGTGGTGCATACGTTTTCACATCGTTCGATACCTTGGTCTGTTCTTTCCGTAACTCTTTAAGGACGTTAGCATTGTTCTGCTCTTCCTCTCGCCTCTTCTTCAACTCTGCCACCCTGTTATTGGAATACTCCAGACACCTGGTAAATCCTTCTTCCCTAGCTTTGTAGTTGTTCTCCAAGTATGTGAAGAGTTCCCGGCAGGTCGCTTGACTGTCCTTCCCAGCTCTAAACGATTCAGTCGGCAGCTTCGTATTGAGCGCATAAATTATTGTATCATCTACCAGCCGCATTTTCTTCAGAGTATCCTACAATAAAGTGGGCAAGATTAGCTCAGTAGCAGGGCACTCACCTATGAAGCATGAGGTCCCGGCTTGTCGACATTTTTTCAAGTGAATCTTGCCTTTTATGGGTTTGTTTTTGGCTTGACCGGCTGGAGGGATACATGGCTCCCCCTGTATCCCACTATGCCCGGCCCTCCTTGTCATGACCTAACTATACCCAATCCTGTTCAACAGGTAGGTAAGTAAGTACTTCTTCTATGTTCACTTCAGAAGTCAACCGCATCATTTCAGTGCTATAGTCCCCAAACGTACACTACTAAACAATGACAGGACTGTGAACTAGTGAACTAGGAGGGAGAACAGGGCGCAGTTATGTTAATTTCGGCAGATTATAACCTCAATTGGTTAATAAAATCCCGAAAATTCAAGTTTTTTGTGATTCACAAGAAATTTATTCAAAGATTTACACCTCTACAGTAAAGAAACTAATTTAAAACAAGTTTCAAGGGAAATTGTAATTTTATTTATCAAACAGTTTACCTGGAAAAGTGAAAAATCGACACATTCTGCCTGTGAGAAGGCGGCCATTTTGACGTGGCACCAGCGTTGTGTGTTTTCTTTCTTAAGCCACGTCTATTCTCAAAAAAGACCTTGAGGTTACATTTTCATTTTTAGCCTTTTCCTTGTTAAAAATTGTAAAATAGTGGAACCGATTGTTAAATAAAGGTACGAGTGTTTCTTATTTCAGTAGAGCTTGTTACTTTAAAGGTATTTTGGTGAGCAAGCTTCAAATTGCGCTGACTTTACACACGTAAGTGAGCTGACAATCTGGTAATTGCCTCAATTTTTGCTAGAAATGTGGTTTTGTATATAGTAAAACAGCGTGGCCTAGTATCCACATTGCATGTTGTTCAAGAGCTTCCAAGTTCATCATGTTCCCAGCGTAAACGTCAAGTTGTACATCGCAGTATGGCGACTGTCGACTGCTTTCCACCCACTGATATAATTTCTTTATTTGCGGGAAAGTAGGGCTCGAGTGCGGGCACCCGTGAGATACACCAAACGGCCCTAAGCCCCAAACGCTACTTTCTGGGTCTGGGCTGGAGTGGCAAATGCCGCGGAGCCCCATTAATTGAACCAACACCTCGCCTGTAAACCTCGTAGTGTGTGAGGACTTTCAGGCCTTGAAATCCATTGTGCTGCAGACCTCCAAAGAAATACGTTTTGTGCGGTTACTGTTTCAGATGTCGAATCCTCACAAGAACAGGTACAAGAATGTCGGGCTGGACTCGCAGGAGTTGCGCCGGCGAAGGGAGGAGGAGGGCGTGCAGCTGCGGAAGATTAAGAGGGAGCAGCAGCTGGCCAAGCGCAGGAATGTCACTATGGGCCAGCCTGAGGAGGAACCCTTCACACAGGTATGTATTTCAGTAAGGGATAAAGGGAGCAGCAGCAATAGGAGAGTTACCATGGGGCACCCTCAGGAGGGCCACTAGACACGGGTATGAACCTAGGCAAGGGGTAGAGGGAGCAGCAGCAACAGAAGCGTTTACCATGGGGCAGTTTGAGGAGGGCCACTTGACAACCTCAGCAAGGGACAGAGGGAGTAGCAGCAACAGAAGAGTTACCATGGGGTAGCCTAAGGAGGGCCACTTGACACAGGTATGTATCTCAGCTAGAGGGAGGAGGAGCAGCCACAGAAGTGCTTGGCACCACGGTACAGCTGAGGAGGGCCACTTTAGACTGGTGCGTGACTGATGGAAGCACAATATTTGGAGTGGGAACTACCACTACCACTAGTGTGTTGTGTTCTGATATTGGAATAAACAAACCAGTTTTGTCTTCCCATTAGTATAGGTACTGCGTACTGCGAAAAATTTTAAGTTCTATTTCAGCAACAGAAGCTGTGAAGAGAAACTCATTAAATTGGTACGTTTTTAAATGTTGGCGTTGTTTTGGGGGTAGTAAGACGGGACCCCCACTCTGAGCTGTAGTGTACGTGTATTGCTTGCAGGATAGTGATATGGTCGGACTCGCTCTCACGGGAGTATCGGCAGAGTGGGTGAATGAGCTGTACAGTGACGATGTAGAGAAGCAGCTGCAGGCCACACAGAAGTTCCGTAAGCTGCTCTCCAAAGAACCCAACCCGCCTATTGATGAAGTCATCCGCACCGGCATTGTCCCAAGATTCGTACAGTTTCTGCACAACCGAACCAACTATACGCTTCAGGTACGTGCTCATGCTCAGCTTTAGGTACCATTTGATTCTGCGGTAAGAGTAACACAATAATGTTTTCAAAATATTTCAAAATACACCTATATTACTTGTACGTACCATTAAATATGGAACGAGCGTGTTCCAAGGGTATATCACGCTTCAGAGCAAATAAAAAATGTAGGTACAATTTTGGTTGGAATGGTTGGTATGTTTCAGTTTGAAGCAGCGTGGGCGTTGACAAACGTGGCATCAGGAACGAGTGTGCAGACCAAGATTGTGATAGAAGCTGGGGCGGTGCCTGTGTTTATTATGCTGCTTGACTCTGAGCACGAGGACGTGCAGGAACAGGCTGTTTGGGCTCTGGGCAATATAGCGGGCGACTCGCCCGAGTGTCGAGATATTGTCATCGACTGCGGCATCTTACCCCCTCTCCTACAGTAAGTCTACTAGATTCTAGATCATAGATAAAGGAACAGAACATATACAATAGATATCGTCATCGACAGCGGCATCCCCCCCCCCCCCCCCCCCCCAGTGTACTTCCAGTTTGCGTCTTTAACAAGCTGATCGTAGCGCGTGATTCCCCCATGTTTTTTACTTTCTCGCTAGCCGGCGAGAAAGTATTGTTTTCGTGCAAAATTTTGAAATAGAGATTTTAGGTTTCCCATGAGTCGAAAAAAGTGGTTTCTGGAAAAAGTCTGTCCGTCCGTTCCCTGCTCTAGAGCCTATACCATTCGTCCGATTTTGATGAAATTTGGTATGGACCTGTCTAAAATCACGGCCGAGGGACATTTTCAAAGAATCCTGGATTGGTCGAAAACTTAGGCCGCCAAAATAATTAAAAAATCGGGTTTTTGGTTAGTCGGACGTGCGCCGTCGGTACACTTTTCAACCTATAACATTGAAAATTGGTATGTGTGTTGACAGATAGATGCTTCGAGGTCATTGGCATAAAAAATTTAATCAGTTAAAATTACGGCCGTTTTGGACCAAAGTTCGATCCTTTCGGCGCCATTCCCATTTATCGACCGATTCTCATGAAATTTGGTACATTTGTGTTAAACTACGTAACTTAAACATTTGTTGCACAGAATTTTGTTTTCTTGGAAATAACGACCGTTTTGTCAAAAAAGTGTTGAAAATGTGAAACCACGTTCTTGAATAGTCGGAACGCATTTGGTACTACTTACTGTAAATGAGTGGCAGTCATGAGATTGGGTAAGGGCGATCTCAGATAGATGGTCGTGTGTAATTTTTAACTGATTTTGGATTGCTTAAAAATCACGCCCGCAAAAAAATCTCAAAACAAAAAAATCCCTCTCGGCAGCCCCTAAAGGCGTAGGTAGATTTCTAAGATTACTTCCATCCACTAAAAGCAGTCTAAAATCATTTAGAAAGACGGTTAAGAGGACGCTTCTGTTGACGGTGCAAGTCAGCGCTGGCTCCGAGGCGAGATGAAGCGTATATGAGTGAAGAAGGCTATTGTGATTACAGAGACCCTGACTTCTTATGGCTGTAGCAACTGGGTAGGTACAACAACTGCATGCGGGTTCTGTTATCTTCGCTTACTCTGCATTACGTGACGATACCAGGTCCCCAGTACCTGCTGTCACTTTACTAATACCATTCATAAGGCGATTCACGTCCAGAGTTCAGCCAACCCACAATTTCCCGGGGGGGGGGGATGGCCAGTATTTTTTTTGTTCAGATCGGGGAAAACCCCCAAAAAACCCGCTCAAAAAAATTTTTTTACTTGACGGTGCACAAGTGGTCTTGGAATTTTTGTCCTTCACTTTGGTAAAGGTTAGTTCCATGATATCGGCTCGGTGCGCGGTCCGGTGCACCATATTTTGGATAGGAAATTATATCAACATCTGGGAGGGCCCGGTGAATCAATGAAGGCCCTCTGTGTTTCGCTTATGTGTTGTTGTGAAATTATGACCGAATGACCGTTTATTTTTGGTTCAGAGGCCGTCCAGTGGCAGTATAGTAAGTATCCTGCAGGGAAAGTCTGAAATCTTTGTTCGTAAGTAGGTATGGTGCCTACCTAGGCAATTCTATTTTTTCAGATTTATTTCAAATGCAATACTATACGTGATACAATACAAATTACGAGAAAATACAATACATTTCCAAACAACATTATTCATAGACCCAAAATATGTACCAGGTGTGGGTACAGGTGGAGGCAGGTATAGTAGGCAAAACCTACATGTCAGAAATTTGTATTGGAGTAATAGGGAAATGCTGTACAATGTCTGACTTGACTGCCATACAGGAATGTATAAGTAGATAATGTGTAAATTTTTATACCTACAATATACTCGGCTGTCGAGGCTTTCTGTTACCTAATAAGTCACACTACAGAACAAACTGTTAGGTGCCTAATAGGTCCTACGCCAAATAGGAAAAGATCGGTCTAGGTAGGTAGGTAGGTGCCTACATCCCTCCAGGAGGTAAACAAAACAAATACCTAGAAAAATGCACCCCACACCACCACAATAACTACTCTTCATTCAGCGCAGTCATATCTATGGGTAAACAGAACAGCCTCGATAGCCGAGTGGTCGAAATGGTTTTCTATAGAGGAACACTGAACAATCACACCGGTTTCACAACTGAAATGTTCAACATTTCAAGTGAAATTTATATTGAGGCTGTAGTGGTTCGGAACCCACCTAAAACTGTAGGTCCCCATTGTGTACTGCACGATGGCTGGGGAGCTGGTATTCGGTATTGCGGATAAGGTGTACCTACTCATCGCACTTCCGCCGATACTTGCTTCGGATTGTCGCACGACACTGCGACTTAGTTAGCAGAGGGTTGGGGGGGACAAGCCCAGCAACTAGACCGTTTTCAAGAACTGTCCATTGTGCTCAGCTGGCAGCACTACCAAATACCAGCTCCCCAGCCATCGAGTAAACGATGGGGACCTACAGTTTTAGGTGGGTTCCGAACCACCACAGCCTCGATATAAATTTCACTTGACATGCTGAACATATCAGAAAAACTTTTTGGTAGGATTGGGATCGAACCGGTGTGACCAGGCTGTCTCTGCTCCTCAAAAGTCGACCATTTAGACCACTCGGCTATCGAGGCCGTGACACTGCGACTACTTCGGAGTGTACTTCTTACTTGTTCCCAATGTTCGTTGACTGGCGGATGGGGTTCGAATTTTTTATTTTCCAGAATGATTCACCTCTAGCGGTGGCTCACTCTGCCGCTTGGTGCACCTGGTTACGGGTCGCACTGACTGGAGGATATTTTTATATATATATGGAACAGCCCTGTGATTCACCTCTAGCGGCGGCTCACTCTGCCGCTTGGTGCACGGAAGTGCGATGAGTAGACCTTTACCGGTATTGCTGCCAGCTGAGCAAAATGGATAATTCTTGTAATGGTCTAGTTGCTGGGCTTGCCCCCCCCCCCCCCCCTCACCAGTCTAACCTAACCTATGGGTAAACAGAAAATTGCGGAATAGGTCCTACCCACACCATAGGAAGGTAGGTACGTGTAATAAACCAATATTAGGTAGGTACCTACCTACGTACCTCCTAGTGATTTGACTGATGTGCGATCCACATTTTATGCAATAGGTGTCCAACATAACATAAAATCCAAAAATCATTTTTTTAGATAAACCTATGCCCACAGAATGTGGCAGATAGGTAGGTAAGTATACAGCCTACCTATATACCTACCCACGACACGGCAGTCACAGAATAAGGGTCTCTCCTGTATTACAAAATTTAGATAAGTAGGTAGGTACCTACCTAATTGCAAATTGCAACCCATCCCCCAATACAGTAGATGTCATCATAAGTCACCCAATCTATACCTACCTACGAGTCCTGTCCTACGACACCTACGATTCTCAGATGACAGGATGTTACACAAAAGCAGCTCATATCAACCAATCGACATGTCAGACATAAGAAGACAGGTCGGGATCTTCCGGCCGGAGCTAGTGCGGGCGAGAGACGTGAGAACCTTCTCCCGCAAGTGCTCAAACCATACTGAGCTGTGACCGCGCGTTGCTTCTTGACCATGACTTGTTTTCAAAATGTATTTTTCACACATATTTATCATTTATTATTTGCCAACCTAAGGAGAAATTCAAAAAACTGCTTCGGTCACGAACTAAGTTACACCTTCTACATAACAACTGTAATAATTCGAAATTTTTATTCCCAGTCAAATACGCTCCCTAGCCGTTTGAAAAAACCGTGTTTCACGATTTTTAATTTACTAAAAAATTAATTTCTAATAATCCGAGAACAAATTCGAAATTCTGCTACGAACGTTCCCTAGACATTTACTGGAGCTACTTCTATACAAAATTTCAAGGCAATCCGTCGGCCCGAAAAAATTAAAAAAAATTCAGAAGATAACATGGTAATCTAATGGGTGAAGCGCAGCCTTAAGAAGATTTTCAGTTGACTCAAATGCATTCTCTACAATAACAACGGAGGAATTGAGTTTTGAAATTTCACCCCCCCCCCCCCTTAACAAGAAAATGAAAGTGATTTTACAAAAAACTTTTTTAGACAAAAGTTGTAGATATTATCAATGGAAACTCATAGCAAAAAGAATAAACTCAATATCTCACCAAATAAGTGAGTTATGACGTTTTAAAAATTCAACCCCCACCCCCTGCCTAAACGGTGCGTCGGACGAAAAACTTTTTCAGACAAAAGTTGTAGGTATTATTGAGGCAAATGCATTACAAAACGAGAAAACTCGATAACACCCTTAGGATACAAGTTATGAATTTTTTTGTGTGCAAAACCCTGTTTTTACACCCTTATTCAACCATTAAGGGTGGGATCAAAAAACGTTACTACCAAAAGTTGTAGGTAGTACTATTAGACGACCCTCAGAGAAAACCACGTTTCATTAGTTGCAATATTAAGGGAGTTATGGCCAAAAAACCAGATTTCGAAAAAGTCCCCCATTTCCCCCCCCCCCCCCCCCCCCTCGTCCGATTTCCCCCATTAACAAACTCGACCGAGATTTTAGTCCCTTATATTTTATTAAATAGTCAAAACCAATTATTTTTCAAATATACGGCTCCTAGAGTGCTCACAAGAAAGTGAAAATGATATATTGATAGATAAATAAATAAATAAATAAATAAATAATGTATTAAAGTCAGACACAACAACTACAGAGTTAATAATAGTGCTGACTTACTAAAACTACAGACTAAAAACTACAGACTAGAACTAAAAACTACCACTAAAGTAACCTAGGCATACCTACTTAGAACGTCAACTACCGTTAAGATTGCTTCTAAAGCTCTTTGTATTCCTAAACCTAAATATGTCTACTTCCGAACAAGATAGATTGATATATATTATATATATAAACTTTTGAACTGATGGTGGTTTTGGGATCCAGGGGTCATAAAAAGAAGAACTGTGAAGAAATTTTTCAAAAGTGAGACTACTGGTACGACTACAATAGGTAGATTTTTCTTCGAAATCTACCTAAAATGATACGGGGCGAGATAGTTAAGTGCGACTGTTGTCGGACCCTTTATTCACCTCAACTTAGGATGCCGTTCCAAAATCACTTACAGTCAAAGTCTCATAAACGTAATACAGGATGGTGACTGTGTATTCCAGGGTCCTCGGGAAGTCTACACGTCTGACGATGACTCGGAACGCCGTGTGGTGCTTGTCCAACCTGTGCCGGGGCAAGAACCCTAGCCCAAACTTCGCGAAGGTGTCGCCGAGCTTGACCGTGCTGTCGCGCCTGCTGTTCAGTGGTGATGCTGATGTGCTGGGTGATGCCTGCTGGGCGCTCAGCTACCTGTCGGATGGCCCTAACGAGAAGATCCAGGCCGTCATTGATGCAGGCGTCTGCAGGAGACTTGTCGAGCTGCTCATGTAAGTATAAACGTGGCAGCAGGTACCTACGTCAGTAGTGATGACTTTTTAGTGACAAAATCGTAAAATCACAATATGTAAGTACTTCAAGTTTCCGAAGTTAAAAAGACATATTTCGGAACCAATTATTTCCAACTGTTGCATTAAAGAACAGCTTTGTTTCGGCAGTGCTCGGCTGTGTTCGAAGCAGTTCCGTTCTTTTTTTAATAATATTCTTTCGAAGAAACAGCTACGATAACTGTAAGTCAATTGTGAATGTTTCAGGCACAGTGAGCGCAGCGTGGTGTCGGCAGCATTACGCGCAGTGGGTAACATCGTGACCGGTGATGACGTACAGACGCAGGTCATCCTCAACTGCAGCGCACTGCCATGCCTGCTGCACCTTCTCACCTCTCCACTAGAATCCGTCAGGAAGGAAGCCTGCTGGACCATTTCCAATATTACAGCTGGCAATAAGCAACAAATTCAGGTACTGCTGACTGCTCACCCAAACTTGACTATTTTCAGTTTTTATGGTTGGTTGAAGAAACTGTACACATGATGTACTACTCTCTTGTGCCAAGTGTGATATCACAATAATAATTACTCTCTGTTTACTGTAAGTTTGTACACACGAGAGGAGAAGTGAGCGTTAGCTAACGGGTGCTGGGTTGAGTACATAGCCTCACCATAGTAGACTGAATATTTGTATTTAGATGCTGTGCTGGGGGTGTAGAAAGTTACCGCAGACAAGGAGTATGGAGTACAGCTATGTTAAATTTAGGAGAGTTTGTTTTTTGACATAGACGTATTGCTTCCGTGATATTATTATTTTGCTATGGCGCTGGCGTCGCTTCTGTTTTTGCTGAATTATTGGTTAATGGACATTTTGCTATGGCGTCGCTTCTGTTTTTTGCTGAATAGCTAGTTAATGGTTGTTGGTCATTTTTAAATTGCAGGCCGTGATAGACGCAAACATATTTCCGTTGGTGGTAGAAATTCTTGGGAAAGGGGATTTCAAAACCAGGAAAGAGGCGGCATGGGCCATCACTAACGCCACCAGTGGCGGCACTGCCGACCAGATACGTTATCTTGTTGGTCAGGTAATCCATTCACCAATTCCCAGATACGATATCTTGTTGGTCAGATAATCCATTCACCAATTCCCAGATACGATATCTTGTTGGTCAGATAATCCATTCACCAATTCCCAGATACGTTATCTTGTTGGTCAGATAATCCATTCACCAATTCCCAGATACGATATCTTGTTGGTCAGGTAATCCATTAACTAGTTCCCAGGTGTTTATTGTATTCGCTCATCGTGACTCTGCACACGTTTGTCTTGTTTTCTCCCCAGGGCTGCATCCCTCCCCTTTGCGGTCTGCTGACCGTAACGGATGTCAAAATGGTGCAGGTCGCTCTCAATGGATTGGAGAATATTCTCAAATTTGGGGAGCAGGACGCCCCGAGCCTAGGAGGAGTCAATCCCTATGCTGTTATTATCGAGGAGTGTGCAGGTAACTTCCAAATTACATACCGTATATCTTGCTTTTCAAATTTTACTGGGAACCCAAGTGTTCGTTAGTTTCATTTTCTTGTCAAAAAAGACTGTTACAGGGCCGGATTACAAATGACTTGCAAATTTGCCTACAGTTACCGATTACAAACATGCTTATTGAAGAAGATATCTTGAAGGACTGTCGCAAATTTTTGAGCCGAGAAGAAAAGTAAATATCCAAGAGTTTCCTCACATGTTATTAATAAAAACGTATTAAGAAGCTGTTGTGTGAGGGGTTGATTTGTGTGAGGAAAACCTTAACTGAAGCTGTTGACTTGAGAGCTCAATTTACTAAATCTGTTGCAGGTCTGGATAAAATAGAATTCCTTCAGTCCCATAAAAACCGGGAGATTTACAAGAAAGCCTACGACATGATTGACCGATACTTCGGGTCAGAAGAAGAAGACTTGCGAGTCGCCCCAGCCGTGGCAGCAGACGCTCAGCAATTCCAGTTCAGCGACCAGAGCGTTCCTATGGGAGGCTTCGAGTTCTAAACAGCCGTGACAGTAAAATTTAACGTGTGTAGAGTTGCGACTTTTTCTACTGCAAAGTCACTAAGTAGGTGTGACTAACTAATGCCACACCCATTTTAATGTACCTAACCATTTTTTAAATCCCTCGGCTATTCCCTTGAATAATTTTGTTGGTAATCCTTTTCTATAAGAACTGAGAAGAAAAATCGGAAGCAGTTCTCTGTTTATTTTATATTTCTCATTAATTTTGAGATCTCACCTTAGTAAATTCTTTAATTTTATACTTCCTTTGTTCGAATGATTAGAAAGCTGAAATGTGAAATGAAGTACCTAGTAATAGTAATTGTAGGCTTGAAGATAAGGTTTGGTTGAAGAGCACGACGCCGTGTACTTTTGGAAGCCCACCATGGACTAATTTGTTGTTAGCTGCCCAGATTGTAACCTTACTTTCGCAAATTGTTTTCATTTTGTAATGTGACCTGTTCTAGGAAGGTACACTGTACACTGCCTACCTAAAGGTGTAAAATTATACAGTCTGTACAGAAAACATTCATTTCCATCAGTAAACAGGTCCCTATTGCTATAACGCAAAGCCTGGGCCGGAGTCCTGTTGAATAAACATCTCCTGGGTAAATCTCGCAGTGTGTGGCCACTAGACCTGCGGAGGTTCATCTTTCACTTGAGGTTTTATGCCAGGTTTCACCTGTATCGCACAAATCCCTGAGGTAAATCTTATTGAAGTATAAAATGTGAGTTAATTAGGGATTATGGTATACGTTGAAGCCGCAACTGAAAATTTGAAAAAGTCGTGGCATTAGAAAGAAAGGCGGGAATATCAGACACGTCTTCTGTCAAAATCAAAAAATGGTGGGCGTAAAAATGTTTTTAGTGTAAAATGTGATAGTTTAGGACTGTACGGTCCTGTTTACGTAAGTTTGCCGCAAATTCTATGATTAATCAAGCTGTACTGAAAATCTGGCAAGTTGTTGACTTTAGCGTCACATCGCTTACATAACTTTACCCCCAATCGATTGGTTTTTGATTTAGTACACAAATAGAGGGAGGTTGGTACGCAAGGGGTTTTCTTCAAAAAATGTAACCCTGGGATTTTTGGATTACTCATTCGATATTTTGGATTTCTTTCTTGCTCTACCTGCTTCAAGTTAGCAGCAGCAGTTAGTAGCTAGGTTCCTACTAGCCTGTTTCTGCTTTTCCATCATAACATCTCAGGACCCAGTAGGTAGGTACCTATCTATACTTAGCCTCAGGCCTCAGTAGTGAACAGACTGAACAGTTCAGCAGCTTCAATCACAGACTGCAAACATTGCTACCACAACCTTACCTAAAGGAGAACCCTTTAAGATGGCCAGGGCCTTTAGGATACTTTTCTTGACCTATGTGAAGACAGGAGTGATTTCGTCACAATCACCCCCGACAGTCGAAGTGAAGACCAGGTACCTACCCGTATCAGGACTGGCTAGGCCCAGGGCCGAACAAGATTCATTCCTGGGTCCTCTATGGGTAGGTAGGTACATCAAAGCTCAGTGCCCTGTTACTAGCGCTAGACAACTTTTTAGGAACAAGCAGTGCTTTTGCTTTACATTCGGCAATGTCTCTTGTGATGGTGGTGTAATTGTGACCCGCCCTGATGTCTTGTTTGGTTTTAGGATGAATCTGATGCGTAAATTACGGGGGGTGGGGGGGAGTGGAGGCTCAGTAGAAGAAGGTGCTAACTCGCAGCACACCGCACTCGGTCTCATGCATCTGCGCAAGCTCTTTGCAGAATTTCAGAAACCTCCTGCCCCTCTGCCTGAGCAGGAGAGGAACGACAAGCTCTACAATATGCTCCCGCTGTTCTGTAAGGTAACCAGCCTCTTTAGACTACTTTTTCCCATTTGTTAAGCAGAGGAATGGGAATGATGTCTATTCTGCTAACGCGTCCCAAGGCTGAATATACATTCGCTATTTTCGACTACATGTACTTGGTTCGCAATGCTAAGTACTTCAAGCCCTACTCCGAAGTTACAGGGCGTGTGGAAAGTGTTTATAGGGGGATGTAAACCTGAGACTCTTTGTCGTGAGGTAGTGTTGTATTTTTGCATGAAATGGAGTAATAAGCCCACAGGAGCGATTTTAAACAGTCAACTACCAGTCCACATGTTTTTTGACAGATCGCGAAAACACAACACTACCTCACGCGAAATATTTTTTTGTAACGATTCGGACTAAAACAGTATGATTTTATCGTCACATTTAGTAGAAAAGCTTGATAAATGTTTGTACTATTTACCGTAGCCATGTTGCATTTTGGCAATTTTTATTTCACTTACGGAAGTGGGTAATTTCAACAGCATTTCTCTACTTTTCTCCTGTAAAAGCTAAACATAGTGTCCTACTTTTACTCGTTCGTTTCGCGTTCAAATAGCACATTATGTTTAGCTTTTAGAGTAGACACAATCAATACGAGATTTCAATTACCAGTCTCCGGTTGTACTAAAATGTAAACATTAGTTTTGTCGAATATTTACTTTCGCACAGTGGTTTTGGCGGAGTTCGTCGAGAATGTATGGTGGCCGTTAACTGGGGTATGTGAAAAGTTTACATTAAATTTTGTATCGTCAAAAAACCTATTTGTTTGTGTGCTTTAGGTTTTTGGAAGCAGCCCATCATCAGACATGACGGAAAAATTCAAAGAAGTGAGCACTTTCTGCCTGGCCGTGTCACAGCTGATGGTGTCGGAGATCAGGTGCCGAGCTGCTGACCAGAGTACAGAGGCCGCCAGCTGCGCGATAGTCTCCTTCCTAGAGATAGACAACAGCGAGGAGTCCAGCAACGGCTGGATGCTGCTCACTACCATCAACCTGCTGTCAGCAGGAGACCCTTCCCTGATACAGGTACAGTACCAGGGTGCATACCTACAATATGTTACCATCCTTTTCCTGCTTGACAGGTGTCAGACGTTAAAGTCTTGTTTACTTGCTAATATTTCAGGTGATGACGTCATCAGCAGTTCCCAGCACTCTAGTCAAATGTCTGTACCTGTTTTTCGATTTACCGGAAATGGAGGGGACGGAAAATGATCTCGACAATAAACCCAACTGTAATTTTACCCCCAATGAACGGAGAATACTTCTCAACAAAATTTTCTCACAGGTTTGTACTTAAATTGTATAGTGTAGGTACGGTTTATAGGTACATAGGATATGACTTGAACTTGACTAGAGTTATAAGAGTTAGACACAGTTGTACAAACGATTCAATTTCCTTGAAAAGGTGTCGTTATACACCATCCTAGAGGCACTTGAATAAGCCCTTGGTTTTGATGTTTAGGTGCTGGTGCGGCTGTGCAGCCACCCCGGCCCCGCACAAGAGTTGGCACGTAAGAATGACCTGTACCTTCTGTTCGCGGCCATCACCAGCTGGTGCTCCCCCTGCAACGTTATGTGGAGGAAGTCTGCTGCTGAGGTGCTGATGACGTTAAGCAGACATGGCCTCACACAGCCTGTGCTCACATACATACACAGTACGTACATAACTACCCCTACATCCCCCTGTAACGTGACGTGGAGGTGCCCATGCTCACATCCATACGCAGTACGTACAAAACTACCCCTTCATTACTTCCACTGGACCAGCAAGTGCTCCCCTTGTAACGTAGTATGAGATGTGGTCGATTTTCAGACAAAGGGTGTATCGCGCAGTGCATAGAGAACATGCAGCGCGGGCAGGACTTGACCCCACTGGAGGTCGTGGAGATGTTCGTTTCCGTCTTCTGCTGCCTGAAGGATTCGTGTGAGGTCGCACAGACTCTGCTGGAGGACTTCCGCTCCTGCCAGGGCTACTCCTTCCTCTCTGACTTCCTTCTAAAGTAAGTTCTGCCAGCTGCCATTCACATACACCACCTTGGTCGCCATATTCGTTGTACTTCTTCCCAAAACATTTCATCTAGGCACAATGACCTTATTGGAGAATGATTGTGTCATCCGTCATCAGACTCATCAGGCCTTGTTTTTGTGCCAGGTTGGAAACGGACAGTTCGAACGAAGCGCAGGAAGCCGTGCGGAACTTGGTGCTGATGATCTCCTCCCTAACTATGTGCGGCTACCAGGAGCTCAAGCCCAGCCAAGCGTCTGTAGGGTCACTGTTCCAGCTGCAGGGGTTCTCCCTCCCCCAGCCCTCAGCTACAGGTAACGCAGGGTCAAGCGTCTGTAGGGTCACTGTTCCAGCTGCAGCTCAGCGACAGGTAACACAGGGTCAAGCGTCTGTAGGGTCACTGTTCCAGCTGCAGCTCAGCTACAGGTAACGCAGGGTCAAGCGTCTGTAGGGTCACTGTTCCAGCTGCAGCTCAGCTACAGGTAACGCAGGGTCAAGCGTCTGTAGGGTCACTGTTCCAGCTGCAGCTCAGCTACAGGTAGGTACATGTATATGCAGGCGCCGCGCCGGCAGTTGAAGCCCAGCCAAGCGTCTGTTGAGTTTCCTCCGTACTCTAGCTCCGTTGCGTTTATGTTTGTAGGCGGGAGCGTCCGTAACTTGCCTGCATTCCAAGTTCTTCAGACGGTTTTCCTAAAGTCTCACTCGCCTGTGCTGTGCTCCATCATTCTGGAGGCGATATCAGGGATTTATCATGCAGATAACGCCAACTACTTCATACTGGAGAATCAGCACACGTTGCCTCAGTTTGCCGAGAAGATACACACCAAGTCACCGCAAGTACAGGTAGATAATATATCTGCTACACACAAGTACAGGTAGATATCTGCTACACACAAGTACAGGTAGATATCTGCTACACACAAGTACAGGTAGATATCTGCTACACACAAGTACAGGTAGATATCTGCTACACACAAGTACAGGTAGATATCTGCTACACACAAGTACAGGTAGATATCTGCTACACACAAGTACAGGTAGATATCTGCTACACACAAGTGCAGGTAGATATCTGCTACACACAAGTACAGGTAGATATCTGCTACACACAAGTACAGGTAGATATCTGCTACACACAAGTACAGGTAGATACCTGCTACACACAAGTACAGGTAGATATCTGCTAGTGAACAAGGAAGATTACTTGTTTGTGTCGGAGGTGACTCACCTTTAATGCGTGTTTGCTTTTTGTTTTCAGTTAAAGTTTTTCCAGCAGTTGGAGTTTATCGTATTTCAGTTGAATTTCGTGCCGTGCAAAGAATTGATCTCGCTGTCCATCCTGCTGAGAAGTGAAACGTCTGTACCGTGCTCCTGCATCTGTATGCAGACGCTTCTCAATATTCTCAGGTACCTACCTCCCTGCTCCCTGCACATCTACCCCAACCTAAACGCCTATCAACAGTACTTACCTACCTACTCAACTACCCCAACCTAAACGCCTACCAACAGTACTTACCTACCTACTCAGCTTTCCCAACCTAAACGCCCACCAACAGTACTTACCCTACCTACCTTCCTACTCATCTACCCCAACCTAAACGTCTATCAACAGTACTTACCTACCTACTCAACTACCCCAACCTAAACGCCTACCAACAGTACTTACCTACCTACTCAACTACCCCAACCTAAACGCCTACCAACAGTACTTACCTACCTACTCAGCTTTCCCAACCTAAACGCCCACCAACAGTACTTACCTACCTACCTTCCTACTCATCTACCCCAACCTAAACGTCTACCAACAGTACTTACCTACCAACTCAACTTCCCTATCTTAAGTACTATAAGCACCTACCTGCCAATGCACATTCCTGATCCTAACTACTTTCAGGTACTACTTCAAAGTACTGTAGAATTTTTGAAACCCTGACCGGAATTTGATAATTTTCAGACACAACGCAGTATTCAAAGACGTGTACCGGGAGGTGGGACTGTTGGAAGTTTTCGTGACGTGTTTGCAACGTTATGCGACGTTACTCAAAGAAAAACAGCAAGCCCTTGACGAGGGCAGAGGTAATCATGAACTAGCTGTAGGAAAACCAGTGGCAAATTCACATACTACGTAGATGTATTTCAGAACAAATACATAAATATCCAACCATTTTCTCAGAAAAAATATCACTAAGAAATAATGTCAGAAAGCATCGTTGTATCTTCAGTCTTAAAACAACCGATTGTGTTTAGAGTACACAATACCGGAAATGAAGGAGAAGCTTGGAGAGCTCACAATGGAGGCACTCACTCTGCTTTTGGCGGGAAACGGAAACAACGCAGGGGTGTTTCGAGAGTGTGGTGGAGCGCGCTGTGCCCACAACCTTGTACCCTATCTACAGGTAGGCTGCGTACCTATACTTTGCTTACGAGAGTGTGGTGGAGCGCGCTGTGCCCACAACCTTGTACCCTATCTACAGGTAGGCTGCGTACCTATACTTTGCTTACGAGAGTGTGGTGGAGCGCGCTGTGCCCACAACCTTGTACCCTATCTACAGGTAGGCTGCGTACCTATACTTTGCTTACGAAGGCTGCCATTGTGGTGGTAGTTTACTGTCAAGTGTTCCTATCTGCTGGTAAACAAAAACCATTTTCCCTGCCTATACGTGCACGGTCATTGGCTGCTTTCAAAGTTAAACATAGTGTACTATTCGCACGCGAAAAACATGGCTGTGAATAGCGCACTATGTTTAGCTTTACTAGAGTACGAATTAATATTCGTAATATTGTACGATAAAAATGGCAGTACAAATACAGGAACCAAGGTAAACACAGTAGTTGGACTTGTTGGTCTCTTCAAAAGCTGCAGTCTAAGGTCATTAAAATCACTAGTTAGGACATAAAGGCTTGATTTGGTGCAGGTGCGGCCTCAAGCGTTGGGCATAGTGCGTGAGCTGGTGCTAGTGACGGGGCTGGGTTCAAGCTCAGGCTCAGCCGCGGATGACGACATGGCCACGCTGCTGGGGATGATGTATGCTGCACCTGCGCATCAGCTGCTTCTCAAAACACATATCCTGCAGGTAACGTAGACATAATTGCTGGGAGTAACGTATCAGAATGGGACCTGTTGCTTCCAAATTGAAGGTGTTGATGTGAAATGGGTGAAAAGGAGGATATTGTGATATTTTCAGAAAAACATCAGTGCAACTTCCATGGAAGATTATTGATAAATCGATATTTTTCCTCTGATTTTAGATCAGTATCAAATTTATTTCTTCAATTCAGATGAATGGGATATCTTGGTTTCAGGCTCTGGTGACGTGCCTGCGTGACAGTCACCGTGCGCGCACCGTGTTCCGCAAGGTGGGAGGCTTTGTGTACGTGATGTCGGTGCTGGTGAGCATGGAGGGCGCGTTGAGTGAGGCCCCCCGCCCCCCCTGGGAGACAGCCCCCCGCCAGCAAGTGCTCACCCTGCTCTACACAGTGTTCGACACCCTCACCCTCGCCATGCGCTTCGAGCCGGCCAACGCCAAATTCTTTCATCAGGAGGTAACGTTAAGGGCCTTATTACATGGGGGGTTCCCACAGTTAAAACTTATTAGCATAAAAAATTACCGAAGTAAGAACGATAGTGAACTGTTCTCTGACGGTAAAGAGATATCTCCTCTTTATCTCTCTTTACCATTTACTCTCTATTCTAGAAGAGAGAAAGTAAGAAACGGCACAAACACTGAGTTTCCCTGCAAATTTCACCTGGAGTGACTGTTTTCAGATTCGCGCACACGGCCTGGTGGATTCGATGCGGCTGCTGGGCTGCTTCTCATCAGAGGAGAAGCTGGGGGAGAGCTCCGAGCTCACCTCGGCTAAAGAGGGAGCTGCGTTTCTAGCTCTCTTCTCAGGCAACATTATTGAACCAAAGTAAGCAGTATCTATAGCTGGGCAAAGTAAGCAGTATAGCTGAGCAAAGTAAGCAGTATAGCTAGTAGTCACGCTATACGAGTACATAATATCCCCCGAGTTCAGCTGTTAGAGCAGCCAATGGCCGTGCATGTATCAGTATCATTCTAGTTGAATTAAAACGAAACAAATGAGCAGACGATGAAACATACTTATGTTTCATTCTAGTTACATGGTATAATTGACAAACAATGCGTCCGAGAATTCCATCCCGCTAGAACGACTAGCATGTCTATGTGTTGTGTTTCAGCATTCCTAGCAACATTCCTGTGCGGCTGGCGCACCAGTGCCTGCTGCTGCGCCTCATGTATGATCTGGCGCTTGACGTGTACGAGAGAGGTGGGACGGCCAACGTGACCTTCAAATCCCCGGCGCATAGGCGGCATGTCACGGGGCAGAGGTCGCTGGAGTCACCTGGCTGTGGGAGGAGAAGTCAGGTTAGTGCCAGCTCTCCATTTGTTTACAGACGATCGACGATTGAGTCAACTACTCGAAGTGATTCCCTGGAAAGTCAAAATGGGAAAATTGCGGGAGAATACAGGTTACGTGAGCAAGCAGAGGTCGCTGGAGTAACGTAGCTGCGGGAGAATGCAGGTTATTGTAAAGATGTGGTGACTAATAGCTTGTTGTGTGCAGGTGTCAACTCTGAACCTGACTCCGCCAGCACCAGACCTCGTTGTGGTTCACGCCGGGGTGGTGGTGTCCATGCTGCACCTTCTCCCCGCTATATACACCCCCCACCACTCTCAGGTACGTCGCCATTGTTAGACTTGCAGAAGTCGAGTAAAAAAACTCGAAAGTCATACGTTATTTGTTAAAGTGTAAGCAAGTTCGACTGCTAGCTATCTCACCAATTCTTACACGACGCTCTTCTTTTACTGGCACTTTAGTGTTAAAAATTGGGTGGTAACCAGAAACAGATGAATCAAAGATTGACTATTACAGGCAACTCAACTACAGGTTAAGCTTATCGACGATCCCAGCTGCCATATTTATGTAAATAAGCCGTACACCACGTTATTTTGTCCATCAGATGTCACTGAGTCTCCAAATGTTCCTTGCGGAAGTGATCAAGTCTCTAGTCCGATCTGAGAGGAATCAGCAGATGATGTGTGAAGCGGGGCTGCTGGGGCAGCTGCTCACCACCTGCAGGGTAGCTCTGGAGGACGAGAACCACCCCCTGCACCCTCCCCTGCAGTATATACTGGAGCGCCTCGCCTCCCAGACTATAGAGCCACGGGAACTCAGGTACGTAACCACCCCCTGCAGTACATACTGGAGCGCCTCGCCTCCCAGACTATAGAGCCAAGGGAGCTTGTACAGTGCGTACGGTACACTACTGTGCCTCTAAAACAGTGAAAAGGGAATTAAAGGAGAAATTTCCAACATTTTCCTCAGTACGATTGAATAGGTTGACGTTTTCAGGGAGTTTCTGCGACTAGGAGACCCCCTCAGCTGCATCTCTATGGACGAGATGGAACAGGTGATTGCGAGTCGACCGAAGCACCGAGCTCCTGGTGGCCCCGTACCTTTAACACGCATCAAGACATTGGTTTCCATGACAACACCAAGAGATTTCACTTCCCACGGGTGAGTGTCAGTTTACTGTACGGTTTCGAAAAACGGCTCTGTTTAGGAAACTACGCGAGTGCAAATGCACCAACAGCAGGTGACATGGAACCTTGTTGTTGTAGGCATGGGAGTGCCATGCTGCCTCCGTTTGTTGAGCTGGACATGTCTTCTGAAGGGTTCGGGTGCCTGTACCTGCCGTCCATCGCTCCTCAGAGTCCTGCTGGGCCTGGCGTGGTGACGGGAGCTCTCCTCTCCGCTGATAATAACGTGGTGGGCGGGATTGGCTCAGGGGATCGCCTGTTCCCGCCTCAAACTGGTAAGCTTCAAAAATCGTCTTTACAACGTTATCAAAATGCTTAACATAAAAATGTAAATAACATTATTGTCCGGTTCCCTGATAACCCTGATTGTATTGATGTTGGCAGGCTTGAGCTTCTCCACATGGGTGTCGGTGGACCGGTTCTCTGACCCCCGCAGTGACCCTCACTGTGTGCGGCTGCTGACGCTGGTTCGGAACCTGCAGGGTCGGGATGAGCATCTCATCTGTTTGGCTATCGTGCTGTCTGCGAGGGACAAGGCCATCATCATATCTACCCAGGAGACGCTCATGCCGCAGAGTGAGTACTCACTACTGACAATGCAGAATGCAGGGAACAACAGGATATTGATTTAGAAATAAATTGGGACCTACCTAATTGGATCGAATTTAAATTGTTGTCATCCTGGAGCTGTTCATAGGTAGGATTTAGGCACCCATTATGAGTACCATTTTGTTTGCATAGGTACGGTAGTAGTCTTCTTGGGTGTGTTTTCGCTGAAACTTTCGATTTGTTGTTGACAGAACTTTCAGACTGGGAGCCGGAGGGGCTTGGTGAGGGCAGCGCCCGCGTCTGGTGCCCTGATCTGCTGCAGGAAGGGCAGTGGCATCATCTCGTGTTTGTCCTCAATAGAGCTGTGCTTAAGAACTCCTCTCTCTCTGTGTACTTGGATGGACAGCTAGTCCACAGTCAGAAGGTGAGCTAATGAGTAGGTGAAACATAGTAGACGTTTTTTCGGACATACATCTCCCAAATGGTAAGCTAGATGATTTATTCGTCTTCGTCTGCCGCGTTTTCGTCGAAATTGAATTTCTGTCATTTAAAGGTAAAAAAGATGGACCTGACTTTATGAAGTTTATTGGGGGCTGATGACCGTCATCTTGTTTCAGCTTCATTACATATCGCAAAACCCTGGGGGTGGCGCTGCCAACTTGACAGTGGCGTCATCTGTTTACGCTTACATTGGCACTGCGCCTGCGTGGCGCCGCTACTCGAAGTTGTCATGGAAACAGGGGCCATGCCATCTTGTGGAGGAAGTCCTGTCTCCCCAGACTGTGACTACCATCTTCAAGCTCGGTCCGCAGTACATGGGCAGCTTCCAGTCCCCCCAGATGAACGGTAGGTAACATTCTCACCATGAGGGAACATAAGCAGGCGAACAGCACTTCATCTCCCCAACACTCCGCTACAAACACGCAAACTAAAAATATCCAGTGGTTTCTTGAAAAAGTGTCGTTATGTTACATGTCCTTGATCGGCAGGAGCGGAGCCACTACCTCAACTGATTTCCGAAGAGAAGCTTATCTTTGGGCTGAACGCAAAGGCGGTGTCGCAGCTGACTCTGGCCAAGATTAGGAAAGTGTATAGCCGGGCTGATAACAAGAGCATCGCGAGGCAGCTGGGCATGAGCTCGCACGAGAACGGCACACCTATCCGCGTCCTGCACAACTCTGTCAGCCACCTGGCTGGCCCCGCCCGAAGCTTGGGAGGGGTCGTCGTTGGCTACCTCGGGGTCCGCGTGTTCTCCCCGAGACCTGTCGCTAAAGTTGTCGATAACATCGGCGGCTGCGCGGTGCTGTTAGGTAAATAGGAAACCTATATGAGGAAATGGAGAGCTGTATTCACTTTGCGTTTAGCTGATGTGACTGGAACGCTAATCCTGGGTTCCCCTACCACTTGTTCGCAGCCAGGTTACTCTGGAGAAGTGCTATCCGACCACTATACCTGCTTTCAAACTATAGTCGTGTGTATTGCCCAGGTCTGATCGCGATGGCGCAAGATGTGGAGACTCTGTACGCCGGCGTGAAGGCTCTTGTATGTGTGGTGCGTGCTAACCGCCCCGCGCAGCTTGAGATGGACCGCAGGAGGCAGTACCAGACCCTGGCCATGCTGCTGAGGAAAAAGAAGACTTTGCTCAACAGCCACATACTGCACCTCATGTTCAGCCTGGTAGGGACTGTGGACAGCGGCAGGGAGACCTCCTCCATACCCAACGTGACCGCCTTCCAGGACCTGCTCTGCGACTTGGAGGTGAGTGCACTGCAACATACCCAACTTTATCGCTTCCAAAATTAATAGCGGTCTCTGCTGGAACTAGTTAGAACACTACTTTCTTGTGTTTAGGTGTGGCATGAGGCGCCGGGTGAGCTGGAGCGATCTCTGCTGGAGCATTTGCTGGAACTCGTGACGGAGTCCAGTGAGCAGAGGCGAAACCTGCGGGTGGTGAGGGAACTACAGCTCGTCCCGCGCATCTTGTTTGTGCTGGCTGAAGTGACGGGCGGATCCACGCGGCAAGTTATGCTGGCGCTGCTGGGGGCTCTGCTGGCTCAGCCGAGACCTGTTGATTTGCTGTGGTAAGCACTATCTTGCTCATTTTACAATTTTTTTTTTTTTTTTACGGCTGCAGTGTTAGTCATAATCACGTTTTCTAAGAAAGTTTTGGGGGCGTCGGAGGAGAGCTGGTACCTAACTATACGTGGTGTTGCTACCTGACTATACGTGGTGTTGCTACCTGACTATACGTGTCGTGGTGTTGCTACATGACTATACGTGGTGTTGCTACCTGACTATACGTGGTGTTGCTACCTGACTATACGTGGTGTTGCTACATGACTATACGTGGTGTTGCTAGGTTTGGGCAGTTTGTGGCCAGCACGCTCCCCTTGTGCACCCCTGGAATGACGGAGAAAGGTCTGGACCTGAAGGACCCTGGAGAGCAGAACACGGCGATAGTGAGCAGTATCGTGCTAAGGAACCGCTGCCTGCAACTCCTCCACTCCCTCTTGTTCACCCCTAAACAAGCTGTCAATATCACGTAAGTCATGCATAACGTACTTCCTTCTATAGGACTGTTCACTTCTGTTTGTATTTCTCAAGAAATCCCTACGAGGAAACCGTTAGGCATTTTCTTGCTCTGAAATGAAAAAAAAAACTCCGTGGCATTAGAAGTGCCAGAGTGTGATGGGGTGCCCTGTCAGTGCTGGATGGGTGTATGTATGTGCAGGTTTTGTGATGAGATGAGCCGTGTGCTGGGTCTGGACTGGCTGCTGCTGTTCCTGCAGCCTCACCTGCACACCAGCACGGTAGTGTGGGGGCTGCGCATCCTGGTGGTGTTCGGCGCGCTGCCCGCCATGCTGAACAAGCTGCGGGAGGGCACGGGGTGCGGGGGATGGCTCAAGGAGACCGAGCTTCTCATGCACAACAAGATGGGAGTCGTGCTGGGTAAGTTCAACATAGGTCTGACTGTACATATAATTTCCGCAGTTTTTCGCTTTTGCCCATTTTTCATATTTCTTCGGTCCTAAATAACTCATGAAGTCTCTCTATGTATAATAAAAAGTTATGTTTATAGTACAGTTTGGTGAATCTGGTTGCAGGGTGCCAGTTAGGAACAAGTACCCCCACCAAGCTGCTTCCGGCGCGCCCCGAAGGGTTCTGCGTTTCCGGTTTCCATCCACTGAGCTGTTTGCTGACACGTCAGGTCGATGTACCGGAAGTCTACTTCCTGCTCATTGCGCTCGTCATGGGGCAGCCTGTTAAACTGCTGCCTGCTGAGCCCAAGGTAACCAAAACTTACGATTTGTATCGACATCAAAGATCTGATGAAGTGAATAATTGGAATAAATTGCAGTAGCTTTGAAAAAGCTTTGTAGCTCTGTTTCTGTTTGCAGCTTGATCTAGACAGTGTGTGGAAGTTGATGTTTGGACAGACGGCACGTGAGGGAGTGGCAGCATTATCAGGGAAAGCTGTCCTGTCAGTCTGTCCTGAAGCCATCACCACACTCCTGGCCATGGTCCGCGCCGCAGTCTACCAAGACATCAAGAGGTAAAACTTCGTTCCGCTACAATAGAATAGGTGCAGTTGTAGTTGTTTCAAAAACTGAGAAATAACCGGAAGTTTCTTATAGAACGTATTCCCAGTTTCGGCTCACAAAATAAGTATCCCGTCCACATAGCCACGTGGCACTGCCACCCCTTGCCGTGATCTCGCCAACCCGCGGAAAAGTGAGCCGGTTGAGAAAGGTAAGAACATGAATGTATGATACTGATGTTGCAGTGCGGAGGTGGAGCGGTACCCCCTCACCATTATCGAGTTCCTCACGTTCCTGTATAATAACCTGGCAGAGCTGATGCCTGTCTTTATGTCTGCTGAAGTTTTGGCGGGCCTCGTGTCCACTGTGTTCCCCAGGGATGGGCCTGACAGTGAGACGTCCACACCAGGTGAAGAGGTAACACTCAAAACACCTACCATTTCTCAGCTATTTTTTGTACTGAAATACAATATACTATAAGTAACTACTCTAGGCGTCCATGAAGGCTAATGGTGGTCGGCTACGTTGTGTTGTGGTCAGCCGTTCTAGCAAAATCGCATCCCCGTACGTATCGTTAGCGGAGAAGGATGGCGGTATTTTTTGGGTACCTGAGTTCCCAATGCAAGCCCGCCATTCCGGCCCCGCAATCCATGATATGTGGCCAGCATTTATACTTTTCCCTGACATTTTTCCAAGGCTTGGAGGTGATTTTTGTTCTGAAATTTAATATACGACGGACTTGTGGTGTTTCAGTGTCCCAAGCTGGAGGAGAATGTGATAGTGGTGGTGCGTAACCATTGTGAAGATAACTCTGGCTCGCAGCACGCAGGAGTGCGCATGCTCATGGATTTTCTGGTAGTGATCGTCCTCGACTCGCTGGCTCTGCCTGTCAACAACAAGGGCATGTGCGTCATCGATATCATTCTGGAGGTAAATACTATCAATGCCGCAAGGGATACACACAGGGTCACCTTTCGTGACCTGTGTGTACAAAGGGATGATTTGGTCACAGTCACGGCCGACAGGCGAGTTTTCCCCGAGTCAGGCACCCATCCAGTTAGATACGCCCACCATTCACCAGGAAAAGCAGGAAAACAAGCTGGGCTAGATCCTGAGAGGGGCTGCGTCCTGAGCGGGGCTACATCGTGGGTGCTCTCTTTTCATAGCTCACCACTCTTGAGAGATCCTAAGACAATTTATTAGAAATAACAAACAGTAGCCGCGTAAACTGGCGTTTGGTGTTTCAGAGTTGCCCCGACAGCTGTACCTCTAGTCAGCAGATCGCGTTCCAAACGGATCTCCTGTCCAGCCTAATGGATCGGCTGATATCCACTGAGCTGTTGTCAGGGGAAGCACCAGCGCCCCTGGTGGTGCCTGGAGGAAGCTCTCAACACATCCCCCCCAATATTGTCCATCTCGCCTCCCGCATTGTCGATAAACTCTGGCAAGGTTAGTACTGGCAAACTTGCTACCAAGATTATGACGGCCTACATATAAGGGTGAGGTCGTCACGCGTTCAGATTACTTTTACTTGGTCACTTTTTGGTCAGTAATTTTATTGTTTCGCCATCTTGTAACGTTTCCTGTTGCAGACTCGATATCTAAAGACCCACACGAAGTGTTTGACTTCGTCATAAAGCTCATATCACAAGGTAAACGCAAAGGAATGAGTACGCCTACGCCAATGGAGGGGCTATACCATTGTCTCAACAGAACCATCCTCTACCTCCTGTCTCGACCCACTGAGTCTGTAGCCGACCAGATGTCTGTTTTGGAGGCCTTGCACAAGCTGACCAATCACAGGTGAGCCCTTGTAGAGAGTTAGCCAGTCACAGGTGAGCCCTTGTAGAGGGGATGATCGAAGGGTGAACTCTTGTAGAGAGGTGACCAATCACTAAAATACCATTAGATGGAAAAGTAAATAAAATCTCGTTCCTATTTTATTGACTCCTTTAACATTTCGATGACGTCAGAGGTAAATAAAGGAGAATCTGATTAGTAATTGTCCGATTGAAAATGGTATTTCAAATATTCTATTTTTAAACTTTTGGAAACTGATAAAACCCCTTGCTTATCACGATTTCGATGTTTCCAGGACGTTAATTCTTGGAGTGGGTAACCACGAACTGGACTTTGTGGGGTGCCTGACCTACTGCCTGCTGCAGCTCACGGCCGATATGAAGATCGCGACTGAGGGGACCGCCAAAACCACGTGGCACGTAAACCCAATCGCTGAGTCTGATGACACGTCAAATGCGCGGCAGGGACATAACCTCATGACGGTGGCGGCGAAGCGCGTATGGGAGGAGCTCTACGTCTGCAAGAAACCTGCCATTGAGGAGGTAACCAATACATACCTACTCATTTTTTAATGGAAAGACAAAGTATAATAATTGCTGTAGCTTCCGGAAAACTGACATTGGTGGTTCCAGGTGTTCAAGGTGCCCCTGACGGTGAGCAACAACAAAGTGCCGGATCTGTTGAGTGTGCGGGAGCACGTGCTGGAGCCTGCTACCAAACTCTGGCTCAACTACATTGACATGGAGAGGAAGAGCCTCTACCGGGCACCGCTGGAACTACAGTACCAGATACAGTCTGTAAGTCTCATTATTATTAATTAAAGTGAGCTCACTAGGGACCTATGTGCTTAAATACATACAGATGTAAACACTAAACACTGACCCTCGTTTACCACTGCTTACTTAAATTCTCTTTTTTGCTCTACAGAAAATTCAGAAAGTAACGGGAGGACTGACCCGGCTCGCAAGCCGCACGAAAGTGAAGAAAGAATCTCCGCTGCGCAGCGCGGCAAAGCGAAGCGAGATGGTCTGGAGCGAGGAGAAGCAGGCGCAGATCCAGCAGCAGCTCAGCCTCGTCAAGGAGCTGGTGGACATGAGGACCAGGAACCATCAGCTGTCCCTCACACACATGCAGCGCTACGTGCTGGAGGAGTGGCTGCAGACTCAGACTGAGCTCACCAGGGAGAGAGGCCTCTGGGGGCCCACCCAGCCCCTGCAGTAAGATGCTATATTAACCCATGCATTCATGATGATTCGTCCAGACACCGACCTGTCAAGCAAGCAATCCCAGCATCTAGATCTAGACATTTTTACAGGTGGATCTTTTCCAGCCCAGCCCAGACGTGATCGGCTAGGGAAAAATTCGACAGCCAGGCTTGATAATGACGAAGTCGCCAACGACGGCCTGGTCCTTTCAGGGTTGTTTTGTACTTACAAAAAACACAGGCGTCATCTGTTGATCTGGTGTGTTTGCAGACTGGACAAGTGGATGCTGGACATGACGGAGGGCCCCAGCCGGATGCGGAAGAAGCTGACGCGGAACGAGCTGTTCTACCTGATGTACCCTTACCGCCCGGGGATGGAAGCAGCTGAAGGCAGGGGGCGAAGCCTCAAGCACAAGGTGGCGGTCAGCAGAGACAGCGGAGAGTACTACCGCAGGAGCCGCGCTGCACTCAACATGTTCGCGAGCGAGAGGGAGATGCTGCTCGAGTCTCAGCTCCCCTCACTAGACCTGCCCGATGTTACCGAGGATCGCGACGTCGCATGTACGTTGTCGCAGTATGTAGCTGTACGTTGCGAGCGAGAGGGAGATGCTGCTCCCTAAACTAGACCTCCCCGATATTTAAGTAACCTATCTTTTGTTTTAGCTTTCCACGGAGTGGCGCTGAATCGCACCGTCTCGGACCCTGACGATAAAGATGACAAGGATGATAACGAGGCTGACACCATAACGGAGGAGGCAGCTCAGCCTGATAATCAGACCCTCATACGACTCCTCGATCCCAACGAGAAGGTCAGTACTCAAGCTAGAAGCCACCCACAACTGCGTGGCACTACAACTTCAAAACACAAACAAGTCAAATAATTTACAGTTTAGAAGTTTAAAATATTTTATAACTAGTTACATGAATTTTTCCTGGTGGCCGTTTGTAGTTCATTGTCACCTTTGTTTCCAAGAAAGATGATCAACAATCGTACGAAATAAGTTTGTTAACATTTTTGGGGGAGGGAGATATGAAACCTCTTGAGCAAGAAATAATGGACTGTTCTGAACTATAAGCAATGATTTGAAATGAAGTGCGGTGTTTCAGATCTCTCACATGTTCCGGTGTGTGCGGGTGCAGGGGCTGGATACGACAGAAGGCCTTCTGCTGTTCGGCAAGGAACATCTCTACGTCATCGATGGATTCACCCTTCTGAAGGTCTCTACTGCTCTCTTATTTCAGACTTACAGTCCTGCTGGACACTTCTTTGTTCTGAAATACCTAATCTAACCTAATACTGTCAGAAACTTAATATGTTGTGATTATACGTAACTCGATTTTAACATAGGTAATCAAAAATATTTTATTGTTAATTTTAATGTTACCATTTTAGTCGCGAGAAATTCGAGATATCGAGTCGATTCCCATGGGAGAGGTGTGTGACCCGATCCTTCCCAGCACTGGCTCCCCCCGCAGAACACGGACCATGCGCCAATGCTCCAAGTTCTCGTATGACGATATCCGGGAGGTGCACAAGCGTCGATACCTGCTGCAGCCAATGGCGCTCGAGGTCTTCTCGGGGGACGGCCGTAACTACCTTCTCGCCTTCCCGCGCAAGGTGACCGCTCTCATGGGTTACGCTTCTGTTACATCACAGTGCGACCCAGGAAGTTTTCGTGGAGAAAACCAGATAGACCCCCATTTTGACATGTTATTTCTCTTCGCTGGTTACCTTCAAACGTTGAACTGTAAACAAATCTGGAAGGGACGCCGGACGGTCTAAAAGTATATGGGTCTGAATGTGTAAAGTAGAGTGGCGTGTGTTGTAGGTGCGGAACAAGGTGTACCACCGGTTCATGGCGTTCGCTACAGGGATCTCAGATAGCGCGCAGCAGAGTGTGGCGGGGCAGAAGCGTGCTGCTCACGTCGAGCAGACAGCTGGCATCCTCTCTGGTCTCATCGGAGAGACGTCTGTCACGCAGCGCTGGGTGGTATGTACCAGACGTGGCGCTACCAGCAAGTTTGTTTGTGAGGTGTGATACTAGCAGTTAAGTTGGCTATCTGTACTCGTTTCAGAGGGGAGAGATCAGCAATTTCCAGTACCTGATGCACCTGAATACGCTGGCAGGCCGCTCCTATAATGACCTCATGCAGTACCCTGTCTTCCCTTGGATCCTGGCGGACTATGACGCGCACGAGCTGGACCTGACTCACCCCGGCACGTTCAGAGATTTCGCGCACCCCATGGGGGCGCAGACTCCCGACCGACTCAGTCAATTCAAGAAAAGGTTCGTTAGGGTTTCACAGTTGGTTTCATACAACATTAAAACTTTTTCCATTGCTTCGCGATCTTCATATTTTTTTTCCAGCTTATTTTTTATAAGCTCAGGGCCGTGTAGTTACAAAAATAAATAGTATAATAAAACAATTAATTAATTATTTTTATAATAATAGTGTGAGAATGAAACTTGATTTCAGATTCAAGGAATGGGATGACCCTCACGGGGAGACGCCTCCATATCACTACGGTACCCACTACTCGTCCGCTATGATAGTGTGCTCATACCTTGTGAGAATGGAACCTTTCGCGCAGCACTTCCTCCGACTGCAGGGTGGCCATTTTGATTTGGCAGACAGGATGTTCCACTCGATCAAGGAAGCCTGGCTCTCCGCGTCCAAACACAACATGGCCGACGTCAAGGAACTGATACCCGAGTTCTTCTACCTTCCAGAGTTTCTCTGCAACACCAATAACTTCGATCTAGGTATGGATTTGGGCAGGGTTTGTGAGCTACGAAGCAGCCCCGAAAGGTTGGCATTTTTCCTGATAAACTTGCCCTGAGCCCTGTTGGGAGTGATAGTGACGAGACCTTGGCCCTCCTAGTGCTGTAGCGACAGCTGATTGTTTTTGTGCAGGGGCTAAGCAGAATGGTGTGGAGCTGGGGGATGTCGTTCTTCCCCCCTGGGCTAAGGGAGACCCCCGAGAGTTCATCAGGGTGCACCGGCTGGCCCTCGAGTGTGACTACGTGTCCCAGCACCTGCACGAGTGGATCGATCTCATCTTCGGCTGCAAACAGAACGGGCAGCCTGCTGTCGATTCAGTCAACGTCTTCCATCATCTCTTCTATGAGGGCAACGTTGATATCTATAAGTGAGTTTTCTTTTTCGAGCTTTCTGTATACTGCTCCGGTGCAGTGGTTGACACGTGTTGCAGAAAATTCGTGGCTATTTCTTCGTTCTGAAGTTTAAAATGTCTTTTTAACGTCAGAAACGAGTTAACGTGTAACGATGCCTTCTCATTGTCATTCCCCTGTTCTGGAGCCTCTCATCTAAATATGTCTTGAATTCTTCTCAGTATTGACGATCCGTTAAAGAAAAATGCTACGATCGGGTTCATCAACAACTTTGGGCAAATTCCCAAGCAGCTGTTCAAAAAGCCTCACCCAGCCAAAAAGTTGGGAGGTGGCCGAAGCTTTTCCCTAGATCCTGGAGGATTTGGCTCCACGCTCGGCCTGGATCGCTACTTCTTCCATCATCTGGATAATCTCAAACCGTCCCTGCTCCCCATCAAAGGTACACAGAAAGGATTTCGGATTTTACTGCTTCTTCCTTTATATAGTCGTCTCTAGTAAAATACCTTAACGGGGTTGTAAAGTCACCAAGAGTTTGTCACTTCCAACCATTCTTATGAAATCCTTCAATAAAATCCCCCTGACGTTTACGCGCTACATAGCGTGACCTCAGTAAACTGCTTGAGTAGTCTCTCTCTGGCTGTGTTTCAGAGCTGAAGGGGCCGGTAGGGCAGATTCTGTGCCTGGAGAAGGCGATGTTGGCTGTGGAGCAGAACAAGACGCTCATCCCCCCAGCGTACACCCGCTACGTGGCCTGGGGCTTCCCTGATCACAGCTTGCGGATTGGACAGTACGACTCGGACAAGGTGGTGCTGGTGTGTGAGGAGCCGCTGGGTGAGATTGTGTGCTGCGCCTGCCCTAGCGCGAAGCTCATCGTCACTGCTGGCACAGACACGGTAACAACCGCAGGTCTTATTCAGGAACAGATGAACCAGAACCACAATAAGTAGATAACTTAAAGTAAAGTCCGTTGATTATCACTACAGAATGAGTCAGTCGCAGATATGTAGATGGTTGCCTACTTTCAGTCTACTTTTACTGTTTGAGAGCTTTCTCAACTCAAATAAGTCATCGTCAATATGATGTTATTTTGCGCAGGTGGTGACAATGTGGGACGTGTCAAAGCGGAGCCTCCACGTGAAGCAGTGCCTATACGGTCACATAGACGCGGTGACATGTCTCGCGGCGTGCCCCGCCTACAACGTGATCGTGTCAGGATCTCGTGACCAGACGGCAATCGTGTGGGATTTGTCACGTCGTGTGTTCGTGAGGCAGCTCACGGGGCATACAGCTCCCCTCGCTGCTGTAGCTGTCAACGACTTGACGGTAAATAGACCAACATATATGCAGGCCCTCCCATCGTAATTTTGTAGGTGGCTACTGGTGGTACTGAGACTGTACAAAACGTATTTGACCAACAATCCTTTAAAAACTTTAATTGTTTTAGAGCATCGGTATCAATCTTCGAAAAATATAGGTGCTGGCAAGCATTGGCGGCGGAAGGGGGGTGCAGGGGTGTGCAATGCACCCCCCAGGAGTTGACTGTGCACCTACCAGAAAGTTTAAAAAAAGTAACTGTTAAAAGAGCCTTCATAACGATATAGGAGTAAATTTACCATAAGGCGATAGGAAAAAAATCTAAAAGGCACATTTACCCTCCAGGAAAGTGGTCTTCCGCCGCCAATGCTGGCAAGTATCTCTATCTATGGCGTATCAGTGAAACCGATTTGGATTTGAACTGGCATTATGGTTATGTGTTGCAGGGTGACATGGCGACGTGTGCTGGCACGTGGCTTCATCTGTGGAGCATCAATGGGACTGAGCTAGCCCGTGTAAACACATGTGTGGGGCGCGCAGATCGAATGCAGCAGATCCTCTGCGTCGCGTTCTCAACAGCCAATGAGTGGGATCCCCTTAATGTCGTCATCACAGGTTCTACTGATGGAGTAGTCCGGGTATGTTCTAAGGGTAAAGACGTAAGTGCCAGTAAAATTCTTGGGGGAAAAAAAATCGTTCTAAAACGTAGAATTTCGACCATCTGTAATTTTTCCCCCTATGAAACTAATTATTAATTTAATTTAATTTTTTTTCAATGATTGTATTTTGAGTTCTCAAATTTTTTTTCAATACTTGTATGAGTTCTCATGGGTTCCGGGTGAAAAATGGCTGACACCATTCTCCAAAATAGCACTAATTACATTTAATGTTCCTAGATGTGGTCCTTGGATTATGTACAAGTTCCTATAGAAGAAAAAACACCACCACCTGATGTAGCAGTAGAAGCTGTGAAAACCACAGAAACCGTTTCCGAAGCCAAACCTGAAGAGAAACCACCAGAACCCACTGAGGAACCGAAACAAGAACCGCCCGATGAAGTGGAGACCAGGAAAACTCGGATCCAAAGTCTGGTCCACCAGATGAGCCTGTCAGCTGAGTACAAAACCATCGAGGAGGGACCCATCGTTAAAAGCGGTTCAGAGAGCAGTTTGTCCGAAGATGACAAAAGTGGGGGAGGGAAGGAAGGGTGTGAGGAGGAGGAAAAGGAGAGGTGCAGTGGTAAAGAAGACGAAGATGATCAAGATGACGTGACTAATGAGCACAAGATGAAGACTGATGTTAGAAGACGCCTTGGGTGCGAGCGCTCCAAATCTGAGGAAACCGCTGAGTCCAACACTTTGCTAGATGAACCAAAGTTCAGCGTCTGGCGGCGGCCATCTTGTAAGGGGGATTTACATCGCCAAGAGGCGATACAACGGGAAAATCTTAAACTAGGTACGTACTCGGTGACGGAGAGGTGGACCCAACTCCGCTCCTAAAAACTTTAAGGTTTTATGTCAGGTTTACCCGTGTCGGTGCATACCTTTTACTATTTGAGGTAAGTAGGTGCTTTTATCTCGAAGTATTCTTTATTTGTATAATTTGTGACATTTCAGGGTCCAGTGAAGAGGCGACGGTGGTCCGCAGGCGGCGCAGCTCCGCAGCCAGAAATCCGGAGTTCCGCAAGAGCGAAGGATTCGCAAGCGTGCCAGATGACTCCAGCGTGGATGATACGGGTAAGCCCGCGCCTCACAGCCTTATAAGACTCCGAGAAGTAACTTCCATTGAATAGACCCTGAATGTGGTGTGGTTTCAGCGTCCGGGAGCGTAACGTCGCAGGACGAAGGGAGTCGCCTGCGGCCCAGCAAAAGTGACACGAGCCTCACCGACTCGTTTGTTGTGGTCGGCGCTCGGAATTCTCCCCTGTCAGCGCTACGGGAGGGATTTCAGTGGCAGCGGCAGCTTCTGTTCCGCAGCAAGCTCACCATGCACACAGCGTATGATCGCAAGGACAACGCCACGCCTGCCTCTATTACAGCCCTTGCTGTCTCCAAGTAAGATCCCTGTCTGTCCAAGTGGCATCCTTGTAACACCAAGTAAGATCCCTGTCTGTCCAAGTGGCATCCTTGTAACACCAAGTAAGATCCCTGTCTGTCCAAGTGGCATCCTTGTAACACCAAGTAAGGTCCCTCCAGTGTTCTTCTCTTGCCGACGTCATTGCGATGTTCCTGATATATTCGATACGGATAGGGTGTTCACCTGGAATTTCACTGGTAGCGGAGCGTTTATGTATCATGGCCCATGTTACAGGGAGCAGAGAAGTGTCCATGTGGGGGATGCTAGGGGCAGGGTGTTCACATGGAGTGTCGCTGAGCAGCCTGGCCGCAGCGTGGCTGATCACTGGCTGAAGGATGAGGGGGCGGAGTCTTGTCACGCCTGCGCAGTCAGGTTCAGCCTGTACGAGCGGAAGCATCATTGCCGCAACTGCGGGCAAGTCTTCTGCTCCAAGTAAGTGTGTACTGTTGCGGCCCTTTGAGTTTCTAGTGGGAAATCGACCGAAAATATTATGATCGTTTATCAATGCCTTGACGTGTATGGTTGTCTTATTGCGCATGCAAAAATCATGATTGTGTAATTCAAAAGTGGGTGAACACTTGTTTCACTACGCCTGCATAACCATGATTATGTAATCTGAAAGTGAGTGTGTATGTATTAAGTAGTGTACCTACACGTCGTATTTCACTACACCTTCAAAACTGTGACAATGGAATTCCGTATTGGGAGTACTCTTAGCTCTTAGTTGCCTCGGGCCACTGAGCTAATAACATTGAGCGGAGATGTTGAAGTGGCTGTCGGTGGTTCCAGATGCAGCAAGTTCGAGTCCGAGATCTCCCGGCTGCGCATCTTGAAGCCTGTCCGAGTGTGTCAGGGATGCTACAGCGCTCTCGCCCTCAGGCAGAAGTCCAGCCCCTCCTAGCCATTCTCCGTCCTGCCGAGCCTCTCGCTAGCGGGCTGGCGGGGTTGAGGCAGGCTCTCACAGGAACAGCAGCAAACGTAAGCAGGAGACCTACCGTTGCAATCAGGACGGAATCTATTAAGCCGGAATATACATTTGCTGTTTGTTTATATTTTTTCCCGGCCATTTTTTGAGGAAACATTGGATACTTAAATATAGTATGTATGTATGTCTTTTGAACGTCGGTAATTAACTGGATATGTTACCATTTCACGATAGAGTCGTTTTGGTCAGTTTGTTTATTGAAATGAAATAAATATTATATTTTAAAACATTTAATTACCTATCTAACAGTGTCCTCAAAAAATTGTCGAAAAAAAAAAACATTCACGAACAGGATTTTTTGGTAATCCGTTATTGCAACAAAAACAAAACCCTGGTAGGTTACTAATGGTCCAGTGACACACTACACACTCATGCTTTTCTTCATAATATTATAGTTTTTCTTATTTCAACTGGAAAGTTGTCAGAGAAGTGACCAATGACACGCCGACTTTACTCTTGTTATTCAATTATTTTCTGATTCAGCAGTTTGTCAAAACATAGCCAGTTCATTTCTGACGTTAAAAAGACGTATTACCTGAAATACCTATATTTCAGATCATTTAAATTTCCAACCGAGCAAAAAATGTACATTCCGTCTTCACCTAGGTATCTCTTTATTGCCTATTTTTACCCGTTAGGCATGAATTTACCAACGCTCAGTAACTTATTTTGAAATAATTGAGCTGCCCCTTTTAGTCTTCAGAAGTTGAATTTTGATTTGAAACTTTATAAAATGACGTATTTGCCATATTACGAAAGTGTTCTTGCTCGAAAAGTGCAGTTTTTTTCGTTTACAAGTCGAAAAGTCCTGGGTACCTACATATAACTTAAAAAACTTCCCGGTACAGTTTGTGCAGTTTTTCATTTATAAACATGAGCTGATGATAGTATGTCGCTATACAGTTTCTATTCTATTCTATTTATTTTGATAGGTAGATTATATTGTTTTATCCTCACTACAGAGTCATGTTTGTTGACGTTTTTTAAGGTCAATTTTTCTAAAGGAACTGTTGGATCATGTGCCCTGAAATGTACTGTGTACGTATGTAATGTATACGTAGGTAGGTAGGTAGGTACCTACTCTTTCAAATGTTGTGATTCTATGATGGAGTGATTTTTGTCAATAAAAGACTTGTCAAAAATTGCTCGGTCGTAAACTCACTTGGTACACATTTAGACGGAATATACATTTATTTTGTTGTTTGTTTCTTATGTTTTTTCCGACCATTTTTTTGCTGACACTGTCGGATATTTCAATACTTACGCTGAAATGTAGTTCTTTTTAAAGTAACTAAATACTACTTAAATGGCTATGTTGTGATTTTACGATCGAGCCAGTTTCGTTAGTTGAAAAGACGTGGCTAGCTATTGATATTTCAGAATATTTCAAAATCCAACAGTGTCATCAAAAAATGATCGGAAAAAACGTGAACAAATACCAAAATAAATGTACTACTTACGAACGTTAAGCGTTTCACTACAAATAATATTAAACTGTTTCCGCAGACGTAAAAAACGTCAATAAAGAGAATTGTGGAGTACCTTCAGCTTCAACTGCTCTGTCATGATCTGTTCCGTATCGATCTTTTGCTTTCATGTTTACTTTGTACCGTTGGTAAATTTTACGAATTCTAAATGATACTGATACGTACAGCGCCGCCAATGGCCGTGGCTGTTCTAAAAGCTAAACATAGTGTGCTTTTCAGAAGTGAAAAAAATGACTGCGAATAGCACACTACCTAATGTTCAGCTTCTACTGGAGAACGCATTTGATCATACGATAGAAATGGAGGTACAATTACCAGTATCGATAGTTTGTATGCTAGGTATACATTTTTGCAAAACGATTTTTGAAATAAAGGGTCCGACAATGGTCGCACTTGACTTTCTCGCAATTTTTACGCCAGCGGTATCGAAAATTTTGATTTCTTTTTTACGTAATTTATTTTTTTTTGACCAAAATTTTAACTTTTTCTAAAAAATATTTTGCCATACACTGGACAATAATTTTAGGCACCTACACACCGGATTTCAAACATATCCGTTAAATGGTGAAGTGTCGTTCGACGCGCAAAGTGCGTGTTTTCTATTTTCCATGTCACGGCCTTAATTTTCAAGTAATTGAAAATCTATTGAAAATGACCTTGAAGCATCTATCTGAGACCACTTTCACCAATTTTCAAGGAAATCTGTCGATTAGGGTTGTTGCAAATCCGTCTTAACCAATCAAAAACGTGATTTCCATTTTTGGAAAATTTTCCTACGATAATGCCAATATTGGCCATAGTTATTATGTTGGATAAAATTCGTTCGGTAAAACATCAAAATAGGTTAAAGTACACCTCCCTACCAATTTTTATTGAAATCGATCGAATAGTGCTACCGGAGTGACGACCAACGCGTTTGGGCCAAAACTGGGCCAAGTTATTGGCCCACCTCCATATGATTGTAAATGACCTAAAAGCATCTATTCAAAAACACTTTCGCAAATTTTCAAGGTTCCAACTTGATATACGTAGCTTCCAGCCCTTCTTAACTGTCAAAAAACACGATTTTTTGCCTTTTTTTGACCATAGCAGGCGCAATTTTTGAGTTATCAAAATTTGTCAAAAAACGGGTCCAGATATTTACATTAGGTACCTACATACCGAATTTGAGCAAAATCGGACGAACGGTGTGACGTCCAGTTGCGCGACAGAGTGACGTACGTACGTACGTACGTACGTACGTACGTACGTACGTACGTCGGACGGACATTTTTTAAAAACCACTTTTTTGGACTCGGGGGACCTCCAGGATCATGGGAAACCCAAAATCTCAAAATCGAAATTTTGCACGAAGACATAACTTTCTCAGCCCATGTATTACATACGGGCGAGAAAGTAAAAAGATGGTAGGTAAATAATTTTAATTTCAGATAAGGTGGTATCGTGGTATTATAGTAAAGATCTTGTGGACAAGGTGCAATTTTTTACGGAAGACAGCAGGAAATAGTTTCAACTGATAATGATCTATTTATAAAATGTACCTATGCGTTTAAATCGGTGTGTGTTTTAGTTTGATGTTAGGTTAGTTGGTTAGCTGGTTATCTTTAAGCCAAGTTTAAACAAAAGCAATATTTTCGTTCAATTAGTAGACCCCCATCGATTTTTATTTAAGCTGTTGCACTGTGTTTTGCCTTTTTTCGAAGTTTTTAATCTTAGCTGTAGCTATTTTGCGGTACATTCCAGATCGATGTTTTTTATGGTTTTAGTGAAATACTGATTTCAAGATTAGTGATAATATATTTCTAAATTGAACTAATCGGAAAAGTACTTTATAAATGCTGGATTACGAGCACACAGAAAAATAAATACTACCTTACCTATTTATAGAAATAGTAAATTAGGTAATAAATTCAGTATTTCCGAGAACAGTGATAATGCATAGTCGATGGACAATATCTTAAGGATACTCAACGTTATGTTTACGTTTTCAGTGTAAACTAACTACGCTGTCTCTTATACACTTCTCACACAAATTCTATTGTCAACTAGAGTAGAATGCAAACAAATTGTTACGAGTATTTCCAAGCAAACTGTCGCATTTTTTCGTTCTGAAATACAATCAGAAACTATCATTGTATTAGTGCTGTTTGTTTTGTAGCATCTTGGATATTTATAGATATGACGCATATGTGTTTTTAGTTGCAAAATTGTCCAAAATATCGAAATAGGAAAAGAAATATTATATTTCAGAACAAAAATACCTAACAGTTTACTGAGAAGGTAGGTAGTATCGTCATGTTTTTTTGGACAGTCACTCTTAAGAATCTCATTGTCAGTAATTGTGAATAGTTTGGAGATATCGGTAGAATAGATGAAGTTGTTGGTTATCGTGAGCATAATAATTATTGTGTAGAGTAGGTAAGTTAGAAAACCTGTAGCTCGGTCACGTTCTGTTTAGCTTACATACTAGGTGGCCTTTGTACAACTGTTTTATATGTGTTCCCTATACTTATACAAACAAATAACTAGATTGTATTCAAGTAGAACTACCTTATCGCTACTTTAGGCTTAGAACCTAGAATCAGCAGATTTGGACCCACATGACATAACTGGTGTCAGAAGCTCGCTTCAAATTTCTGTTAGCAAAATGAATAATTTTGATAGAATTGTCAGAGTTGTGATACCTAGCTCCATTTAGAGAGTAGATTACGACTGTAGATACAGTGCTGTTTGTTTACATTTATGAGGAGACTGCTCAACATAATAGGTACAACATAACATCATTATTTATGTTCAGAATAAGTAGATATTCGACAGTTTCCTCAAGAACATTTCATTAGCTGTTGAAAAAATGAACGACCTATATGTTGGTACAGCAAGCAGCATATTGTATCTAAGTAGGTACAGCAAGCAGCATATTGTATCTAAGTAGGTACAGCAAGCAGCATATTGTATCTAAGTAGGTACAGCAAGCAGCATATTGTATCTAAGTAGGTACAGCAAGCAGCATATTGTATCTAAGTAGGTACAGCAAGCAGCATATTGTATCTAAGTAGGTACAGCAAGCAGCATATTGTATCTAAGTAGGTACAGCAAGCAGCATATTGTATCTAAGTAGGTACAGCAAGCAGCATATTGTATCTAAGTAGGTACAGCAAGCAGCATATTGTATCTAAGTAGGTACAGCAAGCAGCATATTGTATCTAAGTAGGTACAGCAAGCAGCATATTGTATCTAAGTAGGTACAGCAAGCAGCATATTGTATCTAAGTAGGTACAGCAAGCAGCATATTGTATCTAAGTAGGTACAGCAAGCAGCATATTGTATCTAAGTAGGTACAGCAAGCAGCATATTGTATCTAAGTAGGTACAGCAAGCAGCATATTGTATCTAAGTAGGTACAGCAGAGCTGGTGCATCTCGTGTTCCAAATGGAAAATAACAATTCACTATCCCATCCACTAGGAGGTTTACTTCGGAAGTTTGGCGCCTGGCGTGAAGTCTCGAGTGTGTGGGCGCTGAAGGTGAACGTTTGCAACACCCTGTAGTGCCCGCACACTGTCAGCTTTATCTGAGAGCTGTTGACCGCTTGTCCGGCGCAGTGGCACCTCTCTGGTAACCCTCCTAGTGGTTATAGAGAGCGCAGTGTGTCTGGTAACCCTCCTAGTGGTTATAGAGAGCGCAGTGTGTCTGGTAACCCTCCTAGTGGTTATAGAGAGCGCAGTGTGTCTGGTAACCCTCCTAGTGGCAGCTAACGCGCACTCCTCAAACTGACACCATTTTTAGGATAAATGTAAGGCATTATTCACCTGTCCGTCGTTGCTCTACTATCGAAAATAGTTGAGTCTATTTTCAAGGCATGTTTTGATCTGATGGTTAATGAAAGCTTGTTTTTGCTTAATGTTTGTAAGATGTCGTCTAGTCAGGACCGCCTCTCGCCTCTAGCCTCACTGCTTGCATTTATAACTTTAGTTAACCATTTCGTAACCTAAAAGACTTTATTTTGTACCCATAGGTATCTAGAGTTTAGAGCGAGAAAGTGATATAACATGTGTGGGATCCTATATAATTTTCAAATGAACTGACACAGAGTAAATTTTAAATAAATATTAATATTTTATTTTGTTGGACAAACCTAAATTATTATTGTAGCAAGCAAATAATACACTATAGTTTTAAGCAATATATTATATACGGAGACGTATTTTGATGTTAACGTGTCTTATCATTTGAGTATTGATCGTGCGTAGATTCAGGGCCAACCTTACTTCACCTCTTGTGTCCTCATATTATGTGTCCTATGCTTAGCATGAATATACTGCCTTTCTCTTCAGCTAGAGCAGGGTGGTCTGGTGGTCTGCTAGGTGCTAGGTCACGCTCGACCGTTCCGTTGACTCCCTCAGCCGTTCATTCTTCAAGTTCGGAAGATCTCCTGCAGGATAACGATGTTGGTTAGCAGCTTCCAGTGGTAGTGTATATGCAGGTTAGCAGCCTCCGGTGTTGCCCAGGTTAAGCACAAGCTTGATAGCATGGCTGATCTGGTTGAGCTGCTTCTTCTCCTGCAGGATCACAGTGTTTGTGTATATGTGAGGCATGGTCAGCCCGAACATGACTGCTGACCCAATAGGCAGCTGCTCCTCAGGGCGAACTGTCAGCTTCACCACCACCTTGTTAGCTTTCCGCCATACCACGACGCTGAAACAAAAGTAAGCAATATGTTACACGCCGTGATTAGTGTGAGAAGGAAGGTGGCCGAGTGGTTGTCTTGTCAATGAGAGCCGCGTCACAACGGCTCCATCCTGATCCTATCCAAGCTATTCTGACCTCTGACATATTCAGCATCTCAAGTGGATTGAATATCAATCCGGTAATGGTTTGAAGCCCACCTAAAACTGTAGGTCCCCATCGTGTACTGACACTGGAAGCTGGTATTTAGTAGTGCTGCCAGCTGAGCATGGCGGATACTTCTTGAAATGGTCTATTGTTGAGCTTGTCCTGCCCACCCCTCTATTCCTACTATTGGGGGTGGAAAGGGAGGTCGACCTGACTCAGGTGAGAGAGGATGGAGACGGGATGAAGGGTGAACAGTGGGCGACAAGGGGGGAGGGTGAAACTTACTTCGGATCATCGTCGTAGTTGGGGGTGGAAGAATCAGGCGGTTCATCAAACTCAGCAGCATCATCCCTCCCCGGAAGACAGATCGCCGCTGACGGGAACTCTGCTGAGGCATTCAGGGTACAAGCCAACCCACGCACTGGTACACTCAAAAGCTCTGCCTTCCTATAACAAACATACACATCTGCTGATGCATTCAGGGTACAAGCCAACCCACGCACTGGTACACTCACTGGCTGTGGCTTGCTGTAACACAATGATATACTTCTGCCAAGGCGTTCAGGGTACAAGCCAACCCGCGCACTGGTACACTCACAAGCTCTGCCTTCCTATAACAAACATACACATCTGCTGATGCATTCAGGGTACAAGCCAACCCACGCACTGGTACACTCACTGGCTGTGGCTTGCTGTAACACAATGATATACTTCTGCCAAGGCGTTCAGGGTACAAGCCAACCCACGCACTGGTACACTCACTGGCTGTGGCTTGCTGTAACACAATGATATACTTCTGCCAAGGCGTTCAGGGTACAAGCCAACCCACGCACTGGTACACTCACTGGCTGTGCCTTGCTGTAACACACAGAGCCCCATCTGGGTCAGTTTCTGGGTATGCTCTTGTCTGATGCATTAGTTATAGACTCACGGCTCGCGAGCTGAATCATCGTAGGGCAGTAAGGACACGACGGTGGGATGTTGTGTAGGGTTGATGATGAGCAGCAGCAGCTCGGAGGGTTGTCCTGCCTTCAAAGGCTCCACTGTTTTAATTCGAACCTCAGGCACCAGATAGCTGAAAATAAACAGGGGATTAGATCCTAAAAGAGCCAGAGCCTGGTGGGATGTGGGATACAGGTTAACAAGTCGGGGCTCACAGCGTAATTTCACACTTTTATCCACCTTATTATCTCAAATAATATCAGTCACAGAACTGTTATCTTCACAACAATAATGTTATCTTACTAAGCAGAGAGCTGTATCTTGAACTTGGTACTGGTAGGCAGGAACTCTGGCTTGATGACGTTGTGTTCACAGCTACGGCACCGTAGTGACCGCTTTCCCGTCAGGTTTTTCCGAATGTACCGAACCGCTGTTGTATCTTCAGGTTCTGCTTCAGGCAGCCGGTGGCGCTGACGAAGAGTCGTCACTGAAACCAGAACGCACAAGAGCTCAGTAGCTGCAATGAAGCAAGAGGACTCGGAATGTAGTTCCGACCTTTGCACATTTTTCATGGCGAATCTTACCCCGGATGGGGGAGATATCGATTATGGGCGTGCTATAATGAAATCACCCCTTGTTCAGAGGTCACATTTGGGAACCTGTATCTGTATCCCTCTAGAACTTGGCCTTACTAAGGCTGCAGCTCTCAACTTGTTAACGTAAATGTGAATCTCTCACATAACTAACCTTTCGTGAGATCTGGGGGATTGGTGTAGATATCAACAGGTAAGTCATTGACCGGGTCAGTGGCGACACCTCGGGTCACTTTCATCTGTTTCAGCGACTCCTGGAGGTTATCCGAGCGGTAGGAGAGGCTTGGGGATCCTGACAATCCTGCCTTCTGCCGCACCATAGCCACGCTCATCCCCTACAATCACAAGCCACTATTATCAAGTATTCCGACAATCCTGCCAATTTTTTAGTGCAAACACATTGAATCTAAAATATGAGTTTCCAACTTAGCCCTTGGTCTGCTTACCGAAATGTGAGTGTAGGGACGCCTCGTAGGATGACTTTTTCGCTCTCTCGCCAGCCGATCATTGATGGACACAGCTTTATAATACTCCACCAGCTCGCTGATGACTTGCGCGTTTGGATTCTCTAGCTCCGGCCATTTATTTGCTGACGTGGTAGCGTCGGGCATTCCAATATCCCTAAACAGATTAAAATTTTGTGACCTCTTACGCAAGGGGTGAATTGGTGAGAACTGCACCATTCACACACTACAGTCGAGTTTTCCCCGAAGCGGTGCGGCCGCAATTCACCAAAAATCTCAACAAATCAGGACTAGATCCTGGGTTTAATTTCATTTATTTTTGCATTTATATTTGCATTTAATACAAACCTTGTGGACCAGCGGCAGAATAGGCAAGCCAGGTAGTAGGATTTGACAGACGCGCTGGTTTTGCCCTCCCCCTCAGGTTCAGGCTTGCCCTTCCCATGGAATATCCTCGTTGTCAAGTTACTCTGGCACAGGGGACACTGCAGGCAGTTGGAGCATCGATTCCCTTTCATCCAAGCGTCTGTCACGGGCAAGCTTTCAAGGCACGTCGGGCAGTGACGAGAATCGATCTGAAATCATCACCACAAGTTGGCGAGGTAGTTATACTACACTGCCCTCTCTGTGCCTCAACGTCTGGACCGGAGAGGCGAACGCCGCGTAGCCCTATTCACTAAACTCACTGAACCATCACCTATACTTATCCCATGAACCTCAAACACAGTGTGTATGTTGTGTACAATCTAGGATGTTGAAATGCATTGCACTAAAGGCCTTCAAAGGTTCGCTTCTCAGTGCTCAAAGACTTGAGTTCTTGTGCCAGGGTTACACGTACCGGTACAAGACTTGGTGTCATACCTACCCACCGAACCTGGCAACACACCCACCTCATGGAAAACGCAAAATTCGCAGCGCAGCAGGAAGCAATGTCTGCAAAAGTAAATCCTAGGTAGCGGCCTGAGTCTTCCACAGCTGCAGGTATAACTTACAACACTTTTACGCTCCAGAAAAGCCATTTAGAGCGAATACAATGACAGCTCTTTCACTCGAATTAAAATACAGGAGAGGAAAACAACAATGGCCGACTTATAACTGCCACAGATATTGAAAATTAAAAATAATTTTATGACTATTTTGCCTTTTCGCCGATTATTTTAGTTTAAAATAATAAAATATATAATTATTATAATTTAAATATATACTTTATTTTTTTGATCATATAAAATAAATTTTGAAGTTGTCGATAGGAAAGCAGAAGACGGTGAATCAAAAGGGCGGACATGCGTGTTTGTTTATGTTGTGACGGCTCCGAGTTGAATCGCGGAACGGCTTTTTGATAATTTTGTGTCCATTACCAGTAAATTCCTACTATTTCAACGTGTGCACCAATTAAGTCAAAGATATCTCTGTAAACCTGCCAAAATCTGACGAAATGGAGTGTAAAATTTCCGCAGTATTGATTATTTACTTGATGCGGCATTATGTTTTTCAAAACTGTCAACTCCAAAAATCCGGGCAATCCTTGTTTATCTGCTATTTAAAATAAGTCAGAGTGTTGTAACACTCCGGGAGTGGTAAATCGTTAAAAGGACGAAGCTCACAGAGGTGTGGGAGGTGATAAGAAAATGCGATAAACATTTTAAAGCTTGACTATCAGCAGATAAGCGCCCGTAGTGGAGCTTTAGCCTACTTTCTCTAGCGGCAGTCAAATTTTGGAAGACTGTAGCTTACCTTGTGATAACAACACGTGGAACCGAAGAAGACTGAGACTGGATCAGGGTTCTCTCTGGAGAAAGCACTTTTCTTAGTGTAAGGACGATGCATCTGGAAGCAAGCTGAGTTTTGGTGTGGTCAGTGTAGTTGTCGGCTGCTGGAGAGTCGGGAGGTCAGATTTGGTGTCATTTGCGTAAGGTTTAGTGTCTTGGTGCGATGTCGGCCAGGCTAGTGCTATTGGAAGGCGGATCGCCATGGGGATTCCGAATGACTGGAGGAAGTGACACTGGCTCCCTTCTACGCATATCCAGGGTAAGCGTAAAGCAATTTTTCCTGCCAAATCTAACTTACCCAGCACTGAATAGTACCTGGCCTTCACCGGTTGAGGAATGCTTGAGCTAGCATGAATGTAACCAGATGAGCCCCTTGTGTGCAGACCTCGCGGAAGGTGGCACCCTGGCCATTGTAGACCTAGACCTTATGAAACCAGTTCGCTTATCAGTGCACAGGCTGAGCAGGTACGGATAACAATAATTACTAATTGAAAGTAGTGATCGTACGTGACCTTGGTAGAGGTGGTACAGGTACCCATCTGAGCAGTTACCGGCTTTACTGATATGCCATTCATTGAGTTATGGCACATAGAAAAGCTATGAATAGGTATTAGGTACCTAGATCTCGCGTAGTATTCGCGCTAAGGATGTCGAAGGAACGTGCTTTGACTACCCATCAGTATTATATGCGGCATCTGCCTCATCAAACCATTCCGAGTATCATCATATCATCTACGAGGTTTAAATGATACTGGTGCGTGCACGGCCATTGGCGGCTCGAAAAGCTGAATAATATGCCATGGAAGCTGTCCAAAACGTAGTCAGAAGTTTCAACCCCTCTATCTACGAAGGGGGAAGAATTTTGGAACAAATTTAAGTGCTTACGTCACCGTATCAAGTTCCTATTTTCGTCTGATATACACATTGTTCAGATTTCATAGCATGCAACACGCTTATTCGCGAGAGTGTAGAGCAGTTGCTGAATACGCATCCAGTGTTGTTTGCCATGTTAACATTGCTTATGCTTGAGCTTACTCTCTACTCGACCATGACAAGTTGTTTGTTAGCTTTCTCCTTTCGCTGCCGGCCCTGCAAACCTCCACTTTACCTTTGTACAAATATTTAAATTTGGAAGTTGAATGTAAATTGACCTACTCGGCTACTCCGAACGTTCCTGTTCCTGTCAGCTGTTCCTGTACCTGTCAGCTGTACTTGTACCTGTTGCTGTTCCTGTCAGCTGTACTTGTACCTGTTGCTGTTCCTGTCAGCTGTTCCTGTACCTGTCAGCTGTACTTGTACCTGTTGCTGTTCCTGTCAGCTGTTCTTGTACCTGTTCCTGTCAGCTATTCCTGTTCCTGTCAGCTATTCCTGTTCCTGTCAGCTGTTCCTGTACCTGTCAGCTGTACTTGTACCTGTTGCTGTTCCTGTCAGCTGTTCTTGTACCTGCTCCTGTACCTGTTCCTATGTCAGCTGTTCCTGTTCCTGTCAGCTGTTCTTGTACCTGCTCCTGTACCTGTTCCTATGTCAGCTATTCCTGTTCCTGTCAGCTATTCCTGTTCCTGTCAGCTGTACCTGTTCCTGTCAGCTGTTCTCTGTTCACTTCTACGCGGAGTTGGACTTGGATATGCGATGTCATGATAATTTTCTCAAAACTATCAACACTATACATATCTATATGTATTGGACGGATATGCGTCAAAAAGTGGCATATTATGTGCAGTTATTGCCTACATGCGACCTGACCATGACCTGACTAGCTATTGTGTTTGGTTTGGTCATTTGTGATTGTGACCATGTTTTGAGGACATGTGATTTTATGATCGAATGATTTTTGTCAGTAACAGTGTCAAAAATTAATCGATCGTAAAATCACAACATAGCCAGTTAATTCGGGAGGATAAAAAACATATTATTATATCTCACAACATTTAGATATCTAACAGTGTCCTCAAAAAATGGTTGCATGCAAAAGACCAAACCAAACACAATAGTGAGGTCCATATTAAGTACACAGTACACCTACCTACATCATGTGCACATATGTACAAATAACAATACGATTGTGTTCTCACATTATAATTTAGAACAAATAAATATACTAAAGTTTCCTTATAAAGTAGGCATTAAAAAACGTAAGCACTGTGTGTTGAGCCTTAATCGACAGGCATTACCCTGGCTGCAGTCATAACCAATGGACAGGCATTACCCTGGCTGCAGTCATAACTAGGGTTCGGAATTATATTCCCTTAAAACCCTTAGAATATTCTCTTTCAAGCCCTTAAATATTCTCAATATATTCCCTAAAATTGCCTTAAATATTCCCTAAAATATTCTCCTAAAAATCGGAATTTGTTAGTTTCTTAAGGGCCACCATACATTCTCGACGAACTCCACCAAAGCCACTGTGCGAAAGTAAATATTCGACAAAACTAATGTTTACAAATTAGTGCTGCGGGAGACGGGTAATTGCAATATCGTATTGGTTGTGTTTATACTCTAAAAGCTAAACATAGTGTGCTATTCGAACGCGAAACGAACGAGTGAAAGTAGGACACTATGTTTAGCTTTTACAGGAGAAAAAGTAGAGAAATGGTGTTGAAATTACCCACTTCCGTAAGTGAAATAAAAAATGTCAACATGTAACATGGCGGCGGTAAATATTACAAACATTTATCAAGCTTTTCTACTAAATGTGACGATAAAATCATACTGTTTTAGTCTGAAACGTTACAAAAAAATATTTCGCGTGAGGTAGTGTTGTGTTTTCGCGATCTGTCAAAAAAACATGTGGACTGGTAGTTGACTGTTTAAAACCGCTCCTGTGGGCTTATTACTCCATTTCATGCAAAAATACAACACTACCTCACGACAAAGAGTCTCAGGTTTACATCCCCCTATAAACACTTTTCAATCGCCCAGTAACTTCGGAGTAGGGCTTGAAGTACGTAGCATTGCGAACCAAATACGTGTATTCCACCTTAAGTAAAAAAAAAAACGGACTTTGCTTTTTAAAACTTATTATATTGTACAACAATGAAATTTTCGATGTTTTTCGTGGTGAAGCGTAATCTAGCTTTACTCAATAGCTTTTTTAACTTGGAAAATAAATAAACTTAATCAACAAGCTACCACTTCAAGAGTCAGAATGCGAATGCGCCTTGTTGACAAGGGGTGGTTGAGGCGAGTTCTATTTTTAAACGTAACTGGACCTACCTGGTACGGCCAGCGTGCCTACCTACCCCAGACGGAGTTCATTGGCCGCACTTAAACCTAACATCCATGCCATGTCAGTGACAATGGCGTAATCTCATGTTAATTTCGCTACACTGACCTCTAACATTGCTTTTCACTTATCAATTTTTGTTTTTCTTGCACTCAGTTTGTTCAAAAACACCTAAATATTCCCAAAAACTACAAAAAGTCTTAAATATGCAAAAATATTCCCTTTCCCTCGAAATATATATTTATATTCCCTATAAAACTTGGTGGGTGGGGTCCATAGTTGCTGAAACACCTAAATACTAAAATTTGAAGTATTCGAAGCTAAGGAAAATAAAGGGTCCGACAACAGTCGCACTAAACTTTCTCGCCCCATGTGATTTTTTTTTTTTTTTTTTTTTTTTTGGATTTCTTTGAGATTTTTTTGCGGAAGTAATTTTTAAGCAATCCAAAATCGGTTGAAAATGACCCAAGAGCATCTATCCGAGATCACTCACGGGAATTTTTGACTGTTGCAGTATACTATGGTATACTGACTGTTTGAAATTTGGCGGGAACTTTCGACAGCTCACGAAGACAGGGGGTGTTGCGTATCACGAAGACAGGGGGTGTTGGTGTTGCGTATCAGGTCCGATCTGGGTGTTTCGGGTATAAGCCATAAGCAGGTACATAACTTAACATGCAGATAACTTGTTTTGGTTCTGTTTCTCTGTGAACTTGGGTTTCGACTGTCTGTTGTTGGTTATTATCAGAGGGTGTGCTGGTGAGATCGAGTTTCAAGTTTGATATGTCTCGTTCTCGTATGTTGGTATGTTGGTACTACGTCTGTGTCAGTCGAGTGCGATGCTCAAGTTCTGCAGGTTCCATGGAGGTCTCAGATCTTCCACTAAACTTTATAAGGAAAGTATTTTCAACTTTGGCAAAGTACACTTTGTTACGAGGGGTTAACCACTCGTTGGGAATCTCGTTGAGAATCATTGGAAATCTTAGGGAATCTTGGAATTTTTTTTGGAGTGGTTACCCCTTTGGGGTTCATCTTTCTATGAATATCGTTTGGAATCTTTGGAAATCTTTGTGGAATCTCAAGGAATCTCTGGAGTGGTTACCCCCTCGCTTTGTTAGCATATTTGATTCAGAATAGAAGTGTATCCTGATATTGGCTTGAGCGCATTTTAATTTGCTTGCAGGTAAACCCAGGGAGTAAAGCTGCTGAGGGCGGAGTGCGGGAGGGGGACGTCATTTGTGCCATCAATGGGCAGAGCACGAGCAGCATGAGCAACAGTGATGCGCACACCTCGCTGCGCACCTCAGGACGGACACTGTCCCTCAGCCTCAATGAGTAAGTAACATGTCCACCAATCTGCCGTTTTATTTTGACACTACGAGGTTCCAACTCCGGCGGTCCAAGAGTTTCCCTATAGGTCCCTGTTTAGGAGGCTTGGTAAACCATATTTTGAACACATAGCAGAGGTAACTAGTTGGTATCGGGAGTGCTCCCCATGGCTATACAACACACACCAGGGATTGAGCTGAATAAATTCTCCCAGATGATGACCATGCTGTGGAAAACTGCAGAGGGATTGGTTTGTTCGGGAGTGATCAGCTATGGGATCATCAGCACATGGAGTGCAGTGTCTGGGCACCTTCAGTACTCGTACATTTTACAGCGAGCAGGACTATTACAAGTATGTATGATAGCAGTACTACAATAGTTGCCGACAAGTGATGAAGCATCAGCAACAGCAACAGTGATAAAGATCGGGGGAGCCATCCCCTCCATCCCCTTCATCCCCTACACTCCCTAGAGGGTGGAGTTCATCTTTTGTTCGATTGGAGAAACTTGGTTTGGGGTCAAGAGAGTCAACGAGACTATTCAGGGGAGGCTACACCTACACAGGGCTCTTCTATACTCACCTACACTATTCTTCCTTTGTTTCCTTCATTTTGCTATCTCTCCCGTAATAATACCTATAGGTACATGGTCTGGGAAGTTATGTCATGGTGCAAAACTTCGATTGTCAGATTTTAGTTTTCCCAAGTCCAAAAAAGTGGTTTTTACAAAATTTCCGTCTTTATTCCGTCCTGCGTACGTCCGTACGTCACTCTGTCGCGCGCGCACAACTGATTTAGCTCCAGTTCGGTGTGTGGTTTGTATAGTAGGTTGCTGACGTCAATCATTAGAATAATTTTTCGGGAAATTTTGATAAATCAAAAATTGCGCCAGCTATCGTGAAAATACAAATATTAAGGCTGAATATACATTCGCTATTTTCGACTACATGTACTTGGTTCGCAATGCTAAGTACTTCAAGCCCTACTCCGAAGTTACAGGGCGAGTGGAAAGTGTTTATAGGGGGATGTAAACCTGAGACTCTTTGTCGTGAGGTAGTGTTGTATTTTTGCATGAAATGGAGTAATAAGCCCACAGGAGCGATTTTAAACAGTCAACTACCAGCCCACATGTTTTTTGACAGATCGCGAAAACACAACACTACCTCACGCGAAATATTTTTTTGTAACGATTCGGACTAAAACAGTATGATTTTATCGTCACATTTAGTAGAAAAGCTTGATAAATGTTTGTAATATTTACCGCCGCCATGTTACATGTTGACAATTTTTATTTCACTTACGGAAGTGGGTAATTTCAACAGCATTTCTCTACTTTTCTCCTGTAAATGCTAAACATAGTGTCCTACTTTTACTCGTTCGTTTCGCGTTCAAATAGCACACTATGTTTAGCTTTTAGAGTAGACACAGTCAATACGATATCGCAATTACCAGTCTCCGGTTGTACTAAAATGTAAACATTAGTTTTGTCGAATATTTACTTTCGCACAGTGGTTTTGGCGGAGTTCATCGAGAATGTATGGTGGCCGTTAAGGGGGTCCCAAATTTATTCGCCCGTAAGGAACTTCGAGGGCTGACTACATAGTGGAATTTCCGTTCGTGAAATATAGAGCCCTCAATTTTGAATTTTTTTCAGAAATGAGACCTGCTACAGTTTTCATTATTTTTATGTAGGACTTGGTGTAGTTATGGGCTGTGCAAACAGAAGCTTGAAATTTAAAAAAAACACTATATTTGTAGATATTTTTGAAATAATCAATTTTCTTCATTGGGGCTTCAGCGGCTGCATCGTGTGATGTAGACGTGTATAAATAAAGCTGTGGGTAAGCGAATGTATCCTGTAAACATATTATTCATTGATAAAAACTGTCAGCTGTACCATTCAACTTACGTACAAAATTAAATAAAAAATCTTTGGAAAAATTCCTGCGCGCAACAGTGGCATATGTGCCGTACCATACTTAGCTTATGGCCAGGTCACACGGCTCAGTTCGTTCTATCGCTCTGACGTCATTTATGATGCGCACCCTTAAGTCAAATATTTGGCCAATTTCGACCAAAACGTGTTAGCCGCAACTTCTGATTCCACTAGGTTTGGTCGATAGTTTTGGAAAGGCCCTTGTATAGGCACGGGCAGGGTGTGGTCACTTGCTCAGTTTCGGATGTATGGTTTTGCCTGTTCTGGACGGTCGGCTTCTTTCCTGTGCTTTCTATTAACTCCTGTAGGTACTCTACTCTCCCATTGTTTTGTCATATATTCTGCGTTAAAAACATTATTTCAGAACATTTAAATATCCAACAATGTCCTCTTAAATGGTCTGCAAGTAAACGATGAGTAGGTAAATGTATATTGTATTCTGTCTAAAGTCTCCCATATTATTTTTCCCTGTTTATCGATGTACGAAAATTTTGTATACCGATAGATACCTATAAGCCCATAATGAGTTGGTTCCTATCCTAGTAAAACACTGCAACTGTACGGGTACTTTGCTAATCCAAATAGTCCCGTGTCAGCTATTTCTGAAATGTGACATTTTCTGAATAGAAAACTTGACGGTTGAAGAAGTTGAAGTATTTGTGTTGTTTTCAGGGAAGGGTCTCCCAGGAGGCGTGGCAAATCAGCTGTTACTAAGACTGAAGGTGAGTAACTAACATACGAGTACGTCTATATAGGTAGTTGGTACATATGTTTAGGGTGGATAGGGGGGTTCATTTGGATGATATTTGACTTATCAATGGGTGTCCGGAAGTGAACACTTACCTATGTATGTGTTAGGAAGTGAACACTTACCTATGTATGTGTTAGGAAGTGAACACTTACCTATGTATGTGTTAGGAAGTGAACACTTACCTATGTATGTGTTAGGAAGTGAACACTTACCTATGTATGTGTTAGGAAGGTTCGAATTCATATGCGACGGCATATGCGGAGCCATTTTGACAGTAACGTTCAGTATTTTTGTTTTCAAATTCTTAAATAGCGTCTAAAAATAATTTTTAAAATCTAAATGTGTGGCCAAATTTCACTGAAATCGTCCAAACGGTAAGAATATAACAATAGTCACTACTTCGTGTCAATCACAGACAAACGAACAAACATGTTAACGTTTTAGGTCATAAAAAGGTAACTAACTGGGAACTAGGGGCTCAAAGTCTCAGAACAATTACCGAGCGATAAGAATTTAGTATAATAGAATGGGAGAGGAAGGCGCTAGCGCCAGAGGTTTTAGTGGTAAGCCAATGGGCAATGGCGCCGTAATCGTAATAAAAATGAAACGACATTTGCCGGAAGAATTTGATGTTTTCCTGCGCCGTGTCCCTGTGTTGTGTGTTGTGTGTTGGAACGTTATTGTAAGGGACGTGATTGACCTTTTCAAAGGTTGCACCGGCCATTGTTTTCACCGGCTGGAGGCACTCCACAGCTCCACAGTTCGATAACTTCAAACAGCCCTGTTGGCTTGCCTATACAGAATTAACGTATAACTTTCACATTAAGATGGTCTGGATTATCTCAATCGAAATCTTACCTGACCCTGGGGCTGCCCAGTTCTAGTTTGTACCTTGTCTGGGAGAAAACTGCAGCGTCGGGCGTGATAGTGACCAATTCACCCCCTTATGTAAAGAGGTGATGAAATGAAAGGTGGCACCCTGTACCCCGCTAGAACCTGGGGAAGGCTCCCCGAGGCCCCCTGAGGCCCCGAGACAAGATGCGTTGGTCCGTCACGACGGTTGGGCCGTGCCCTCAAGGCGGGCCCCTGTTGCCCCTGTGCCTATTCCCGCACTTCCTTACCTTCGTGCCGCCGTACCTTTCACGCAACCTTAATTTCATCATCAGTAATCGACCGACTTCCGTGGCCGCCGTTCTGTATATAAGGGTTCCTCTTCATCACGGTCCGCCCGACAGCATTTTTAACTCTGTTCTAAATGTTCCACCTCAGTTTTGGCGAAATTTTGAAAGGAAGTTGAGGTGATTGCCAAGCAATGAAGTTCCTAGGTTGTCCAACGAAATGCGCAGCAGGAATCGAACTTGACGACTCCCCGACCACGTCTCCCACCACTTCGCCCTCCGACGCGAACACTCTCCTGCTGAATCAAAGCAGGGCCCGCCCGCGAGGCTTCCTCAATGTCTTCCGTGCCTTGGCTGGGATCCCTTTCCGAAGGCCGCCCAGACCCGTTGTCCGGCCCGCGCAGGAGCGGCCTCCCCAGCAGTCCCGCATACCTATACGAGTGTACCCTGGTAGTCCTCGTAAGTTCGGTCCGAGAAGGATTCCTCCTGCGAAGCCGAAGAGGGTGAGCGCTGTTGGGGAGACGGTGAGCCCCAGCCCACTCAGGAAGCTGACCAAGATCAGCCCTGCCAGAACAAGGAAGAAGAGGAAGAAAGCTGACGTGCCGGTCGCTAAGGAAACTTCTTTTCTGACTACTATTGATGAGGAAACAAGTGGTGAGTTAACATGACATTGTTTTAATGTGACATGGGCGCGTCGTTTTCATTTACGATTTCCTCGGTCATTAAAAATGAGAAAGACCTGCTGCGTTTGTGAGTACCTATGATAGCGCTGAAAGCAGCTATTTCTATGTGTTTTGGTGGGAAGCAGAGTTGTGATTGTGGAGATGGGCCGGTGCCTCCCAACTGTCCGGCCCTTGACACCAAAATGTACAAACGGTAGTGAGTGTATAGTGTGTAGTCTGTATGGGCGAATGTTCCCAGACCACGCCTCAGTGTGGAATGTTCGCACCTTCCTGCCATTATTGTAGCATTAGCATTGTGCGTCCGCGAACCCCAGTACCTTTCACACCTAAAATTGCAAATCGGGGAAATATCATTTTTCGAATAAAAATTGGCCGTTGATGGTAAAAATGGTTCTTATAACATCCTGCACCTAACATTCAGCAACAGTGACGTCCCTTTAGTGTCAGCTAAAATAACGTAATATTTTCATTGCTTGGCTGTCGGCACAGTGCTTTTTGTTGACTTTGTCCAATTTCCGAAGGAGGAAGTTTTTGTACCTCCCACGGTGGTGTAGGGTGCTCAGAAAGTCGGAAAATGCAAGAAACGCAACAATTTAATATATTCAGCATAGCAGTTTGCAGGTTCATTTGATTAGAAATTTGGCGCCCAACGTGGGGCTGCTTCTGTAACACCCTTAGTCACACACTACCGAGATTTTCAACCCGGTGACCTCGATGGTGGGTGTTGAGTTGGTTGGTTGTGCCGTTGTTGCATGCAGTGAGAATAGGAAGGGTGGGTCCCATCCAACAGGAAGAGGTGCTCCCTGACGTCACGGCCCCTATGTAGGATACTCATCAGAAGCTACTCACTCTGGAGTCTACACCATGGAGGCTGTACTACATTATGGAGAAGCCACTCGCTCCGGACCATGGAGGTTGCAGTAAAATATGGAGATACTTGAGTTACGATAGGTTTTTTCAAAACTCCTTAAAAACGTCACTGAGTTGTGATTAAAGACAGGTGCCTACCAAATTTCATCAAAACGTATGAAGGATGAAAGCGCTAGAGCGTGAAGGGTGGACGGACAGGCATCTTGTAACATCTTGGACCTGTCACGTTCTAATAAGGTCGTGTGTGCTCAGATTTCATTGAAGAGAAAAAGTAGTGATTTAACAATAATCTGGAGGAAGTAGCTTTCCGAAACGTCTATATCGATTCGAGTAGCTTCCGGCGTTTTTGAGAAGGAGGAAAGTAAATGTGAAAATGTCCCTCACAATACTTTCGAGCCACAGTTGCGTTGGCTAGTGAGAATTAGGGTGTACTGTTTTCGGAAAGGCATGAATTGTAGAGTTGTGGTCTCGGTGCGGCCCTGAGGCGGTCAAGCCCACTTAGCAGCCGGATGGTGATGTTACTCATATGCAGTAGAACACAGAACTCGCTTGTTTCACTCTTCAACTGTTGCACTTGTTGAGAGAGGCTAGCCCTACAGCGACAGCGACAACGGCAGCGGCACTGCACTAATCTGGTTGTTGCCCTTTAAGGGTCATCATCATAATATCATCACACCCTGCGCTTCGTTATTGTTTCATAATGACATCTTTTCATGAACACTTTGGATATTATTTGTTCTCTAATATAATAATATGAATATAATAAACAAATGCCTCTGAACAAATTTTTAGTTTTTGCTTCGGTAGAGGCAGGAACGGGAAATGGCTTCCCACTCTAGTTGTCTAAGGTTTGGTCGGCAAATTAAGGTATGTGGTCCAATTTGGCAGTTGTAAAGAGGCTCGGTCTCAGTATAAATACGTAGCATGTAATGGTATTTAGGGTGTAGTCTCCATGCCATCCACTATACACACTATACAGCGGCAACGTGACGCCTCACCGCTCTGCTAGCCTGCTGCAGGGCCACCATGCCACAGGACCGGCTCAAGCATTTCATGGCTCGGGGGCAGGTTCTAGTACCAACTTGTCGAGATATTTCTTGGTGAAGCTATTCCGCCCCTGGGCCTACCCCCTAGTGTACAGAGCTCACAAAAGGTGGCACCCTGTATCCCTGGCCCTTCTAGGTCTTTAGCGCGATGGAGTTTCTCCATGTTATCGCTCGGTACTTGGCATCACACTATACTGAATCTTCGTGACTCTGACCCAGTAGGGAAGCGTTCGAAATCTGGAAAGCACAAACGTCATAATAAAGTGTGAGAAAGCAAAGTGCAGCCAGTTTTTATCTCGATGGCATGTGTGGGCTGTGCGTGAGAACGGGAAGCAGCTCCAGCAGCCAGCAGCACACGTGATGGCTACCACAGAACCTCCTGATAAGCTCAGTATAGGTGTAGAGTGACTAGTATCACGCTCCAGCAGCGGATAGAATGGCTATCAATAGCACAGTGTATATGTGTACGTAGAGACAGATACATAGTAATGCGGGCATAGTGAGTGTAGTGGGTTAGTGTTGATAGAGCCGGCGCGTCGTGTAGTACAATAGTGTGCTCGTGCACTTGTGTTGAGAGTGACGCTATTCAGTCATAGGTAAATACCTTGTGGCCCTTACCGTACATAGAAACTGTAAGTAATCATGTTAGGTGATAGTCAGTCTCGTAATCTAGAATCAAAAGACCCGTCTACGCTCTACAAATGAAAAAAATATAATTGAGTGAACTAATAAATATCGTGAATAACTATATATAAAAGACTATCAAATGAGGTACCAGTTTTAAATAGGGCGCCAATGCGTTATTATGAAACGAGACTAAGCCTAACGCATAAAACCTATTCTCAACACTCGTTTACAAGTATATTAACCATTTGTTACTCCTTCATAAACTAAGGAAAACACTTTGTCTCAATACAATCAACCAGTATTCTTTAACTAAAAAGTATATCAACCATGTGTCAATCCATCAAAAAAATATGGAGAGCCCTTTGGCTTAATACAATCAAAACAATATAACAAGATACCTTAGCTGTAAAATTTTTGCCCAACTTGAGGGGCTCAGCATGTCCAGAAGCCCGTAGGAGAAACGTCAGAAACATACGCCTATCCTTAGAGTAGGTTTTCAACCAGACTGCGGTTGCCGGGACTACCAAGTAGTCAGTGAATTAATTTATACAGTAACCAGCTTAACTAAACTGACTTACAGTACGTAGAGCTTCGACGGGAGGTTTAGGTTTGCTTTTTTTTTTGTTCAGAGGGTCACGTGAGGTAGAGTAGGTACTTGGTGGAGATTACATGGAGGGTGGGAGTTGGGCCGAGGGCCCCGAAAAGGATCTACTCCAGCATCATGCCCGCATTCCTCCAAATCCCTATTAAGAAAAAAACCCGTTAACAGAAAATTACCTACCTGGTACTTTCCTACCTACGATGCACACCCAGAGTCAACCATGTCTTCCCATAGTTACTCAGATTATTATAATAGTTTGATTGTCCGTCAAAGTTCCCCCTTTGACGGTATGTTTTTATCTTGCCTTAATCCTATTGGTCCTACATAGTTCAATTTATAGCAGCTTCCTACGTAAGTACCCCAGTACTTACAATGGTCTTCATCGAGGAACATAGAAAAATCCATTGTGTGATCCGTTTTCCCATGAATATGAATATATAGATAATTGTTTTTGTGAAAATCGTCTTCCCAAGTCAGCTTGTCCACAACCAGTTTGGAACCTGTCTCAGCCAGCTCCTTTCTTCTCTTCTTCGTGTCGCAATTATATGGTCATAGATTAAGTTTTAACCATTATTTTATAATCCTGATATAACCTTTATTTATTTATATGTTTTCCCCTTTTAATTTATATCCAGGCTCGAGTTTTTGTTTTGGCGGGAATTTTCGTCTAACGAAAACTTCCCAGTTCTTGCCAGTCTGTAAGGAGATAACTCCTTACAATACCTTCCTTCTTCCCAGTCGTCCTCAGCTTGTGACTGGAGAATCCAGGAGAGCGTCCGCTGTGTTCGCGTCCAGTTCAGCCGGCCTCAAATATTGTATGTGCCAAGTCCCGGCTTCCTTTCCCTTTAAATCCTTCAGCTTGACTTGCGAGTTGCTGACGCATTCGGAAACAACATATGGTCCTCGATATTTTGGGGCAAGTTGGGAGGTCTGTCCTTGAGCCGCATTGCTCTGCACGAAGTTCTTCCTCCAAACAAGGTGTCCTACCCCATATTGGGTCCGGCTTCGCCTCAAATTATAGGTCTTTTGTTGACTAAGTTTGGCTTTTTCGATCGCTCTCTCAGCCTTCCAATAGATCGCCTGTCGTTCTTGAAGTAGCTGGTCGAGATGAGACGATGGGTCAAACGGCGAGTTCGCTGCGAGCGCCGTAGTAGGATGCGGATCGAACAGCGGTCGCAGCTTCCTTCCATACAGCAATATATCCGGTGAGAAACTGGTGGTACTGGATTCGGCTGTGCGTAGCGCGTACTCTATGTAGGGTAGGTACTTGTCCCAGGTCTTGTGGTTTCCACTGCAGAAAATTGATAGCGCCTGCTTTATCACTCCATTAGTTTTCTCAACCTGTCCGTTTTGAGTAGGCGTGTATGGAGGGGTAAGGTGATGTTGGATGCTTCTTGTCTTGCAGTACTCACTCCATTCGGTACTGATAAAACAAGGACCTCCATCGGACAGCATTACTTCAGGATACCCATGATTAGGGAAAAGCTGCTTCTCCAGCACTCCCGTCACTGCCTTGGTGGTGGCTGCCTTCAACGGTTGAGCGATCGGCCACTTCGTTGCGTAGTCCACCAGTGTCAGTATATACTTGTTCCCGTTTGCCGTTCTAGGTAGTGGCCCAATCAAATCGATTCCCACGCATGCGAACGGCGCCAGAGGTCCAAGATGCAAGGTCATTTCCCCAGCTGGTTTCTGCAACAGTGGCTTGTGAGTCTGGCACTTGACGCATTGCCTGACAAACTGCCGAACGTCCTGCAGGAGGTTCGGCCAATAGTACCGCCCAGCAATCTTCTTATATGTTTTCTGGATCCCGAGGTGCGCCGCGGCTGGAGTCGAGTGGAATTCGCTCATTATTTCCTTCCGGTACTCCACTGGGACAAGAATTTTTATTTCATCTTTCTTTGTAGTAGGATCACGAATGGTCTTGAATATTAAATCCTCTTCCACTCGAAACGCCGGATAAGCCGTTGGAGAATTTTTGACCTTTTCCCGCAGCCCAGTGTACCAACTATCCTGGGTCTTGCTCAAATCTACTGCCGTCATGTACAGTTCGTGCACCTTCGGCTGCTCGTGGTCCTCCTCCAGCGTCTCGTAGGGATTCCGGCTGAGCAAATCCGGAACGGCGTGGATCTTTCCCGCCACGTGGCGGTATTCGAAACCGTACTGTGACAGGCGGAGCAGCCATCGAGCCAGACGCCCGGTCGGGTCCTTAATGTTGTACAACCACTGGAGTGACGCGTGATCGGTGTACACTGTACAGGCATGCCCTAAAATGTAGTGCCGCCAACGGTCTGCACACCACAAAACTGCCAGCGCCTCCCGTTCCAACGTGCTAAAATTTCGTTCGGCCGCCGTCAGACTTCTGGACGCATATGCCACCACTGCCGGTACGCCGTCATAACGTTGAATTAAGGCCCCAGAAACAGCTACACCACTAGCGTCCGTATGTAGCTCGAAGGGTCGGTTATATTCTGGAGTCCGAACAACGGCATCACTGCATAGCGCTTCTTTGAGATCTTCGAACGATTTGTTGGTTTCAGGCGTCCAGGCGATGACCGCCCCTTTCTTCAACATAGCTTGCAGTGGAACCATTTGGTCAGCCAAACTTGGAACAAATCGCCGGAACCAGTTGACTGCTCCCAGGAATGACCGAAGTTGACGTTGAGTGGTAGGTCTCGAGAGTGCTCGTACCGCAAGAAGCCTGTTCGGATCGGGCCGAATCGTTCCCTGTCCCACGATGTGTCCCAGATACAACACGTAATCATGCGCGAAGTTGCACTTAGCCCAGCTCAATCTCAGGTTAGCCTCTCGCAGCAGGCCAAGCACTAAGTTTAGGTCTCGTACGTGAGCGTCGAAAGACTGTGAGAAGATAAGCACATCATCGAGGTAAACTACACAGCATTGGTGTAGTGCAGGCTGTAAAATCTTCTCTATAACTGATGTCCAAAACGCTGGGAGATGCAGCAGACCCAACGGGGAACGCTGGAACGTGAAATGACCCTTCCCCTGTACGCTAAACGCAAGGAATCGCTGACTTTCTGGATCTACAGGCAGGGAGAAATACGCGTCTTTGACGTCGACGGTGGATACCCATTTCGCGTCCCTGATGGAGTCCAGGACCTCCATCACACCCGGTATCGGGTATTGTTCAGCTTCTAACCTCTTATTTACTTCGCGGTAGTCCACAATTAACCTGACCTTCTTCTTCTCTTTATTCAGATGGACGAACACGGGCGAGTTGTAGGCTGAACGACTTTCAGAGATAATTCCCTCCTGAAGTAAACGGTCTACCTCTTCATGTGCCAAAGCTTGCATGGCCGGTGACAGCCGTAGGTATCTTGCTCGAACTGGCGGGAACTCCGGGTTCATCTTTAGTTTCAGGCAGTCTCGATCTGTGCGACCTGTTGCCGTCCGGAACTTATCCAGCCAATGGCCTATTAGGCCCCTCATCTCCATTTCCCCCTCCGCAGACAGATCAGGATGAGACAAAGAAAAATCATCCGGAGTAACCTCCCGCTGTGGTGCGTCGTAATCCAGTGGATCGCCATCTTCTTCAAGGTCCAGGAGGTCAATAGCAAACGAAGCCAACTTCACTGTGGGAATGATCTCCGGAACCTCGTCAGCGGTCTTGCGGACGGCGAACGTCCCGCGTGCTCCGTCAATGATCCCATTCAGCGCCCGGACGGTGTTCCAACCCAAAATAAATGGATACGGGAGTTGTTTCGCCAAATAAACTGCGTGTCTGACCTTGACCGCGCCACATTCTATGTCCGGGTAAGAAATTCCGACGATCTCCGACAAGCTGCCATTTGCCACCTCGGCGTGAGCGGTATGTGGGACAACAGTAACCTTCCTATCCAATAGGGTGTCAAAGAAAAAACTCTGCATAACGCTGTGTGTGCAGCCGGTATCAATAAGCGCCGGTACCCTCATGCCCGCCACCAAAATGTGACAAAATAACCGCTCCGAAGGTGCTACAGCTGATAAACGAATGATCGGAACAATTTTCATCCCCTCCACTGGTGAAGAACGCGTGACTATGTCCGCCACATCCTGATTGTTCAGCACCAACAAGGCGTCCGGTATGATGTGGCCTTCCACAACAGTGGGAGAGGACATCCCCTCCCCGTCGCCGACTAGTTTTTTGGAGATGGGCTGACCAATTGCACGTGGAGATCCTTAAGCAGTCGCAATAGTTCTGCCAGAACCTCAGCCTGCTGAGGTGGTGCGTTGTTGGAACTCGTTGCAGACCCAGGACGCTGAGTAAGCGACGGACGCGTATATCGTGCGCGGCAGCATAAATTCGTTGAAACGTCTTTCTTCCCACAGAACGAGCAAAATAACCCCTTCGGGCGGGAGCAATCTCGGTGGAAGTGGCCGGGACGATCACAATTAAAACAGTTCGGTGACACTGCCGCAACCTCTAATGTGGCCAACTTCGTGCCCCCTCTCCCCAACGCTGGGTCTCCAAAATCAGCATGTTGCAAGACGGATGGGGCCGGCGGCGTGTAACGCGCAACTGCAGCCAAGCTAGTTTCCAATGCTAAACAACTTTGCTCTAGCTGGAACATGGTCTCGAACTGGTACAACGCTAGCGGTTGTTGAAAAGCTGGATGCAGGTTCTGACGTGCCACATTCAGCAGCACCCCCTCTTCGAACGGCACCGACAATTGGCTGTTAATGTCCTGCAAGGTTGCGAGAAAATGAACAGGTCGCTCCCCCTCCTGTTGTCGCCGCTCAAACAGGAGCTTCTGTAGGACGGCATCGGGGTCCCGACGCACGTACACCTCCTGGAAGCTCTGACGGAAGTGCTCCCACGACAACCACGTGCTCGCATGCGTACGGTACCAGCGCTCCGCGGAACCCTCCAACAGGTCAGAAACGGCCAACAGCAAATCCCGAGCATCCAGCTCGCTAATCGCCGCCAACGCGTCCAGCTTGCGAAGAAACAGTCGCCCACTGTCTCCCTGTTCACCCCCAAACGATATCTTCCGCAAACGTGCCTCTTTAAGAAATCCCGCAACAGCCTTCCCGTTGGCCGCACGCTGCGGGTGCAGCCCCCGAGCCGCTGCACCTCCTTGCATCTCCTGCACTCGTTGAGTGAGCGACTGAACCTGCTGGAGCAGCACCGCCACCTCCCCGACGCCTGCCCCCCCGTCCAACGGGGTTCGTGGAAGTCGCGAACCTGTACTATAAGCAGAGGCCTCCAGCCGTTTCAGCGGCTGAGGCCGGCCATCTCTCCCAGATCCTCCGGCCAACGGAATGGCATGTGTGCCTGTCCCAGCCGGGAAGCGGAAACCCCCGGAGTAGGCCTCCTTACAACTCCTTACAAAACTTATCACTTATCACATATATTTGTCTTCCCCGAAAATAGCTTGTCGTTAAAAATGCACTTGTTAATATTACGATAAGGGTGCTACCCGCGCTACCGGTAACATCATCGGGAGGATAACGCTATATTGAACATTTAGGGGGTTGTATAGTAGACTTTAGGGCGCCCGCTATCTCCAATGGAAAAATATTGTATTATTTTCATTGCGTTAGGGCGCCTGTGCCTGTGCCTGTGGTATTTGTGATGATTGCGAATGTTTTGTTGTTGCAGGTACGACAGGATCGCTGTCTAATGGAGTACCGAAGGACAACTCTTCCATCCCGCAGCCTCTGACTGAGAAAGCTGAGCCTGAACCTGACCAGCACCCACCCTCTGCCTCACACAACGGTAAGTTTTGTAGAAGGACTTGCGAACAGCGTTTGATAGGGTAAAACAAAAACTTATTATTTAGCTGTCGGAGAGAAGATGGCTTCTGTTTGTTGATGTTTTTAACGACACGTTGCTATTTGTTCTCAAATGCCTACATTGTTTGGTGATAACCAGGGGGCGGATCGACATGCACTAAAAATCGACGAAATATGCATGCAACATGCAGTAAAAAATACTCGATATATATGCAGTTAAACATGCAGTTAAAAATGCAATCTCCCCTATATACTTAGGTAGACAATTTTTTTTTTTTTTTTTTTTTTTTTTTTTTTTTAAATTGGATGCCTTGATCGCTTGAAAGAGGCCCTCCTATGACTTAAGTTCCCGCTTATGTGGAAAGGGCTAGGCATCACAATGAATGAATCAGAAAGAGTTGACGATTTTTTTTTTTTTTTTTACGCGTGACGTAGAGAGAACATATGCGGCGATGAGTTGGCTTGTTAGATGTTTTTGGCCGAAGCCAGTTTAGTAGTGGGCCGAAGCCAATAAGTACATCCATGTCGGAAGCGGAATTTTTTTTCGTTCAGCCGGGATTCGAACCCGGACCTCTCAGGACACTTAGCAGACCCCTTGGCCACTCGGCCACTGAGAGGCACAAAAAAATAATTAATACACTTAAATGTGCGCGCTGACCACGGCTGGTGAAGGCGGAATGAGTACCTAAGGGACCTAAGCCAAAACCGTAGGATCCCCTACCTTACCACCCCTACTTAACAATATACAAAATCATATACTGGTTTCTCCATAAGTTAAGAATAGTGCTGATATCCATATTAATTGTACCTTGCCACCCCGTTCGACCCGAGTCGATGACCTCGGCGATGGCCAGTCTCGGAAACAAGACAAATACCTGTACCCAGTAATCCCAAAATAGAATCCTTATCTTGTAAATTTCGACCAACATGCTCGGGGTTTACGCAATTAACAGAAGTGCCTATTTTGTGGACATAAATATTTCTCCGATTATAGGAAATTAACTTGAGTCAGTCAGATATGCATAAATATGCGGTTAAAACCTAGTACATGCACTTATTGAAAAAAATCCCGAAACATGCAAAATATGCACTAAAGATTTTGGTATTTTTTGGCTCTACAGGCTTTAAAACGTGTAAATACGAAGTCTACATGTGATTAAAGCTAAAATAAATAAAGGGTTCGACAATGGTCGCACTTGACTTTCTCGCAATTTTTATCGAAAATTTTGATTTTTTTTACGTGAATAATTTTTTTTTTGTCAGAATTTTAACTTTTTTTAAAAAGTATTTTGCCACACAATGGATGATACTTTAAGGCACCTGCATAACGAATTTCAAACATATCCGTCAAACAGTGAAGTGTCGCTCGACGCGCAAAGTATATGTTTTCTATTTTGCATGCCACCGTCTTAATTTTTAAGTAAATGAATAACTATTGAAAATGCCATTGAAGCATCTATCTGAGACCACTTTCACCAATTTTCAAGAAAATCCGCCGATTAGTGTTGTTGCAAATCCGTTTTAACCAATCAAAAACGTGATTTCCATTTTTGGAAAATGTTTCCTACGATAATGCCAATATTGGCCCAAATTTTTGGCCCATCTCAAAAAGAATAAAAATGATCCTGTAGCATCTATTTGGGAACACTATTGCGAAATTAAAAGGATCTAACTTTATAACTGTAGTGCCAAATCCGTCTTGACCAATCAAAAACGAGATTCTAGTTTTTTTTCCTATTTTTGACTTTATTTTGCCTATATTGGCCGCAATTTTGAATTTATTGAATATTTCTTCGACAAACCTTTAAGTAATGTTATTAAGCACAAGTTTGTGGATTTTTGTGAAATTCCGGCTAATACTGTTCATGGGGCCAAGATTTTCACGTATGGGCCAATTTTGGCCCAAATATTTGGCCCATCTCCAAAACAATAAAAATGTTCCTGGAGCATCTATCTGGGAACACGACTACAAAATTTGAAGGTTCTAACTTTATTACCGTACCGTGAAATGCGTCTTGAGTAGACAAAAACACGATTTTGAATTTTTTTTGACACTTTTTTGACAATAGTGGGCGCAATTTTTGAGTAATCAAAATTATATTAAAAATGTATCTCGGAACTGATTTTAGACATCTATATTCCAAATTTGAGCCAAATCGGTAGACTGGTGTGACCTGTAGCCGCGCTACAGACAAACGGACGGACGGACGTACGTACGTACGTACGTACGTACGTACGTACGTCGGACGGACATGACCTAAAAACCACTTTTTTGGTATCTAGGACCTCTGAAACGCCTTTTGCAATGAAAATCTCAAAATCGAAATTTCGCACGATAACATAACTTTCTCAGCCCATGTATTACATACGGGCGAGAAAGTAAAAACATGCAAATATGCAAAATCCGCCCCCTGGTGATAACTGTCAATAAAAGCTGAGTTGATTCAAAAGAGACATATTTCAGAACAAATAAATCCAACACTTTTCCCACCTGTGCAAAACGTCAAAAAACAACATTGTCTTGGTTGAATTTTTCATTTTTGGCCTTATTTCGTTATTTTGTTCGATGGAAAGAGTGCATGTGTTTGACCAGTACTTTACCAAAGGTTAGTAAAGTTAGTCAATTTATCTTCCCCAAAAAGTAACCGAAAACTTTATCTTGCTGTTAAAAGTGTTCTAACTAACGATAAGGGTGCTATCAGGAGGGCAACGCTAACGCTATAGCGAACTTTTAGGAGGCACTATTGTAGACTTTAGTACATTCTGGACGCAGATTCCCCAATTTCTTGATAATTGTTTCGATTTGATCTGTATTGCCATTTCCCTGGCCTACTATCTCAGTTTCTGTAGGGAAAAACGAGAATGATCTCGAAAACTACTGCAGCGTACTGGGAAATAGGGGAATCTGTGTGGGTAGTTTGCTAACGCATATTCATATCATGACTTAGGTATTATTGTTGACAGCTCGCTGCTCTGTTCAGTGTTTTGCCGCAATCCTTGTGCATCGTTTTGCAATCAAATCTTTCTAACGAAACTTTTGCATGTTTCTTGATATTTTTTGTTCTAAAACATAATATTTTTGACCCTAAATTTGAGATATTTGAGGTATGCTGTTTGTTGACGTTTTTTAATGACCTGAGTAAATTTTTTTGGATATTAACTTTTGTTCTGAAATATAAGACCTCTATTTAATGTCAGAAACTAGAATAATATCATGTGAGGATCAGTAAAAACATTTGTGATTCAGGCTTAAATATCAGTTGAGTGGTGTCTGACGTTAAAACTCCTCCAGTATTTTGTTCTGCAAGACGGGGTTAAATAGCGAGTTAAATAGCATTCTCGTGCCTTCCATTTTTCCCCATTAAAAGGAGAATAAGCCGTGTTACTACTTTTAGTGCGATGTCATGCACTTTACACGGGTAATGATTGTCCCCATGATCTTTATGATCCTTGTGAGTAATGATAATGATTCATTGCAAGCGGCTTCTGTGTGTGAGTGTGACCAATGCCGGTTACAAGTTACAACTGTCATTATCATTTTATTGCTCGTTTTTGAACTCATCCTGAGGCAGAATTGTGAGCGTGTGGGTGCGCATAAACTCTGGCTACTTACTTATCTTCTTCTACTTCTTGTTTTCTGTACCGTACCGTGTACATTACTTACCTACACCAAAATAGCGGCCGTTACTACCCCCTGAACCTGCCATGGAGACATGTCATGTTTATTAGTGTTCACGTGAATCAAAACAGAACACTTTTTTCTCACATTATCATAGAAACTAACCTCCTTATCGAAATAAAAACATATAAAGTCATTAGTCAATTCTTTTCAGAACATGAAGTATTTCGATAAGGAGGTTAGTTTCTAGGTTAAAGGGAGAATAGTGGTTGGTTTTGGTTGAGGTGAATAGAAACAAACATGACCTCTCCCCATGACCTCTCCCCATGACCTCTCCCCATGTCCTCTCCCCATGTCCTCTCCCCATGTCCTCTCCCCATGACCTCTCCCCATGACCTCTCCCCATGACCTCTCCCCATGTCCTCTCCCCATGACCTCTCCCCATGACCTCTCCCCATGACCTCTCCCCATGACCTCTCCCCATGTCCTCTCCCCATGTCCTCTCCCCATGTCCTCTCCCCATGACCTCTCCCCATGACCTCTCCCCATGTCCTCTCCCCATGACCTCTCCCCATGTCCTCTCCCCATGACCTCTCCCCATGTCCTCTCCCCATGACCTCTCCCCATGTCCTCTCCCCATGACCTCTCCCCATGACCTCTCCCCATGTCCTCTCCCCATGTCCTCTCCCCATGTCCTCTCCCCATGTCCTCTCCCCATGTCCTCTCCCCATGTCCTCTCCCCATGTCCTCTTAAGATAACGGGGAAACCCCTCAGATTTGTACCCTATTAAGCTTTCAGTGTTTTTCCTTCCCTAACAAGTAAGGTGTTCTGTGAAGCTTGTGAGTTGCCTTTGGTACCTAGGTATTTGTTGTGAGTTGTCCTAGGTACCTAGGTATTTGATGTGAGTTGCTCTAGGTACCTAGGTATTTGGTGTGAGTTGTCCTAGGTACTTAGGTATTTGGTGTGAGTTTTCCTATAGGTACCTAGGTATTTGGTGTGAGTTGTCCTAGGTACCTAGGTATTTGGTGTGATTTGTCCTAGGTACCTAGGTATTTGGTGTGAGTTGTCCTAGGTACCTAGGTATTTGGTGTGAGTTGTCCTAGGTACCTAGATATTTGGTGTGAGTTGTCCTAGGTACCTAGGTATTTGGTATGAGTTGTCCTAGGTACCTAGTTATTTGGTGTGAGTTGTCCTAGGTACCTAGGTATTTGGTATGAGTTGTCCTAGGTACCTAGGTAGTTGCGGCTATATAGAAGTACAAATTGCACGTTGTCATGTGTAAAGACCTTGGGCGCTTCTTTGGTTCCTGCAGCTGCTTCATGTTCATGTTGATGTCGCTTCCGATTGATAATTACCATGTGCGAGAGAGAAGATGAGAAGATGGGCCTAACATCGTGCCTTGCGGGACTGCCTATACGCTGGGCGTGTCTCCTATGTGTGTACTCGCTCATACTGCGTTAAGATTGACTCGTTCTGGAATGTAATGTGTCCCTTTATCGTCGTGTATTTTTTGTCATTAGAAAAAATTTTAACAAACTATTCAATCAAAAAATCATAAACTATAGTTTTGTAAAAAAAAACTCAGGGTGCATCCTCGGTTATTGTTAAACTCTAGTTAAATTCCAATCATTGCACGGTAAAATAGCTGATAATCGAGTATGGAGTGACGTAGCCTTATTATATTTCGGAATACATAAATTTCCAACAGCTTCCTCAGAAAATGCATCACTCCCTTCCTCCCGTCTCCTGACATGTCAGCAAAGATGATTGTGTGTTAGTGGTACATATGGTAAGGGGGGATAGTATGGAGCAATGTAGGTTAGTGATGCGGTTTTGTGAAAGGGCGCGTGCTGCAATTGCTGTGGAACAGTTTTGAGAAGGTTTTTGGGAGGTTTGGCCGTTGGCGTTGGTATTGGATTGTCCTGGAGCCTCCCCCGCCTGCATGTCGCCGCTCTGCCCCAATTCCTCCCTTCGCAGTCTCCCAACAGCTCATTTCCGCACATGAGATGATGCTGCTCCAGATGATGAGTCTCATGTTATGCGGACTGCGGACATGGGAACGGTGATGTTTATTTATGTCCACCTCAATTAAATCAAATCACTTTTTTACGTAATATTGTAGAACCGAGCCTCCTTATTGAAATCAAAATATTGTAAATCCTTAGCCAATTCTTTTGAGACCATAAAATAATCAAAAATTCATGAAAGTAACTTTTGGTTACTTCACAGTGTTTGAATTACCTAACATCAACAACGGTCCAGAATGTCTGTTTTTTTATTCTTTTTTAGCTTTTTTGAAGCAGTGGCCATGGGACACCTAAAATTTCAATCCAGATTTTTACTTTCTCGCTAGCCATATATGGCGAGAAAGTATTGTTTTCGTGCAAAATTTCGAAATTGAGATTTTGGGTTTCCCATGATCCTGGGGGTCCCCTGAGTCCAAAAAAGTGGTTTCTGGAAAAAGTCTGTCCGTCCGTCAGTCCGTCCGTCAGTCAGTCCGTCCGTCAGTCAGTCCGTGCAGTGCTCTAGCGCCTATACCGTTCATCCGATTTTGATGAAATTTGGTATGGACCTGTCTAAAATTACTGCCGAGGGGCATTTTCAAGGATTTTTTGATTGGTCAAAAATTGCGGCCGCTATTGTCAAAAAACCGCCAAAATAATTCAAAAATCGTGTTTTTGGTTACTTAGACAAGCGCCGACGGTACACTTTTCAATCTATAACACTGAAAATTGGTATGTGTGTTCACAAATAGATGCTTCGAGGTCATTTTCAACTAAAATTGAATTGGTTGAAAATTACGGCCGTTCTGGACCAAAGTTCGATCGTTTCGGCGCCATTCACATTTATTGACCGATTGTCATGAAATTTGGTAAATTGGTGTAGAACCATGTAACTTAAACATCTGTCGAACAGAATTTTGTTATCTTCAAAATTACGGCCGTTGTAGTCAAAAAAGTGTCGAAAATGAGTTGAGAATGAGAAACCACGTTTTTGAATGGTCGGAACGCATTTGGGACTACAGTAATAAAATGACAGACGTGAGATTTGGTATGAGTGATCTCAGATAGATGCTCGTGGGTCATTTTCAACCGATTTTCGATTGCTTAAAAATTACGCCCGCAAAAAAATCTCAAAAAACCAAAAAAAAAAAATCATTCTGGGCGAGAAAGTTAAGTGCGACTGTTGTCGGACCCTTTATTTTTTAGAAACTCATGATCCATTTATCTGATTGATTAATTGTTGAATCCATGAGCTGTTTTCTTGATCGGATAGATAGTTGTAGTTGAGATTGGCGCGCAAATAGCCTCAACACACGGTAAATGTTACAAAGTTGGCAGCCCCTTTCTAATTTCCAAGACGCTGACGCTGACGCTGAGCGCGGTTAGTCTCCCATTTATTTTGATTCTGTTACGTCTCTTGTCGTCTGCGGGCTCTTTATTTTTATTGTAAGTTTTATTATTTTTCTCTGCTAAGTAAGCACATTTTTGTATAATATTCATTTTAGCATGTGCCAAGTCATGGTCAGTCCAAAGTTAGCCTAGCGCATCTTTATTTCTAATGCTGTACATAAATATTAGTGCCGTTCTGCTCTAGTAAACAACGTGGTTTTTTTTTTGTCATTGCGAATTTATCATGCTCAATTTAGCACGGTTACTCTCAACCCCCGGCTTAAAACTGTCTGTTTATTTCCATGTTTCTGTAGAAACTGTAGGATTTGCGTATTGCCTTTGAATAAATATATCTTTTTAACGTTTGAACTACGTGAGTTACGCTTTCTGATGTTAAAAAGATCTGTTATTATTGAGGAAAAAAAGTATGGAACAGTTTTCTCGGGAAGATGTCATTAAGAACCGTTCTGGTGCCACGTTTTTTTTCAACCTTAATGTAGGTAACCGAGGGGGTAACCACTCCATAGATTCCTTGAGATTCCATAAAGATTTTCAAAGATTCCCAACGATATTCATTGAAAGATGAACCCCGAAGGGGTAACCACTCAAAAAAAAATTCCAAGATTCCCTGAGATTTCATAAGATTCCCAACGAGATTCCCAACGAGTGGTTAACCCCTCGTAGGTAACCTTCTCCTGCTATTCCCCAAGTTCCTTGACTCGATGATAAGGCCCGCTTTTTGGCGTAACTGAGGCTTCGTGGCACACGCCGTCTACGTAATAACAGGTGGATATGTGAAGACATGACGGCGGTATGCAGTAATTAGAGGTCGGTTTATGCGTCAGGTACGTGAGGTGCCATTTTTTGGGCGTAGAATGAAGCCAGGTGGTTCTGTATCAGTCTATGCCTCTCCCATTGCTTCACCGTTCAATCTCAATGACCGAAATTTCTTGGCACTTCTACCCATACCTATCCCGGGGGGAACAGAACACTCCTTCAACTGCTGTCTCATGTATTTTTCATGTTCCTATTAAAGAGGGCCGTTGCAAGTAGAGAGATGGGGAAGAATGGGCGTGGTAAGGCGAGCACTTCCTCCACGAGCGTGGAGTCTGCTGTCACCGAATCTTCCGCTGAAACGAAAACAAAGTCACAGATCAAGAGGATGAAGAAGCGAGAAAAGAGGAAGAAGAAAGAAGCCGAAAAGGTTTTGAAAGAGGTGGAAAATGTGTTGCCGGAAGAACAGTGGGAGACTTTGGAGGAGGAGGATGAACGGCGACTGGACGAGGCAGTCTGCGCTTCCGAGGTTATGAGCGTTGCTCACAGGCTTGACGAGTCTGCCTGTCTGTCAGAGGTAAATGTGTTGGACGACCAAGAGGAGAGCAAACCCGCCAGTATCAATCCAGAGGAGGAGGAGAACTTGCGAGAGTTTCTAAAAACTCTGGATATTCCCGAATCGAATGAGCAAGCTGATGGTCTCTATGAAAATGTGATATTTAGTAATAATAAGCCAGTTATTACCATTCCCGACGAAATTTTTGAAGAATTTATGGAAACGGAAGAAATAAACCAGACGAAGGAAGCCATCAAGAACTTGGGAGTTGTTACGAAAACTTCTCCGAAGTTTAAACGCAGAGAAATATCTCCGACAAAGTTGGTCACGAAAATTGTGGAGCCTGCACCGAAAGTGTTGTACAGCTACAGCGGGCTTCCTATACTCACCCCGAACATTGTCCGGATGGAAGATCTCGATGACAGCGTCATTGTCGTCCATTGTGGGGAAGACCGCGGCTTCGAACCCATGGACATTATTTTTGAAGAAGGCAGTGAACTGAGTGATACGTCGTCTGACAAGAAAAGGTTTAGTGGTATTAGTGAAACGTCTTCCGATAAGTTCAGACTCGGGGGAGGTGGAGACGAAGCTTGCACTAAAGAAACTGTGAAAATTTCTCAACAGACCCAAAATTTGCCAAAGGTTGTGGTTAGTGAAGGAGTGGCCGAGGAGCGCCAGGACGGGGTTGAGGTAGTGTTTCTTGACGATGACAGCGATGGTAACACAACTCCTGCTGTCAGCTATGAAGGAATCAGGTTCATTGAAGAAGGTAGTGAGAGCAGCCACGCTGCTGATGATTACGAAGCTGACGTAGAGAGCGCTCTGGAGAGCAGACGAGATACTGTCATTATAGATAGTCAAGAAGAGGATGACGAAGAAGTAGGAGAAAAGGCGGGTGAGGAAGACAAGGTGGCGTCAGTAAGTAAATCACCCGTCAACTCACGTAAGAACTCCTCCAGTAGTGGTGCTTCCAATTCGGCAAATACTGCCAAGTACTTCCCCCCCTATTCCAGGTCAGAATCTGAAGCAGACGACTGGAAATCAGCGTGGAAATCCGAAGAAATAAATCAGGAAATTGGTGAAATTGGAAAATCAGTCAGTGTCCAAGAACTGAGAAAGAATTTGGAACGTGACATTCATCCCATTTTGATTTCGAAATTGACCATGATGGAATTTTTCGATGATCCAACACTCCACGAGAAAACATGGAACAAGGTTGTGGAAAACACGAGGAAAACTCTTCAACAACAAAAAAGTTTCGAAAATAAGGAAGTTCAGACGGTAATAAATCCAGCTAGTCTTGTTGTTTTGGCCAAGGAAGCGTTGTTAGCAATGCCTAATGGATTGTTTCTGTCGCGGAAAATCGGAATTTCTCTAAGCTGTCCCAGCAGTCCTCCGCAAATTCCAAAAAGTCCATACCGGAGATACTCGGACACCGAGACATGCTCAGAGCTTCAGTTCTACAATACTATGCCAAGTGACCCGTCCGTTGTGGAATTTAGCTGTCCAGATTCTCATAGAGAAGACAACTGGTGGTATGGAATGCCTACCAATGACCCTGGCTTATTCGTTGGTCTGTCTCCGTCACAAATAAAAGAGTTCTCAAGCTCCCAGAAACACTCCATACCTACGCAGCAAGAAGCCGAAAACCTGCTGGACCTCCATCAAAAGTTCATTGAACGTAGGAGTTACTCTGAAGCAACGCCTTTTCAGAGAGGCCGTAATTTGGTGTTTGATTCTTCAAAGCACTTGATGAATGAAACGGGCCAGAGTGAACACGTGAGTGCGCAAGAGAGGGGGCCAGCTGGTGTGGGTGCTGGCAAAATGGAGGAGGGCAGTAGAGACTTTGCAATCAAGTCAAGAGGCAGCGAACAAATGGGAACGGCTGCCAAGCCGTGCGTTTTGGCAGCCCGTCAAAATGCAACTCCATACGACCGATGCGCGGCAAACGCTGCGGCGGATCTAAAACGGAACGCGAGTGGTGCCGCCGGTGCCGGTGCTTGGAGGGGCCACGAGGTCTCCGCCATGGATGTTCGACCATCCGAACGTAAACAAGCGATCGCGTCCCTTCAAGACTGTCCCGATAGTGCGCGTCCGTCGGACCCATCAGGCGTCGCCCGCACTATCTTTGACCGATTTATGAACAATGGTGAAGATCTAACACAGGCTAAAAAGGAGTCTCTTGAAGACGTCACGGAAGGTAATCGGTTTCTTTTAGAGTTTCATAAGTCCAAACTTTCGAAAAGCGAGCAAGCACCGGTTGATGAATCTGTCGTGACTGAACCACTACCATCGGTTTCTGACATCATCAAAGCTTTCGAAACTCCCACTGATGGTTCAGATTCGAAAAAGGTAAGAAAAGAGGAGTCTGTGGTGCTAAAAGAGGAAAAGCAATCCAGTTACATCGTTGAGAACTACGTCATTTCGAAAAATCGCGACATTGCTGTGATCAACAACGAAGATCGGCGTCGGTCTCTCACTCAGGAAGAAGTGTTTAAACAGCAGATGTACCATGAGTACATGAACAAGTTAGCTGAGCGAGTCGAGAGACGTCAGCAGAATTCGATCAAAATATCCAACCAGCAAAACTCCGCGCCCGAGTGTAAAACACAAGGAATCGAAGAAGAGTTTATCAGTAAAGTTCGGGAACGACAGCACCGATCCAAATCCAGCGAGGAGACTCCTCCTGCCGAGAAAAGCGAAGATCGTGAGGATCATCAGAGCTCCAAGAGAAGTAGTGTGGTGCTGGACTTGGGTGCCGACTTGGCGTTGTTGCCCAGACATCTGCAGGAGTTTCTCAGCTTGGAGGCCGAACTCCCCGACACCGGTGAGTGGCAGAGTGCCTTCGAAGTTTACTGCTGGACTTTTTGTTTTGTGTTTGGTAGAAATCCATTGGAACTGAACATGACTAATGATCCAGTTTGTTTATAACTGAAATTCTGTGTGGAGTGAACCGAGCTTGCACGTTTTGAGTGACTTATTTTCGTTTATCTTTTACCAGAACAAATTAAGATAATCCGCAGTACTTTTAAAACTACAGAAAAGAAATGTCACAGTCGCTCTAAACTTTAAAGTTCACAAAGTTGAGTAAAGATGGTGGTGGCCACGTGGCGTTTTTCTTTCTCTGTTTCTCTGACGTTGTTGCCTACGGTGACTATTTCTGTTCTCCCCTGTCTTTCTTGCACAGTTTTTAACAGCGTGTCACCTCATCGTTTATTTCTTTCCGGCTCTTTCCGAAAAAAATTGGGCCAACTTGGTGTTTTGAAAGTTTTGAGTTGACTCCTCCGTGGTTGTGATTGCTGAGGTACCTACATTACACTCAGGCTGCATGGCTGCTCGCAGTTCGTCTAGAAAATTTGAGATTATTTCCATACATTGCTGATTCATCATTCATCTTGCTGTTTACAACTCGAACCTGGTCATAGTGGTCATGTTGTTTCCCAAAACGTTTGGGGTGAAATGGCAAAGACAAAGACGCTGCGGAGTGTGGTGTGCCCAGATGTAGCTTTAACCAACTATTTCTCTGTACTTTTCGAGATCTCATATTTTCTTCCCTTCCCTCTTCTTCCCTCAAAACTTAGATTACTTATGCGTTTGCAAAACTGTTGAATTCAAAAAAGCCGAATTTAACTGAGGTTTTGCTGGTAACGCAGCCTAAGTTGTCCACGTAGAGCAGTTAATGATTCATGATTGTGACGTGAGACGTTTTTCTGAGGAAAATGGTAGATATTGATGTATTCTGAAATATAGTGTTTCTTTTTAACGTCACACACTAGTTGACTTCCACCAGTTCTTCACCTTGCAGATGAAGTTTGTAAATTTATCTTCCCATAGAAAAGCTGTTGAAAACTTAATGTTCCGGTTATATAATATATTATTATGTTCACTAGGTAATGTTTGATATGGAAATCTAAACCGGGTTTTCTTTCTGTTTTCGCTAGATCCGGATAAGTTGGACATTGCAGTGGTTATACATTTCCTCCTTTGCCTTGTGTACCTTTCCGCGTTGTCTGTCTATTGTTGGTCTGGCTTCGGAGCTTTTTATTTTTGTTTCATTGTCCGCTATGTATGAAAGCTCTGTTCACACTCCAAGCTTCCGCTATGTCCCTTCCTTTTCATTTTCAGTGTTTTATTTATTTTGGTGATTTAGTATACCTATACAGAGGTATTGACTACAGCTTGGCTTGTTCTGGTTACTGCAGATAAAAGTGGCGGTGTTAAGAGAGCAAAGTGGGACACTGGAGCTGGAGGACTCTTAAATGAAATTGATGAAGCTTTGGTCTGCAGTAAAGGATTTTTGTTACAAAAAGGTTTGTTTTTATATTATTTAATTCTCTAGGCTATTCTTCTGAATGACGACTCCCTTCTCCAGCCTATCCTTCTGAACGACGACTCCCTTCTCCTGGCTAACCTTCTGAATTACAACTCCCTTCTCCAGGCTATCCTTCTGAATTACAACTCCCTTCTCCAGGCTATCCTTCTGAATGACGATTGCCTTCTCTAGGCTATTCTTCTGAATGACGACTGCTTTCTCCAGGCTATCCTTCTGAATGACGATTGCCTTCTCCAGGCTATCCTTCTGAATGACGATTGCCTTCTCTAGGCTATCCTTCTGAATGACGACTGCTTTCTCCAGGCTATCCTTCTGAATGACGACTGCTTTCTCCAGGCTATCCTTCTGAATGACGACTGCTTTCTCCAGGCTATCCTTCTGAATGACGACTGCTTTCTCCAGGCTATCCTTCTGAATGACGATTGCTTTCTCCAGGCTATCCTTCTGAATGACGACTGCTTTCTCCAGGCTATCCTTCTGAATGACGACTGCTTTCTCCAGGCCATCCTTCTGAATGGCGACTGCCTTCTCCAGGCTATTCTTCTGAATTACAACTCCCTTCTCCAGGCTATCCTTCTAAAGCATTGTAGTTATATCTTTGTTTGTGGGTTCTAAGATAAGAAAAAACCGGTTGATTTTACAAATTAATTTTCCTGTATAACTCATAGAAAATATACCAGCCAAAGTGGTTTCCCTACCTGAAAGACGAAATGTTGTAGCGGCCGGGATCGAACCTGGGTCTACGGCTTACCAAACCGGTCGCCTTGTCCGCTCAGCCACTGTGGCTGCTTCTCTGCATAGCTTCCAATTGTAGGCCATGATATTTGCGGAATCCTAGAAAATAGCAACACCTTGAAAGAGAATAACTTGTCAATGCAGCGTTTGAAATATTCTCCAGAAATTAGTCTCAATTTCCTAAAATGATTCTGTGATTTGTCACTCTGAGGGGATCAAAACTTCCGAGAGCCCAACGGAATGAATGGGAAACGTTTTAAATTGGTGGAGCCAAGCGAGTCATTTCTTAAGGGAAATCAACTTATTTAACACAGCACGTTCGAGGTTTTCTTTGGTAAATACTTAGCTTACCTGTTGGGATGGATTTGAAATTGGCGCGACAGCGGGTGTAGGTGGATGTTATGAAATTGGCAGACGTTCGTTTTTTCAATTTAGTATTTTGAAACGTGGCTTGTGCCGTGTGTCCGTGTGGCTAGCGGGACTTGCTGCTTGCTGGCTCCACCGCTCGTGTTTTCGTGCCGGTCTGCTTCATTATTTTCCCGTTTGTTTTGTTCAGTTACTGAATTGTTGTTTTCCTTGTATTTTGACACGTAAGTTTGATCTGGTATCAAGTGAAGCGTGAGCTAGGTTGGAAAGTCCTAGGGAAGGCTGACCATTCTTTCTTCTCACTACCAAACCAAGAATTTAAAATTGTGCTGTATAACATTTGTTTATTCTTATAAAAGTAGTTTATGGAAACAATTAGGTATTTATCTCAGTTGCTTATTACTTTGTGAAGCACCACAGCAACGTTAACTATGGTTACGTCTTAGGCGGGTGAGCACTGTTTATTGCTTTGGATACGTGTCTCCCCCTGTCAGTCTTGACCCTTGAGCATTGACGTTTTCCCATAGCGCAGTGGCAGAGCTGAGTTTGTAAGCAAGAGGAGCCAGGATCTAGTCCCGTGTTCTCGAAATTTTTCCTGCTGAATGTTACCCGGTCCTATAGGCCAACTCAGTTTTGATGGGCACCTGAACCTGGCCTGAGGGAAAACTAAGATGTCGGTCATGATTGTGACCAAATGTAGGCTTGTAACGCCACTGAGTTCTATCTCTGTGCAACTCCCCTAGTCGTTTTACCCAGAAATATTTTTGTTTTGTTTTGCGCATCCTGGCTGCAGGGTGGTTTTTTTTACTTTCTCGCCCGTATGTAATACATGAGCTGAGAAAGTTATGTCTTCGTGCAAAATTTTGATTTTGAGATTTTCTGGACGTCACACCGTTCATCCGATTTTGCTCAAATTCGGTATGTAGGTACCTAATATAAATATCTAGTCACGTTTTTTGATAAATTTTGATAACTCAAAAATTGCGCCTGTTATGGTCAAAAAAAGGCAAAAAAATCCTGTTTTTCGACAGTTAGGAAAGGCTGGAGGCTATTTCAAGTTACAACCTTGAAAATTGGTGAAAGTGGTCTCAGATAGATGCTTTTCAATAACTTGAAAATTAAGACCGTGACATGCAAAATAGAAAACATTATGTACTTTGCGCGTAGTGATGCACGAAAATTTCTTGTCTCGCTTTTGTTCTTGCACTTCTTGCATGCAAGAACAAGAACAAGAGTTGATTTTGGCTGCAAGAACAAGAACAAGAAGTGACTTGCAAGAACAAGAACTCTTGCAAGAGTTCTCGCAAGAGTCTTGCATAAACCCAGGCAGTTTTTTTTCCAAAGCTTCATTCATGGATTGCAGTCCATATTTTGTGCGAAAAACTCTGCAGACTATGCGACAATAGATTGCACTTGAAATGGCCGCTCGGTAGGTAAAAAACCACATTTTAACAGCAGAAAATTCCATGTGTATGCAAGAAAATGCAAGAGTCTTGCAGCAAGAACAAGAACAAGAACAAGAAATGAATTTACTGCAAGAACAAGAACAATATAGGATTTTTACTGCAAGAACAAGAGCAAGAGTCGCTTTGCGAGAGCAAGAACAAGAACAAGAAATGCCATTTCTTGTTCTTGTTCTTGCATCGTGCATCACTATTTGCGCGTCGAACGACACTTCACTGTTTGACGGATATGTTTGAAATTCGGCGTGTAGGTGCCTAAAAGTATTGTCCAGTGTGTGGCAAAATATTTTACAGAAAAAGTTAAAATTCTGGCCAAAAAAAATAATTCACGTAAAAAAAAAAAAAAAAATTTCGATGCCGCTGGTGTAAAAATTGCGAGAATGTCAAGTGCGACCATCTTCGGACCCTTTTTTTGTGACATTTTTCTGAGAAACCCGTTGAAAATGTTTTGCTCTGGGTTATAATATTCCTTTTTAGAAGTAGAAACTAGTTCCTGTTTTTTCTGAATCGAGTCATTTTTTTTAAATTCTTTGTGAAAAATATTTTTTTCTCCGTAAATCCAAACCTGATTTCTCTGTTTCTGACTTGAAAAAGGTTAGAAAAAAAAATATTCATAAAGATACTTCCTCAGAAATCTGTCCATAAGAAACGTCAATAAATCATCCTTAATTTCAAATGAGACCGATTGTGAGTGACTGCTTATAATTATTGTGAAATGATTCATTAACATTCACATTCTTGAAATATTTCTCACGGAATTCATTTGAAATGGTAAATATTTTAATTTGAGCAAATAGTGCGGGAGCCAGCGCTCAGCGCGCAGCACAGCTGTTGAATATCTAGCCTGCCTGGCCTCCTGTTCTACACTCGACAATCATCATTAACTTTATTTTTAGCTTTGGGTTAATGGTTAACGGCGACTCAAAATCAACTTTGGTTCAACACCTTCTTTTCACTACCGTCTTTCTATATAGTGACAACTGTCCGTCAGTTCATCCCACTTCACACACTACATTGTGGAGTTTGATGACGTTGTCAGTTTGCATTTTCTGAAGATACCGTGGCTGAGGATACTGTGGCTGTGGCTGTGGCTGTGGCTGTGGCTGAGGCTGTGGCTCTGACTGAGGATACTGTGGCTGTGGCTGTGGCTGAGGATACTGTGGCTGTGGCTGTGGCTGTGGCTGTGGCTGTGGCTGTGGCTGAGGCTGTGGCTGTGGCTGAGGATACTGTGGCTGTGGCTGTGGCTGTGGCTGTGGCTGAGGATACTGTGGCTGTGGCTGAGGATACTGTGGCTGTGGCTGTGGCTGTGGCTGTGGCTGTGGCTGTGGCTGTGGCTGTGGCTGTGGCTGAGGCTGTGGCTGTGGCTGAGGATACTGTGGCTGTGGCTGTGGCTGAGGATACTGTGGCTGTGGCTGTGGCTGTGGCTGAGGATACTGTGGCTGTGGCTGTGGCTGTGGCTGAGGATACTGTGGCTGTGGCTGAGGCTGTGGCTGAGGATACTGTGGCTGTGGCTGTGGCTGTGGCTGAGGATACTGTGGCTGTGGCTGTGGCTGTGGCTGAGGATACTGTGGCTGTGGCTGTGGCTGTGGCTGAGGATATTGTGGCTGTGGCTGTGGCGGTGGCTGAGGATACTGTGGCTGTGGCTGAGGCTGAGGATACTGTGGCTGTGGCTGTGGCTGTGGCTGTGGCTGTGGCTGTGGCTGTGGCTGTGGCTGTGGCTGTGGCTGTGGCTGAGGCTGTGGCTGTGGCTGTGGCTGTGGCTGAGGATACTGTGGCTGTGGCTGTGGCTGAGGATACTGTGGCTGTGGCTGTGGCTGTGGCTGTGGCTGAGGATACTGTGGCTGTGGCTGTGGCTGAGGATACTGTGGCTGTGGCTGTGGCTGTGGCTGTTGCTGTGGCTGTGGCTGAGGATACTGTGGCTGTGGCTGTGGCTGTGGCTGAGGATACTGTGGCTGTGGCTGTGCCTGTGGCTGTGGCTGTGGCTGAGGACACTGTGGCTGTGGCTGTGGCTGTGGCTGAGGCTGAGGATACTGTGGCTGTGGCTGAGGCTGAGGATACTGTGGCTGTGGCTGTGGCTGAGGCTGAGGATACTGTAGCTGTGGCTGTGGCTGAGGCTGAGGATACTGTGGCTGTGGCTGAGGCTGAGGATACTGTGGCTGTGGCTGTGACTGAGGCTGAGGATACTGTGGCTGTGGCTGTGGCTGAGGATACTGTGGCTGTGGCTGTGGCTGAGGATACTGTGGCTGTGGCTGTGGCTGTGGCTGAGGATACTGTGGCTGTGGCTGTGGCTGTGGATACTGTGGCTGTGGCTGTGGCTGTGGCTGTGGCTGTGGCTGTGGCTGGATATTCACTTGCTCTGAAATATAGTATCTCACTTTAACAGTGCAAACGGCGATTTTACGGTCGAGTTTTTACTTTCTCGCTAGCCATATATGGCGAGAAAGTATTGTTTTCGTGCAAAATTTCGAAATTGAGATTTTGGGTTTCCCATGATCCTGGGGGTCCCCTGAGTCCAAAAAAGTGGTTTCTGGAAAAAGTCTGTCCGTCCGTCCCGTCAGTCCGTCAGTCCGTCAGTCCGTGCAGTGCTCTAGCGCCTATACCGTTCATCCGATTTTGATGAAATTTGGTATGGACCTGTCTAAAATCACTGCCGAGGGGCATTTTCAAGGATTTTTTGACTGGTCAAAAATTGCGGCCGCTATTGTCAAAAAACCGCCAAAATAATTCAAAAATCGTGTTTTTGGTTAGTCAGACAAGCGCCGACGGTACACTTTTCAATCTATAACACTGAAAATTGGTAAGTGTGTTGACAACTAGATGCTTCGAGGTCATTTGCAACTAAAATTGAATTGGTTGAGAATTACGGCCGTTCTGGACCAAAGTTCAATCCTTTCGGCGCCATTCACATATATTGACCGATTGTCATGAAATTCGGTACATTTGTTTAAAACTACGTAACTTAAACATTTGTCGAACAGAATTTTGTTATCTTGAAAATTACGGCCGTTTTTGTCAAAAAAGTGTTGAAAATGAGTTGAGAATGAGAAACCACGTTTTTGAATGGTCGGAACGCATTTGGGACTACAGTAATAGAATGACAGCCATGAAACTTGGTATGAGTGATCTCAGATAGATGCTCTTGGGTCATTTCAACCGATTTTGGATTGCTTAAAAATTACGCCCGCAAAAAAAATCTCAAAAAAATCCCCCCAAAAAAAAAAATCGTACGGGGCGAGAAAGTTAAGTGCGACTGTTGTCGGACCCTTTATTTTTTTGGCGATTTGTTTAACTCATTAACTCCCACCATGCCCAGTTAAGAAGAAACTCGAGAGTTTCTTCCATGTTTGCCGTGTTACATTTCCATGAAAATTGGCGTTTTCCTCTTAACCGAGTATGGTGGGACCACAGTGGGACGCACCTTTAGTCACCACTTGGTCTAGTTTCTGGCATTAAAAAGACGCAGTTGTTATATTTAAAAACATGTAAATATCCATGTAAATATCCTCAGAAAAATGGCATTAAAAAATGTGAACAAGCGGCGTTGTCTTGTTCTTTTTGTCCCACACAAAACGTGGCAGACTGGGAGATATGTAGGTGACTACAGCAACAACAGCAGCAGCAGCATGTGTTGTGGTTGTAGGTGTTGGCTAGTTGTGTATTGCCGCCTCATTGAAAACTATTCAAGTGAATATCCTATGTCCTATGCAGGATGATATGCAGCTCGCAGCTCCCGCCATACAAACTACGTACCAGCGCCGCACTAAGGCCCCATTTACACTCTTATATCGTATTTAAAATTTTAACAATAAAAATTGTATTAAAAATGTCAACATGTTTATATGTTCTTTCAGATAATATTTTAAGGAGAAATCTATGTTAAATTTTGTATCGTATAAATATTTCGTCTATATAGTGAGGTGTGCCAGAGAGTGGTAACGGGCTGTCTGGAAAAACTGTCGGGTCAGGACACAGTAATTTTATAAAAATGAAGAATAATTTGACCGTTTCAAGAAAAATATGGGGATGCATTTGGAGCCTTACCCATATTATGTTTTTAGCGAAATCTTGTTGCAAGAGAGAAAGTACAATGTATTTTCAAAAACGTTATTGCTATTGTCGCCAAAACACGAGGTCAGGCTAAAGGGTTAGCTCTTACTGTTACTGTTACTGTTAGTACTGTTACTGTTACGCTCAGCCCATGGTTGGCCGCAGTGATTTTATAAATATTTAAAGAGTTTTTTCTTTGTTTTATGGAATGCTCCATGTTATAATGTAATGATGATGATGATTTGAGGGTACTTGTCCCAGTCTACTCTGCTCTCACTGATGATGGTTTTGATTGGTATTGTTTGGGATGTTTGCAGGTGACAGAATGTTCAGTCCGACTTTTAAAGCCACCGCCCCGAGGCCAGGTACACTGTGTGTCCTAACACCAAGTCTTCCTAACATGGCCCTTACTAAAGTCTATCCTTAACTGGGTGTTGAAGCTGTATAGAATAGAAAAGTGAACACTGATTGATTATTCAGTCTGATAGTTAGAACAATCTATTTTGTAGTCATTGCAAAAAACCTCAGCTCTCTGTCGCCATTGGTTGTATAATAATAATTTTTTTGAAAATACCCTTGCAGTTTTTGTGTATATTTTCTTTTAAAAAAATTGCTTTACGAGTAAAACAACCGGTGGCGAAAGGGAGCTAGGTACCTAGCCTTTTTAGCAATAAGTAATTGAAGGATTCTTCTAAATCTAAACCGTCACCAGATTGAAAAATCAAAAAGTTACCACATTTAGTATATGTACCTACAGACCTTTAACGGAAATTTCAAGGTGATATAACGTCAGAGGTTATGTCCCCCTCTTAAAACTAGGAAATAGTGGATCATGCATTTCTGCCGTCCATAAAATTAACATTGCGAGCAGCGATGCTGTAACATATCTACTGAGGGTGCGTCCCACCATACTCGGTTAACGTTAAACTCCAGTTAAATTCCAATTATTGCATGGTAAAAACTGGCTTTAACTGGAGGTAACCCGTTAACTGGGTATGGTGGGACGCACATATGTTATTAATTACATAACTCTGCTTATCGTATAAAGCGCAATTGAAATATTTTGAATTGCTATCCGGCTATTGTTACTTACCTTCATGATATACTCCGCATGTTGTAGACTTAAATGAAATGTTTCCTAAAATTACGTCCAGTTGTGGTTGCTGCGTGAATTGGGCCAGTTGGTCTATAGTGTGTATTGCCTTACTTACGTGTACGTGTGATAGGCGTGGATCCTACTGGCCCTCCTATGGCTGTAGTGGCAAGCAGTTTCTGCAACGTTTATTGGCAGTTGGTGGTTGTCCATTATTTATTTGATATGTTCACATGGGAGAGAAGTCGCATGTGGCGCAAGAATGACGTCAGCATTGCTTGTTTATCTTGGGCGGTTGACTGCTGCGGGTCTGCTTATTATATCTCTCACGGTGACTCACTCACTGTCTGAGTTACCTATGTCACACGGTGACTCACTCTCTATCAGAGTTACCTATGTCCCACAGTGACCACTCACTGTCAGAGTTACCTATGTCCCACTCACTGTCAGAGTTACCTATGTCCCACTCACTGTCAGAGTTACCTATTACTCATTGTCTGAGTGATTTACTTGCAGCTTAGTATAAAACCTCACTTGTTTGGGCGCTGAGAGGCGAACGTTTGGATTTCAACACCCTGTAACGCCCACACACGATGACCTCGAGATATAGGGTAGTGCGTAAGCTTCAGGTGTCTGATCACCTGCTACGTTTCCGTCAGCAGGGAGTGATCAGCCTCCGTAGCCTAATCCTGTGGAGGAGCAGAGGAGTCAGTTCCTCTGGTCCTCCGTCAGCAGGGAGTGATCAGTCTCCACAGCATAATCCTGTGGAGGAGCAGAGGAGGAGTCAGTTCTCTGGTGTTACGATAGTGTGTATGTTGCAGGTGTCTGGTCGCCTGCTACACCTCCGTCAGCAGGGAGTGATCAGCCTCCTCAGCCTAATCCTGTGGAGGAGCAGAGGAGGAAGATAGAGGAGGAGCCCATACCTCCAGTGTGGACTCCGAGATCGGCCCAGGCCAGCCCTGTGGCCGAGAGGAAGGAGTTTCGGCCCGTTGCCTTCGAGTCGCCCACTCTGCCGAGGAAAAACGTCATTCAGGAGGTTGGTAGATACTTAGAGTTAGGCACAACTGTATACATTTTTACTTTACCTGTATACGGAGTATACGTAAGGTAAAGTATTGTATTCGTGCGGGCCAATTTTCGGCACACCTCAACTTTGAACCGTCATTGCTCCCAGACCTCAAAAGCGATTGAAACTTGCATATACATTTCGGAAACGTCCATTCCTTCGGAATATGAAAACCATCTCACTTTTTTCCTCCGACGAAAAGTTTGCCCACAGGAATTTTTAGAAGAGGTCAGGTACTCCGTGTCAGTACGTATGTATGTATGTATGTATGTAGCTAGCTAGCTAGCTAGCTAGCTAGCTATGTATGTGGCATTGACCTGGACGGGGCACTTTTCAACCGATTTTCTTCAAAATCGGTAGTGACCTTTCTAAAATTGGAAGAAATCAGAATCCGGAAGTTCAGTTTCCCCCCTTTAAAATTAAGGGGGGTTACCCCCCCCCCCAAAACTCCCCCAAAAGGCAGAAAAAAAATATTTGCTCAAAATCGGCTCTAACGATTTTGATCAAATTTTGGACTATTATAGAACAAATAATTAAGAATCCAATGATACCACCCACTACCCCCGCATAACTCCCTGGAAGGGGGGAAGTCCCCCCTGGACCTGTAAAAGGGTGATATCAGTGGATTCAGTTGTTTGTGGTATATGAGTAGTTCTGGATATGACACGTGACAACGGCCATACTCGTCACAAATGGTATATGGCTTATTTCGAGCCTCCCCCCCCCCCCCCTCCAGGGAGGGGGGCAATTTTGAGTGACTTTTAAAGTGCGGCTTATGGGGTCTCAAACTGTTCGGGGGAACGTTGTGAAGCAATTTTTTGTATCAAAAAGTTTTTCTGAACGTATCCAAGCACCCCACCCCCTAAGGGGGGTAGATTTGAGTGGTTTGTGAAATATGGGTTGTGTGGGCTCAAAATGATCGGGAGATCGTTCTGAGGCAATATATTTGGTCAAAATGTTTTTTCGCCACCTCCCCCCCCCCCTTATGGGGGGAGTTTTGGTTATTTTCCAAAGTACGTTGTATGGGGTATCAAAATGCTCGGGGAAACGTTCTGAGGCAATTTATTTTGTCAAAAAGTTTTTCCGAGCTTCCCCAACCACCTCACCTCGTTTTAGGGGGTAGTTTTGGGTGGTTGCCATAGTACGTCGTGTGGGGTCTCTTAAGTACTCGGGGGAACATTCTGGGGCCATTCCTTTCGTCAAAAAGTTTTTCCGTCTCCAATCATTTAACCAAGGCTTTTTTTTCTAGGAATCACGCAAATAAGCAGGTAAAGTTTTGTCCGACCGTGTCGTACCGCTTGTTACTTTTCTTGATAAGCCCGTTTATTTTCTGCTAGATAATAATTGTCGTTTAATGGTTTCTCAGAATGCAGCCTTTAGTGGGTATTCTCGTAGAAATGAGTAGAATTTTATTTCTTTACTGACAAAACCATCACAACAAAATTCCTTGGTTCATTGCAGAGTAAAACGGATGGTGCAGTTCCTCCGTGGCAGAAGCCAACAGGGGGCAGTGGCAGCTCACCTGATGTGAAATCTACTTCCACGACAAATATCCTCCCACGTGCTCCCAACCCTACCGTCACACTGCTACAAAAAGCAAGAGGTACACTGCTTGCACTTATTTCTGATTGCAATACATTTTGCTGTACTCACTCCCACTCTGCATCACCTCACGCAAACCGAGGCCAAACCTCAAGAGGAGAGGATATAGGGAGAAGTATATGTAATTACATGTATGTTCACCTGAACCAAAGCAAAGGATATAGGGAGAAGTATATGTAATTACATGTATGTTCACCTCAACCAAAGCAAACCACTTTTTCTCATACTATCATAGAAACCAGTCTCCCTTTCGGAATTGAAACATAGTTAATCCTTAGTCAGTTCTTTTAAAAACATAAAATAAGCGAAAATACATTACAGCGGCCTTTTTACTTTCTCGCTAGCCATATATGGCGAGAAAGTATTGTTTTCGTGCAGAATTTCGAAGTTGAGATTTTGGGTTTCCCATGATCCTGGGGGTCCCCTGAGTCCAAAAAAGTGGTTTCTGGAAAAAGTCTGTCGTCCATCAGTCCGTCCGTCCGTCCGTCCGTGCAGTGTTCTAGAGCCTATACCGTTCACCCGATTTTGATGAAATTTGGTATGGACCTGTCTAAAATCACTGCCGAGGTGCATTTTCATTTTTTGATTGGTCAAAAATTAAGGCCGCTATTGCCAAAAAACCGCCAAAATAATTAAAAAATCGTGTTTTTGGTTAGTCGGACAAGCGCTGACGGTACACTTTTCAACCTATAACATTGAAAATTGGTATTTGTGTTGACAAATAGATGCTTCGAGGTCGTTTGCAACTAAAATTGAATTGGTTCAAAATTACGGCCGTTTTGGACCAAAGTTCGATCCTTTCGGCGCCATTCACATTTATTGACCGATTGTCATGAAATTTGGTTCAATTGTGTAAAACTATGCAACTTAAACATCTGTTGACCAGAATTTTGTTATCTTCAAAATTACGGCCGTTTTTGTCGAAAAAGTGTTGAGAATGAGAAACCATGTTTGTGAATGGTCGGAACGCATTTGGGACTACAGTAATAAAATGTCAGTCATGAGATTTGGTGTGACTGATCTCAGATAGACGCTCCTTGGTCATTTTCAACCGATTTTGGATTGCGTGAAAACAACAACAAAAAAACTAAAATTTTATACGGGGCGAGAAAGTTAAGTGCGACTGTTGTCGGGCCCTTTATTTACTTTACAGTGATTGAATTACCAAACATCAACCAACCCACTGATCCGAAATATCGAGTCTGTTTGTTAATGTTTTCTAACTCAAACGCTGAGGAGTAACATAATGTCATTTTCATGAATTTTTGCTTACCTACTTTATGTTCTTGAAAGAATTGAGTAAGTAAGTACACTGTTTCTATTGCAATAAGGAGGATAGTTACGATGATAATATGAGAAAAATTGCTTTGTTTTGGTCCAGGTGAACGTAATCGACCCATGTCATCTTAAGAGGAGATATACCTATATGATACATATAAAGCAGGTGTATCAGAGAAGTGTCCTAAAACCTCCTCACCTACAAGAACGGCGAGAATGGAAGTTCGAATTTCAACAGGAATATTTTTAGTTGTTGTCAGAAAAGCTCTTGATGGCAGCAGAACAGTACAGGGCCAGTTTCATTTGTTTACTCTCAGGCAAACACTGGGGAAACTCAGCAAAACATTTAGCATGCAGATTGATTGCATTCACTGCTATCCTGTAAGTTAGTACACTGGGCTAGGACTAACATGCAGATAGATGGTGGTGGGTGTACCTACTTTTGCACTGGCACTGCACTAGAGCACATTTGAATGTGTGATTTCAGAAGGGCAGATTCCTAAAGGTGCTCAATACCTGACTGACAGTACCAACAGCATGCCTGACCAAGGCCAGAACGAGTACCATCCCAATGAAGTTTGTAAGTACCTGCTCTATAGTGATGCCTGCCTGCACCGGGGAAACATATAGACTTTCCTACTGATAGTATACTCATATAGAGTATATTTTTCAGTTTGTTCATTCTAAACAAATATTACGATTTTTTTCTAACTGAAGTATAAGAGTTTCATAACTTCGATTTTACTGTTCTTTAACGAAAAAAATGGCTGAAATCAATCGATTAAACATGCCGTCCTGTTGACGTTTTTACTTTCTCGCTAGCCATATATTATGGCGAGAAAGTATTGTTTTCGTGCAAAATTTCGAAATTGAGATTTTGGGTTTCCCATGATCCTGGGGGTCCCCTGAGTCCAAAAAAGTGGTTTCTGGAAAAAGTCTGTCCGTCCGTCAGTCCGTGCAGTGCTCTAGCGCCTATACCGTTCACCCGATTTTGATGAAATTTGGTATGGACCTGTCTAAAATCACTGCCGAGACATATTTTTAAGGATTTTTTGATTGGTCAAAAACTGCGGCCGCTATTGCCAAAAAACCGCCAAAATAATTCAAAAATCGTGTTTTTGGTTAGTCGGACAAGCGCCGACGGTACACTTTTCAATCTATAACACTGAAAATTGGTATGTGTGTTGACAAGTAGATGCTTCGAAGTCATTTTCAACTAAAATTGAATTGGTTGAAAATTACGGCCGTTCTGGACCAAAGTTCGATCCTTTCGGCGCCATTCACATATATTGACTGATTGTCATGAAATTCGGTACATTTGTTTAAAACTACGTAACTTAAACATTTGTCGAACAGAATTTTGTTATCTTCAAAATTACGGCCGTTGTAGTCAAAAAAGTGTCGAAAATGAGTTGAGAATGAGAAACCACGTTTTTGAATGGTCGGAACGCATTTGGGACTACAGTAATAGAATGACAGCCATGAAACTTGGTGGGAGTGATCTCAGATAGATGCTCTTGGGTCACTTTCAACCGATTTTGGATTGCTTAAAAATTACGCCCGCAAAAAAATCTCAAAGAAATCAAAAAAAAAAAAAAATCACATGGGGCGAGAAAGTTTAGTGCGACTGTTGTCGGACCCTTTATTAGTGACATTTTTATGATGAAAATGTTGCATAATTATTTATTCTGAAACAACATTATGGTATTTTACGATCGAGTGATTGAAGACTAATGCTAGAAATGACAAAAGTCACTCGGTCATAAAATCACAACATGTTTTCTGACGTAAAAAAAATGTCAGAACAAACAGCGTAATGTTGTTTGGATAACTAAAGTTTCCGTTTCACCTTGTAGATTTTCCTTCGAAAAGCGAATCCGAGCGACCGCAGAAAATCGAACTTGGACCTCGGAAACCTGTGGCCGGTATCGGACCCACTACCAAAGAAGGCATCCCGATTGTGCTCAGAAGTGTAAGTTCATCAAATTCACCATTAAGTGTAGAAATACACCTGCCACCAGAACCATTTTCTCTCAACATTTTTATGAGGTAACTAAATAAACTTCAGAAACTAGTTGACCAAATTATGATTTTACGATCGAACATTTTTGGACAAAGTCAACTAGTTTGTTACTTTAAAAAGACAGGTTATATTTCAGAACCTTTCAATATCCAACAGTTTCCTCAAAAATGGACAGAAAAAATGATTCTGGTGGCACGCATTTCACGATTGTGTGTGAGGGTCTTAATGGAGTGGGTGCTTCTGAGGAATCCGTTGAATATTTATTTATTTAGAATATGTTTTGTCTGTGCTGCAAGGACGGATCAGATTTGGAAATTCAGGTATAACCTTCATTTTTATCTAGCTGGTGAAAAATCAGTCCTAGTTCGATGAATAACCCACTGCTTGAAGGTATTTACTTATTATCATGGCATTATTTTCAGGAAGTCAATGAAGATAACAAAGAAAAATGGTACAAACGAATGTATGAGTCCCTTCACAGGCCGGGGAAAGATGGTATGTTATTTATTTATTTATATTTGTTATACTTTTTATTTTATTTTCCCCACTTATTAATAAAATTCACGCTAAACCTGCGAAAACCATGATTATGTAATTGTAATTTGTAAGTGAGTGTACACGTATTTCCCTGCCCCTGCAAAACCATGATTATGTAATTAGAAAGTGGGTGTACACGTATTTTACTGCGCCTGCAAAACCATGGTTATGTAATTTAAAGTGGGTGTACACGTATTTCTCTGCGCCTGCAGAACCATGATTATGTAATTTGAAAGTGGGTGTACAAGTATTGAAACGTTTTTCAGACGACTACGTTACTGTGAAATATCGAACTAGCCCTCAGAGGAGAGGTTTGTCCAATCATGTTTACTTGCATATTATACACAGCCAATCAGCTTGCAGCTTTCTCTATGCTCGCAGCAGTGGTTAGCTTTTGGCTATAGATCACTGTTACAGTATTTGTAGATAAACTACAATCAATAAAGGTCGTACTCGAGGTGCAAAACACGGGTAACTTGAACAAGGTAACAATGAGTGAGCCATTCTGGTTCTACGATTGTTCTCAGCACGCTGTTAAGACCGAACATGCATTCGCTATTTGTTTTGGTTTATTCTTCTGCACACTTTATGAGGAAACTACCTATGATTATATGATGATACATTTATATGTTCTGAAATATAATATGTCTTTTTAACGACCGAAATTAACAGGCTGTGTTGTGATTTTACGATCATCGGTTATGGGTCCGCTTTACCTGACGATGCATTTTTTGCCGCCCATAAATTGAGAGCGGCGATTCATTTTCAAGGTTTACTTACTGGGGGGAGAGCAACTTACCGTGAACTCGAGCTGGGGAATGCTGTGTTTACCCAGTCCGTAAATGTCATTTGTCAATGGTCAAAGTTCAGGTCCGGTTGTCTCGGGTAAAGAAGATAGTGGACTGTATGATGAGGGTGGACGCACACCAAGGATGCTAGACGCACACACTGTCCGCACACCAAGGGTGATAGACGCACACTGTCCGCACACCAAGGGTGATAGACGCACACTGTCCGCACACCAAGGGTGATAGACGCACACTGTCCGCACACCAAGGGTGATAGACGCACACTGTCCGCACACCAAGGGTGGTAGACGCACACTGTCCGCACACCAAGGGTGATAGACGCACACTGTCCGCACACCAAGGGTGATAGACGCACACTGTCCGCACACCAAGGGTGATAGACGCACACTGTCCGCACACCAAGGATGGTAGACGCACACTGTCCGCACACCAAGGGTGATAGACGCACACTGTCCGCACACCAAGGGTGATAGACGCACACTGTCCGCACACCAAGGGTGATAGACGCACACTGTCCGCACACCAAGGGTGATAGACGCACACTGTCCGCACACCAAGGGTGATAGACGCACACTGTCCGCACACCAAGGGTGATAGACGCACACTGTCCGCACACCAAGGGTGATAGACGCACACTGTCCGCACACCAAGGATGGTAGACGCACACTGTCCGCACACCAAGGGTGATAGACGCACACTGTCCGCACACAAAGGATGGTAGACGCACACTGTCCGCACACCAAGGGTGATAGACGCACACTGTCCGCACACCAAGGATGGTAGACGCACACTGTCCGCACACCAAGGGTGGTAGACGCACACTGTCCGCACACCAAGGGTGATAGACGCACACTGTCCGCACACCAAGGGTGATAGACGCACACTGTCCGCACACCAAGGATGGTAGACGCACACTGTCCGCACACCAAGGGTGATAGACGCACACTGTCCGCACACCAAGGGTGATAGACGCACACTGACTACGCAGAAGGCATAGCAGACAGAGCTGCGCTAAGGTTTACTGCGCAACTCGCATAATAAGTACGAATCAGCAAAATGGATGCTGTGCTGGGGCCAATTCCCAACACTTACCCTTGGTTGGAAAGACACAAACTTTTGTCTCTTCCTAGCCCTAACAATGTTGTAGGTCGTCATCGAAGCAGATTTTCTAGTTTCTCACTGGTTTCTTTTATTGCAACTGTTTTTCAAATGCTAGCATCGCATACCTCAATTTTTTAAGGGGAAAAGTGCTGTATCTCGAAAACCAGTAAAACAAGTGGTACGACACGGTCGGACAAAACTTTACCTGCTTATTTGCGTGATTCCTAGAAAAAAACCCTTGGTTAAATGATTGGAGACGGAAAACCTTTTTGAAGAAAGGAATGGCCCCAGAATGTTCCCCCGAGTACTTAGAGACCCCACACGACGTACTTCGGCAACCACCCAAAACTACCCCTAAAACGAGGTGAGGTGGTTGGGGAAGCTCGGAAAAACTTTTTGACAAAATAAATTGCCTCAGAACGTTTCCCCGAGCATTTTGATACCCCATACAACGTACTTTGGAAAGTAACAAAAACTCCCCCCATAAGGGGGGGGGGGTGGCTAAAACATTTTGACCAAATATATTGCCTCAGAACGATCTCCCGATCATTTTGAGCCCACACAACACATATTTCGCAAACCACTCAAATCTACCTCCCTTAGGGGGTGGGGTGCTTGGATACGTTCAGAAAAACTTTTTGACACAAAAAATTAGTTCACAGCGTTCCAACGAACAGTTTGAGACCCCATAAGCCGCACTTTAAAAGTCACTCAAAATTGCCCCCCCCCCCCCCCCCCGGGGGGGGGGCTCGAGATAAGCCATATACCATTCGTGACGGGTATGGCGGTTGTCATGTATCCTATCCACAACTACTCGTATACCACAAACCACTGAATCCACTGATTTCACCCTTTTTCAGGTCCAGGGGGGACTTCCCCCCTTCCAGGGAGTTATGCGGGGGTAGTGGGTGGTATCATTGGATTTGTAATTATTTGTTCTATAATTGTCCAAAATTTGATCAAAATCGTTAGAGCCGATTTTGAGCAAATATTTTTTTTCTACTTTTTGGGGGTGTTTTAGGGGGGTAACCCCCCTTAATTTTAAGGGGGGGAACTGGGATTCTGGATTTTTATTTCTTCCAATTTTAGAAAGGTCACTACCGATTTTGAAGAAAATCGGTTGAAAAGTGTGCCGTCCAGGTCAATGCCACATACATAGCTACATACATACATACATACATACATACATACATACATACATACATACGTACTGACACGGCGTACCTGACCTCTTCTAAAAATTCCTGGGGGCAAACTTTTCGTCGGATGACAAAAGTGAGTTGGTTTTCATATTCCGAAGGCATGGACGTTTCCGAAATGTATATGCAAGTTCCAATCGCTTTTGAGGTCTGGGAGCAATGACGGTCCAAAGTTGAGGTTTGCCGAAAATTGGCCCGCACGAATACAATACTTTACCTTACGTATACTTCGTATACAGGTAAAGTAAAAATTAGAAATCTGCTTCGAACACGACCTAGAACATTGTTAGGGCTAGGTACAGGCAAAATTTTTTATCTTTCAAACCAAGGGTAAACCTTGAAAATGAATCGCCGCTCGCAATGTTAATCTTAAGGCCGGCAAAAAATGCATCGTCAGGTTAAGCGGACCCTTAATTTTGGATAAATTTTTTGTTGATATCAAGCACTTGATCTCAAAATCACAACACATCCTGTTAATTTCGGCCGTTAAAAAGCGTATGATATTTGAGAACATTTCAATGTGCAATAGTTTGGTGATGAAGTGTGCAGAATAGAAGTGAACATTATAGCAAATGTATGTAAGTAAGTTCCGGCTCAAATTGTTGAACTTGCCCAGGTTTTGGAACTAGTGTTATACAGCCCTTACAATTGCTGCATATTTGCTAACCATGCATCAACCTCCTAGCTTACTTTTCGTAATGTAAAAAATGAGCCATATCTTGTCCTTGTCCTATTGCACTGCTGCTGCTGTTTGCTTTCCATCAGTTTAACTGACGGGGAATGGCTCATGCTCTCCGCCAATCTTGAAGCATTATTGAAGTATCCTGTTCTGATTGGTGGAAATCAGGCGGGAACTTAAATTTCGTTACAAAATGAAATTGCTGTTAAGGTCGCTGCATATTGTATCGTCTTGAAAATGACAGAGCTGTTGTACTACTAACTACTAAGGGTGAATTTCACATTCTGCTAAAGTCCTCCATAGCGTGGCACCAGCATTTCTTATCGCCAAAGTCAACTTAAGGGAACACTAGAGTTGACTTTAGCAACTTAAGAAAGCAGCCTAGTTCTAAAATAGTGTGTGTATGCTAACTAATGAACTGCATTGTGAGTAGGTATAGGTGCATAAGTTCTATTAACAGCCTCTGTTTCTTTCTAATTAGTCTGGAAACCAGTGTATTGGGGTGGAAAGTTACCGAGGTAGGAAATTAAAAATTGGCTCTGTGGCATCTCTGAAACACAACTGAAGAATAAACAAATGCCTCAGAGCAGACATACTCGATTGTTTGGCTTTGGTACGGCAAAACAGTAGCCAGTAGCTTACCCGAGCCTACCTATCGCTGTCACTATCCAACCTATAGTCAATATCGTCTGACATATTTTATTTAGATTTTTCACCAACTTATCTCTGACATTGTGGCCTAGGTTATCCAAAAAGCATGAAATACATATAAGGCCTTTGATATTTTTGAACAACACATACAACCAGAGGAAGAAATGCTTGAATATACCGATGTAGTAAAAATTGTTAACAAAAAAAAAACCAATCCTCAAAATCCTATAAAATACCTACCTGAAATAAGGTTTGACAAATGGTAATGTATTGTTGTTTTGGCAGGATTATACGGGTATCATACGGGTACTGGTGGTGGTTACCAGTCCGAGCCTGAGCCGTTAGCTTCTGAGGAGAAGGGTGGCAAGTACGCCACGCTAGACAGGAGACGGACCCAGAAAAACAAGGAGAACCAAGTCATTAACGTCACCTTGCCCAGGTACCTAAGTAACCAAGTCATTAACGTCACCTTGCCCAGGTACCTAAGTAACCAAGTCATTACGTCACCTTGCCCAGGTACCTAAGTAACCAAGTCATTACGTCACCTTGCCCAGGTACCTAAGTAACCAAGCCATTAACGTCACCTTGCCCAGGCACCTAAGTAACCAAGTCATTAACGCCACCTTGCCCAGGTACCTAAGTAACCAAGTCATTACGTCACCTTGCCCAGGCACCTAAGTAACCAAGTCATTAACGTCGTCACCTTGCCCAGGCACCTAAGTAACCAAGTCGTTAACGTCGTCACCTTGCCCAGGTACCTAAGTAACCAAGTCATTACGTCACCTTGCCCAGGTATAAGTAACCAAGGCATTACGTCACCTTGCCCAGGCACCTAAGTAACCAAGTCATAACGTCGTCACCTTGCCCAGGTACCTAAGTAACCAAGTCATTACGTCACCTTGCCCAGGCACCTAAGTAACCAAGTCATAACGTCGTCACCTTGCCCAGGTACCTAAGTAACCGAGTCATTACGTCACCTTACCCAGGTACCTAAGAGTAGAAGGGAGAAGGGAAGGGTTGAATAGTGAGCTAGTAGGCAACAGCACTACCAAAAACCAACCCTGAACTAGCAGTACTATACCAAAAACCAGCCCGTGCTTTCCGAGATGGTTTTCCTTTAAAAATTAAAATATGGTATAGTAAGTACTAGCAGGACAATATATTACAGGGGAATCTGCGTCTTGTCGGCCACTCTCTAGGACAATATATTACAGGGGAATCTGCGTCTTGTCGGCCACTCTCTAGGACAGTGGTTCTCAAACTGTGTTCCGCGGAACCATTTGGTTCCGCGAAGCCTTGCCGGGGTTCCGCGAAGCCTTCTCCGAGCTTCAGGGAATACAATTTTAGTTTAGTTTAGAAAAATTGAAATAGAAAAATGTATTGTTGTTGTTTCCTAAAAAACCTCTGAAATCGACGATCCAATGTTTAAGGTTCCACGAAAGAATTCCCGACTAAATTTGGTTCCGTCAGCCAAAAAGTTTGAGAACCACTGCTCTAGGACAATATATTACAGGGGAATCTGCGTCTTGTCGGCCACTCTCTAGATCGTTAATAACGCCGTAGCAAAATTAATCGTCTTTTCAAGCAATAGAAAAATAATTGGCGTGCGGGTGGCCCTTAATGTTTTTATTGTTTTTGTTCAGGAGAAGTCTGTCCCGCGTGTCTTCCGAGCCTTACAAGAATCAGCCTGGACGGATTGAGAATTACCAGCCGGGCCATTCCTCCATCAGCGACATCGAAGCTAACAAGGTCACTATACAAGCAAACTCTTATGTTCTACGTTATATGCACCGTATTGCACCAGAAAGGCTAGTGGGATGCAGGATCCCACCTCTCGTGCCATCTGGAGTAGGGTAGGCTCAGGAAAAATATGTAAAAATCGCGAATAGATCCTGGCTCCTCTTGCTTCATACGAGCTCGGTGTGCTCCCACTGCGCTAATCCGGCCGAGCTTTCATTGAGGTCGAATGATCGCTTTCAAAGTAGTTTTTCTTGCGTCACGTTGAGCAATTTTCACTGCCCACTTATCATTGAAATGAAGCCTAGTAGGTATCTACATCTTGTACAATAGTTAGTAGGTATCTACATCTTGTAGTTGTCACTAATGATGAATTCGGAAACATTTTGTTCGCTTCATTCTACCTTTTTAGACAAGCTTGTTCATTTCCGCATCATTCTATATTGCTTTAAATAAGACTCTCAACCTTGGATCTGCAGTTTTAACAGCAGATTTTGGTTTCCGGATGTTGGTACACCTGCTTGAGTACATTCGTAACTAATGCTGTTTGCTATTGGTTGTTTGATTTTAGTGGTGGGACGAGGTGCTGGAGATCTTTGACAGGGTACGCATAGCCTGCTTTTTATTCGCTACACTAACTTTCCGCCTTTTATAGCTCTAGTTATTAATCACCAAATTAACACCAAGTGGTGCGGAAAGGTAGCACTGGAGGCTAGTGTTTTCACCGTGCTATTTTGGCCTAAGTAAGGTGTAGTAAGGGTGGTAAGGTAGCAAGGGAAATTTGAAATTTTCATTCTGCTTCAAAAAATTTAAAAAAATTCTAGATTTTTCCTCGAAAAAAAAATTTTAAATTATTTTTTCATACCTTGTTTGGCCCGAACCTCTAAAAGATAACACGCTTGAACTAGGTACCCTTAAGGCTACAGGTACAGTAGTTAATGACACGTTTGTGAGGGAACTGTTGGAAATTTTATTGTTCTGAAATGTAACATGTCTTTTGAACGTCAGTTGACTGAGTATGACGCAACTGAAACAGTTTTTCTTAAAAATTGTTCATGAGGCACATTATATTTCATTTCAGAACCAATAAATACCCTACATTTTCCTCGGAAACATTCTCACAAGTTTCCCAGAGGTAACTGTGAGCTATCACAGTTACCTGTCACTGTAGGTTGTTTCCTCTTGAAAGTTTCCATGTTTCAGTGTGTGATTTCCAGTTGATAGTAACATGTTTTGGTTTGGTGCGTTGTTTGTTGTTGTAACTAACTCCGGTGTTGATTGTGAGCAGTGGCTGGAGGCAAATCCCGGAGCGGACGATCGAGGCGCCCGCCAAATTCTAGCTCACGCCATTTGCAGACGTGTAAGAATAACTAACTTTACCTAGATAGGTATGAGGAGCTGCCTAAACGCTATCATGTATGTAGACAATTATGCTACATCCCAAACAGTCATCTTATTTTTGATCGTGTGTAACTCACTTCAAATTGAAGTCAAATCCAAATGTTCTTTTTACGTTTTTTTTTTTTTTTTTTTTTTTTAAGTTAACAATTTTGAATTTGTACTTGAAAATATTTAACTTTCGTCTGTTTCTTTTTTTCAGCAAGCAGAGAGAAGCCAGCCGGTCCATAAGACACATTCTCCCAAGTCCTTCATGACCTAGTAAGTTAGTCATTCACATTTCACCCAAGTCCTTCATAACCTATGATAACATTCTCACATTCTCCCAAGTCCTTCATGATCTAGTATCTAGTCAGTTAGTCATTCGCATTTCACCCAAGTCCTTCATGACCCTAGTTATTTAATTTTAAATATTCACATATTCTCCCAAGTCCTCCATGACTTAGTAACTTAATGATTCACGCATACTTCCAAGTCCTTTACGACCAAGTTAATGATTTACACACTCTCCCAAGTCTTTCGTGAGGTAGTAAGTTAATTATCCACACATTACTTGTGTTTGTTTCAGTGCTCTGAAAGAGTCAGGATACGACAGTGACCCTCAGCATGTGTTCAAACGGCGTGAAGATGAATTCCAGACACCTTTGAGTCCTCAGGAACAGAAGGAAGCCTACAAAACTATTCAGAAAGGCGGAGAGGTTCCTCTGAAAGGCCTGAGAAAAGCTGCACCTGAGCGCCCAAAAGGTAAAACCATCACCCTCTTCCTTTGCTTGCGTTAACTGCCCATTCATGTGTAAAAATGTTACCTACCTACCACCTTCTCTGATCTTGAGTAAAACGGATGCTAGTTTCCTTCAAAATTTCAGCTCTCGTTTTCTTAGTGTTTTCGCTGTCAATGTCCATTCCCAGAATGTTAAAAGTATTGTACGTAGTTGACGTGCTAGCATTGTGTTGGCATTTTTCAATGATCTCTAGTGAGTCTCGATTACAACTAGATTAGCATGGCAAGCATGTGAAAGGATGTGAATGTTCGGGAACTCCATAGAAAAACAAAGCTTCATAAATTAACCATAGGTGGGAATATTACGTCCAGTTGTTAAGATTCGTCACTGGCCCCCAAGTGGACTTGCGCCTTTAAGTAAGCACCCATCACTGATCACAGAAGAGTTTTCCCATCGAAGGTGATAACCTGCAGAAGACGTGGAAAACTGTTCTGTTAGCATCTCATGCACCTCACCAACATCTCCATTCCTATACCCACTTAGTGGCAGCACAGTTTCGGTTCCATGGATCGTTTCCAAAGCACGAAACAGACGTTTTCGGTGCAGACGACTGTTATTGACCATTTTCTGTTGTCCAACATGCACTAACTATACTGAGGAATGTCTCCTGTTAAAATTGTTTCCCACTCACAAGTACCACCACACAACTGTTCACCAAAGTTCACTGAAGCACTTAGGTATAGAAGCAAACATGTCGCATGTGGCACAGTTCACCAAAAAATTTGAACTCTTTCACATTTTGTGGTTTTCTATGATTTCTTTTGTTTTTCCAGACGACACGGAAATAGAGTATTTTCCCTTGTCGCCCACTCTGACACGGATTCGTGTCCATAAGCAAAACATTACGCCACTAAGCGGGTTCCCTTTCCCTTTTCCCCTCCTCCCTATTGGTGTATGCAGCTCCTACTCCCAAATTCAGGTCTACCCAGACCCCACTCTCCAAACGACCTGCACCAAGAAGGGCAGCGTCTATCAATTTTCTCGGTCCCCCGAAAGTGGTGTGAAATTGCAAACTGTTGGTGAGCAACCTGAAGCCACAAAAGTTGTGCCGAAACCCAGGAACTTGTCCAAAAAGCTGCCTGTCTATGAGAATTTACCGGTGCCGTCCGATAGTCCTTCCCCAGACGCGAGTTCTTCTCACGAGGTAAAAGACACTCCCAAGACTGGGAGTGCAACCAAACCTCTGGCGACCTTTGCAGATCTGAAAAGAACCGCTCCCAGTTTGGTGAGAGTTGAGACCAAGTCGAGAGACGAGGCCCCCAAAAAAGGAGAGAAAAAGTCAGCCCGATCTCCAACCACAAAAAAAGCAAAGCGGCAAAAGGTTCCTCTTTCTGAAAGTGTACGGAGAGAAAAGCCACTGTCGAAAGTACAGAAGCGTTTCAAGTCTTTGCCTGACCATTTAAAAAAGAGAAAATCGGAAGGAAAGCCCTCGGGTCGTAAGAGGGTCAAGTCGGAAGTCAGCGAATTTTTGTCGGAATTTGTTGAAGCTGAGTTAGGCCCTGGGTACCTGACTGTAGCCAGCTCTGACGATCCTACCACTGAGAGCTCAAGTGTCGACAAAATCGATCTTTCAAGAATGAATCCTATTTTCGACAGTATGAACCCCAATTTCCCACGCAGGGAGGCTGATTATCCCCCCTATCGGAGTAGGAGCTTCTCCCCTGCTGCTCAGAGAGTGTTTCGGAAGCCTTCGCCGCCGCAGCGCGAGTCTTCCCGCAACAATTCAACGCTTCGCATGTGGTCAAAAATGATGGTCACCTATCCATATCGCCGCTCTCGAATCGACTCATTTGACTCCAACGTTAAGTATCTTCAAGAGCGTTTGCAGAGGAAACTTGACGGTCATAGCAAAGAAGAAGAGTTCGGTGATGATGTTGAAACGGTGAGAACTGTTCGGAAAAATCGAGATGGTCAAATGAGTATTAAAACTAATCGTTATGTTAAAATAGCGCGGCCAGTCTCAGCGGGGCCTCCATTACGCCCTGTTTACGACCAGAACGGTCGGAGGGTGTTGTCGGAGCCTAGAAAACCAACTATATCTCCTGAGAAAACATCTGAACCTCGTAAAATGGTCCCAAAGAAGTCGGACACTGTTCTCAAAAGCTCAACCAGCTACTCGGTTCGCAACAGAGGATCTTCTGGAGAAGACGAAAAGGGAAAGTCAGTGAAAGTAACGGTTGCTATCTCAGCAAAGGGTAAAGAAAGCCCAAGAAAAAGCAGCTCTTTATCAGCTCAAAGAAAAGGATCTTCCAAAATTTTATCTCCTTCAACGTCTGTGAGTAGTTTCCGAAGTGGTGCTTCTGGCAAAAGTGTTACCTCTGAAAGAGGGAGCACGGCGTCCTCTTTGGGGAAAACAGCTTCTCCGAGACTTCTGTCACCAAGCTCCACGGTTAGCCGGATGTCAAGCCATTCCAGGACTTCGTCCCCTGCCATGAGTGCTGTCCAGGACAAATCACAAAAGAAAGTTGAAGCAAAGAAGGTTGCTACTGTCAAAGCACCGGTAACTATTACGAATGACCCGAAGAAAACTACCAAGGTAGTTCAAGGAAATGTCAAGAGTCCTGCAAGGAGAGTTGTTGCTCCCATCACCACCATTAGCAGGACCAGTCCTTCTAAAACTCCGATTATAACAAGTGCTCCTGAATCAAAGAAAATTGTACATTCCCAAGCTTCAAAGAATGACTCAAGGAATGATCGATCTTTCAAAGAGGAGTTAGATCTCATCGAACAAGGAAACCAGGTAAGAACAGACTCATTCTTTCAGCACCTGTTTCTACGGGAACCACCTGGAAGAAAGGAAGTTGTGGTGGAAAGATCATCTTCTGTTTTGGAAAGAGCTCGAAGTTATCAAAGGAGCATTGAAAGACCCAGCACTTCAGGCAAATCAGAGCCTGGCACTCTCAACTTGGTCAAGTTTTTCCTGACCCAAAAGCGACCAGTGTCTTCGTCTAAATTCAAAAGCATGGACCGTGAGCTGAGCGCGTCCCGCTCTCCAAGTCCTTCTGACCGATCCCATAGCTTCCACGCGAAACTCCGCAGATTTGACTCTGGTAGTCAGTTTGGAGATGATCTCATTTCTTTCAGCCCGGATTTGAAACATCGAAGCTCCAGCGAGCCACCGATTAGGGCTCACTCATCGACGCCTGAAGGAAAAGTGACTCCGGGTGTCATCTCTCCTTCCACTTCGACTCAGCAGTTTTCGAAACTAGGGGGCACCTCTCGCGATCTGCAGAAACGGACTCTCCGCGCTCGGAGTGCCGGCGAAGCTGAGGGTAGTCGACGCACGCCCACCATTGAGGATTCCAATTTGAGTAGCAGCTCATTGCATCTGAGCGACCACCCAGAGTACCAGGCCTACATCTTAGAGCTACTCCACTCAACGAAAAAGAGTGAAAGATTTCGAGAGTTACACAAGTTTTATGTAAGTTTGGAAAGAATGGGTGAACTTGAAAAAACTGCATCAATTGGCGATTTACGTCCGAGACTTCGAAATGAAGAAATCATTGACTATGACCGTTGGAAAAGGTTGCGAACTAAAGAGCGAGCTGAAGCAGAGTTGAAAGCTTTGGTCGGGAAGCTTAGCGAGATTCAAAAAGAAAAAGACTTGGTTTTCCGGACAACTAATGTTGATGCTTTGCGCTGGAAAGGAGATAGAGGCCTGCGTGCTAAAGACAGATCAGTTGAAGATTTGAAGGAACAGTTCATAAAATATTCACAGCAGGAGCATGAAGGAAAGAGAGAATACTATTCTTTCAAAGACAATTACAAGCCACTATGGCGGGGAAATTCCATTATCAATTTGGCAACCAATTTGAATACAACTGCAGCTTCTCACAGAGGCAGGCCTGTCACCAGCCAAGAGTTGGAGAAGATCAAGGAGGCCAGGGAGCAGGTCGTCCGTAGCCGCGGGAAGAAACCCGTCAAAGGTTGGAGTAGTTTGTCCAAGGAAGAGGTGAGTGCTTTAAAGTCACAACTCAGTGAGATTTATTCTCAGGAACTCAAGAAAAAGAGTTCAAAAGATGAAGTTGAAGATGCCTACATCATAGCTGTCCCCGAAGACTCTCATATCCGGGCTCCAGGGGAGAAAAATCTATATGTCCGCTGCACATCACTTCTCAATACTGACGATACCTTTTCACGTTCAATGGAGAAAAAAGATAGCAAGAAAAAATCCAAGTCAATCAGTTCAGTGCCCAGTACTGTCTCAGAGGGAGAGTCGAAGATGGCTCTTCTGTCCCTACCATGGAAGGAGGAAATGACGGAGAGGAATTCTTCAAGACGGTCTACTGAAGAAGATAAAGTAAAAAATTCAGTTTCAAGGAGTAAATCAACGTCAGCCGTTATGAAGCCGCTGTCAGAAGGAGAAAAGAAGCGTCTTTCTATGACGCTGAGCAAAGAAGTCCTAGAGAAAGTTGTCAGGACATCCAGAAAATCTCCAGTTTTACCGAGGGAAACGATGGGCGCTTTGGTTTCATCCAGGGCTCGTCGGTTAAGTCCTGAAGGGTCCACAGTAGCTTCTCCCAGGACCTGCTACTCATTGGATATGTCCGAGGATGGTAAACACAAGAATGATTTTTTATTGGTTCTGACTCCAACTGAAAAGGATGTCGAAAAAGCTGTCGAAGATTGGGCAAACGGGAACTCAGCGCGTGCGCCCATGCGAAGAGTGAGCTCCGCCACGACAGTAGAGTTGGAGTCAGCGAGCGCGAGCTCAGAGACATCCGTCAAAACCGTCATCAAGAAACCAGTAGACGTTTTGAAGAAGGTCGAGTACTTTGAAGACCTCAGTCACACTGACGAAGAAGCTGCACCAAAAGAAACACGACAGCCACGATCTAGAAGTGCTCCAGAAAGTCTTGTGGTTAGTCAAAAACCATTGTCGCAAACTCCTTCGTACTCTGCAGAAAACATAAAGGAGCTTCTAGGGGAAGAAAGGAAATACGCAACGACTCCTTTTATTAGGAGTCAGAACGAGAGTCAGAACGAAGAAAAGAAGCCGAATCTGAAAGATCCTGTGGATGAAACAGTTTGGCCTGCCACTTCTGTGAGATACCATTCGTCTAGCCCTTGCGGTGTTCGAAGAGGTGGCAGTAACGATAGCCTCTTTTCTTTTCGGTCGCGAAGTGTCAGCCCTGATCCTACCAAGTACTACCGAGCTTACTTGCGTTTGGTCGAAGGAGGAGCCGTACGAAAATTGCGTGATAAGTTTGAAAGTCTCGAAGATCTGCTGGAAGCTCGTGACGGCTGGTTGAGGTCTCCAATGAAAAAGTCAGCAAGTGATCCTGAGCTGACTCGGGACATGCTGAAGCGGTATGGGACAGATCCTTCGAAGGTTGTGGTGCGAGGACAGGAAACAGGCGACGTGCAGTGGTTGAAGTCCAAATTCGAAAACGCGAGCAGAGGCCGGAGCCGCGCCCGCCGCAGTCCCATCCCCAGGACTCCATTTTCTGTCAGCGATCGATTCATGCCCCGAATCAACATCATTTCAAAAACTGCCGAGCTTCAGCTGGAGAAGCTGAAAAGGCAAAGCCGCCTCAACGAACTTGCAGCGTCTCCTGAGCCGTTTCACTCGCTGAATGAGTACACGCGTGACCATGGCGGCTACTATTATGTGGGTGAAGTTGACAAACTGCGACGAAAGTTTGAGAAGCTCGAAGAAGCGGAGCGAATGTCCCTGATGGGCCAAATGTACACGAGCACCCCGGATATCACTGAACTTCGGCATATCGCACCTTATTTGGGATGTTCCTGGGTAGCGCATCAGCACCCGGAAGTTATCAAGACCTCCTCCAGCTCTCCAGAACTTCTGGAGAAACGGAAAAGTTTGGAGAAGAGGGAGAAGGTGAAGCCTCGCCCCCACTCCTCCTCTCCCGTCCGACCCAAACAACTTCCCTCCATTTTGAAAAATTATCCTTCCGGTGACATTTTCGCGAATCAGAAGTTTGACCCCCTGATTCACCGTCCCAAGTACCGCTACCAACCTGAACCTGTGACGTACTCTTATGATCGGCGGTTGCGATGGGCAGGTGACGAGGCTTGCTGGCGCCATTGGAACAAACCTTCCGTCACCTTCAAAGGTTCGGTCTTGTCATGCGACCTATCGAGAATGGGTGGCGGTCCAACCAGTGAGAATGCCAGCTGTATTACCCATGTTAGCTTTCACAAATGGGGTCTGGGCTCAGGAATAACCATCACTGTCTGTTTAAGGAATACTTGCGCAACATTGCTTACTAAATTCACAACGCTTTATTAGATATTTATAATCAGTGGGGTTTTTGCGCGATTCTGTGGTTCTCCAAACTGGAGTAATAGGGAGATGTACGGTTTAACTCGAATTTTCAAACGGTTTGTTTACATTTAGCTATACTAAGCTTACTTCCAATGAAACTCTTGTGTACATATTTTATTCTGGAGTATAATGCATATTTTTAACTTCAGAAACCGAACGGGCTAGTTCAAGGATTAGTAGGAGTAGGATTTTAGAATACGCCCTGTAGCAAGCAATAGGTATATACTTACTGTTGTAATTGACATTGTTTACGTGGTTCGACGTTTGTAAACACAACACTCCCAATGCACCTTAATTTGGGTGCTGCAGTTCCCTTCCGAATCTTTGAAACAACATTAGTTTTGTATGTGATTAATTCTATGTCTGCCTATATTAGTTATTTACTTAGTTGATTCTGATATTGTCCTGCACGTTGACCTTATATCTTTTGTAGAGTTGATGAACCTCAGAAGCGACCTCAACTTTCCGGATGAGATTTTAGGTTTGTACCTTTAGCTTCAGCTTCAGCTTGGCTTGAGATTTTTATTAACTTTGTGCATGGTGTGCCGTGTGACCTAATTCACTGCTGCTCGAGGGTAAGTAAATATTTGAAATGTTTTTGACATTGATAAAAGTGTTAAACAAAAATGGCCAGTTTAGTGTTAGTTTTGCCCACCCTTATAATCTGGAATATACATTTTCTACTTGTTTACATTCATTCCGACCATTTATCGAGAAGTCTGTTCCCTCAAAAAATGGTCGGAAAAAATGTAAGCCTTCTTAAGTTCGTATCCTCGTAAGCTATACAAATAATAAAATGTGCAGTTTATGGTGGATGGGTATCCTGCACCTAGTGCCATAAAAAGCTGGGAACAATAGCACTAAATGAGTATAGCAACAGTTCCTAAATACCTACATGTTATCAACGGCAAATAGCTGGGAGAGCTCGGATGTTTCATTGAGTTGGTATTGTTGCCAGTTAGTGTTTCCCACCGGTGCAGTGCACTCTCAAAAACTGGCCAATTTGTGTTGCCTTGAGTGAGTGCAACACGTTGTGGTGAAAGTGAGAAGCAGTTTTGGAGAGATTCTCAAATTTTGGAAATGGCTCTTTTTTCCATGAAATGATTCGATTATCGAAATTTTTTCGTATCACTAAGTGAGTCACTATCGTTTCTCTAACTTAACCTTCCTCTTAATGTGAGTGTAGTAGTTTGGTGTATGGACTTGACCTGGTGACCTGGCGGCGCTGCGGTTGTTGATGATAATCAGTAATGAGTATCACTGTATCACTGTATCACTGTACTGTGTACGGAGACTAACAACATAAGCCCCTCATCTATCATCACTGAATTAAAAGTTTTTTCCTTCGTTCAAATCTGTGATTTAGGGTGAGTTTTTTTTACTGTTTTCTATAGTAGGTATAGTTTAGTTGTCGGAGGAATGAGTTCACAAGTTCGAACCCAGGTGGGCTGAGATTTTTCCTCTTTAGATTTTAGGTGCCAAATAATGGAACCTGGTGCATCTAGTGGTTCGGAACCCATCTTAAACTGTAGGTCCCCATCAAAGTCTGTGTGGGACTCTTGATAACGATGGCTTGAACACATAGCAGAGATAACTAGTTGGTCTCGGGAGTGCTCCCCATGGCTATACAACACACACCAGGGATTAAGCTGAATAAATTCTCCCAGGGAGTGGTGATGGCCATGCTGTGGAAAAAATGTTTATTTATATGGGTAACAAACTAACGAAGGGACTTGAAGGAATTTGAACGAGAGTGTTGGGATACTGCTGTGATGCTGTGATATGAGGGTGTCTTATCTCATGTGTTGGCTGTGGAGTTTGTTTGTTGACCTAACTTTGCCTTCAACGTTCTTGTCATTTTATTTTCCTACTAGTGTAGACAGTTACCAGGTACGATCAAAAAATGAAGTCAAAATCAGAGATGACCCCACAACTACCTAATGTTTTAAAATTTGCTACCACGGCAGTTTTGTAGAGCTGAATGCCGCGGAGCCCATGCATTAACTCAACAAACAGCTCTTTGGTAAAGATCACAGTGTGTGGGCACTACAGGCTGTTGAAATCCATTTCGGTGTACACCTGCCAAGGCACATGAGCTATGCAGGTTATGCAAGGCACATGAGTTATGCAGGTGATGCAAGGCACATGAGCTATGCAGGTGATGCAAGGCACATGAGCTATGCAGCTGATACAAGGCACATGAGCTATGCAGGTTTACCCGTACCGGCATAACGTTTCCTATTGTCTGGGATACGTTTGAGATGATAATTGTATGCGTTTTTCAGAGTCACCGCGGAAGTATGTGGAGTCAGAGGTTACCATTCACTACAGGAGTCCTGTGAGGAGTGAGGCGAAGGAGGTCCTCAGTGAGGAGGAGTTGGCCAGGAGGCAAGCCGAGGCTATGCGCAGGATATACCAGGAGGAGAGGCGGCGCAAATACCTCCAGGTAAACATACACAGAGGCACTACAGGAGGCAAGCCGAGGCTATGCGCAGGTAAACATACACAGAGGCACTACAGGAGGCAAGCAGAGGCTATGCGCAGGTAAACATACACAGAGGCACTACAGGAGGCAAGCAGAGGCTATGCGCAGGTAAACATACACAGGCACTACAGGAGGCAAGCAGAGGCTATGCGTAGGTAAACATACACAGAGGCACTACAGGAGGCAAGCAGAGGCTATGCGCAGGTAAACATACACAGAGGCACTTCAGGAGGCAAGCAGAGGCTATGCGCAGGTAAACATACACAGAGGCACTACAGGAGGCAAGCAGAGGCTATGCGCAGGTAAACATACACAGAGGCACTACAGGAGGCAAGCAGAGGCTATGCGCAGGTAAACATACACAGGCACTACAGGAGGCAAGCAGAGGCTATGCGTAGGTAAACATACACAGAGGCACTACAGGAGGCAAGCAGAGGCTATGCGCAGGTAAACATACACAGAGGCACTACAGGAGGCAAGCAGAGGCTATGCGCAGGTAAACATACACAGAGGCACTACAGGAGGCAGGCAGAGGCTATGCGCAGGTAAACATACACAGAGGCACTACAGGAGGCAAGCAGAGGCTATGCGCAGGTAAACATACACAGAGGTACTACAGGAGGCAAGCAGAGGCTATGCGCAGGTAAACATACAAAGAGGCACTACAGGAGGCAAGCAGAGGCTATGCGCAGGTAAACATACACAGAGGCACTACAGGAGGCAAGCAGAGGCTCTGCGCAGGTAAACATACACAGAGGCACTTCAGGAGGCAAGCAGAGGCTATGCGCAGGTAAACATACACAGAGGCACTACAGGAGGCAAGCAGAGGCTATGCGCAGGTAAACATACAAAGAGGCACTACAGGAGGCAAGCCGAGGCTATGCGCAGGTAAACATACACAGAGGTACTACAGGAGGCAAGCCGAGGCTATGCGCAGGTAAACATACACAGAGGCACTACAGGAGGCAAGCAGAGGCTATGGGCAGGTAAACATACAAAGAGGCACTACAGGAGGCAAGCCGAGGCTATGCGCAGGTAAACATGTTTATGTTTATGTTTGTTCAGGAGCTTCAGGACATGAACAGCAGAAGACACACGGATAACTTCACCCCCTCGCAGAAGAGTCCCATCCCCCTGAACCGTTACGATGACTTTGGGAGTGAAGTGAGCACAGGGTGGGGGAGGGGGAGAGATCGCACCCCTGAGCCTCGCCTCGTCGCCAGAGCTCTCTTCACATTCGTAGGGCAAAGCCCCAGGTAAATATTTACTGTCAAAACTGTTGATGAAGTGCTGTTTGTTGACGTTTTTACTTTCTCGCCCGTATGTAATACATGGGCTGAGAAAGTTATGTTATCGTGCGAAATTTCGATTTTGAGATTTTCATTGCAAAAGGCGTTTCAGAGGTCCTAGATACCAAAAAAATGGTTTTTAGGCCATGTCCGTCCGACGTACGTACGTACGTACGTACGTACGTCCGTCCGTTTGTCTGTAGCGCGGCTACAGGTCACACCAGTCAACCGATTTGGCTCAAATTTGGAATATAGATGTCTAAAATCAGTTCCGAGATAGATTTTTAATATAATTTTGATTACTCAAAAATTGCGCCCACTATTGTCAAAAAAGTGTCAACAAAAATTCAAAATCGTGTTTTTGTCTACTCAAGATGCATTTCACGGTACGGTAATAAAGTTAGAACCTTCAAATTTTGCAGTCGTGTTCACAGATAAATGCTCCAAGATCATTTTCATTGTTTTGGAGATGGGCCGAAAATTTGGGCCAAAATTGGCCCATACGTGAAAACCTTGGCCCCATGAACAGTATTAGCCGGAATTTCACAAAAACCCATAAACTTGTGCTTAATAACATTACTTAAAGGTCTGTCGAAGAAATATTCAATCATTTCAAAATTGCGGCCAATATAGGCAAAATAAAGTCAAAAATAGGGAAAAAAACTAGAATCTCGTTTTTGATTGGTCAAGATGGATTTGGCACTACAGTTATTAAGTTAGATCCTTGTAATTTCGCAATAGTGTTCCCAAATAGATGCTACAGGATCATTTTTATTCTTTTTGAGATGGGCCAAAAATTTGGGCCAATATTGGCATAATCGTAGGAAAAATTTTCCAAAAATGGAAATCACGTTTTTGATTGGTTAAACCACATATGCAACAACACTAATCGACGGATTTTCTTGAAAATTGGTGAAAGTGGTCTCAGATAGGTGCTTCAAGGGCATTTTCAATAGATTTTCATTTACTTAAAATTTAAGACGGTGACATGCAAAATAGAAAACATATACTTTGCGCGTCGAACGACACTTCACTGTTTGACGGTTATGTTTGAAATTCGGTATGCAGGTGCCTGAAAGTATCGCTCATTGTGAGGCAAAATACTTTTTAGAAAAAGTTAAAATTTTGACAATTATTTACGTAAAAAAAAAAATCAAATTTTCGATAAAAATTGCGAGAAAGTCAAGTGCGACCATTGTCGAACCCTTTATTTACTTTCTCGCTCGTATGTAATACATGGGCTGAGAATGTTATGTCTTCGTGCAAAATTTCGATTTTGAGATTTTGGGTTTCCCATGATCCTGGAGGTCTCCCGAGTCCAAAAAAGTGGTTTTTAAAAAATGTCCGTCCGACGTACGTCAGTCTGTCGCGCAACTGGACGTCACACCGTTCGTCCGATTTTGCTCAAATTTGGTATGTAGGTACCTAATGTAAATATCTGGACATTTTTTTTTGATAAAATTTGATAACTCAAAAATTGCGCCTGCTATGGTCAAAAAAAGGCAAAAAATCGTGTTTTTTGACAGTTAAGAAGGGCTGGAAGCTACGTATATCAAGTTGGAACCTTGAACATTTGCGAAAGTGTTTCTGAATAGATGCTTTTAGGTCTTTTACAATCATTTGGAGGTGGGCCAATAACTTGGCCCAGTTTTGGCCCAAACGCGTTGGTCGTCACTCCGGTAGCACTATTCGATCGATTTAAAGAAAAATTGGTACGGAGGTGTACTTTAACCTAGTTTGATGTTTCACCGAACGAAATTTATCCAACATAATAATTATGGCTAATATTGGCATTATCGTAGGAAAATTTTCCATAAATGGAAATCACGTTTTTGATTGGTTAAGACGGATTTGCAACAACCCTAATCGACAGATTTCCTTGAAAATTTGTGAAAATGGTCTCAGATAGATGCTTCAAGGTCATTTTCAATAGATTTTCAATTACTTGAAAATTAAGGCCGTGACATGGAAAATAGAAAACACGTACTTTGCGCATCGAACGACACTTCACCATTTGACGGATATGTTTGAAATCCGGTGAGTAGGTGCCTAAAATTATTGTCCAGTGTATGGCAAAATATTTTTTAGAAAAAGTTAAAATTTTGGTCCAAAAAAAATAAATTACGTAAAAAAAAATCGAAATTTTCGATACCGCTGGCGTAAAAATTGCGAGAAAGTCAAGTGCGACCATTGTTGGACCCTTTATTTCTTTTCTAGTGACATTTGCTTTTTAATTTTAATTTTCCCTTTTACTTGAATTGAACTATCTGATTTTTGGTCGAAGCCAAATGAATATTTCGAGTGACATCCGTCCCATCAAAGGAAAATTATTGTTTGTCCTGGGATTCGAACCCAAGACCTCAGTGATGCCAGTCTATGATTTTCCCACTAGACCAGGGTGAGGTCGGTCCATAAAACCTTGTCACTTGTTTAGGGAGCTCAGTTTCCGGCGAGGGGATTTAATCCACGTGCGGCGGCAAATAGACCGGAACTGGTGTGAGGGGGAGGTGGGCGCTCGCATCGGCCTGTTTCCGGTCAACTACGTAGACATTTTGCCGCAAGATGGCGGCGCTAGGTCTTCCGCTAGCACACCCAGCAAGCCTAGTGAGGGGCAGGCTCGCGCCAAATTCAACTTCATCGCTCAGAGCCATCTCGAGCTGTCTCTCGTCAAGGGTGAGTTTTACATCCGGCATATTGTATTCTGATCTTAAGGCTGTTGATACAAGCTTTTTATTGACGTAGCAAGCTGTTGGATATTCTTTATTTGTCCTGAAATATGTTTTTTAAGCCGGAAGCTGTTTGTTTTTTCGACAATTGTTTTTAAGACACTGTTGGATATTTAAATGTGCTGAAATATAATATTTTAATTTATTTGTAATGATTGTTGTCTTGACTTCAGGTGAACTGGTGATTCTGACACGACGTGTGGACGACAACTGGTACGAGGGCCGTGTGGGGAGCCGGCGGGGGATATTCCCCGTGAGCTACGTGGAGGTGCTCATCCCCCCCGGGGCAGCCAGCACTCCCAGCAAACCTGTCGCTAGCCCAGCAGCCCACTCCCTGCTCCTCAACGGGGGGACCATGGCCCCCCACCACTATACGCCTCTGCAGTCCCCTGCCAACTTCGCAGCCAGGCCCAGCCAAGCCTTGCACATCGACACGCAGACAGAACCGTTGCTGTAAGTCCAGATAACGTTATAGTTCAAACCACGAATGAATGGCCCCTTTGAGTTGAGGCAGTTATGAGAAAGTTCCCCCTTCAGGCACCAGTTCCCCTTCGTGGACAGTGCAGAAATGGCGTAGCTACTCAATGCTCACCGCGCAATCGTGTTTGTTTATGTTTCTTTCCTTAAGGACACTGTTAGAGTTTTAAATGTTCTGAAGTATAATGTGTCTTTTTTACCTCCGAAATTAACTGGCGATTGAATGATTTTTGTCTTTAAATAATTTGTGCGAAATTAATCGACCGTAAAATTACAACATAGCCAGTTAATTTCAGACCTTAAAAAGGCACATTATATTATTTCAGAACATATAAGTATGCCTTGACCATTTCTACCTTTCGAAGGAATTGGTTCTCCATTGAAGTCTAAACATAGTGTCTCCTTCGCAGTCATTTGTTTTTTTTCGAATACACACTATGTTTAGCTTTTAGAGCAGCCACGGTCATTGGCTGTCGCGCAATCGCCGTTTTATCCAGTTGTTTACTCTGTGGTGTCGTTTGGACAGGTACCGTGTAGTGTACAGCTACAAGCCCGTCAACACTGACGAGCTGGAGTTGCAAGAGGGCGACACCGTGCTGGTCATGGAGAAGTGTGACGACGGCTGGTTTGTCGGCTCCAGCCAGACCACTGGACACTTCGGCACCTTCCCAGGGAACTACGTACAGAGGATCTGATAGCAGTCAGACCACTGGGCACTTCGGCACCTTCCCAGCCAGACCACTGGGCACTTCGGCACCTTCCCAGCCAGACCACTGGGCACTTCGGCACCTTCCCAGGGAACTACGTACAGAGGATCTGATAGCAGTCAGACCACTGGGCACTTCGGCACCTTCCCAGCCAGACCACTGGGCACTTCCCAGGGAACTACCTTCCCAGGGAACTACGTGCAGAGGATCTGATACACACGCCATTGCACATTCTTCATTAAGGCTCACCGTACAATCCTATTTGTTTACGTTTTTTCCGAACATTTTTATATTTAAATGTTCTGAAATATAGTGTGTCATTTTAAAAGTGTCGTTAAAACGTCATCAAAGAGCACTATGAAGCCTTTAGCCGGAATATACCTATAGGTAGATACCTATATTTGCTAGATTTCCAGTTCTTTCATGTTTTTTTTGGCCGTTTTTTTTAGGACACTGTTGGATATTGAAATGTTCTGAAAAATAAATTACCTAGGTATATTCTTTTTAACGTCCGAAATTTTCGTCACTCGAATTGAGAAGAAATTAACTGAATGTGTTGTGAACTGAATGTGTTGTGAACTGAATGTGTTGTGAACTGAATGTGTTGTGAACTGAATGTGTTGTGAACTGAATGTGTTGTGAACTGAATGTGTTGTGAACTGAATGTGTTGTGAACTGAATGTGTTGTGAACTGAATGTGTTGTGAACTGAATGTGTTGTGATTTTACACGGAAACAAATAAATTAGGTACTCGATCGTAAAATGACAACATAGCCAGATACGTACCTAATTATTTCGGACGTTAAAAAGACATTATATTTCTGAACATATTAAATATCAACAGTGTTCTCCGAAAATCATCGGAAATAACAAAAAAACAATAAGTATATTGTATAGGTATATTCCGGCTTTAGGGATGACGTATTGCTCTCTAGTGACGTAGCGCTCATTATTAATGACACTTTCTTGAGGAATCTGTTGGGTATTTATTTTTTTGGAAATAAAAAGATAATTGTATTTCAGAACAAGAAATAGCCATTCAAAATGTCCACAAATAGCATTGGTTATGTTTTGAATTGAACGCTCTGTAGTTAGGTGTGTCAGCCAATGGCAGGAGGCTCCCACTTTTCTGTCTGACACCCATCTAAGCCAGGCACGTAGAGACAGTTTAGATAACACATCTTAATCATGGCGTGCACCACCATTAGCGGCCGTTTTGAAGCAACGCAACTGAAAGGTGGTACCACGTGCTGGCCAATGTTTATAAACGAACTCATACAACAATCCAGTGCAATACTCACTTTATTCAGTAAGCAAACACCATTTCAGGTGCGATGATACCATAGACAAACACAGCGGTTATCATGGAAATCATAGAGGAAACTTTCGATAATATCGATCGATAATTGCGACAAGATGGTGGTGAACATACCGTGATTTAAGCGGGAACTCGTGTGAACATACCGGTATGAATAGAGATATAGATAGGTACCTAGGTATTTTTGTCTATAAGAGAACGTTCGTGCCTGGATAGGTAGGTAGATAGGAGTTTGACCCCCTGACACATCTCATTGTTTGACAATCTTGATAATTGTCATGTCAATCATGTTAGCTAGTTGAGTCAGCCTTAAGGCGGAATGACAGTACATTTCCCATTGGTTTATCTTTCTTTTCCAACCATTTTCTGGAGATATTGTTGGATATTTAAATGTTCTGAAAATTAGTATTAACTGGCTCTGTTGTGATTTTCCAATCGAGTGTTTTTTGTCAGTAAAAAATTGGTCCAAAGTTACTTGATCGTAAAACCCCAACAGCGCCAGTTAATTTTGGACTTTAAAAAGCCAGTTATATATCAGAAAAGTTAGTGTCCTCAAAAAATTGTCGGAAAAAACGTTAATAGAGTTGGAAATGTATAATCCGTCTTAATAGTAAGAACATTTCTGGTTTCGTTGTAAAGGTTTAGGTGCTCAATACTCACCCTGGTGCCGTTAATTTTTATAGTTTTAAAAATGTCCCGGCAGACTTCTAAGTAGGTAGTTAATTAGTTACTTTCCAGTGAAAATTGGTTATTCTTTCTTCTGAAATAGTACCTATAGGTAGCGACTGGTCGGAAAAGACCACGCGATTGTGTGGTCACCATTAAGGAACAAAAATCTGACCTTACTCAAGTAAATCCTGCTGCATACATTACATCTCAGAAGAAAAAATACCCATTCGTTTCCTTGGAAAGATGTCATAGGAAATGTCAACAAACACATAGGTACTTAGGTACCTTCATTTTTCTTTCATCATTTCATTTGTTAACCTTTTAAATGTTTATAATTTTAATGTTAATGTTTTTTGAAACCCTAGACAAAAGAGAGCAGGTTAGTTACCTACCTCTTTGGTACCGTTGGTGTGTTCACATTTACTTTTGAAGCGAGTAGGTATTAATGTAGGCCAGATGTTAGACAAAGTTCCTTCACATGACATTTCAGTTGTTCAAACATTTGTATACCAACACTTACCTACCTATGATATCTCGATTGATGCTGGTGTTTGCATCGCCATATTTATCTTTCGATAATATTCGCTCTCCAGTAAAAGTTAAACATAAGTGCGCTACTCGCAGCCATGTTTTTTCGCGTCCGAATAGAGCACTATGTTTAGCTTGTAGAGGAGCTAGTAACATCTAATGGCCGTGCATGTACCAGCCTATCGTTTTGAACCGTACCAATATTTACCTCCACTTAGTTGCCATTTTTTCTTAATTTTCTAGTTTTTTGTACAATATCTCGATAGATACTGGCACGTGCACTTGTTCACTAAAGAAGCATCATGGAAACCATAGAGTACCTAAACTTTCGATATTATCGATCGATATTGAGACAACATGGTAGTGCATTTACCGGTATTAATCGAGATATCATAGCTTTTGTATAGCTAGGTACCTACGCTAGTGACAAAAATATGCACTTATATATTAATATAAGAATATTAATTTTGAATAACTTGTTCATACAGCTAATTATCCAAATATTACTTTTAAGGAATCAGTTTATATTGCAAGATCGTAACCTACAATGCTGTTTGTTTATGTTTTTTTAATGACACTTTTCTTTTCCACAGATTCACGGCATTAAGAAACATAAATAAACAGCTTTGTGTCTACAGTTTTCCAAAGAAGTAGGTAGTCATGTTAAAAATATTGTTTCAAATGTCCTTTGATTTTTTGTTGATGAATTACCGAAATAGCGCCCATATTTAGCTTATAGAAATGGGAATTTCATGTTAAAAATATTCGTTACATAAGCAAACCATGGGTGGAATTCTTTCTCTAAAAACTTGATCAAAATCATGTAGGTAGTTATTATCTTGTTAAAATGACCTAATAATTTTATTTTTTTAAGATTGTCAGCTAACTTAGTTTAGATGTTAACACATGGCATGCATTAATTTTATGAATTTGGGTAAATTCTTATTCAGTTTCACCAAAATGAAATGGAGTACAAATTTGTTGTGCGTACAAAATTTTAACTGTACCTTTGACTCCGTAGATACCTGAATAGGTATTATGTAACTTTATTACCTACCTATCTATACCTACTGTTCAGAAGGATAGATAGCACAAGATGTAGCTAAGTAAGTACTAAGTACCCATCACTAGATCTAGTCAAATACCAAACTAAGCACGAATTAAATACATACCTATGTACCTACCTAATACTATCTCATTGTTCTTGTTCTTTTATTTCTGTGTTGGGACACTTTTCGGAGGAAACTAGGTTACCTATTGCATTTTTTTCTGAATTATAGGCAAGTACCTAGTAGGTAAGTAGGTAGATAATACCTACCTACTTACATCTTTTAACGTCAGAAACTAGTTTAGTGATTACCCACTTAGGTACCTAGGTAGGTAGGTACTGCATAACGTTTTTTAAGGACGGAAATGAATCGATATAGGTACCTATAAATAAAGGGTCCGACAACAGTCGCATTCTCGCCCCAAATGATTTTTTTTATTAATTTTTTTTTTATTTTTTTTTATTTTTTTTGCGGGCGTAGGTAATTTTTAAGCAGATCACTCATACCAAGTTTCATGGCTGTCATTCTATTACTGTAGTCCCAAATGCGTCCCGTGCACGGCCATAAACTTTCAGTAGCTAGCGACGGGAAGGGGATGCTCTACGGACCCAACCAAAGGGTCTAAGTCTTCCAGCTTCATCTGGCCCCTACAAACTACTAACTACTACTACCTATTTTCGATGTTATACCTACATTGAAAAGTGTACCGTCGGCGCTTGTCCGATTAACCAAAAACACGATTTTTGAATTATTTTGGCGGTTTTTTGGCAATAGCGGCCGCACTTTTTGAGCAATCAAAAATTCCTTAAAAATGTGTCTCGGCCGTGATTTTAGACAGGTCCATACCAAATTTCATCAAAATCGGATGAACGGTATAGGCTCTAGAGCAGGGAACGGACGGACTGACGGACGGACAGACTTTTTCCAGAAACCATTTTTTGGACTCAGGAGACCCCCAGGATCATAGGAAACCCAACATCTCCATTTCGAAATTTTGCACGAAAACAATACTTCCTCGCCATACCTATAATAGGTACCTACCTACTTTATGGCTAGCGAGAAAGTAAAAACATAAGTACCTATACTTACCTAGGTACCTGCTACCTATAATTTTTCAGAACATTTAAATATCAAACAACTTCCCTGCAAAAAATTAGGAGAACGATGACTATTCTGGTGCCACGGGTGAGCAATAAGTATTCTGTTAAATGACCCAACCTCATCTCAAGATTCTTAAGAGTTTTGGTAACGGACGGACAGGAATGTGACAGCAATCAGTTTGGAATAAGGCTTTTGTATTCTTACCATGAGCAGAAGATTTGGTATATAAGGACTACCTATTTACCTTCCAGAGTGAATACCATAAGTGAATAAAGCGGTAGAAATGAAATTCTTCATGACTGATGAGAATACTATGAATAGATCACAGACATAATATATCGTTGCAACAGGTATCAGCAAACACAGGTGTGTAGGTATTCTATAACCACGACCGTCGCCCTCTTCACTTACAAGTGTTGAGAGCAACGCTTTCCTTGGTTCTTCAAGAGATTCGAGAGCTAACCTTTCGAATTTGCAATGACATAGGTAACAATACATTGTTGAGAGTACCTTGACTGCTACTAAAAATCTCCACGTTATCTTAGCTAAATACCTCATTTAGTGTACATGGCATTACTACAATTATTTTCATTGCTAAAATTCTTTGCCTCCGAAAAAATGAAATTTGAAATTCCCGCCAAAACGTAACATTTGTATCAAATATAAAGGTATTTGTTAAGTATTTTTATTTATTACAATTTTTGAGGTTTTTATGTAATTTTATTATAATTTAAACTATATTTTATAACTATTTATCTATATAAACCCCAATAAATGAACAAATAGTGGATTAGTTTTTGAGTGACTGTATAATGAGTACAGAGTATAGCAGTATGGCGTGTGTTGTATGTTGTGTTGTCTTGTTGACTGTGGAGTGATATCATCGCTATGGGCTGGGCTCATTCCTATCCTACTTTCATTATTATCCTATTTAACGTGTGATTGACCGATACACCTTTACCATGGACCCAAACTTCCCCGATGTGGTGCTCAGACCAGGTAACGCACCTGACCTCAATACCTGCCCAACACATCTACAGGCAAAGCTACTGAATAATATAAGTAGCACTAGGTAGCTCGTTAGGCACATCGAGGCAGATTAAAACTGTAGCTATTACCATTGGGTCTGTAATATGTAGAACAAGTGTTGCTGGCTTTCCGTGTTGACAAGCTGAGAATGGAACTTTCTCCTACATAGATCATGAAGCGAGTGGACTTGGGATCTAGCTCCGACTTGTCCACATATCACCTGGTGTATCTTGCCTGGCCGGGGGTGATTGTGACTAAATCATCCCCTTGTGCCGAACCTAGGACAGTTTTGATCACTTGGTTATGTCGCAGGTGGAGGTCGTCGTTGTCGTGTCGTATATTCGTACACTCCTCAGAACGATGACGAGCTGGCCTTGCAAGAGAAGGACGAGATCGAGTTCATCTCGGAGGTAGAGGAGGGCTGGTGGAGGGGACGTCTTCACAACAAGGTCGGAGTCTTCCCCTCCAACTTTGTGGTGGAGCTGCCGCCTCCGGCTGCGGAGGAAGCTTCCCTTAGTGAGGGGGATGTGTCTGCACCCCTGTCCTCCCCTGAAGAGGTAAGTTCTCCTCCTCCCTTAGTAAAGGGGATGTGCCACCTCCCCGGAGAATTTATTCAGCTCAATCCCTGGTATGTGTTGTATAGCCATGGGGAGCACTCCCGAGAGGAACTACATAGTTATCTCTGGTATGTGTCCAAGCTATGGTTATCCAGCTTTCCAGGCGGGGACCTACAGTTTCTTGTGGGCTCCGAACAAGTAGACCGCGGTGCCTCTTGTTCCTTCCCTCCTCATCCTAGCTAATATTTAGCAATGTTTCCTGTATTATCTGTTTATTTGTAATCTGGATCTAGAGATACGTGAAGCTGGGTGTTATCTCAGTTAAAGGCAGTTAAAGTGTTAGTCACTAATGTTGCCATCGATAATCTCTTATCGATAACATCGTAACGACTGGGTGTAAATAGGCGTATCCATATTTTTTGGCCGACTCTGAACATGGTGGTTGATTTGGTAAGTATTTTATTAGTTTTACCCTGATTTTAGGGCTTGAAAAGTGATGCGATTGCGCTTTCTAGTTAGCTGTGCTAGCGTGGTGGAACTCATATAAGTGAACTGGTGCAGTGTAGTCAAATGAACGGGAAACCGACGACCTGAAAAAGACAAAATAGTGTCATTCTGGTTCCACGTTTTCTTGTCCTTCTCTGACTTCTTCTTTACGTGACTCTGGCAACGCCAACTTCACGGGGAAACCGAAAAATAGCCTCTGCGAATGACCAATACACAGGTTGGAGAGGTTGCCAAAATCTGTGTCACTGGTCATTCCAAAGGTATATGCACCAGAGTTTCCACATGCAGCCCACACTGAACGCACACATCCGATCAAGCAGGATTAAACCGGTGACAAACTTGTGACTCCTTTGATAACTACTTTTCAGAGAGTCTGTTATTGTTCTAGCCTGTGCCAGTCCTGCCTCCCAAGCCAGTACGTGAGCAGTGCCGTGTTCTCTACTCGTACGAAGCAGCCATAGAAGACGAACTGACTCTCGCTAAAGACGACATCGTGACCATCATCACGAAGGATGTCGAGGACAAGGGTTGGTGGAAGGGAGAACTCCGCGGCAAAATTGGCCTCTTCCCGGACAACTTCGTGCAGGTCATCACCCCTGTCGATGAATCGACGCAAGCGCTCAAGAAACCGGATCGTCCTGTCAAAAATGTCCCCGCGGAGACCAAGATTGATACCAAAATACCACTTCCTGCCCTAGGTATGTCTAATTCCTGTATCCCTCTGGGCCCTGACCGTTCTTAGGCTGTAGAATCACATCACAAGCCCAGTACGTTTAATTTCTTTTCCCCTTTGCAACTGGTCTCCCTTCACTGTTTGTTTTCGGTTTCTTAGCTACCCAGAAAACGGAATTGGAGACTGCAAACAACACACACAATGCGCACAGCGAGACTGCGGCGAAGCGGAAAAGCGCCGATCTGGGCCTCATCAAGCCTGACACTGTGGCTTCCCATAGGAAAAGTCTGGAAGAGAAGGTGTCCAAGACGCCACTGCGGCCTCCTCTCAGCGGGAAACCCAAACCTGCCGCCACTGCCAAGCCCACGTCCGTCAAGCGCCTCAGTGCTGAACTCAATGACCTGGTCGATGGTGCCATGCCAAGCAAGCTCAGTAGTAAACCCAAGTCTATAGGTAAATATTATCACCTGCCGCCATTGCCAAGGTGGCACCCATGTTTAACTTACAGGCAACCGCTTTGGGTTCAGGAGTTTCCACCCACCATTACTCCTTATCAGCTCCAGCTTTTGCCTGTTTAGGTGACCCGCTGAGTGTAGCCTGTGTTTTGCAGATAGCGCAGAAGCAGTGGAGGACCTGGACCTGGACAGCGTCGGGAGGAGTGACATGCTGAGTCACATAACGGCGTCCAGACCGCGAGCCCCTGGCAGGAGGCCCCCCTCCTACTCCACATCCAACCCCCCCAGCAACAACAATCATAATGTAAGCCACACCCGTAGAGGGGCCAGGGCTAGATCTCCTTTCGTGAATACACAAGGGGCTGATTTGGTTAACGTCACGCCCGACAGTCGAGTTTCCCCTGCCAGGACCCATCAAGGCCGGACAAGATTAAGGAGAAAAAATGTGGACATGTCGGGACTAGACCCTCAGTCCTCTCGCTTCAAAGCTCAGTGAGCTCATGCACCAAAACGTGTTTGTAAGATTGGTATGAAACTGGTGCTCTCAGTGTTACTCTAAAGGCAACCTGCTGGACCAATCAGCTATCGAGGCTGTTATTTGATGACGTGGTGGTTTTTCAGGACGGGAGCAGTCCTCTAACGAACGGCACGTCGGACGGAGTCAAGCTGGAGAAAACTGCGAAAGAGAAACAAAAGCAACATCTGCCGTTTATGGACGAGCTAAGAGTTAACCTCAAATCCAACAAACCTCTTGATGGTGGACCTAATCTGGAGAAGAAAACTTCTTCATTCGGCCTATGTAAGTTTCAAAACTTCTGTCAAGGGTAAAAAGAGTAGTTGTTTCGGACGTCTTTCTAGAATACAAATATGATTCCTATGTTTTATTGTTCAGGGGGCAGCAAAATAAACAGTCAAGCGAGTTCTGAGACGACTTCGTCAAGCATGAGCGTCAGTAGCGTTACGAGTCATGACGTCACCCATGTAAAATCCACCACGACGAGTGACGTCACCAAGTCCTCTGCCATAGCCTCGTCGGGTGCCTCGTCCAGTTTTCGCGCCTTTGAGTCTGCAAATTCAAAATCATCGGAGAGCCGCGCGTTCGAATCGAGCAGTTCGCGAACTTCCGATGCTGTCAGCCCAAAATCTGCGGAATCCGTCAGTTCCAAAGTGTCCGAGCTGTCTTCAGTATTTGATGACCGAAGTAAACATGTCGGGGCGGGTCATGCTCATGACGACTCTAGGAAAGAAGTCGCTGACCTCAGGTTAAAGGTGAGTACTCGCTGCCCTTTCCAGGGTGCCTGCCACGTAGGTATAGTGAGAAACGAAAAGGCTGAGCAGTTAGCCATGGAGGCCATGCGTGGGGTGTGGGACATGGGAGCAAACTACCGGTCACGTTCTCTGTGAATGTGAGGCCCTCACCGACCTAACGATCAAACTATACCGAAAAGCGTCGCTGGAGCCTGCTGATGTCATGCCTGCAGTGGGCCAGGCTGCTGCAGTAGGGTATGTAATGCGGGGAGGCACAATGGGCTGCTGCCTAAGTGTTCAGGGGAGCCTCAGGGTTCCCCTACCCGTCTTAGGCGAATACGGTGGAGAGGAGGGGAGGGGCGGCCCTCCTGGGGAATGGGCCTCCAAGTATGTTGTTACTTATGGTAGTCTGGAGAATTGAACTCACCTTTACAAGCATAGCTCGACTCATAGACAAACGGGCTACGGCCCAAGCTATTCCAGTTGGTAAAAAAAAGGTTTGGCGCCGTTTCCCCTCCGAGGGTCCCCAGTGCCCCCCCCCCCGAAAAAAAAAGTCTGAGAGAAAGCCTGGTTTTATGCCAGGTTTACCCCTACCTGTGCTAACCTCCGATTGTATGGGGTTCTTATCGTGATATTTTTGTTTAGGTGGAGAAGCTGGAGAGAACAGTGGCGGAGCTGGCGACACAGCTGAGAGAGGAGGCGGAGAAGCGGAGGCAAATTGAGAAAGAACTCAGTAAACTCACTGACCTGGTCACGCAGGTCTGACCTCATCACTTTGGTGTGACGTTGTCACTCACATCTGATCTGGTCACTCTGGTGTGACCTCATCACTTTGGTGTGACGTTGTCACTCACATCTGATCTGATCACACAGGTCTGACCTCATCACTTTGGTGTGACGTGGTCACCAGCAGTGGTATTCCCTGTATTCCCAGTTATCACCAGACGCCGCTATTGTAAGGGAGTAGAAACTGGACATTATTTTCATTTTCAAATATTTTCGAAACGCAAACAAAAAAATGAGAATTCCTCGAACCACTTTTGGTGTTTTCTCGGTGATAATTTGTGGGTCTATTCCGGATCTATGGTCGTTAATTACGCGTTATGTTGTCAACGCTAAAACTGCACTACTTGATCGTCATCTCGTCGTTACCTCTGCGTTAACGGATCCGGAATATATGTATTGGTGTTAACAGGAAGTGCCTGACTTGTCACACAGGAAATGTTATCACCATCTGAGGTAACCGAGTTAGAAATAAGATAATGTGGAATTCAATTTTACCTGCAAAGGTAAACAGATGCAAAACCAGAGTAACCTGAACAAGTCATCGATCAAGGAGCTGTCGTATTGTAGTTCAGCGATATAGCAGTGATACAACAGCAATCATAACAGCGATATAACACAGATTTTGCACCTAGTGTAATACGATAACGCGTTTAAATAGAATGAAGGTGTCATGTTTATCAGCGGGGAATTTCCTTCCGGATTGCTTGTTTTGGTAAAATTGAAACACATTATCTTAACGCTGTTCGTTCACGTTATTTAATGGCACGTTTCTGAGCTTCGATGTCATACCTACCTTATTAACAAGTTAAAAGACATGACACATGACGCATTTCTTATAATCAGATCAGAAATTTGTCATTAAAAGCGTCAACAACGTCTCTCGTTCAATTTCTGTTTTTTAGTTCTTGAAACATTCCTCTAACTAACCGATATTCTATTCGCTTGGTACAAAAACTTTTTGTACTCTACATTGTACTGCATTTATACTTATCCAGGTGCAAAACTATCTAAGTTAGGTTATTTGATATGAATTACTTGGGTACCTACGTTGTACCTGCTCATAATATTTGTATAAAAAACGGAGAGTAGCTACTTGTACCTACTTAGACTGATTTCAAGCTCTCACCTCTCTATTATTTACATTTCCGTCCAATTCCCACATAAAAAGACGGAATACATTGCTTATTTGCTTATTTGCTTATTTGCTTATTTGCTTATTTGCTTATTTGCTTATTTGCTTATTTGCTTATTTGCTTATTTGCTTATTTGCTTATTTGCTTATTTGCTTATTTGCTTATTTGCTTATTTGCTTATTTGCTTATTTGCTTATTTGCTTATTTGCTTATTTGCTTATTTGCTTATTTGCTTATTTGCTTATTTGCTTATTTGCTTATTTGCCTATTTGCTTATTTGTTTCCACTTTTCCGACCATTTTTTGAGGAGACTGTTGGATATTTTAATGTTCTGAAATATGATGTGTCTTTTTAACGTTGGGATTTTACGAATAATGCTGGCAATTTTTGTTTCGTGTCAAATATCACTCGATCGTAAAATCACAATATAGCTCCATTTAATTTCTGACGTTAGAAAGTGATATTATATTTCAGAACATTTAAATATCCAACAAATCCTCAAAAAACGGTCGGAAAAAACGTAAATACATAGTAAATGTATATTCTGTCATAAAAGACGTTTTTTAATCATTTTAAACGTGACACCAGATTGGTTTTAAGAGAAACTTTTCCGTGGGAACGGTTTGACATTCTTTATTCTGAAATATAATTTGGTATCGTCAGCAAATAGCTGGCTAGGTTGTGATTTTGCTATCGAGTGATTTTTGTTTATAGTAAATGTTTCCAAAATTACGCGATCGGAAAATCAAAAGCTAGCCAGTTTGTGACGTTAAGAAGACAGACATGTTATATTTGAGAACATTGAAGTGTCCGACAGTGTCCTCAGCAAATAGCAAATGTACCTATACCTAGATTTCTTCTTAACAATCGAATGATGCTCTGATATTTCAGAAGATTCTGTTAGTTCAGAAGAAGATAATTGAATATGTAGTCACTAGTAGGTTTAGTTTTCTGCAATTTTTTACCAAAAGTAAATTAAACATGGGTGCCACATTGGCTCTTGAATTCCAGTTGGAATTTTATTTCCCTAGCAGCGCATGCCAACCATGTTTAACTTACAGGTAAACACTTTTGGATAAAAAAAATAGCAGAATATCTGAGCCAAGCCTCAGTGAGCTACTGAATCATTCTATAACCATTGTATTTATTTTTGTAATCATTCCGATAGTCATTTATTGTTTTAAATTTTATTTCTTACCGTTTTACTACAGTTCCACCGTTCCACATATTCATACCTAACCTACCTATACCATCCTTCATAAAGGTACAAAATGTTATTTCATATTTTAAATACTATAAAATGTGGATGACAAAAGTTGCAAAAGTCTACTACTATGCTATATACTGTCTCCATACAAGTTGACAATGACTAGACCGCTTGGTTACATATACATATACATACACACATACAGCTACCAACTACACACCATGCTCACTGTTTGTACCAACCAAAAGTTCGGAAAAACGCCTCGCTGCTGTGCAGGCACGTTAAAAAGGACTCGAATGTATCCTTACACAAGTATCTTCAAGTCAACTTTTCCAAAGCAAAGGTACCTGCTGCTACTTCCCACTTAGGCGCTGAATCATATTGTGTTCCAAGCTAGTTCGAAATTTGAAAGGGCCCAGAATGGTGACTTTCGAGTTGGTGCACAATATGGCCGCGAGTGAGCATACCTACTTAGGTACTTATAACAGTTCGAGTTCATGATCTTTCACAAAGAGTAGGCAGCTTGTGGAATAATATTGTATAATTTAGGATCTTTCATTTTTTCTTCTTTGGTAGTGGCGGGGCACCGCCGTGCCTTCTTCCTCAAAGCATCCCAAACAAAACAACAAAACAACAACCACACCACCACTCTCGAATTCTTCGAACAAACCAAAGTAGCGACAGGTATCTACCTAATTTATGGATTACTCCATTAATGAATTGAAAAACATTTTTATGATTGGAAAAGAAATGTTACAACTCGACCTCTCTTCCAGAAAACAGCTTGAGAGCTACAAAACAAAACAACAAAACAGTAGAAAGAACAAAAGTGAAAACAGTGAGACGACAATGAAATGGACAGGACATCCATTCAGGTATCCTCAAATCTTGTATCATCATCTACTGACTTCAAATGACTTCTTTTCCTTTCATTCCACATTTTCATGACCATCATGATGTTCCCTATCCTCATTCTCATTCACCCCTAGATGTTCAAAACCAGCAATCAAAACAGTTACTTCCGGATGAGAGGCCATAACTATCTTTAACTGAGACCTCAACTCCTGAGTTGTTACAGTTACATCCACTACTTTCTCCTCACTTAACAAATTAAATTGTTCGGCTGCAGCAATGAGTTGCTCCTGTCGCATCGAATTAAGTAATACCTGAATAAGTGTGTATTGATTTTTCTCCGATTCCGACTTCTTAGAAGAAATAAATAAAACACCTTTCTAACTGACTTCCCTTCGAAAGTATTCAAAATTTTTGGCGCGAAGTCAATCGATATTTTTATAACTCTTTGATTAAATCGAATATTAAGTTGGTGTCTCTGAATAACAACTTTCAAATTCTTTCCAGAACGTGAACCAGTTGTCCAAATAAACAACAAATTACTTTCACAATCAAAATACATACGAAGGCTAGCGGCCTCCTACCACTACCATAAATACCTGAAAAATAAAAGATCAAACCATACAATACGTACATACAACCTGCAATGGGGAATCATAAATTCGATTTTCTGTGTTTTTCTTACCTATTAATTCAATTTATAGACAACTGGCCACAAAGAACACTAACCAGGATTATAAATTAAATTCGTAAATGAAACTTCATGTCTACAAAGCAACTAAGTCATAAAACACGTCATTTACACATAGGCCAAACATCACTAAGAAAATACTTTCCTACTTTCACTTCAAGGAAAAATTACAACTTTCTTCCAAACCTAGGTACCCCACTAATTTACTTATGAATGACCACAAAGAATAATAATCAAACAACCCTGTAAAATAATGCTATGACACCAAAGCAAAATCATGTCATGTTATTTAAAAACCCCAACCAGGTACCTAAGCATGGAAGATACAAAGCTCCCATTAAAAGTCTCCGTTAAAATTTCAAACATTGGACCAAAACTAAATTTTTGTTTTAAAGAAAAATCCTACCTATACAAAACCCCTAACAAGAAGAATGTTCCCACGTAGCTGTAGATAGAAGAGAAGCAAAATGCACATACCACGAAGATGAAGATCCATACCCATCGACAAAGAAACCCGATGTGCAGAAGATCCCCCTCCAGTACATGACTGCATCCATCCCCGCATCATAGCCACTGAACAGTCTCTTGATTACAATCCCAAAGTTCATATATATTTATCCCATGCAGATGTAGTACTTCCTCACACAAACTTGCCTTTGACCGACGTTGGGCTGCCATTTATAACAGTTCGAGTTCATGATCTTTCACAAAGAGTAGGCAGCTTGTGGAATAATATTGTATAATTTAGGATCTTTCATTTTTTCTTCTTTGGTAGTGGCGGGGCACCGCCGTGCCTTCTTCCTCAAAGCATCCCAAACAAAACAACAAAACAACAACCACACCACCACTCTCGAATTCTTCGAACAAACCAAAGTAGCGACAGGTATCTACCTAATTTATGGATTACTCCATTAATGAATTGAAAAACATTTTTATGATTGGAAAAGAAATGTTACATACTATTTTAATATTGACATGAGCGTTTCTTATCGGGAGGGTAACACTATAGTTAAGTTTTAGGGACCACTATAGTAGACTTGAGCAACTTGTGAAATCTAGCGTAAGTCAAGAGCGTACTGAGAAATATATTATTACAAAAATATATGGCCTAAGTAACTGTACACAGGCCTACTCTTAACTGTGCTAGCACAATAATATTGAAAGTCTATTCTAAATGCAATAGATAACTGTGCTGTCTGGCTTTCTTAGGCTCCGGTCCGTTTTCACGATTAGATAACTTTTATAAATAAAGCAAGCATATGTTTAGCTTATGGGAAGAGGCAAAACCATCCTCTAAATCTTGCGAAACATATATGTTTGCAATATTTATACTAAAGTTATGTTAACGTTAAGTTTGACCGGTGACCATCCTAAGGAACAACAGTTTTGTATGAATAAAAACTAATTAGCAAACATTCCACTATGCACTGAAGATATCAGATTGAAATTTAGATAGGGCTTGTGTAGTCGGAGAAATACTGATCAGCGATCAAAATTTATTGATGACTGATCAAAAAATGATTGATGCTCATGTGTTGTGACCGGGTTGTAAAGTTTCATTTTCAATGCGAGTTTTACTTATTTTGTGTATAAACTTTGATATAATCCATTTTTGTAAAGTTATTGTAATAAGTCATCGCATGTTATCATCGCCAAAATTATTTTGTAATCAGAAAAGGTGGCTTTCACCATCCAGCTTAACCATAAGATTAATTTTATAAATATTCCATGCATCGTCTAATCTTTGCGATAAACTAAGTAAATGAATATTTAAACTATTTATCTTGCCATTAAGTTGGACTGGTCCAATCCAATCCACCTTAAGTTAAACTAGTTGACAAGGAAGGGGCTATTCTAGATCTCAGCTTAACTATCATGTTAAAAATTATTTACCGAACTAGAATAGGCACTAGATTGTTAACTCGTGTAAGAAGGGCTGAATAAGGCTGTAGCTGTACTGCTGTACATCCAGTGCTGAATAAGGCTGTAGCTGTACATCCAGTGCTAATTGTTTACGTTTAAGGAGGCTGTTAAGTATATATTTGTTCTGGCATATAATCATAGATTTAACATAAAAAACGAGTCATTTTTTGACTAAAAAATGTTTCGACATACCTAAACATATCTATATTATAGTTCCGAACAATATCAACAGTTTCCGCAGAAACGTTAAAGAAACATAAACAAATAGCATTGTGACTGGAGTCTTAACAAATATTTTCCATATTGATGAAGTAAGTACTTAAATTATTGTAGTTTTTTAAGTTTTAGCTTAGGTAGGTATTCTAGCCTATCGGATATTTGAATGATATGAATACACCTTGCCGGCCATATCTACCTTATATCAATCTGGTTAGGTACCTATCGTACAATTTCGAGGATCGATAGATATATAGACAGGCTGAAGCAAGAATATACATTTACTATAGGTATCGATTGTTTCGGAACAAAAAACGACGCTATTTCAAAGTGGTGGGTATCGATTCAAAAAGTCAATTTTTTCTGCTGTATCGATTGAAATCAGAGGTTGTGAAGGCAAGGATTGTGACGTCATAAGTCGTAGGGCTTTACTCGCCTCCCTCAAGTCAAAATCCCAAGATTATCCTCTCATCAAAGTTGCGACTCCTGCAAGTTTTCGAAATCTCGGAAAGTCAATTTTCTTATCTCTACCCTGTGGGTGGGTTTATGATGGTGATACTTAAGTAAGTAGGTACCTACCTAGCAGACCTAGCAAGCTACCTAGCTATACCTACCTAGCTACCTTAGCAGACTTACCTACCTACCTACATGTTTTCTTTTTGCATGTCACGGCCTTAATTTTCAAGTCGGTAAGTACTAAGTAATTGAAAATCTATCGAAAATACCTACCTACTTACCTGGAAATTTTGCATGATAATATAATTTTCTCAGCCCATGTGGGTTGGTGGTACCTATAGGTAGGTACTTACCTACCTACCTAGGTAGGTACTACATACCTATACGTGCGGGAAAGTAAAAATATGGCTTCTGAATAGGCAGGCTCAAATTTGAATGGACTCATTGTAGGTAGGTAGGTAGGTAGGTACCTATAAGTACATGGATCAAGGCTTTATCTGAATGAGAGTAGCTGAATAGAAGGTAATGTATTATTCCTACCTATAGGTACCTGCCTACCTAATTAACCACAGCTATTCAGAAAGTAATTAAAATGTGAAAGGGAGTAGGTACACACAGCACACAGCAAAAGCTGCAAAACGAAAAGAGGTAGGTACTTAGAGCGAGGTAACATCTCGGGTAACATGCTGAAAACGAAATAAATAGTTAGCAACAGGTTTGCCGTTGAGGTAGGGTGACCTACATTCATACAAAAACCCCCGAGGTCCACGCTCTGTATTTTCATCCCTCAAAAGACTTTCATATCTCAAATAACGTAAGGGTGAGTCTTGTAAGGTCTTTTATTTCAAAAGCAATGTCTCTAATGCAAGAAATATATAGTTAGTGAGAAAGCAACAAGTTCGCAGCATCCCTGCCGTGCCTTTTGCCCTTGATGGCCTTGACCCAAAGCTGGAGTTTCCCTGTTGCCTCCATATTTACCAAACCGAACAAACTAATTTTAAACTGAAAGAAAGCGCGGGATAAGTGACGTCAGAGCCGGATGGGCCAATGAGAAGCAGGGAGGTAGTACGGAGCTCACTGATTGGCTGCCAGTTCAAGGTGAGTTGACAGTTTCAACATGGCTGCCGCAAGGGTTGCAACTTTGCGACCCGACCTCTATTTTCCTCGTTATTTAATACATTTTATGTAATGTACTGTTGAATAGTGGTGTAGACGTGTTTTAATATTCGTGTTATCTGTTTGTGAAATGATGAGCCAGGTAAGGACAAGTGATTTGTTGTTTTTGAGGAATAATCTGAATGCCCGGGGAGAAGGTTCCTAAGTAAAGATGGCTGGGTATGTGCTAAGTGTAGAAGGAAATGTCTTTGTCTGGTTTGGGTAAGGTTACTCCAGACCTGTTGCTTGGGTTTATGCCCTCAGGCAACGTTGAGTCGCTACAGGTTGTACGTCGAGTGTCGAGTGAGGAGACATTGCTCACCACCGTGTTCGTCTTGATACCTACGTGACATTCACGCTTCAGAACAAAGGCTGTGTTTATATGTGACGACGTCAGTGGAAGGTGTCCGACCAATGGCAGCCTGCCTGTCAGGTAATGCCGTGCACTCATTAAGAAGGTCGTCCATTTAGCCGCGCCGCCCCGCCGTTTTCGATGTAGGACACAGACAAGCTCTCTATGCCACCTCATGGTATCGAAAACAGCAGACTAGGTGGACGACCTCCTTCATACCTCAAAGTCTGGGCCGGAGCCAGACCAACTCCTCTCCGGTAAAGCTCATAGTGTGTTGATGTTTTTCTTTAGATGGTGTAAAGGGGTCCCCTATGGATGTGGACTGTGCGGAGTCAGCAGCAGCAGCATTGGACAACCTCCTGCCAGTGCTGAGCGAGAGGGAGCAGAGGATAATCCTGCAGGTCATACAGCGGGACGAGCAACTTCGCCAGCGGGATCAGTACCGCGTCATGTAAGTTTGCAGATCTAGGACAGGGCTAAGTGGTTACAGGGTGAGATTGTCGCATAACATTCTCCAGGAAAACTCTGGTCAAGTTGGGATTAGATCGTTTCACAGCTCAGGTGGAGATAGCGCTTCCTGGAAAATGGTTTGTGTTCGTCGATGTGTTGAGCCGTAGCCTGCAGCTTAAAATCAAATTTCGTGGAAATTGGGTTTACACGTTCCAAGAAACTAAGTAATTTGTCGATGGTTTTTTGTGATTTTCTTGTGGGCAAAAAGTGACAGGACCTTAATCTTCCTGCAAAGAATCCCCAGTTGTATCCCCAGAGATAGAGCTTTCATTTAGCTTACAGAACGACAAAAAATGTCTCATTTGAAAAGGAAAACAACTTGTGCAGAAAGTGTTTGTGATAGTTACAATTAGGCATTATGATATTCATTTAAAAAAGGCTTCGTTCCATCACAAAAATAATTGAATATAAATGCAGCCGGTGCCGCAGTGCCGTGTTTCCAAATGGTCCAATGCTCCGTCTGATGGTTTTCTGTAAGATGAATACGTAGCTTTCAACAAGAAGTCCGTGTATTTAGAAAATGTGGACCCGCATTCCCCGTGGAAAATGTATGGAAACGTGCTTAAACTTAACGCCTGCAAAAACATGATTATGCAGTGTGTGCGCATGCCCTCAAGCTGTGCTTTGCACCATCCTACCCATCCTAATTTGATTTCTCCACTATCAGCTCAAAACTCAAGCAACCTTTGCCATGGAAGTCCTTTCCTTTGAATAACTACTGTTTGTTGCTTAGTTTCGTGATTATTGTCCTAGCTGAGCACTGGCAAAACTGCGTTGTTATCTAGAGAGGAAGTAGAAAATCTCCCTGATATTTTTTGGTGATAATGGAGATTTAACCTTCAGATCACGGCCAGTTTAACTTTAACTCCCATTCAACATCTTCAACATCAACTCATGGCCAGTTTAGTACTTTCTTAGCGAAATTTTCTACCAACTTTTCTATCGTTACATTTTTCTGGCAGTTTCACTACCGACAGTGAATTGAACTGAGGAACTAGCTCTAGTATTAGCGTGCTGATTACGCCCATCAGGTGGCTAGTGATAGGGAGGGTGTGGGGGCAGAGATATATTGCGGACAAGTATCTGGACAGGTCTCAGGAGTAAGTATAGGGAGTAGTGGCAGTGGGGGTTACGTGGGACGCCCGTTTGCAAATACAACTTTTCAATCTGTTGAACAGCCTCGTACGTATTTCCCGTATAAAGCAAGGTTGTGTAATAAACGCTTGGGAAATGACTGCCATTATTACTACTGTATCGCTTTAAACTCTCTACATTGGATTAAGGGTGGGTTTCACCCGTTACTAAAGTCCACTTTAGTATCCCCTAAAAGTTGACTATAGCGTTATCCTTGCGAGAATGAAGCGAACTACCTGTCACCATCCTGCCGATGGCACAGTTATCTTGCCGTTAGCTAGAGGTCGATTGCTCTATTTTTGACAAAAAATGACTCCATCTTAAAATCACAACTACCCAGTTCATTTCTGACATTATAAATACATACAATTTTTCAGAACGTTTAAATATCCATCAGTGTCCTAAAGAAATTGTCGAAAAAACGTCAACAAATAGCAAATAGCAGTTTTAAAGTGATTTTTGAGTTTATTCCTGCATTAGATAGCTATTAAAGTGGCTATTTATTTTTTGCACGTGTGTCCTTGAGAGTTGAGGTGGTGGCTATGTAGTGCATGAGTTTTGCTCAAGAACAATGGTACAATTGGCAACTGTAAGTTGATTGAAGCATCCGTATGAAATACACGAAGTTCTCCATCTTTTCACGGCTCATCGGGTGAGGAGGCCTTTGCTAACGGGTCACTCCGCACGTTGACCCTAAGCAGAGCTGGAATACGAGTAGAGAAAATGCTGTTTGTTTACGTTTTTGTTGCCCATTTTCTGAGGAATCTGAAATATAATGTCATTTTAACGACAGATTTTTTATTGGCAAAAATCACTCGGTTGTAAAATCACAACATATAATTTCTGACGTTATAGGAAGACGTATTGTATTATATTTGAGAGCATATAAATATCCAACAGTGTCATCAAAAAATGGTCGAAAAAAACATAAGCAAATAGCAAAGGTATATTTCGTCTTAAAGCCATGTTATAAGAGCAAGTGTACATGCAGAGTCGGAGATTACAGAGAGGAGGGAGGAGGCTGCGTCCTATAACCAAACATATTGCCTTACTTACTTTCCAACTTACTCATTTCCTTTGGTGGGACTTGAAACCATGAGCAAGTTAGTTAAAGTTTCGGGTTTCGTGATGTACCCATCGTAGCATCGTAGCATACCTGTACTCCAAGCCTCAGCTTTTGTTCATCATGTTTGTTGAAACTTTACTAAGTTAGATCAGACGTCGGTAGAGGAATTTCCTGCCTGTCTATACTCAGTTCTAGACAAACTTCTGCTCCAAGACTGTCTATTCTATCCATTCAATTCGAATCGTAAAAATAGTTTTTGCTGTCAGATGCTTATTAAAAACTCGAATGTATCTTTTCACAAGTAGATGCTAAGGTTAAGGGGTCAAATCAGTCCAGAGTGCAGACAGTAATTCCCAAAGGTGCTACTTCCCGCGTAGGCACTTGCTTATGTGCTCCAAGTTGGTTCAAAATTTGACAGGCCCAGCATGGCGACCGGTAACCAGTCTATTCTAATATGGGTCGTTGAAAAAATAACATAGGAAGGAAATGTGCATGTGGATTAAATTGGTGATGGTATCTGTTGACAGTCCATACAACATTCAACGTACGAGGGAAAGCTTTGTCAGTATTTACCATCCGGATGAAATTTTATTTCCGGAACAAAATCAACAGATAAAGTAGAATTAACGAAGCGTGCAAAGCAAAGTAGCGGCCCTCTTGCCTTCCCACCAAACCTTCCCTTTTATAATCTCTCTATCGGAATGTAGCCATTGTAGCTACGCTTTAAGGTCATACAGCTGTGGGGGGACAAGCCAGCAACTAGACCATTCCTAGAATTATTCGATGTGCTCAGCTGGCAGCACTACCAAATACCAGACCAGCTCCCCAGCCAGAGTGTTAGTACAAGATGGGGACCTACAGTTTACCTACAGATTGTAAAATCACAACACAGCCTGCTAATTTCGTTCGTTAAAAAGCCATATCATATTTCAGAATATTTAAATATCCAATAGTTTCCTCATATAGTGTGTAGAAAAAACGTAAACAAACAGTGAATATATAGCTATGTTCGGAAAACGTAACGCGTTCTTGCACTGGTGACGAGTTTCGGTTACACAAATAGCAAACGGATTCAGATTTGTTAAGCAGACGGAGCCTCCAACAAACGGGAAAGTTCCGCGAATAAGGAAATCAAAATCGCTTATCTTGCATTCCTCCCCTCATCCCCAGCCACCCTAAACATTGTCTGCTCTCCACTCCTCCTTCACCTTCCACTCTCTGAGTGCTATGCCTCTTTCAAGCCAGAAACTCGTTCACTATCGAGTGATTTTTTTCAGTAAAAAGTTTGTAAAAAATGACTCGATCGTAAAATCAAAGCTTAGCTAAATAAAATATTTCAGAACAAATAATTGATAACCAACCGTTTTCCAACAAACATATGTCATAAAGAAACATAATTCCAAATGACTGCGCCTGCAAAACCATGATTATGTAATCCCAGAGTGGGTGTACACGTATTGACCTGTGCAAAACCACCATTATTTCATCCTAAAGTGGGTATTGATGATTTTTGTAAGGAACTTAAGAAACGAATCGAAATGATGACGTTTCCGGGGTCCCCCTGCAGATTGCTGCGGAAGCCTGCGTATGGGAATCACTGGGCTACTGTAATACCGGGTTTTCTTTCTCTTCACTTTTGGTGTGCACTGTTGCTAGGGCCGCGTTGCCGTGTTGTAACCCAATAATTGCACCTGAACAGTCCACGTGCCCTCAAAGTGTATTTGTGAAACAGCCTCCTTATTCAGATAATAAAGGGTTCGACAATAGTCGCACTTAACTTTCTCGCCCTGTTTCAAACTTTACTTTTTTTTAGTGATTTTTTTACGATTTTGTTTTATTCATAGTGAGCGTAATTTTACATTAATCCAAAATCGGTTGAAAAATACTCAAGAGCATCTATCTGAGATGACTCAGACCCAGTCACATCACTTTTATTCGATTACTGTAGTACCTACCAAATGCTATTAAAAAACGTGGTTCTCTTTCGGAACATTTTTTTGACAAAAACGGCCGTAATTTTTGTCATAGTAAAATTCTGTTCGACAAGCGTTTATAACGTAGTTTTATACAAATTCACAAAATTTCATAAATGTGAATGGCGCCGAAACGATCGAACTTTGGTCCGAAACGACCTGAATTTTCAACCAATTGAAATTATGTTCCAAAAGTCCCTCAAGCATTTATTTGTCAGCAAACGTAGCGTTTTTCTGTGTTACAGCTTGAAAACTGTACCGTCTTCGCTTGTCCGACTATCAAAAACACGAATTTTGAATTATTTTTGTGATTTTTTGGCATTAACGGCCGAAATTTTTGATCAATGAAAAAATCCTTCGAACCGTCCCTCGGCCGTGATTTTAGGCAGGTTCTTACCAAATTTCATTAAAATCGGGTGAACGGTGGTAATATGCTTTAGAGCAAGAAACGGACTGACTGAATTTTTGCAGAAACCACTTTTTTCGAATCAGGGGACCCCCAGGATCATCTCAATTTCGAAATTTGTCACGAAAACAATAATTCTTGCTCACCATAATGGCTCGCGAGAAAGTAAAAACACTGTAAAATCCTTAGTCGTTTCTTATGAAAACGTTATGTAACGAAAAACTCATTAAAAAGAATTTTGGTTACTTCACAGTGTTGGAATTGCCAACCGGCAGTAGACTCCACATTTTGCGCCATGGGTTTGTAGATGATTGGCAATTATTAAAACACTGTAAAGTAAACAAAAGTCGTTTTAATGAGTTTCGAAAAAGTTAAATATCAAGAAAATGTTGATTGTGTTGTTGAGAGGTGGAGGTGGCGGGAGAGAGGTGTCCCTGTTCCGATGCCGCATGCCGGTGCCGGTGAGTTGTACCTTGTACTGGCCGTTGCCGTTGATTAGCTGGCAAACACTCAGCACTCATGTTTACGTGTAGTGGGTTTGATTTGAATTGGAGCTGTGTCTATTTTGAAGTCTCTTTGATGTGAGATCGCAGCATTTCCCGTTACAGGTTTCCGTTTACGACTATTTCTATTACTGGGTTATACCCAGGGCTTGCTGGGATACAGGGGGATACAGGGGGGTGATTTCATCTCAATCACTCCTGACTCCTGCTTGATAGCTCAGATACCCTGCTAATTCAAACCCTATGTCTCTGGGAGAACTCTTATGTAGATGAAAGCGGAGCAGTAATATTCATTTGTGTTCACCTGAACCAAAACTAAGCACTTTTCCTAACGTTAAAACTATTTCAGGAGAAAACATAAACAAAGATGACGTGTGCCACTGCATTGGCACATTGAAATGGAGGCGAAGATGGACAGGAGGGAGCCATTAAAGAAGGCCCCCAGGTTTTAGAACCTGGCTTGACTTGTGGACAAAGTGTTGTGCTGAGGCTGGGTTAGTTGATCCAGGTTCTTGTACCCAATACGTAGTCAAGTGCAGCTGCAGTGTCTGAGTGTGAGTGTGCTGCGTTTTCAGTAACTTGTAGAGAGGCTTACTGTCTTAAGGTCGCCTCATACAATGACTTTTGGGATGGTGGGCTTGGAATGGCAACGCAGGGACGGCGGTACCCACACAAACTCTGCCATGCCTCCCCATTAATCACACGTCGGGGGATCAGGGGGATGCCAACGCGCCAGAACAGCCGGCCAGGACGCATTGTATGTCACCATTTCTATATAGGCTATTTCTTAGACCATTTTTTGCGAGGGGGTAACCACTCCAGAGATTCCCTGAGATTCCATAAAGATTTCCAAAGATTCCCAACGATATTCACAGAAAGATGAACCCCGAAGGGCTAACCAGTCCAAAAAGTTCCAAGATTCCCTGAGATTTCATAAAGATTTCCAATGATTCCCAACGAGATTGCCAACGAGTGGTTAACCCCTCGATTTTTTGGGACACATTTTTTACTGAAAAAAATCACTAGATTGTTAAATCACAACATAACAAGTAAATTTTGGAAGGTAAGCAGAAGCAGACATATAGATTACCTATTATGTTTCAGATCATTTAAATATCCAACAGTGCCCTGAAAGAATGATAAAAAAAAAATCAACAAATAGCAAATGTACTTTCCACCTTAAACCAGAGCTGTTTTCTCAATGTTTGGGTATAGGTGCAGAGCAGTAGCTCGAGGGGACAGCTATGCTCAAGTTTAGTCGGGGATGGGGGGGATGGGATTTGGTTAGTTTTCCAACTTTTTCCCCTCGAGGAATTTGAGTGTTTTCGTTCTATCTTCACTCATTGCCAGTTACCTAACAGACCATCTTTCTTGTTTTTCTTCCCTTATTTTCCTGTTAACGAATGAAAACAAAACATGGCGCACTGCCCTCAGGGCCCTCCAGACTCTGTCTCTTTTGCTATCGCACTGCCCTCAGGGCCCTCCAGACTCTGTCTCTTTTGCTATCGACTGCGATCAGCAATATAGCATTTTCTGTACCTACCTAGGGAGGCAGGAGTGGTTTCGGCGTCAGGTTCGGTAAGCCTTACAGCCTAGCTTCGAATCCAGGTCACAACAAATAAATATGCAGCAGTTTGCTCACAATTTGGACATGAAAACCTGTGAGCGCATAGCATTGTGGATTGGACGATCCACCCACATGATCTGATTTGCCTGGTGAAGGTCGTTGATCTAGGTTACTCTTTTTCTTGTTTCCTTGTCCTATAGCTGGTTTGATGAAGCGCGAATCGTGACTACCGATTTTAACACCTTTGCAAACGAGATCCAAAACCCGGATAAGATGAACAAGCTAATCATCATGACTGATGACGTTACATTCTAGTTGTCTCAAAAGAGTATTGACAACTAATCGCACTACCAGAATAGCCCCTTGCAGTAACTTAAATGGGGTGTAACTGTTAACCAGAATAGCCCCTTGCAGTAACTTAACTGGGGTGTAACTGTTAACCAGAATAGCCCCTTGCAGTAACTTAACTGGGGTTTAGCTGTTAACCAGTATGATGGGAAATACTGAGAAATGCATCGTGCTCAGCTGGTAGCTCCCCACTCATCCTGTTAGTACATGATGGGGAACTACAGTTTTAGGTGGGTTCCAAGCCACTACAGCCTTGATATACATTTCACTTGACAGTCTTGACACGCTGAACATATCAGATGTGAATGCCGATCAGAAAAATTTGGATAGGATGGGGAAGGAACTCGTGTGACCCAGCTCTCACTGTTCCTCTAAAGAGCAGTCGGGTACCGAGGGAAGGGTGGCTTGGGGGAGCGTGAGTACCTGACCTTACTGAAGGGAGGAAAACAAGGGATGCTGGGGCTGAGATGAAGGTCGACAGCGGGGGATGCGGGGGATGAGGGGAAGCCCGTGAGCTCAGGTGACTTGCGTTACAAGAGATGGGGATGGAGGATTTCCTCGCTGTTTCTCGTGTACGCAGTAATACAATACAATATAGCAGCAACCAAAGCGAAATGGATAGTTTTCAATTTGGAAGATGGGTTGAGAAAGTATTAGTGTTTGCTCAGGTGCAGCTTGCTCCCCACTGTTGCTGGGGAATTGTGTTGACCTGTGTCCGTGGTCTTGTGATCAAACACAGGAATTGTAATCGGAGGGTCCGGGTTCGAATCCCGGTGCCAGCAGATTTTCTGTTGGGAATGTGTAAGCAGTCATGTCTGTCAGTAACCATCAGTGGTTATTATGTTGGATCTAGTGACGACTAGTGTCGAGAAACTTGCTGAATCGTGGCCGGCCCTGGGTCTGCCCACCTCTGACGGGTGCCTGGCTGGGGGAAAATTCGACTGTGGGGCGTGATAGTGACCAAATATCCCGTTTGTATTCACAGCTCACGCAAGCTGCCACCCTGTTTGTATGGTTGTGTGGTTATTCTAGGCAAGAGCAGGAATTTGACGTTGGGGGTCGGGAGGCTGGATGTCAGTTGTCGGAATGTTGTATGTGGTCTGCCCATATACACACACATATGTACATAACCTTTGACTGTCCCCCGCACTTACAGCTATGTACAATCAGACCTATGCCCTGCAGATGTGTTACCAGCTATGTGTGTTGAGAGCTTTCCTACTTAAGGCTGTGCTTTGACTGATGATGCATTTCAGGTTAACACTGCGAGCTGCTAATTATTTTTTCCCTTGGTGGAAAAGACTCAGAATTTCCCCAATTTCCGAGTGGTTTTCGAGATCTCCCACTCTGCCCTCGGCCTCTTAAAAAAATAATTAATAATAAAAAATTGTGTACCAAGAACAATTTTAGCTTGCATGTTATTACGTTGTTTCATTATTCCGACCTGTAGGATATAATTAGGTGAGCCCTAACTGGAAAATAAATGTGTGTGTGCTTCAGGGTGCGTCCCACCATGCCCAGTTAAAATTAAACTGGAGATTTACCATGTTAAATTTAACTTTTAAGTTAAATTTAACATGGTAAATCTCCAGTTTAATTATAACTGGGCATGGTGGGACGCACCCTGAAGCACACACACATTTATTTTAACTTTTAAGTTAAATTTAACATGGTAACATAGGACAAAATCTCCAGTTTAATTTTAACTGGGCATGGTGGGACGCACCCTTAGTCTCAAGTTTGTTAGTTGGGAGCAAGCTCAACGAAACGCAGACGAAGAATAAGATACGGTGTGAGGACAGCACACACTAACACTAAATGCTCGCAACTGCTGGAGGAAATACTCAAATAAAGGTGCTTTATATCGCGCTTTCTTCTTTTGTGAAAAATACAATAATGTCGTGTTATACGGGGAGATGGAGAGATGGATGATACTCCCAGCCTGAGCTTTGTCCCACCATTCATACTCAGCTCAGCAGAGAAACCATTCCTCATTTCTTATTTTCATATTCCATATCACGGTCTCCCTCACATCTCAAGAAAATAAACTCAGCCCTAGAAGGGCCAGGGTGGCAGCTTGCGTGAGCAAATAATCGTGTTTTTTGACAGTTAAGAAGGGCTGGAGGCTACGTATATCAAGTTGGAACCTTGAAAATTTGCGAAAGTGTTTTTGAATAGATGCTTTTAGGTAATTTACAATCATTTGGAGGTGGGCCAATAACTTGGCCCAGGTTTGGCCAAAACGCGTTGGTCATCACTCCGGTAGCACTATTATCGTTCGATTTCAATAAAAATTGGTACGGGGGTGTACTTTAATCTAGTTTGATGTTTTACCGAACGAAATTTATCCAACATAATAATTATGGCCAATATTGGCATTATCGTAGGAAAATTTTCCAAAAATGGAAATCACGTTTTTGATTGGTTAAGACGGATTTGCAACAACCCTAATCGACAGATTTCCTTGAAAATTGGTGAAAGTGGTCTCAGATAGATGCTTCAAGGTCATTTTCAATAGATTTTCAATTACTTGAAAATTAAGTCAGTGACATGCAAAATAGGAAACATGTACTTTGCGCGTCGATCGACACTTCACTGTTTGATGGGTATGTTTGAAATTCGGCATGCCGGTGCTTAAAAGTATCGTCCAATGTGTGGCAAAATTGTTTTTAGAAAAAGTTAAAATTCTGGCCAAAAATAATAATTCACGTTAAAAAAAAAAATCAAAATTTTCGATAAAAATTGCGAGAAAGTCAAGTGCGACCATTGTCGGACCCTTTATTTTTTTGGTTCAGGTGAAGATAATTATCATAAACATGAGCTCTTCCATGTGATGTTACTGGCTGGATGGAAGTGCAGTGACCCACAGGTGCAGTAGTGTATACTGTATACCAGATTATGTAAAATAAGCGGTAGAGCGGTAGTTGTTGAGGTGGTAAGGTTGTGCTAGTTGTAGGTGATGCAGGATGCCGTTTCAACGCATTGTCTGCTATGGCGCATGTAACTGTACCCGTGGAGTGCTACCTCTATTAATACTAGTATAAGTACCTTGTCCATTGTAGGTATTCATAATATACACTGTCATGGTTCTCTGTTTTGGTATTCACTTGCAGTCTGTTGGGTTTTTGAGATTTTCGTCATCTCAAAAAATTGTGAACAGTACGGGGTTGTTTTGATTGGTGCTCAGGTCAGGTTCAGTAACGGGCTAGAAATGTACCTCAAAATGTACCGACTGCGACTGACGGTCATTCCCCACTTTCCAAGTGATTTTCGAGATCTCTCTATTTTGCCCCTAACCTAACCTAACCTAACCTAACCTAACCCAACCTAACCTAAACTAACGCCTCTTAGAAATTGAGGTAGATAGCAGATAGCATTGGTAAAACAGATGAAATTGAAAGAAAAGAAGCTGAGAATTCGGCGAAGGACGAAGGCCGCCATTTACGTTTTTACCTATGATCGGATCACGTTTAGTTAATACTTTTCAAAATCTCATCTAATGTCTAAGAAGACAGACACTTGTTTGAGAAAGAAACAACTGTGGTGTTTTCTTAGAACTCTAAAAATAAATAGGCTAGAGGTTTTAAAAGGCCCGAACACTGTTTCCTGTTTTCTGTTTCCTTCTCTAGGCCGTCTTAGACATTAGAGTGAGATTTTGAAATGAGGTTCGATGACAGCTGTTGAGGCTCCTAGCGGTTACAATTTGTATTCTTTTTCTCCGCTGGCAGAGTGAAATATGAGCATAGTTTTATGTTTGCTATTGTGTAACATTTGTGCTCGGGTGGAGGGGGGTGGGGGGTGGGGGTGGATTACTTGTTGAAGTTTGCCCAGCTGCGGCCAGCCTATTTATCTTATTGCTGTCACCCGTCACCTTATCAGCGAACCCCATCTCAGTATTTTTACTTTCTCGCTAGCCAATAAGGCGAGAAAGTATTGTGTTACCATGCAAAATTTCGAAATGTAGATTTTAGGTTTCCCATGATCCTGGGGTCCCCTGAGTCGAAAAAAGTTGTTTCTGGAAGTCCGTTCGCTCCAGTCGGATTTTGATGAAATTTGGTATTACGCAAGTATAAATCACAGCTACGTTTCTGGTTTTGAAAAACGTATTATAATTTAGAACAGATAAGTTTGCTAATATGTTTTATTTTGCGCGCTATTAAGATAGTCACAAAAATTGAATTCCTGGAATGGAAGATTGTTATAAAAGTAATGAATTTGGGTTAATATTTGCCTGCTCTATCTAGGGTGGCTTTCACAAGTTGCTTATCGAGCAGATAAAGTTATTACTTTTCATTTGCGATAGCTTGCGGAGCGCAGTGTCTTCTCTATACTTAAATGTAAGCAAACGTACCCCTAGACAGCTGGTGCCACGTCTCACGTCTGTTTTGGGGAATTTAAAAGAAAAATGGAGTTTAGGGTTTGGTTGATTTCACAAGTTGCTAAAGTCTACTATAGTGCCCTTATAGAGTTGCCTACAGCTACAGCGTGCCAACAGCGTTCCTTATCGAAAGGATACCGCTATAGTGAATTTTTATAGAGGACACTAAAGTGGAATAGAATTACTTGGCAAGTCCACCTTTACAAAATGCAATTGAATTGCTTCCAGCATTAATTTTCCCGTATCCCCTTACGGGAAAACCGTGAGGTCGTAAGGGGAGCCTCCGGAGCCTTGTCCCCTCCACCTTCCAGCTTCTCATACAAATTGCATTTTCCAGACATTCTCTAGCACGGAAAGACCTGTGATGGTTATCACACACTGCGTATAAGCTCAGCAATGACACTTGAGCGCCTGTCGTGAAAGTCGTCGCAACTGTAACCTCTTTTAGTTGGATTTTTGATACGGTTGAATGATATAAAAGTGGGTGGTCGTTACATTACCGCCATAAGCGCAGCAAAGGAGTTGAGGTCGCTATCACAATGTGATGGGGCTCTCGCTGACGTCATAGTAAAGCTGGGCTTAGTTCTTGTAATGGGGTTATGTGCTGGGACTTGCAAATAACGACATTGTTACACTTCCTACTTACGGCCCATATATGTTATCATAAGTGAATGTTATCAAGATAAATGTTAACATGTAGTTATACTCTTTAAAATATGTTCATATTTATCAGCATATATTACATTTGCCAATTGTCAAAAAGGTTTTGGTATGACTATCAGAATAGATTTATCAAGAAAAATTGTGTATTGTATAAGAATATGCGTGGATACGATCATGATCCTCATAATCCTACGGGGTCCCCCAAATCGAAATAGTTGAAAATTTTCGTTCAGTCTGTTTTGGCCAATCTAAAGGAGAGACCGAAAATACTGGTCCGTTCGCAGTGTTAACATGACATGGGAGAGGTTGAATTTGTACTTACTTTACATTATTAAAAGAAACGACACGGAATTTACTTTGATTTTAAATATTTCAAGATGGTAATATAAGTAAAAGTGATTTGTTTGGGTGAAAATAAATAAACGTGACCTCTCCCATGTCGTGTTAATCCTACGATGGAAGTGAAAACGCATCGTCGCGTCGTGTTGTTGTGTTGTTTAGCTGAAATAGTGTAAGAAAAGGAGGATGAGCCTCACGAGGATTAACACACAACCGTTGGCTGGCTTCTTAATCTTGAAATAGGTAATCTGAGCTGCTAAAGCTGCGCCCCACCATTCTCCGTTTAGAGAAAATCCACCATTTTCATTGGAAACACGGTAAACATGGTAGAAAATCTACACTTTTCTTTTAATCGAGTTTGGTGGGACACATGCAGCCTATAAGCAAGCAGAAAGCATTTGGGTCTACCCAAGATCTATCAGTTAAAGTCCCACCGCGGGGTGCTCCATGTGCCATTTCGGACTAGTGGCAGGAGCTTGCGAGTTCAAACCCCGACGGGGCAAGAGTTTTTATCTTTAATTTTCGATTTATCTTGGGTAGTGGATAGTGGAAATAGTGTAGCTGGTGGTTCTGAGCCCACTTTAACAGGGATACATGGTTATCAATAGCCTCAGCAGTCGAATACTCTATGGTTGTCTTCATAGGAACACTGCGAGCCGGAGAACACAGGTTCCATTCCGATTCTATAAAAGTTTTCCTGATCGGCATTCACCTCTGATATGTTCAGCATGTCAAGTGAAATGTATGGCAGGTTGTGGTGGTTCGGAACCCACCTAAAACTGTAAGTCCCCTTCGTGTTGACGGTGGGTGGGGCGCAGGTACTTGACAGTGCTGCCGGCTGAGCTCTTCGTGACAGGATAGGAGGAGACAGAAGTACGTGTAGAGTGTGGAGTTTAGGGCGTCTTCTTTCAGTCACGGCAGTAAATATTTAGGTTGGCTTGGGCCAGGGCCCAGTGGCATAGTGAGCTGTGTACACTAGTGGCATAGTGAGCTGTGTACACTAGTGGCATAGTGAGCTGTGTACACTAGTGGCATAGTGAGCTGTGTACACTAGTGGCATAGTGAGCTGTGTACACTAGTGGCATAGTGAGCTGTGTACACTAGGGGATGATCTGGTCACAGTGGCATAGTGAGCTGTGTACACTAGGGGATGATCTGGTCACAGTGGCATAGTGAGCTGTGTACACTAGGGGATGATCTGGTCACAGTGGCATAGTGAGCTGTGTACACTAGGGGATGATCTGGTCGCAGTGGCATAGTGAGCTGTGTACACTAGGGGATGATCTGGTCGCAGTTTTCCCCCAGCCGGGCACCCATCAGCGCTGGGCCAGACTTTTCCTTCACAAATCCCCCAACCACTTTACCTTAAGTAGATAGCACACAATCGATGAGAGCTGAATGGTGAAGGAGGAATTTGTAAAGCTCGGTTAAAAGCTTAAAAACTGCGGTCTGGGACGCTAAAAGCATTACTGCTCAATCTGAGCAAAGTTATTAAAGAATTTCTAAAACTTTTGAAAACCGCCAAACCGTTTGTGGGTTTATTTCCTGAGAGTTATTTGACTTTTCAGTCGATAAAATATATCGCTTTGGGCAGCAACCAATTTATTATTGGGTTCCTTACGGAATTTTTCTTTATTGCAAGAGAGTAAGGAATAAGGGTCTCGGTGTGAGCCCAATTACGCTCTTACCTATTTCTTGTAGCAAATTTCCTATTAAGTTGTTATATTTTCTTGCACCATCATTTTTCTCGATACAGTTCTGGTGACCCGACAGTTTTTGCTTTCTCGTACGTACTTATGGCAAGAAAATATTGTTTTCGTGCAAAATTTTGAAATTGAGATTTTAGATTTTCGAAGATCCTGTGGGTCCCCTGAGTCTAAAAAAGTGATTTCTACAAAAAGTCTATCCGTCCATCCGATTTCAGCGAAATTTGGAGCGTTTGGTATACATTATATTATACCTTCTAAAAAATGTGGGAAAGTGAAGTGCGACCATTGTCTCACGCTTTGTTTATCATATTTGCATGAGAACGTAAAACTGCTTGTTAAAATTTTTGTTGATAATGTTTTTACTCATGGCATGCGGGAGGTGAAAAAATGCTGCTCTCTTTTTTTACCCCATAGAAAATGCGGAGTATTTACTTAACTAACCCCTAATTAAATTATTCCATAATTATTAATAAACTTCACAAATTTTCCAGTGAAAAATGGGATGGTTCATCCATCCAGTTAATGAACAGATTACTTATAAAAACACTTACAAAATATATACTCAACAACTTTTTATTTGAATCGTGCCACACGGGGCAGCACTATCATTTTTCTTCCCCATTTTTTTTTTAGTAAACTGTGGGACATTTATTTGTTCTGAAATATAATATGTACCTTTAACTTCAGAAATTAGTTGACAATTTGTGATTTTACAAGTTTTTTAGTGACAAAAATGACTGGATCGCAAAAATCAGTATGTATACTTACTTAACTAGTTTATTACGTTAAAAAAGCATATTACGTTTCAGAACGTGGGTATATCCAAATTGCACAAACAGCATTGAAGCTACAGTGTTTTTGGGTTTTACTGTTGACAAGCCCATTAAGATAGAACTACGGAACAGGATGACGCTGGTAATTGCACCGCCGCCAGTGGCCGTGACTGCTCTATAAGCTAAACATAGTGCTCTAATCGAACGATAAACAAATGACTGCGAATAGGACACTATGTTTAGCCTTCACTGGAGAAGGAATTCCTTCGAAAGATAGAAATGGTGCTGCAATTACCGTACTAAATATAGTATGTATGTCAAAAATAAATATTTCTTTTGTAATTTGAGTACGGATAAGGGTATGAACCGTGTAGGAGTATTTTTGTAGCTGAGAACACTGAAGGCTAAGTTGCCAGCCAGCTCTGGTTTCTATCGAGCGTTTCCCGGCAAATTTGCATATCTATGAAAAGGCGATAGGTACAACTTGTAGCTAACTTTATTGAATACTTGACAGCTTTGATCGTCTCGAAGCACGCTAAAGTTATAAAGTCCTCTTGCCTGAAGCTGCGTTTTGATGTCACGGCGATACAGAATCAATTTCCTTACACACAAAATTACTTTTCTATTCAGACTCGAGTGAGAAACTTTTTAGTTGTGAACACTTTACACTTACACCATCTTAAGGCGGAATATACATTTCATATTTGTTGACGTTTTATCCAACAATATTTTTGAGGACACTGTTGAATACTTAAATGTTCTGAGTGATCATTGACACAGTGAGTTATTGGCAAGTTAACTATAATTTTATCTGTCCGATATGAAACTGGTGGAAGCCACCTTTAAGTGGGAGATAGTGAGACTTGGCAAGTTTTGACAAATTGGACAGTTTGACACGCAGCATCTTCCTCCGACTCCTACAGCTACAGGTCCTACAGGTCTCTATTCCGCTCTGTCCCTTCATTTCTAACTCAAAACCAACTTTCAACTTGCCAAACATGACTTATAGATGTCTCGGGGGATTTTATCAAAATCTGCCATCTGACAGGGAGAAGGGGGGGGGGGGGGGCAAGACCAGCAGTGGGGGAAAATCAGTAGCTCAGCAAATGATTTCATTATGTTGTCTGATCCTTACTAAGTTTCTATATGATTTTATTTTAGTTTTTTGACCACTATACATAAAAAGTTATTACACTCTAAAGTGGCCGGATTTTAGGTTGATATATTGTATAGGAGGTGAAAATACCGAAAGTGACGTAAGCTTTGGCTACTTCTGCTAAGCTCCGCATCGTCTGTGACCTATCCCCCTGTAAGCTAACTGTATAGGGACCATCAACTAAAGATATATGAAAGTATCCATAGACCACTCGCCTTTGAAGCGAAGTTCTAGTGACTAGTTGCTGAGATTTTTCCTGATTGGAATAGCGTCTTGGTATACTATTGGTTATATTCCTACGAGTAATTGAGCTAGGAGATGGGCATTTGTGTGTTGTGTGTGTAATTGAAGTAATAGCTACTCCACACTTAGCTAGAAGTAGCATCATGTCCCGTGTGCAGTTAATATGTGAAAGTCTCACCAATCTGTGTATAGTGTCCCTTTCTAACTAACTTTGCCTGACTCTCTGAAAGATGAAAGGTCATCCAGAGGGCGTTTCAAATTGATGAAGATGATTGTGGACACCGTACGAACCAAATGGCTTGCCAGAAATTGATTTCAGAATTTGGTAAACGTGTTGGCGTGTTGGCGTGTTCCTTTACCGGCTTTCTTCCATAGCAGAGTGCTCTCACACCGGTTCCATCCCGATCATACCTAAGTTTTATTGATCGCGACTCCCCCTGACCTCTGATATGTTCAGCGTGTTAAGTGTAATGTAAATCGAGGCTGTGGTGGTTCGGAACCCACCTAAATGTGTAGGAGAGCTGGTGTTTGGCGGGGCTAAAGCTGTCAGCTGAGCACGATGGATAATTCTTGCAACGATGTCAGTAGTTGATGTGCTTGTCCCATCATAAAAACGTCAACAAAGAGCATTGTGTAGCCTTCCTGGCTCCGTGCCTGTGCCTTTAAGCCTAACCTTTTCCGTTTGGAGTGTCCGTTATAGCTGTGAGTTGGGTGTGGAGCCAAGGTAAAAGAGGTACGAAGGTATTGCCATGTGGGCTCCTCAATGCTAAAGCGTAGGTACGTCCTGCCTGTAGGTACCTCGCCCTGCTTACCTGATTCTCGAGCTTCCTCTGCCATTGTTCGGCATGTCCTGGCTCTGACAGTGCTGATGTTTGTGGCTCAGGTATGGGGTGTGTTTTGGGCATGTTGGCCAGCCTGGTCGCTGCCTTGCAGGCTTTGTACCAAGCCTTTTTAGCCAGGTAAGTTTTTTTGAAATCCATTTTACAGGCGACCACACAATCGTGTTTATATTTTTTTGAGGAAACTAATGGAGATTTACATGTTCTGAAATATAGTATGAATTTTTAACGCCGGATGGAGTAATTTCGGATACATTTTGTATCGACAAAAGTCACTCAATCGTAAAATCACAACATAGCCAGTTAATTTCTGACGTTATGGACGCATCCTACTCGATGCTATCAGAAACGGCGGCGCGGCGCAGCTAGGTGGATGGTATTCTTAAAACTTTAAACAAACGTGAAGGTATTGAATCGTGTTGAGGACTCTGTAATCGAAACAGAAGCTGGGACTGAAAGTTGGTGTGAGCTTTGTCAAGTTAGTCTCATGCACCCTAATCACCGTAATGGCCCAAACTATTCCCCACCATCTCCCCACGAATTAGCCGGCAATTAGCCTTTCTACGTGGCTGCCCCCCCCCCCCCCCTGTCTATCCGAACTTCACCACATGTACATCTCCTGCACACTCTGGGGCTTTCCAATTAACCGCCCATTTCACTCGTCCAGTCCAGAGATATGATGTTTATTTGTGTTCTCCAGAAGCAAAACAAAACGTATTTCTGGCGTTTTCATACAAACTGGTCTCCATGTTGACATGTTGACATCCTTAAGTAGTCATTTCTTTGAAGAACATAAAGTAAGCAAAAACCTGCTGATACAAAATGAGGAGTCTGTTTGTTGATGTCTCCTTATTCAAACTCAGGGAAGAAACTGAAGGCCATTTTAATGGATGAATTTGAATGGCTGTCACATAAGCTAAACATATGTGTGGTTTATTTATTTAATTCGGCCTTGTGAAATTCACCCTCTAGCAAAACGTGTACACCCACTTTCTAATTACATAATCATGGTTTTGCAGGCGCAGTGATGTAAGATTTTGTTTATTCTGTGGTAGTAAGAGAAATGACCAATGGATGGGTTCCTTATTGAAACTAAATTGATACTGGTGATAGTGGTGATTGCATCTCCATCTTATCGCTACTATCGATCGATAATATCGAATGTTTACTCTGTGTTTTCGACGGTAACCGCTGTGTTTCTCAATGGCACCGGACACCGTCCCACCTGAAATGGTGTTTGTTCATTGAACAAGTGAGTGTTGCATGGGTTACTTCAAGATGGTGGTTCACGAACCAGTATCATTCGAGATATTGTAACTTGGGCAAGCCCTTGAGGGGGATCGGGTGGGTTTATTGCCTCTTGATGTAGACAGAGGGTGAGGAGGGTGAGGAGGGAGGAGCTCTCACCTCACAATGTAATAAAACATAACACATTACCCTCTCCATTACCCTCGTTCTCATTATAATGAAATCCTGGCTAATTGTGGAGATTGCCCACGGGGGCTCCCGCAGGGTCAAACCGCCATTTGAATACATTTACAATGAAACGCTCGTGGTCAAATTATATTATAGTGAGCTGCCTTTTACAATACAGTTTCGTGACCTTTTGGGGTCAAGGCTACTCTGACAGATGTAGGTAGAGGGGTGAAGGACAGCTCTACCAAATACCCACCGGGGACCTACAGTTATAGGTGCGTTCCGAACCACCACAGGCTCCATTTTTCACTGCTTGGATGTGTCCGAGAAAATCATTGATAGGATTGAGATGGAAGCGGTGCCGCGGTGTTACCTGGCTCTGAGTTACCTGGCTCTGAGTTAGACTCCCATCTAGAGGCGGCTGACGAGGTTGCTACCTGCGGGAAATGTTTCAGCCGCTGGGATTCGAACCTGGCTTCTACGGCATACCAAGCCTCGTTTGATCAAAAATATGAAGCAGTATAGGGAGGGTTTTGCGATTTGGAGACACTTCTTCTTTTTCCGCCGTTTTCCATTAGTCTGAGCACAGAGTGTGAGGAAAGGATGGTAATTTGATGGGATGTGACGAGGATCTTGAGTTATCCCGCAGCGTGCAGCATACAGCATTTGTAACCGAGTTACCCTACCCTATACAGCATGTATCACATGTCACTCTGTTATTAAATTTGAAGTTAATCCGGTGCTCAGACGGGATCCGGTTGATTAATTCTGACGGATTAATAATCCCGTGATGAAAGCCCCGATCCTGTCTATACTAGAATATGGAATTCGAGTTGATCTCTACTCCACCCCAGACACGAAAATTACAGCTGGGACAATATGTTTGAAAATCATTCGGGAAACGTCCCTCAACGTCTGAGGCTGGGTTTCACCACTTTATAGTGAACATTTTTAGTTGCCTAGAGGCCCTAGAGGGTACTAATGTGTTTTCCCATTCCAGGAAGCTAAAGAGTGAGCTTCAGGCGCTTCGGCGGCGGGGGGCGGTGCGAGCTGACGAGGCGGGGGGCGGCGGCAGGTGCTGTGCCAGGTGCAGGGCGGAGCTAGGGCGGATCATCAACAGAGGAGCGCTATGCAGAGTCTGCAGGCAGAGGGTCTGCAAAGCCTGCAGAGAGTTCGGGTGTAGAACGACAGACTGGCTCTGCGTGGTCTGCCAGAAGAACATGTAAGTGCATAGCAGGCTGCTCATGGCTGTCTCCTTCCACTGCTCATGGCTGTCTCCTTCCACTGCTCATGGCTGTCTCCTTCCACTGCTCAAATGAACGCTATTCATACGCCACTCATTTAGGCTGAATTTTACCACTTTCCGATAGTGTCTATATCGAGAGGATTTAACGAACGGATTTACGTTTTCGTATGTTTAGCTTACGACAAGTGCGATCGCAGAGAAACAAGTGCAAGCGCAAGGCATTTGTCGTAAGCTAAACATACGATAAATTAAATCCGTTCGTTAAATCCTCTCGTTAAAAGACACTATCGGAAAATGGTGAAATTCAGTCCTAAGTTGACTTTTAATTGGAAAGTGAAGTTGAAATGATGTACTCGTATGTAAGGCAGTGGTACTGGCAGACACAGCAAGTTTCACATGTTTACTATCATGGAGACACCGAGGAAACTCAGCAAAGCGTTTACTTTGCGGATTGATTGTGTTCACTGGCATCACTGCTGGGCCATACGTTAACACTCATCTCCTAAATGTAAGCGGTGTGCGGTGTGGCAGTGGTAAGGAAGCGGTATTTGAAATTTGCCTGCAGAATTTTGATTATGCTACACGAGTGCATCAATGTACAATATTAGTATAACTTGTTATTTGCAGATGTTTTTTCATTGATATAATACACAGTAATCTCTTTCTATAACGACTGTGAAGGGACCCTGTAAATTTGGTTGCTATAAAGAGAGCTCGCTAGGGACTGATAGGATAGGCAGGATATCCATACCTAGACAAACTGTATTATACTGAGACTTTCGTTCTGAATTTGCAGGGAGCTCCGTGCGGCGACTGGGGAATGGATGCGGGACCTGAGTCTGCATGGCGGGGGAGGCCTCCGCTCCACGCAAGGCTTTCTACCAGCTACTGACGTCATCAAGAATACCATCCGCAGATCCTGGACCATTTCCAGTATGTACCACTTATAGATAGTACTTAGGCAACACTTACTTAATTACAGCCTCGATAGCCCAGTGGTCTAAATTTTCAACTTTAGAGAAATACCGTGAGCGAGTTCGATCCCGATCCGATCAAAATTTTCCTATTCGGAATTCACCTCTGATTTGCTCTGTGGCATGACGTCCTATATCCAGGCTGTAGTGGTTCGGCACCCACCTAAAACTATAGTCTTCATCTAACCGTAACGCGATGGATGGGGAGCCGGTATTTAGTAGCGCTGGCAACTTAGATAATTTTTGAAAGAACACAAGTGTGTAGGTACTTACACTTTAAATATTTTCTCGAGTCAGTTTTTATTAATATAAATTCAATACGAGTTATACGAATTCAATGACCACGCAAGCCGCGGGCTTTTGCTCTCAGAACGCTTTCGGAGAGGTCTGCGTACTTCCCCCCATCTTCGGCCGCCACCTCAGCCCCTATCGTCATCCCAAATGAGTGTGCGATTGAGCTCTTTTTGTGAGAAAGTGAAATTCGACCATTATCAAGATTTCACGATTTCTGGTTATATTTCAGACCCTGCAGCGTCCAGATGGTCGGAAGCTCGGAACTCTCCGGAGATGAGAGCCTACAGCAGCCTGCCCAGACATCAGGACGACGAGCCCTCTACTGGACCTGTTGTTGTCAAGGTAAAAGCTAGCGCTACAACCCTAGCAGGGCATACATACATCCTTTCCCGATCTCTCTACGCTAGGGGGTGATTTCCCGATCTCTACGCTAGGGGGTGATTACCCGATCTCTACGCTAGGGGGTGATTACCCGATCTCTCTACGCTAGGGGGTGATTACCCGATCTCTCTACGCTAGGGGGTGATTTCCCGATCTCTCTACGTTAGGGGGTGATTTCCCGATCTCTCTACGCTAGGGGGTGATTACCCGATCTCTCTACGCTAGGGGGTGATTACCCGATCTCTCTACGCTAGGGGGTGATTTCCCGATCTCTACGCTAGGGGGTGATTTCCCGATCTCTACGCTAGGGGGTGATTTCCCGATCTCTACGCTAGGGGGTGATTTCGTCACAATTACTCCCGACAGTTGAGTTTTCCCCCAGGGGTGGTAGGTCGCAACATAAATAACGTTACCACAAGGGCGCTTTCGGGAAGATAACGCTGTAGTGAACTTTTAGGGGACACTATAGTCTATAGTAGACTTTAGGAACTGGTTAAAGCCACCCTTAGGACAACAAGCAGTATTATGTCTAGGTTTTAATCAAAACATGAGTTATGAAATTGATTTAGTGTTTGGTATTGCAGGAACGTGTGCATCCTCTAGACAGACTATCAAAATCACTCAACGCTTCCGTAGATTCCCACGATGGCAACGACGAAAACAACGAACCCAAGCCGAAAACCCCTAGCAGCCCAAAACCGAAAATCCAGCGCCAGGCTTCTGTGGAGGACGCGCCCGAAGACAAACCCTCCTCCACCAGGAAAATACAGTTTGCCGAGGAAATGATCATCCCTAAAATTGAGATCGGGGCCGAACGGAAAGACTACAGCATCGGCTCGCCCAACAGCTCAAAACTTCGCGAGAGATTCTCAAAATCTCGTGGGCTTCGCCGAGATTCGAAAACGCTTAATGTGGAGCTGTCGAAAAGCTCTGACAGCGGACTCGGTGCGTCCCGTAGCACCGAAGACGACTCGGAGACCAAAGTCAGCAAGTCTGACTCCGAACGAAGTCCCAATTTTTTAGACGCGATTAGTTTTTTTTCGCGTCCCCGCTCGCGTGAACGCTCCGTCTCGTCGGACTCAAGTGATAAAAACCTATCAGACATGGACAAACCTATGAAGCCCCGACGCCGGCAGGAGTACTCGGAGGGCCGCGACTCCAGTTCCAGCTACGAGGGCAACATTTTTGACCCGCCGCACATTTCGAACAGGGTGCGACGCCTGCATCAGGTGGCCATGGAGCGGCTGTCGCAGGAAGAACTCGCTTCCAAGCCGAAGAAACGAACTGTTGACTTCACATTGGAGTATGGGAGCCATGAGGATATTTCTTCGAGGAGGGAGAAGCCGCCTCCGGTCCGGAAGTTTAAGAGTTTGGAGAGGACGGAGGGGAGTTTGGAGGAGGAGGCCAGGGGGAGGAGGAAGAGCCGGCAGGAGCGGAGGAGGAGCGTCCCAAAGGCTGAGGATTGCGGGAGGAGTGTTGGCAAGACGGAGGAGAGTCTGCCGCCCACTCGGCGGCTGTCTCGCAAAGACAAGCGGCCTCTGAAGACTCGCCGTGCGCTGTCAGAGTGCCACAGTGATCACAGCAGCGGCAGCGCCCGCAGCATCTTCCGCACATTCACGTCGAGGAGGAAAACTGAGCCAAATCCTCGCAGTCTCGGTGAGTCTTTTTTTCGTTTTGGGAATGGCGTTGGGTAGAAGATGTGTACTAACATTAAAACTTTGGATAGAATGCTGACGGAATGTGTTGGATATTTATTTGTTCCGAGATATGTTGTGATTCTGTCAAAAATCACTTCCCATGTTAAACTTGTTTCTATAGAATCCAGAAACGTCAACAAACAGAATTGCAGCATTGCAGCATCGCAGCATCGTATCCACAGCCCTGACATTTGCTTTGCACCCAGAATGGTTCTTGGTAACGTCTTTCCAAGCCAGCTATTGGCTCAGTGTTTAGCTTTTGAGATGGCAACTTTGGTTAAAAAGAACCGACACTCTGTTGATCTAGATTCTAGATGGTTGCGTATAGAGAAACACGGTTCGATACCGATTCTATGAAAGTTTTTTCTGAACCTCCTAAAACTGTAGTTCCCCATCGTGTAGCCCTTTGGGAATACATTTGGTTGGTCGATTAGTTTGTTTGAAGGTAGGTAGATCGGGACATCAATATGAAGGGGAAAATTTTTCCAAAGACCGGGATTCGAACCTGTCTTGTTTGGCTTAGCAGACCGGAGCGTGATCCGGTCGGGCAGTGTGCCTGTCCATGATAATGCCTACTCTTGGTTTCATCCTTGGTTGATTGGTGTACGGTGCAGGCAGAGGCCAATGTCCTAGCTTGCCAGAGGTATAGGCTATAGTTGGTGGTCACGACGATGGGATGTGGCCAAATGGGTGTTTGTTATTGTTGGCTGCCTTTTCTTGCTGGAATAACAATACAACATTGTTGCGAGCTCCGGGAAAACCCTTCATTTCCATTCCTCCGTTTATGGTTCACGAATTTTTTGGAATTTTTTCATTTGTTCATTACAATTACTCTTGCATTCCGTCGTTTCTCTGTTGGATTTTAATCGATTTTGGACCAGGAGCGTATGTTAAAAACTGTGGATTTTTATTGGATCACTATGAATTGTTCTGAAATATAATGTGTCTTATTAAGGGGAAATACACCCATTTGGTTCGCAATGCTACGTACTTCAAGCCCTACTCCGAAGTTACAGGGCGAGTGGAAAGTGTTTATAGGGGGATGTAAACCTGAGACTCTTTGTCGTGAGGTAGTGTTGTATTTTTGCATGAAATGGAGTAATAAGCCCACAGGAGCGATTTTAAACAGTCAACTACCAGTCCACATGTTTTTTTGACAGATCGCGAAAACACAACACTACCTCACGCGAAATATTTTTTTGTAACGTTTCGGATTAAAACAGTATGATTTTATCGTCACATTTAGTAGAAAAGCTTGATAAATGTTTGTAATATTTACCGCCGCCATGTTACATGTTGACAATTTTTATTTCACTTACGGAAGTTCGTAATTGCAACACCATTTCTCTACTTTTTCTCCTGTAAAAGCTAAACATAGTGTCCTACTTTCACTCGTTCGTTTCGCGTTTAAATAGCACACTATGTTTAGCTTTTAGAGTAGACACAACCGATATGATATTGCAATTACCAGTCTCCGGTGGTACTAAAATGTAAACATTACTTTTGTCGAATATTTACTTTCGCACAGTGGTTTTGGCGGAGTTCGTCGAGAATGTATGGTGGCCCTTAACGTCAGAAACTAAGTATGTAGTTGAAAATGTTGTGATTGACAAAAATCACTTGACAGTAAAACCGTGACTATATATTGTACCTAGTTACTCTCTATCTATAACGAAAACCTCTCGTGACAAACCCTATCTCCACAATGTCACCCTCTCTATAGCGAACTCTCTTTGTAGCGAGCCAATTTCAGAGAGACTACTGCATTGTCTGACATTAAAGGCGAAAACTCAGTCGTCAAACACGTGACAGTAGAATTATTTATCTTCCCATTTTTTAGGGAAATTTAATCTGTAATATAATACGTCTTTTTAACGTCAGAAATTAACTGGAAGTGTTGTGATTCTACGATCTCTGTTTATTTTTGACGAAAATACCGAAAAACTGCCAGAAAAATATAAACGCAATGGTGGGGTCACCATTACAAACACATAATATATTATATTTCAGAAGAATGAAAAATCTAGCCATATTTTTTCTCCCTATTTTTTGCAACGAAAGTTGGCTTACTGTCCTGTTGTTGGTAATGAGCAATTACTTGTGTCTGCTTGGTAGCAGTAGCAGTCATTTGCTGGTTAGCTATCAGAGTGAGTGCGAAACAGACCATATCTTATCTTTATACCTACGTTACGTTCAGGCTCTCGTGTCCCACTAACGCACCGTACCTGAAATTCATTAATTACATTCAATTAACTCTGGCTTCCCCTAATTCTGTCTGTTTCCCTCTTTTCTTAATTATAGAGATGTGTTCGCCACTTTGTTCACAAGTTTCTGAGAAAACGGTTGGGAGTTTATTTGCTTTGGTATTTTAGATGTTAAAATGAAAACCTTGAACTTCATTTGTTTTGAAATATAAGTAGTAAGTTCTTTTTATCATCAGAAGAAAAAAATGTCGATCGCATTGCTTTCTCGGTTACCGAACTGCACAAAATTGGCACTGTTAACCGCTATCCAAAAGTTAGTACTTAGGCTATGTCGTGTAGGCTGAGTTTGAAAGTTCACTGGATCATCTGTTGAACGTTGTATAGGTATTTCCCCAAAGTGATTTAGAAATTGTTCCGTAACTGGTGTGCGATTTATAGTTGTTTGTTTATGGCTTTCTGTATAATCATAACCAATGCTTTCGCTTTCGCCAACGTTTTTATCGACGGTTTAACTAACGGCTGGTGCTTGGGGAACGCTGGACTACTAACACGGACTCTGAGGAAGTTAACCGGGATTAACACTACCGGATTAACACAGTAGTAACCGGACTCGTTTCTCTTATTTCAAGATTATCTGAAATGGGACTACTCCAGCCAAGAATCTGAGATTGACAGCTTCCTCCCTCGCAAGGAGTTTCTGCCGCCTGACTCCGACTCGCAGGCCCCGGAACCCAAAGTGCCTCTGCAGATACCCAAAGTGCGCGGTCTCAAGTACGAGTACATAGAAATCGGGCCATACCTTGAAGTTGTCGGGAAAATCTTGCCCGTGTCTGATGACTACAAGTTGGTGTTCATCAGCTCCGATTCCTCCACGAAAGGAAATCCTTCCGTGACAGACAGCGGCTCCGAAACTGAGTCAGAAACAGACTCGTCCAAGAAATTAGTCTCCGACTGTGACTGGGATTATTTTGATGCCAACTCAGCAGCTCGGCGTGTCCCCAAGGACTGGAGCTGGTCCAGCTCAGGTGGCAAATACCTGACCTCGATTGAGCGCTCCAGCCCTGCATTCTCCACCAGCGATGACAACAGCCCCAACTTCCCGCGTAGAAGTCGCTTTGGGCTTGTTGGACGTTACTCCCCCGTCTCATCAGAGCTTGATCAGAAGCTTAGCTCAGTCGAAGACCAGATTGAGGTTCCTGAGCTCAAAACCACGCCCCCTCTACGTAAAAAGGTGGAGGAAATCTCTCCACCACCCCCTGTACAACAACCTGAAGAACCCAAAAAGGGGAAGAAGGGGAGGAAAAAGGGTAAACGGTCAAATAAAGGGAAAGAGGAGGAACAGGTGCTGGAAGAGTGCGCAGCCCGCCCGCCAGCTGCCGCTCCACCTCTGCCTGCCAGCGCAGCCACTCAGGTGGAAACTCTGCCCGCCGTGCCCGCTGCGCTCGCAGTCACGCCGGATACCTCGACCGACTCGGCCGCGCTCCCGCCCCGGCCTGCCGCGCCGCCCAAGAGCAAGGCAAAGAAGAACAAGAAGAGGAAAAGTCTGGGTGAGCGGAGGCCTGGCGGGGAGGGGGAGAGTGCAGTGAGTGTGGATAGTGTCACCCCGGACCCCCCACCCGTGCCTGACGCACCCCCACCGCCCCAAGTGCCCGCAGGAAGCTTTGGTGTGCAGCCACAAGGCTTGCTTTCATCCCCTCAGATCCCAGAAGGATTTTCCTTCTTTTCTCCTGTGGCTGAGCTGCTGCAATCGGGTGCTCTGCCCGCCAACTTTGTCCCAATCCCAGTGCCAGTCCCCATACCAGTTCCGTTCCCAGTGCCGGCCGCATTTTGGTCTCAAAACTACAAAAATTTCTTCTATCCAAATTTCAATTTTGGAGTCGACAACTTTGATTTTCGTCACTTCCCAAATTTGTTCACGCAGATGAACCAGAATTTTGGGAAACCTCAAGAAGCTGAAAATTTGGACGACGGTTTGGCGATTGATAACGTGGCTGCTTGGCAGGAGCCCGCGGTGCCCGCGGGACCCGCGTCACTTGGTGATGATAAGCTTCCCAGCGATAAAGCAGTCGCCAACAATGCCGAAACCTCATCAGACGTCAAGTTGAACAAACCGCGCGGTAAAAAGTCAAATCGTAGCCGCAGAATGAAGAAATCAGACCCGGAGTTGCGGCATCACCCAGACAATGCCCTACAAACCGAGGAGGGGAAGGTGCTGCCATCTGACGGCGGCGGCGGCGGGACAACACAAGAGAAGCCCCACAACCATCACAACGCTCCACGCGATGTCTTTCTAGAGGGGAAAACATTCCGGGACGTGAAAGGAGTGCTTCGCAATGCCGTGACTATGGGAAATAAGGCAAGTGTGCTACTGGGGGAGCCGGAGATGGCTATCGAGTGCCGGGAAGATCCGCTGATAACACACTCACCTGATAGCGAGCAAGCTTTGTTATCGATCGATAGGAAATCCAACTGCAGCTCATCGTCGAACTCTGATAACGACTCGGAAAAAGGTGAAAGAAAAGAGATGAAGAAATCGTACTATGTTACCTGGGACGGGGTCGAGGGGAAAACGAGTGATGATAGTGACATTGCTGACGTGAGCAGTGCCGGTGAAGATGTCAGGTCCGATCTGGAGGATTCTTCGCACGGTGAGTCGACTGGCTCTGAAGACGAGGGTAACCCTGACCAAAGGTTTTCACGAATTTACGTAGTGAATGACTCCGACTCAGAAGCCCGGCACCCTCAGATCGCTGACCCAGTGTACGAAACTGCATCAGACCATGTTGAAGAGGATAATGGGGTGATGCTGCTGAATTTGAAACTATTAGACGATGACTATCCAGATGTGGCAAGTAGTCAAGAAGATACCGAAGGCGTTATTTTACTGAGTCATGTTTCAGTAGAAGATAGTGATCTCAAGGAAATTGATCAAATTGTTACGAGTGAAAATATTAACGAAACTCATAGTATTGTGGTAAATGATACTGACAATAATGTAACTAACAATGAGACTGACATTGTTCCTCTTGCACCGAAAACTTTAGAAAGTGTGGACGAAAAACCAGAACAAGAAATTCTGGCCCCCACTGTTGCCTTAGAAGAGGCACTTATCGAAACTGTAAAAAATATCTCTGAAAATGTGCCTGATGCTGAATTAACAATCGAAAATGTGTCTAAAGAAGTCTCCAATGAACTAACAGTCGAAAATATTAAAAATGTGCCTAAAGAATCCAGTGACATTGCATATGCTGGGATGAATACTGACTTGGTTAATTATTGTGAAACAGAAGAAGAATCGAAAATTGTCAGTAGTGACCTGATTGATGATATTGCTACTAAAACTGACAATTTAGTTGAGCAGCCTGTCAACTTAAGTAATATTCTGGAAGAGAATAATCACTGTGGAGAAGACGAAACAATTAAAGAAGTTGATGATGGGAATATGGGAGAGCTAATAGCTGTTATCAACGAAGATAACACAGACATCGCATGGACAGGTGACAATGAGGAAAACAATGACGTTGCTCCCGATTCGCTAGAAGACTTGCCAGTTGAAGAAGAACAGTCGGGGAATGCCGTGGAGGCAGACAATGCGGCCGAGAAAGTCGTAGCGTGTAGTTTGCATAATGTCGTGGAAGGAGGGGAAGTGGAAGAAGAGCCTGAGCCAGTGGTTCCTTCAGTGGCCGCCGCGCAGCCGAGCCAGTCGCACAGGAGTGCGCCAGGGCCGCAACATGCTACCTACGGCGCTCTGTTCCTCGACACCATCGAGAGCAGGATTCGTCACTTCTCCCATCTGGCGAGCGAAACGAACCACACGAGCCTGGTGATGATCACGCAGGAACCCCTGCCAGTGAATAACCCTGTGCCAGTGCGCGTACTTACTTCTGACACCACCCAAGTGTTAAGTGGTGACGACAACACCCAACACCACGACGAAATCTCGCTGAAACACACCAACCACAGCCACAGCGCTCTCGAGGACTACTTCACCATGACTCTTGAACATTCCAAGGTTCATCCGTCACCCAAGAAACCCAACGTGATTACCAACATGGCGCCAGTCGGTGAGGACGGTCAACAAGTTCAAGTGGTGACCGACGAGAAGACTTTGTCGGCCGTGGTCTGCCTGGAAGAGGGGCTCGCCGATGATGACTCGTGGGTTGAAGATGTTGACTTGGAGCGAGAGCGCGAGAACGATTTCGTGGCGACAATGACCGAGGAAGACTCTTCTTCGGGTGATGAGGCCGTCATCCAGTGCACGCAGTACACAGACCGTGAACAAGAGCTCAGGGGATATCACCGCCAAGCCATTGACTTCACACTACACACCATTGTCGAGGAGAGCTGCGAAGAAAGTGAGGTGGAGGAAAAGAAACGTGAAGAAAACACCACTGTGAAAAAGTGTCGACCTTTATCCGCGACTGAGTTGGAGAAATACTTTTTCTTTGATATCGGGGGTGGAAACCAACCTCCACCCAAAGATGTCGACATGTTTTCTGAAAGTTCGAGCAGTATTGACTCAGAGAGTGGGTTAAATGACGAGTCGAGCCCCACTGGGCGCGAAGCCTCGGAGCAAAGTCAGCTGTCCACATCGCGGCTCGAGTCCTACTTCCTCGGTTTCGGGGGTGATGGGAGGGGGAGGGAGAGCGATGGGAGCGTGGGGAGTGATAGCGAGGGCCGCCCTAGCCCCGAGCAAAGGAGAAAAAGACTGTTCCGTTCGCGAGGAAGCAATCGCCTCCACTCAAATTCCCTGGACAACCTCGTGCAAAGTGAAAGTGAGCAACAGGAGGTGGTCTTGGATCTCGAAGAATCAAGTACTGAAAATGAAGAACTAGAACCGGGTAGTTTGGAAAAAGATGGTGACACTGTGAAAAGGAAGAAAAAGAGAAAGATATCCGGGGGAAATGTGCCTATTGTGGTAGTGGAGGGAGACCGACATGTTGTTTTGGAAAATGAAGGGGGGAAGGAAGGCGGTAGGGATTCTCTGACTCGTGAACACAGGCGAAGAGAGAGGAAAGAAGAAGCAAGAGAAGATGTTAAAATGGGTGAAGAAGAATCTGATGAAGAAGGACGGAAAACTCCCCAAAATTGTGTTCTCCCAGAACTAGCTCTAAATAGAGAAAAACAGCAAAGTCGTGATAGTGGATTCATAGGAAGCTGTGATGATTTACTCAAAGAACAAAAGTCCGGTGATAGTAGTGGGAGTGAAGGAAAAAAGAAAGAAATTAATAGCCAAGAGCCTGAGGAAGAAAAAGTGAAACCAGAAATAACTCCGAGGACTTTGCAGCAATCCATCAGTGGATCAACGCCCCCCGCCTCTGGCCTCACGAGAAAAGATTCATTCAACAACTGGTCTTCAGACGAAGAGACTAACCTCATGATGTCCAAAATGCGGCAGTTCTTCAAAGCGATGGTGTCGGGGACAAACATCCCCAAACCTCCGGTGAAAGTGGAAAGTGCAAAGGGGACAAAGCCACCCCAACTCGTGTATTTCGAGAAAGAACTGACGCGACTGATGAGGACAGTGCCGGGGATCCGCGATGAGCAGGTGCGGGAGATCGTCGAATACTTGTCCAGTGAGGACACCTGGAGTGACTCATACGACTCTTCAGACTACACGAGCTCTGACCTCGAGGGCACGTACCACCGATCCCAGCTCCAGCAGGAAATCTCCGAGAGCTGCCAGCAAATCATCAACAAATTCGATGCAAGTGAGCAAGAAGAACGCCCGGTCGCACCCCCGCGGAGAAATGCATCGCCTATGAATAAAGACACTGCCTTTGTCTACCAAAAACTCGTTGCTTCGTTTAATAAAATAACAAATGATGAAAATGCGGCTCCGCCTCCCCACAGCTCGCCGCCATTGTTCGCGAAGGTGATGCACCACATCGGGAGCAGGCTGGTGGCGCTCATGCACGAGGTGTCCAGCAACAGCAGTGGTGAGGGCAGCATCACCAGCCATAAAGCCAGGCACCACAAGCGCATCACGCAGAAACTCTCCAATGTGTCCTCCACCACTGAAGAGGAGGTGTGCCTTTCAGACAATGACCCTGACGCCGATGTAGCATACTCCGTACACCAGCTCCCCCGCAGCAAATCCCATGATCTCCTTCTCGAAGAAGCTAAAAGTAAAACTTTGCGGTCATCGTGTTCGGGGGTGAGTGATATGAACGAAGAAAAAGAAGCTAGTGACTACGAGCGGTTTTCTTGGCGGGGGAGCTTCGAGAGCGCTCTTATGGCGGGTGACTCACGCTCCAAGCTCACACTGCTGTCTGCAGATGGACACAACTACTCCTCCAGCTCGACACTGGTGGCCAAACGCCGCTCCGCTGGTGACCTGCTATTCAGCATGAAGAGTCTGAGCCGTGAGCAGCTGGACCGCGTGCGGAGTTGCGGGAGTATCGGGGGAGCTGCACGGGAGCTGGAGGAGCTGTGGACGTCAGACCACCGGCGGAGCTCAGTGCCGGACACAGGGTGCGCAGGGTCAGGAGCGTCTGCTGACGGAGACGCTGACAGCTCTGATTCCGAGCTGGTGAAGGAGAGGTCCACCCTCCCGCGTAGCCTGCAGTCCGTAGCTGCCCCCGCCAACTCCAACTCCCTCCCAAGACTGCCCACATCCGCTGTGGGGAAGAGTAGCTCCGGTCAGCACTTCCTGCCTAATGTGAAGAGCGCCCGGTACCGCCCGCCAGGGTTCCGCACGGCAGCGCAAGCTTCGCCCAAGCGGGCAGTGTCCGCCCCGGGGCTGCAAATGTTACCGCCCGGGCACGCGAGGCGAGAACGCCGCCGCGCTGTAGCTGCCTCTGCTCTGCTCGATTCCTCTGTCTCTGCCGGTGAGTTGAAGCCCAAACACGCTCGACTAACTTTACATTTTAAGCCTTATTTATATCCTAACATTTTCAGGTTTATACTAAATTTTGATGCTGAAGGTTGTTATTTTGTGTGGGCTGCCCAAACTGCAGGTCTCGTGATAATGAGGTGATAAATCAGTCGCACCGTTCTCCTCGTTGATTTTACGGTCGTGAACGTTGAAAACCGGGTCGATCCCGATCCTATCGATTTGTTTCTGGTCGGTATTCACCTCTGATATGTCCAGCATGTCCAGTGAGATATCGAGGCTCTGGTGGTTCGGAACCCACTTGAAACTCCTCTTTGTATAGTAAGGGAGGGAGCTGGTGACCTGGTGTTTGCCGTGCTACCAGCCGAGCCCGATGGGCTAGTAGTCCCCCCAACTCTCGCTTGACATGGGTGCCACATATGGTACCTATAGCCTATGCCTATAGCATAGCCGCTGGACCCTAACTCCCCCAGCCACAAATGAGTGGAAATGTAACTAAGTGCCATTGTTTATCTAAAGGTCAGGCTAGAGAGAGGGAGAGTGCTGGTTAAAATCTAGGTCGCAGTTAGAGAAGTATAGGTATAGGTATAGGCACACCGTGGTGACTCATGGCATGACTTTATCTACGGTAGACCAAGGCTAACATTACCATGTGTTTCTAAATACGACAATCCTCAATACACGTACAACCGTACAAACGTTACCTGTTCTGCCATAAGTCATAAGACAAAACATACATTCGCTACCTGTTTTTTCTGCGCACTTTATGAGAAAACTATTGGATATTAAAATGTTCTGAAATATAATATGTATGTTTAACGACCGAAATTTCCAAGCTGTATTGTTATTTTACGATCGGTTAATTTCGGACAATTTTTTTTTTTTTTTTTTTTCAAAAGTCACTCGATCGCAAAATTACCACATACCCTGTTAAATTAGGCCGTTAAAAAGACATATTACTTTTCAGAACATTAAAATATCCTATAGTTTCCTCATATAAAGTTTGCAGGAAGAACGTAAACAAATAACGAATGTAAGCTCAACCTTAACTTGGTAATAGTTTCATTAATGAAAAGCAGTTGCGTAGTCGTCATAATGTTACCTATATAGGTACAGCTGCGTAAGGTTGCCAGATTTACTTTACCCAACTAGCGAACTTGGCAAATGAAGTGATATTGTATGAGTACGTACACCACGCACAATAGGACCAATTTAATTATCCTTTAGAAATTGGTGTGGTGATAGTTACGGCTGTAATGTATTAACCCCGTTTCGTCACCATGGAAACGCCCACCCACAGATGGAAATTTCTATATTTTCTGGAGAAAGTAGGGCAGAATTAAGAAGGCACTACACCCTTCTGAAAACCTTTGCACTTTCTGTGTCAGGTTTTTTCAAAAAATTATTGTTAAGAAACTAGCGGAGGTAAAGACTTCTGGTTTTTTGCAATAAGTTTAGAAAAGATGACTCTAAACACGTACTGACTGAAATTTTCTAGCTGTTAGATTGCAGCCGTTTAACGATAGTGAAACTCCAAATGTAACGGGGATTTAACTGCACGTTGACTGAGTGAGAGGTGCAAAATAGAGCGGCTATACATATACGAGTAGGAGCAATTGGCCAAACAAGTCATTGTGATTGACGAACAGCTGGGATCTGTATCAGTGCACAACACGTATTGCTTTTTGATAGCATAGGGAAGTGCCTGTAAACCTGTAGGTAATAGGTACCTAGTGTACCTATGTACTATTGTATACCTATGTACGGTTGGGCAGACGGAGTGCTCAGCCACTCACTGGTCACTTTCTCTGCTATGGTCATCTACCTATGTACCTTAGTGCTCAGTACAGAGAAAACATGACTATGTACCTTATTTTTTGCTTTTCCATGGCTCCGAAAACACAATCTGGCCTCCACCGTCTGGGGGAAAACTCGACTATGCCACTAAACCAAGCCTTCCCTGTGGTTAGCTGACTAAGGGTGCGTCCCACCATACTCGGTTAAATTTCCAGTTAAATTTCCAGTTAAATTTCAATTATTGCACGGTAAAACCCGAATTTTACTGGAGTTTAAGGGTCCGCTTAACCTGACGATGCATTTTTGCCGCCCATAAGATTAACATTGCGAGCGGCGATTCATTTTCAAGGTTTACCCTTGGCTGGAAAGACACAAAATTTTGCCTAGCCCTAACAATGTTGTAGGTCATCATCGAAGCAGATTTCTCAATTTTTTACTGGTGTAAAAAATTGAGGTATGCGATGCTAGCATTTGCAAAACAGTTACAATAAAAGAAACCAGTGAGAAATTGGAAAATCTGCTTCGATGACGACCTACAACATTGTTAGGGCTAGGTACAGGCAAAATTTTTTGTCTTTCCAACCAAAGGTAAACCTTGAAAATGAATCGCCGCTCGCAGTGTTAATCTTATGGGCGGCAAAAAATGCATCGTCAGGTTAAGCGGACCCTTAACCGTTAACCGAGCATGGTGGGACGCACCCTAAGGAACTGTTTGATAATGCAGTATGCAGTTAGCATTGAGCACTGCCGGCCTGATAGCAGCCTGGTCTTCAGTGTTGCGGCCAGGTAACCATGATTATAGCTAGCGATGCCGATGCCAATGCTATTTACTCCGGTTCTAGATCACTGGACCAAATCTTGGCTCGTACCTGCCTTCCTTCAGGTCAACTCGAAATCTTCTGCTACTTCTTTGTAAACAAATGTAGAGTGCGGGACTAGGGGACTAGGGTAGTCTCCGGTCTCCGTCATACGAGATATGGGAAAGTATTGTATAGCGATGTGAAGGCGGCACACAGCCGTGGCTTTTCTAAGGCTAAGACTTCTGAGCTCTGCTCACCCTGCCTGCGTGCCTGAGTGTGTAGTGAAGCAGATGACAGATGACATGTGTTTGCTCGCCCATAACATGCTGTTGGAATCGGATCCACCACGCATGGGTACAGAAACATGAGCCTCGATTTGCCACTGGATAGGTTAGGCTAGGTCCGATAGCCGATAGCTCGGGTGGACAGTAGGTATAGGTGCAGGTACAGGTTGACCTTGATGTCGAGCATTGCCGTCCAACTAATCCGCTTCACGGCACCAGCACCAAGGTTTCCACACGTGACATTACGTTTCAAGGCTTTTTTCGAGCCCTTCCGTCTCCCTCCTCTACCGAGGGAAGCGAAAACACCTGGGATCCTGGGATTTTTTTTCCTGGGGGAAAACTTGACTGTGTTCTTTCAAGCGGGAAATGAGATAAGATTAGCTGGATCACTAGGTAGAAGTGTCAAGTGTCGTGTCCAATATCGAGCTTGAATCACTAGGTAGAAGTGTCAAGTGTCGTGTCCAATATCGAGCTTGAATCACTAGGTAGAAGTGTCAAGTGTCGTGTCCAATATCGAGCTTGAATCACTAGGTAGAAGTGTCAAGTGTCGTGTCCAATATCGAGCTTGAATCACTAGGTAGAAGTGTCAAGTGTCGTGTCCAATATCGAGCTTGAATCACTAGGTAGAAGTGTCAAGTGTCGTGTCCAATATCGAGCTTGAATCACTAGGTAGAAGTGTCAAGTGTCGTGTCCAATATCGAGCTTGAAAGGACTTAGCCCGAGGCTTTTTGGCTGAAATATCAGTAGAGTGAGTGAGAAAGTTTTGAGACGGACGGCCAGGTTATGTTGGAGTGGTTGCGGTGTGGCATAGTGTGGAGGATAGGTACAACAGGTACAACTACAGTTTACGCTTCGTGAGACCTGCCAGCAAAATATACTTTCACCCACTATGACATTTCCATAGTGGATATTGTGTAGCGAGGCGCTAGTCCACTTCTGCCAAATGTCAAATCACTCTCTATAACGAGCCACTCGTTTTTGAACCCTCTCTCTATAGCTGGCAAATGTACATGGTCCCTTGGCCGCCGTTATAGAGAGACTAGTGTCAATTTTGTGTTATCAAACATCGACACTCATACCAAATGTCCAGTCTGTTTGTTGATGTTTGGTTATTCAATCATTGTGAGGTAACCAAAAGTCATGCTCATGAATTTTGGTTTATTTTATGTTGTCAAAAGAATTGACCGAGAATTTCCTATGTTTTTATGTCGATAACGAGGTTCGTTTTTATGGCAACATGAGGCAAAGTGGTTTGTTTAGGTTCAGGTGTCCTGATACGGGCCATGTGGGATATAGGGACGTATTATTATCATTTGTCGGTACTCCGATTTAAAAACAATTAGCCATTGTTTATGAACAGTACAATGGTAGGGATATGTATAGGTATAGCACTGAATAGCACGCCGGCGCCCACGCTATCATGATGACAGTGACAATCCTTAGCAGTATCGTAACTCGATTCATTCCAGTACATGCACCACCATCTTGCCGCAATTATCGTTCGATAATATCGAAAATTTACTCTGTGGTATCGTCCCACCTAAAATGGTGTTTGTTTATGGAGCAAGTGAGTGTTGCACTGGATTGTTGTATGGGTTTGTTTATAAACATTGGCCAGCACGTGGCACTTCAAGATGGCGGTGCACATACCATATGTATCAATCGAGATTGGAGATATAGTAAGCTATTTTGCATTTACTCCGTTGTAGAGTTGAGCCCGTATGAAACTGGGGCCATGACCCATGACATGTCAAGTCGAGATTTCAACCTGGCTGGGGGAAACTCGACTGGCAGGCGTGATGACGTCATGATCAAATCACCCCCTTGTGTATAAAGGTGACGTAAGGTGTGCGGAGGTGTCAGGGTGTTTGAATGGAGGCAAATGGTTGATAGTTTATGGCTGGTGTGTAGGTTGAGAACCTGAGTTGTAGATGACCTTGGGGAGGAGCATGCGGCCAGTACCATGACTCATCCTATGCCAGTACCTACCCATGGGGGGGGGGGGGGGGGGGGAGCTCTGCTACCTCAACATTTTGGAAATGACTGTGCGACTAGAGTGGTGGAGGGGTAACCCCTTGCTCTTGCTGGTAGGTTGTTCGATATTTCTTTGCATTCGTGTAGAATTTTCTGCTTTTGTTATAATGTAATTTGTTGTTTACTCATGCGATCGACATGACCCCTACAAAACTACTATTCGTGGTCTCTATAAATGACATTTGGGGGAAAAGTATAGCTGGGTTTTCGCAAGACTTTCTTGTGAGTAAATGAAAGATGAAGGAGTAAAGGTGTATGGAATTTAGATAGGCCGGAGCTGGAGAATGAAGGTACGGTGACGGTGAGGTACTCGTACCTAATGACAGTAATGACCCCCATGAACCTGATGCCAGCGGCTGCAAAGTGACGTCACTTCCGCCCTCCCGCCTGTCTCGGCGGATATGTCCCCATGTAGAAGCCTAGAAGGTACAGGTACCTGCGTACCTGCTCTACAACCCTTTCTATATTCACTCACCGCCCCTTAAGAAATTAGGGTATGCCAAGTTAGCGTTTGCAAATCGACTGAATTCGAGAAAGCCATGGGCCAAGGCTACATACCTGATTCAAGCGACTACGGAATTTAGAGCTGAAAGCTCTTGCCGTGGACAGTATAGCTGTAACTTTCTCGCTGCAGTGGGCTCAAAATTTTGATTTTGATATATGTATTTTCATTGGAAAAGGTTACAGTGAGAAATCACTGACAAATTGGGGAATCTGCGTGGGTACTTGCCAGGATATTTGCACATATTACTAAGGCTACTTTTAGCCCCAATTTTGAGTCTTCTGTCTTTTCAGCCAAGGGAAAATATGAATAATTGGCTGCTCGTAGTTCGTAGTATTGCAGCAGCAGCCGCACAGCCTTAACTTGAGGCAGAGGTAGAGGATGCAATCATTATAGAAATGCAGCAGCAGTCGCACAGCCTTAACTTGAGGCAGAGGCAGAGAATGCAATCACTATAGAAATGCAGCAGCAGTCGCACAGCCTTAACTTGAGGCAGAGGCAGAGAATGCAATCACTATAGAAATGCAGCAGCAGTCGCACAGCCTTAACTTGAGGCAGAGGCAGAGGATGCAATCATTATTATAGAAATACAGCAGCAGTCGCACAGCCTTAACTTGAGGCAGAGGCAGAGGATGCAATGATTATAGACACACACATCTCGTATCCTCCCATACAATAAATAATTATGCCATACAATTATGCTTCACAATAATTAATCGAGTTGCTCACTTTCCCTTGCTGCGGAAGCTAACTACATTCCCAGTCTACGTCAACTCTTCAGCTCTGTGGCACGTAAAAAATATTACAGGTTGAGGAGGCGCTAAGGAAACGCAAGCCAGACTTGTGTTGTGTACCACATGGGGTACAGCCTATGGTTAGCTTATGGAGAGACTTTGTGATGGACATCACAACGTGTAGTGGTCACTGGTCAGGCACCGCCAAGCAGAAACTGTTCATCGTTGCGGTCTGTTAGGTACAAAGCCTACCAGCTATACCTGTTCCTGTACCCTTCTGCCTCAAATAGATACCGATGTGAAGAAAACACATACACATGCAGCCACACAGGTACAAATTTATGGTGATACGAGTAGGAGTCTCACTCACTGCTATTTATTAGACAAAGAAAACTATTTTGATGGGGACACTGTTTTTACGTTTGAGCGAAAATTGGCCCACATTTTTGGCCCATCTCAAAATTAAGAAAATCAGCCCTGAAGCATGTGTCTAGAAACCCAGCAAAAAAATTTGAAGCTTCTAACTTAATAATTGTACCCGCTGGATCGTCGCAACCAATAAAAAACGCGGATTTTTTGTCCCTTTTTTGACAATGTGAGCAGTTTTTGAATTAAGAATCGTAGAACTGATTTGAGTCACCTATATTCTAAATCTGAGTGACGTCTGTGCGCTACAGTGCTGTGTGTACCTGTAGGTACAGGCTAGGCACGTGCAGTAGAGTATGACGTGATGAAAGTATTTGTGTATATGCTGATGTCACGTTAGCCTTCATTTGGAGGCTACAGTCAGAGTCTCTATAGCATAGCTTGCAGGTCAATGCCAAGTTACCGTACCTACCTATGTACCTAGTCAGTAGATAAGGCTACAAGCCTATAGGTCACCGAACTTAATATCCGTTACAACGTTATCAAACCAGGCATCAACCTTCCAATATAACTTGAAGGCTTTGGTGAGTTTGGTGCCTGGTGGGGAGGGGGTGGCACCTTGCACCTTTCGTGAGCTGTGTACGCAAGGGGATGATTTCGTGACAAGCACGCCCAACAGTCCAGTTTTCCCCGAGCCGGGACTAGATGCTGGGCCCTTCTGCTTCCCCCATGAAAGTAAAGTCTGATGGTATAGGATGTTCTAAAATCAAAGCAATGCCTTGACTACGTAGTATAGGGTGTTCCATAATTGGAGCACCTCCATGGGGACATTGATAGGTGCTAAACGATAGTTAATTGATGAAGAGACGAGAGCGCTCAGTTAACTCGCGGCCCATAAGACGGTCATGTGTTTTGAATTTAACCAGTGAATGTTGGTAATGGTATAGCGGGCTAACTGTGGTTATCTTTCCTCTTTTCTGTGTTTTTCACGTTTAGTCTCAATCACGCGCACCGTTTTAACCAAGTTTACTGTAACCAGGACAATTAACTCGTTGATAAATGAAGTCCAGCTGTGACGAAGTGTCAATTAACTGAAGAACCGGTTAACCGTGAGAAAACAGGGAAAAAATGTTTCCACTGTCAATCTTCGTTAAATAGCGTTTAACTGCCCACCAAAAAAAATAACCATTAGTCGCGCCGTATTCACTTCTTGCTCTGGACTATAAAAAACGTAAAAAAACAATCGTCAATCATTCAAGCCGGATGTTGCCAAAAATTGTCTCTTTTTTTGGAAGTACCTATTTTTGCCGAAGGTTAATTTTAGACACCCTGGTAAATTCGTAAGCAGCCTATTTGCTTATCGGGAAGCCGCCCCCACACAATGTGGACTCCTCTGTCTGATAACCCCTCAGTCCCGAACAAGTCGTTTCCATTCACGAGAGTGCGAGTTCGAAGTCGTGGCACCAACCACCCCACCTTTTCCCGCCTCTTTTCAAATATGAGCGGGCTCGTTATTGACACGTTCAAAGTGCCCCGTGCGTACTCCACCCTTAGTGGCACTAGACTGTCCGTTGTTGAGACGTGGCTGTTGTGCTGCCGACCCAATGTCCGGTCGCGGCACCGTGAGCAGGGTGAGGGTTGCGATATTTCGGTTATCCAAGTCCGGAAGTCGGATCTCGAAGAGGAAGATAAGAAGGAAACAACCGGAAGTGTCGGAGAGACGACGACGAGGTTTGAATTTCGGGAAGCGCCTCGTGTGGGGGTTGAAGGTAATTGTTCTTCTTATTTTGGTGAGAATCACGCTGTTCTGATCGGCTTTCAGTCAGGGCGAAGTTGATTTTGCTTCATGCTACCAACACAAAATTGCTGCTACCGGGATTGGAACCCAGGACCCAGTCGTGGTAGTCTAGTGTCTTCCCACTATAGATGACGGTGAGGGCGCTGAGAAGCTCACCTAATAAGATGGATGAATATTGGTATGGGAAAGTTGCGGTAGTCGCTGTCGTTTTCGGTTTCGGCACAACAATAGAGTGTCGTGGCCTGGATTCCCCTGTTATTTAATATGCAGTTTAATTGCTCGAGTCTGAAAGTAATCTGATGGCTAATCTGCATACGTTGATGCATTTAACCTTTGGTTGAGGCTTGCCCCTGCCTCTGCCTCTGCGCTACGCTTGCCCTCTTGCGTGTGACGCAACACTGCTCGAGTGCTCTAAGCTCGAGTATTCTTATATATGATAATATTGTATGTCCTTTTAACGTTTGAAATTAGCTTAGAGTAGGCCCACGGCTGTGCAAGATTCACAAGGATCAATCTCATCAAAACGGGATTAGAGCCTGGGTCACTGCTGCCACTGCATTGCTGCAGTTTACAGAGCACTCGCCTGCTAGTCTGACTGGCAGTGGCGGGTTGTCGGTTTCACCTGTAGTGTGTACTAGAGCAGTAACTAATGACTGTATCTTGTTTACAGAGGATGTTAACGTGGTGGACGCGCCTGCTAGTCTGTCTGGCAGTGGCGGGTTGTCAGCTTCACCTGTTGTGGGCTCTGTCAGATCGAGGCTGAGGCGAGGCCCCTCCAGCGTGGGCAGTGGCGACTGGCCCGGCCCTGAAGATGATTTGGACCGCTTGGTACCTCAGCACTCCACCTCCTCTCTCGGGGTAACTAATCCTTTCAGTTTGGAATTCAACAGTCTGTAAAAAATTTAGAAGTACCTATCCTAAAGAGGCAGATCATTGTAGGTCTACATCGTGTTGGATATAAACAGCCTGTAGTGCCCACACACTGTCAACTTTACCGGAGAGCTGTTGGTTTAGTTCATTCGCCTCCCTGGCCCAGATCTCGAGGTATAGCAAGGAAAGGGTGGGGCTACCTCTCCCTGTGTGTAGCTAACTACCTTTTGTTCAGTTTGTGTACCTGGCAGTTTGTTTTTCAGGCTCGTAGTGACTCGATGGCGAGCGTGTACTCCGGAGCAGGGGAGGGGAGGTACGGGACTGTGCCAGTGAGGGGCGAGGTGGAGTTCGCTCTGCAGTATAACTACAAGGCGGCCGCGCTGGAGATCCTCGTCAAGCAGGCCAGGGACCTGGCGCCTGTTGATGTCAAGAGGAATCGATCTGACCCGTAAGTAACTGCTGCCAAGGCCATTAAGCTTCCATTCTGATCCTACCAAAAAATGTTTTTGATCGGCATTCACCTCTGACATGTTCAGCACCTCAAGTGAAATGTATATCGAGGCTGTGGTGGTTCGGAACCCCTCTAGAACTATAGGTTCCCATTGCGTACGCACACGATGGGTGGGGAGCTGCCAGCTGAGCAGGATGGATACTTGTTGTGCAGGTCTAGTTGCTGAGCTTGTCCCCCCACCCCTCTCTACTTAACTAGATGGTTGTCTTAACAGTTTAGAGGAACACTAAGAACCACTTGACACCTGTCAGTAGTAGCTTGAAACACACCTAAAGCTGTAGGTCCCCGTCGTGTACTAACCCGACGGCTGTGAAGCTCGTAATTGGTACTTCTCCCAGCTGACTATGATGGATAACTTTTGGTGTTTAACCTAGTTTGGTCTAATTTCAGGTACGTGAAGGTGTACCTACTTCCGGACAAAAGCAAAAGCGGGAAGCGCAAGACGAAGGTCCGGAAGCACACAGTCAACCCCGTGTTTGACGAGACGCTCAAGTTCCATATTCCTCTGAACGGGCTGGAGACCCGCACCCTCTGGCTCACCGTCTGGCATAGCGACATGTTCGGCAGGAATGACTTCCTAGGAGAAGTCACCATCCCGCTGGAGAATATGCTGTTTGACGATCCCACGCCCAAAGCATACACGCTGCATGACAGAGTACGTTATCAGAGCAAATCTGGTCGATACTTTTGCTTCTGAGATATAATATGACATTTTAAGATGGCATGCACTAGCACTCTATTTCTCATGTACTACTTCTAAATGATACTGGTACGTGCACGAAGGCCAATGGCCGTGACTGATTTAAAATCTAAACATATATATATTGTGTTATTCGAACGACAAACAAATAATGACTGCGAATAGCACACCATGTATAGCTTTTACTGGAGAACAAATAGGTAGTATCGATCAATAGAAATGGAGGTGCAGTGACCGGTCTATCGATTATCGATGCTGAGTATACCCATAGAACATAGCACATCAAACTTATCGAATATTCACTGGTGAGTGGTCTGAAGAATGTTACTCTTCTGACTGGTGTTTAGTGATGTGCTCAGATGCAAGAGAAAGATGATGATTGGTCTAAAAGTTTGTTGTGGTTTCTGACGGAGCGTTCTGATTGGTGTTTGCAGACGGAGCCTTTTGATGACGTGCTCAGCTACAAGGGAGAGATGATCATTGGTCTAAAGTTTGTTCCTCCTGATGAAAACAGTCTGCAGAAGAAGGGGAAGCGGTCTAGAGGAACTCTTCACATCAAAGTCAAGGAGGCCAAGAACTTGACTGCGGTCAAAGCCAACGGGACGTGCGACCCCTTCTGCAAAACGTAAGAACTTGTCAATGAAACCTGTGTTAAGAAAAATATTAAGAACCAAATCCTGTTTGTTGATGTTCTCATCTTCCATATTTGAGGAAGCTGTTGAATATTTATATGTTTTGAAATCAAGTTGTCACTCTCTAGACTTCTCTAGAGTCTAGTACGAAAAATCTCTCTATCTCCACAATGTCAAATGTCATCCTCTCTATAGTGAGCCAGTTTAGATGGTCCCTTAGCAGCCAGCCGTTTAGAGAGAGAGAGAAACTCGTTGACTGTGTTATCATTTTACTACTCAATGGTAAAATCATAACTTAGCCCCCCCCCCCCCCCCCCAAAAAAATAAAAATAAAAAATAAGTCAACAAACAGGACAGCTTTAAAAACTTCTTCCACAACTTCTATTCTCACAAACAAATCGAAAAATGATTACAACTTTTTTTATAAAACTTTGATTGATTTTCAGGTACCTGCTACCTGACAAGGGGCGTGGCTCCAAGCAGAAGACGCCAGTGCAGCGTCGCACGTGCAACCCCACATGGAATTACACGTGCACCTACGAGGACGTGAGCCTGCAAGAGTTGTCAGAGCGTTGTATGGAGTTAACAGTGTGGGACCATGACCGCCTAGCCAGCAATGAGTTCCTTGGGGGGCTCAGGTTCTCCCTAGGCACAGGTACGTTACAAGGCTGAAGCCTTTGAATGGCAGTGTGTTGTCAGAGCGTTGTATGGAGTTAACAGTATGGGACCATGACCGCCTAGCCAGCTCCCTAGGCACAGAATTACGTTACGAGAGTGAAGCCTTCAGTGTATGGCAGTGGCAGGGTACAGAGCTACGAGTGAATCAGTAGGATCCCGGATGTAGTCTCGGCTTGTGAAGTACCTGTTACTAACCGGCTGGTGGAAAAGTCGACTGTCGGGCGTGATTATGACCCGCTATCCCACGGCGAAGGAGTTTAAGGTTCATGAACTGACGTTTTCTGTTTTGTCTTACAGGAAAACACTACGGCAAACCTGTAGACTGGATGCACTCGAGCGGGAAGGAGACGTCCCTATGGCAGTCCATGCTGGAGAAACCCAACCTCTGGGTGGAGGGATGCTTACCCCTCAGGCCGTCACTGGATCCTCCCTCGTCTTAAACATCCTCCATACATCGGGAGGCTAAATCCAATAGAAAACCTGAAGTGTTTGGGCGCCTTTCCGGGCCAGACCTCTAGGTACAGCGCGGATAGTGGGTGGTTAATCCTCCTGTTGTATGGATACCTTTAAATTCTCATAGCCTCTTCCTTGAATCTTGCAAGAGAAACTACTGTGGGAGTTGAGCTGCAGTTACTCAAACAATTGTCTACTCTACTGTATTTTTATGTTTTTCATGACATTGTTCCGTGGGAAACTGTTGAAAATTGTTTGGCTCTTAAGTACCTACTTAGCTACGTACCTATCTCTTTTTGCCATCAGGAATAGTTTTATAATTTTGTGAATTCTACCAGTGCGATTTACTTTGTTAATGGCTTTTTTTTATGAAACGGTTGGATATTTATGTCTTATCGTGTTTAAAGCTCAGAAACTAGTTAGTTTATGATGGCCGAGTGATTTTTTTCACTAAATACACGTTTATATATCAGAACAATTAAAAATCCAACCAATTGCTTCGACTCTAAGGCTGAGTAATGACTCGAACCACCACATACCTACAGCGATCGAGCGATTTTATCGTGTTTAGGTACTATATTCCAGAACAAACATTTAGCAGCAGTTTCCTTGGAAACAAATCTTCAGCTCCACGTCAGCGGAAAGACGTCGTTTGTTGTCACCGTGTCTATACCTTCCTTTCGACTATACGATTTGTGAACTATGAGAATGATTGCTTATGATCGCTTGCTGTTCTATTGTAAACTATAGGTACTTACTGTACCTATTGTACTCTACATCACTGTCTGTTTATAAACGTCTTGTTTATTGTAATTAAAAATGTTGTTCATTGGAAATTTGCGATATTATTTGTCCGTCTCCTGTAGTTCTAGTTCTTAGTTTATTGAACTGGTTTCAAATAGACCAAGAGGAGAGGCAAAAGAATTAAAGAAATATATATATACTTACCTCAGTAGGTAGGTACTTCCAAAAGATGAGAAAAAATCCCCCCGAAAAAAAAACTGGCTACGCCTCTGTCCCCAGATTTATTTCCAACCTACTAGTAAAGCATAATACTCAGGAGGTCACAAATGTAGATTTTTTACCTCCTGCAGTGTCGCCGTTCCCCTGATATCAGGCGTCCAGATTTCAAGCCCTCTACTAGTAAAACATAATGTTCAGGAGGTCTAAATTTAAAAAAATATTTCTTACCTCCTACAGTGTCCCGTTCCCCTGATATCAGGCGTCCAGATTTCAAGCCCTCTACAAGTAAAACATAATGTTCAGGAGGTCTAAATTTAAAAAAATATTTCTTACGCCTACAGTGTCCCGTTCCCCTGATATCAGGCGTCCAGATTTCAAGCCCTCTACTAGTAAAACATAATGCTCAGGAGGTCTCAAATTTAGAACTTTTTCATACCTCCTACAGGGCTTGTTCCCCTGATATCAGGCGTCCAGATTTCAACGCTATCTAATAGTAGAACATAAAGCTCAGGAGGTCTCAAATTTAGAACTATTTCATACCTCCTGCAGTGTTTGTTCTCCTGATCTGTGGCGGTAGAAGGGCAATAAGACAACAAGAGTTCTATTACTAACGTTTACTGTAAGTAAATAATATAGTAATACAAAAGATGCAAATCTGAATCTTTTCCATGCAGACTCAGATGGGTAAAAAGAGTATCGTAGTTGGAATGGGTTCTGCGATCAGGGCTGATAATGCAAGAGGATCTAAGATCTAGTCCTAGAGTGTCGAGATTTTTCCTCGTGAATTTAGAGTCTACCCAGCCAGGACCAGGCGTCCACTGCCATGGGGAAAAGCCGGAAAAGTTCGAATGTCGGGTGAGATCGCAAAACTCATCCTACCACATGCCTAACACAAATAGTCCCTGTAGGCATCACATGAACATGTAGGCAGCTTATAATCTAGAAGTTCACTCCAATACCGGCAAGCCCTTCATAAACAGAAGTACGATATTTATTCACATTGCCCTTCAACAAAAACATTTTTTTTAACAATAATTTCACAAACATTGTGACCTATTCACCTATTTACTATTCAAGTAGGTATACACCTACGTAATTTTTTCCTCAATAAGTGAGTCCGTTTTTTCATTTTAATATCACGAGTTCGGCCATTGGCTGCTCTAAAAGCTAAATACAATGAGCTTTTTACTTAAGGGTGACGACACATTCGCTAATAATTGTTTACGTTCTTTCTGCACACTTTATGAGGAAACTATTGGATATTTATATGTTCTGAATATAATACGTATTTTTAACGGCCAATATTGAACATTATGAAGTGGTAGGTAAGTAAATTGTGTTTTTTCAATCGGTTAATTTTGAACTATTTTTTTGTCGAAAAAATACAACTATAAGTACCCACCACCTCATAACTGCGGCCGTTTAAAATTACATACTATATTTCAGAACATATAAATATCCACAAATTTCCTCATAAAGTGTGTAGTAAAAACGTGAACAAATAGCGAGTGTGTTGTGGCTGCGAATAGCACACTACGTCTAGCTTTTACTGGAGAACGAATATTCTCAGACGATAAAAATGGCGGTGCAATTACCAGTATCAATAGACATACCATAGTTATTATAAAACTTTAGTTTTTGTTATTGTTGCAGGGCAGTGTAAATAATCAAGACACTGCTCCTTCGTCGGAAGTGTTTGACCTGGAAAAAAAGAAAACAATATTACTAGGCTTAGACACAGCAGCCTTATAAAGGCTTATTTATACTTCGGAACATTTAAATATCCAATAGTGACCTCAAAAACTGGTGGGAAAAACATTACACTTAACACAGACGAGACATTGCTGATTGTTAACGTTTGTAGTGACGCTTTTTTTGTGTTTCAACGTAAATAATATGTCTAGTTGATTCTGCTTTGAACTAATTAAATCTGAAAACAAATAAATATCCAAAAGTTTCTTCAGAAAAGTTTCTTCATTACAAAACGTTCCGGTGACATGGGACAACTCGTGTTTATTTACTAACAAACCGTTAGATAAAGGCTGGATTTCACCACATCCTATCGAATAGATTTAACGAGCAGATTTGTCTTATTGTATGTTTACCTTATGACAACTGCAATCGCACTATAGAGTACTTAAATGCACTTAATGAAGCACTGATTATTGTACTTACAAGTATTTACAGCTGAGAGCGATGCGATGAGCAGGAAGCCTGGAGGACTATCGTGACTCCGCCTTATGTTTGGGAGGTTTGAAAGTTCCCGCCTTGAACTTCTTGACCTTCTTCTCAGATTTGGTTTTGCCGCCCGATTGGAACGCCTTCCAACTATTTACCCTCCCTTCTCGACTCTCCTGAGGAAGCAACAACACAAATCATTCATGAGATAACCTGTTTACATACAGGGCTGATTTGGTAACAACCAAGCCCGAAAGTCGAGTTTTTCCCCAGCCTAGGTACCCATATCGGCCAGCCAATATTCACAAAGGACGAAGTTCTTCTGCAACTCCTCTCCCGTTCTCTCTGTCTCTTCTCCAGACCTACCTACTCATCTCAAAGTTGTTCTGGCACTCCTCACTCTAATTCTCTCTCTCCTACAGTTCTCTCTACTCACCTCAACGTCCTTCTGTCACTCCTACTCTCTCTTCTACAGTTCTCTCTACTCACCTCAAAGTTCTTCTGCCACTCCTTCTCCACATTGGCATGTTCCTCCTCTTCTATCTCCTTCTCTCTTTTCCTCTTTCTCTCCTCCATGTCTCTCTGCTCCAGATCTCTCTTCTTGCGCTCCAGGTCGGCGAATAGCTTCATTGTCATTACATAAATCGCGTGTTGGTATTTACCCTGAAACATAACATACACACACTCGATACTCGAAGTCACACCGGTTCCATCTCCACCTTATCCAAAGTTTTCTGACCAGCATTCACCTCTGATACATTCAGCATAGCGGCTGCGGTGGCTCGGAACCCACCTAAAACTGTAGGTCCCCATCGTAAAGTAATATGACGGCTGGGTATTTGGTAGTGCCACCAGCTAAGCACGATGAACCCTTCTTGAAATGGTCCAGTTGCTGGGTTTCTCCTGCCCCTCAACTCCTGTTAATACCTAACATACATTCGCTATTTGTTTACGTTTTCTTCTGCACACTTTATGAGAAAACTATTATTGTATATTTAAATGTTCTGAAACATAATAATATGTCTTTTTACAGGCCGAAATGAACAGGCTGTGGTGATTTTACGATCGGTTAATTTCGGATAGATTTTTTGATGACAAAAATCACTTGATCGTAAAATTACAACAGTCAGTTAATTTCGGCCGTTAAACAGGCATTCTACATTTCAGAACATGTCCTTCCTCATAAAGTGTGCAGAAAAAACGTAAACAAATAAAGAATGTATGTGCTTACCGGCTGATCTTCCTCCACCAAGTCACCCTTTCCTTCCTTCTTCAGTTTCCTCCTCTTCTCGGCTATCATGTGATCTGTCCGACCCGTCGCCTCCTCTATGATATCTAAACATTTCTGCCGAGTCTCCTCAGTTTCTAGAGTCTTCCATGCTTTGCATACAACTAGAAACAGAAAACGATCAGCTGTCAAGCGAGAACACCCAGAATCTAGTCCCGCAATGGCGTCATTTTTCGTGGGGGTGCCCAGCCCTGATGGGTAGGTGCTTACCTCACCCCCTTGTGAACAGAGGTCACTAAAGGTGGCACCCTGTCTGCTAGTGTACTTACTGTCAAAGGCTTCCTGCGCTCTCTCTGCGTCATCTTGGTTCTTGTCCGGATGAACCAAAATAGAGAGACGCTTGTATTTCTTCTTGGCTTCCTCGAGAGCTGTTGATGGATCTATTTGAAGCACTTCGAATGGATTCAAATTAAAGTATGTCGATCCTGGTCTTAGTAATCTTTCAATCTGCTGTTTAGGCGTCAGTACAGAATCCCGCTTTTCTATTTCTTTCACCTAGAACATCAAAAACGTTTCAGTCATAACGGGAACATCGCTGTTGTGTTTACCAACTTATTCTCAAGTTATAAAACTAAAAGTTGGGCTAAAATATTGTTTATACAAAGGAGAATACTAAGAGGAACTAACAGTAACGTGCTTACCTCTGCATAAAACTCAGAAAAGTCTGTTTCCCCTGTTATTGGATTCATGGTCGGATTTGTTATTATTCTTGAACACGACGCCATCTTCTTTTCACCTACAATCGATACATCGTTAAAGAAACCATTATCGATATTTTTGGTGGGAAATTGTTTTAAATTTTTTTGGCTTCACATATTTTCTTCTTTTTACTTACTACCTACTTACGTTCTCGTATGTAACTTAATAATAAAAATTAGAGTATTTAGGATACAACTCTGATATCTGATCATGCTTTTTGGTCTCCTATTTTTTACTTCTTTTTGATAAAAAGTGAAATTTTGTCTATGTAATGTCGCATATTGTACCTAAGAAAACCTATCTACAGAGAAGCTATATACATAACATTATACATAGGTAATTCATAACATTTTATTTTAGTTAGTACAGCAAGCAAAGGTAGGTACAGACAGGCGTCAGAAAGGAACTTATTTACAGAAATTTGACAATTTTTGACACATATGCAAAACGAGATCAACAAGAAGACACGACTAGACAACAATAAATTGTAGAGAGACTAAAATAACAGTGCCTGCACTTATTTCTTTATTTTCATTCCATTTCCATCATCTTTTCCTTAGCTAAAACTAATATAATATTCTTCAATTTCCTATAAAAAAATAAATATTCGTTGTATTCGTACTTATATCTTCGTAACCACGTACGGTATAGCGCTTCTAGTGCTATCCAAGTGATTATTTTTTTTAGGCACCTTGATCCATTGTATACGTTCATTCCTGGGTATATTGGTAGGTAAAATAGTAGGTAGGTATTAGTGTTTTATGCGTAGGTAGTCAAATTCAAACTAAGAAACTTCGTAATAACTCTACACTGAATAAGGTAGGTATAGGTACTTATTACAGAGCGAATATCGCAATGAAAATGGATCAGAACTGAGACTATTAGATTCACTGCTTCATGTCATTTTGCCACTGGACATTACAAATTACGTAGGTAGGCTGAACTGAACACTCACATTCTGAATATAATTTGTCTTTTTTAACGTCCGAAATTAACTGGATAGGGTGTGATTTTATACGATCGAGTATTTTTTTTTAGACAAAAACCCCTCGATCGCAAAATTGTGACATCGCCAATTAAGTAATTTCTAACATATTATGTATAATACCTACCTACATATTATATTTCAGGGCATTTAAGATTTAAGTATCCAACAGTGTCCTCAAAAAATGGTTGAAAAAACGTTAACAAAGAGCAAATGTATATTCCGTCACTTAAGCACTTACTTCAATGGCACACATGGAAAAACTGCATCACATGTTTGACATCAAACTATCACCACAAAAGTGGACTTTCTCTTCAATATGGTAAATGTTCCCCAACTGTGATGGGTACCTGGTTGGGGGAAAACTGGACTGTCACCCCCTTGTGTACACAGCTCACGAAACCTGCCACCCTGTATCCCCCTACTCCCCTACACTTCTTCTTCTGATCCTCCTCTCGCATGGTTTCCTCCGGCAGTTGAGACATCACAGCTCAGTACCTCCACCGCTAGACGTGGGGGAGGTAACAAAGGTAGCAGGTGTTGCTCTCGCGGTCGCTGTCACTGCTGCTGTATATCATACAAAGGAAGCGCCACCGGTGTGGTGAACACCGGAAACTCTTAGAGAAGTTTCCGTTCTGTACAACTCCTTCAAAGCTCTTTGATCCCCGTCTGTAACAACCAACACACTCAACTGTTTTACTGTTTCAAGAGACGTGACCTCTATATAATCACAATCACACACTGTGTGTGATTGTGTGTGTGACACACACACAGTAGCTACCCGAATTGCCTTTAGAAGAACACAGTTCGATCCCGATCCATCCACGTTTTTCTGCCCGACTTCAAGTGAAATGTATATTGAGGTTGTGGTGTTTCGAAATCAGCAGCTGTATATATAGGTATATTGAGGCTGTGGTGTTTCCGAACCAGCAGCAGGTAAGCTGCAGTCTACAAGAATTCTAACCAATCTGTGAGGAGCTAACGAGGAATTCCAGACAAGGGGGGGGGGGGGTAAGTGTACAAGGGTACGGGGGAGCGATTCAGCATATTAGTTATCGGCAAACTCGGAGCCGTCGAGTTTACAAACATGCCAAGTCAACCGACTAGTTCTTTCATGGAAACTGGCGATGCGAATACGGATCTACGTAAGGGTGGGAAGGGGTTTGCAAGGGTTTACTGTGTTTCGAGTACACCCAACTGGAAATTACCGAAGTATACCTTACAGATCTTACACACATTTTCAGAACTGGAAAGGAGGAGTAGGTACTGCACTCCCGAAAGATAGAAGTTAACTCTGGTATGCGTTCAAGATTGAGACTTTGCTGGGGACCTACAGTTTAAGGTGGCCTCCGAATGAAAGGCAATATAAGTAAAAGTCTCGCCCCACTGGAGTTCGATCTCGGACTCTCGGTGACATAGCCTAGTGACTCACCACAGGCTCTGTCACAGTGACAGCTAGTGACTCACCTGAGGCTCTGTCACAGTGACAGCTAGTGACTCACCTGAGGCTCTGTCACAGTGACAGCTAGTGACTCACCTGAGGCTCTGTCACAGTGACAGCTAGTGACTCACCTGAGGCTCTGTCACAGTGACAGCTAGTGACTCACCTGAGACTCTGTCACAGTGACAGCTAGTGACTCACCTGAGGCTCTGTCACAGTGACAGCTAGTGACTCACCTGAGGCTCTGTCACAGTGACACACATTGGTGGTGGTCCACTGCGAAGTGAGAGTGGTGGCTTTGCCTCTTTGTGTCAGCACGACAGTCATCCCCCTGAAAGACAAATGACCCAATTACTGGCACCAGTAAAACAAAAGCTGTCACTATCGGGTGTGAAGCCTCCACCCCGCTATCGATACGTGCTTCTTTTATTTTAGTAATGTTTAAAAAATTCTCACAGCGAGGCAGCAGCGACCATTTTTTCGATATTTTCAGCCACGGCCACTGGCGGTCGTGCAATAACCAGTGTTATCCTGTTGCGTACTTACGAAGTGTCTCGCTCCCTGCAGCCAGTGGAGAGCTGCCTCCTCACAGAGTGGTGGCGGGAGTGCTCTGGCACAGGGGATGAAGCCACCCTCCTGGAGGGGTGCCTGTGGTGGAGGGACATGAGGGAGGTCGCACCCCCATGCGAGCCTACAGTGGTGCAGGAGGAGAAGTACTGGCGCACCGATGACCGGAAGTGAGGGTGCGACAGGCCGTAGATGATCGGGTTGTACATCACAGATGCCTGCAACATCACTCTACCCATTATCTCATCTAAAGATAACAGACACAGATGCCTGCAACATCACTCTACCCATTATCTCATCTATAGATAACAGACACAGATGCCTGCAACATCACTCTACCCATTATCTCATCTATAGATAACAGACACAGATGCCTGCAACAGCACTCTACCCATTATCTCATCTATAGATAACAGACACAGATGCCTGCAACATCACACTCTACCCATTATCTCATCTATAGATAACAGACAAATACAAACTAGACCTTTATTGTAAATGATGTACCTACCTGACTGACCAACTGACGGACAGGCTTTTTTCAGAAACGATTTTTTTACTTTCTCGCTAGCCATATATGGCGAGAAAGTATTGTTTTCGTGCAAAATTTCGAAATTGAGATTTTGGGTTTCCCATGATCCTGGGGGTCCCCTGAGTCCAAAAAAGTGGTTTCTGGAAAAAGTCTGTCCGTCCGTCAGTCAGTCCGTCAGTCCGTCAGTCCGTCAGTCCGTCAGTCCGTCAGTCCGTGCAGTGCTCTAGCGCGCCTATCCCGTTCATCCGATTTTGATGAAATTTGGTATGGACCTGTCTAAAATCACTGCCGAGGGGCATTTTTAAGGATTTTTTGATTGGTCAAAAATTGCGGCCGCTATTGTCAAAAAACCGCCAAAATAATTCAAAAATCGTGTTTTTGGTTGCTTAGACAAGCGCCGACGGTACACTTTTCAATCTATAACACTGAAAATTGGTATGTGTGTTGACAAATAGATGCTTCGAGGTCATTTTCAACTAAAATTGAATTGGTTGAAAATTACGGCCGTTCTGGACCAAAGTTCGGTCGTTTCGGCGCCATTCACATTTATTTACCGATTGTCATGAAATTTGGTAAATGTGTGTAGAACCATGTAACTTAAACATCTGTCGAACAGAATTATGTTATCTTCAAAATTACGGCCGTTATAGTCAAAAAAATGTCGAAAATGAGTTGAGCATGAGAAACCACGTTTTTGAATGGTCGGAACGCATTTGGGACTACACTAATAAAATGACAGACGTGAGATTTGGTATGAGTGATCTCAGATAGATGCTCGTGGGTCATTTTCAAACGATTTTCGATTGCTTAAAAATTACGCCCGCAAAAAAATCTCAAAAAAACCCAAAAAAAATCATTCTGGGCGAGAAAGTTAAGTGCGACTGTTGTCGGACCCTTTATTTTCTCAACTCAGGGAACTCGCAGGATCATGGGAAATCGAAAATCTCAATTTCCAAATTTTGCACGGAGAAAGAAATAAATTAGAGTTAGAGAAATACGAAATTTGGTTGTTACGTCACGTTTGTATTCCACTGTATACACTTGTATAGCCATCATCCTGCAGTAAGACGGGAAAAACTGCAAAACGTAAAAATATAACTGCGCTGTTCGCTGCTCTAGAGAGCTTAAGTGAACTTAAGAGGGATTAAAAGAGCACTCTCATAACACCCAACACCCTTCTCTATATTTTATCCACTTCATTTTGAAAATTCTTAAAATAAAGACAATGGTCACACTCCACTTTCTCGCGTTTAGAAGGTACCTTCCTTCGTACCAAACTTTATTAAACTCAGTCAAATGGTGTGGGTTAATGGATTATCATTACTATTTTGACGTGCCAACATGAGTCTGTTGCAGTCGATGAGGTTCCAATCCCCACAAGACAGGATTTTTTCCACTTTTTGTCGATACATTCTTCACCGTGGGATAACTGGAGAACACGGTAATTAATGGATAGGGTAACCAGAGAATAGGGTAACTGATGAGCAGGTTAAAAAGAGAATAGGGTAACCGGAGAATGGGGTAACAGATGAATAGCGTAACACTTACCTTGGCAAAGAGGCCAGGTAGAGCAGAGACCCATGGGGTGATCAGATCCGGATCTCCAAACTGACCAATTAAGGTAACAACAGCGTAAGGTAACCAGGCGACAAGGAAGAGCACAATGAGCATGAGTATGATCTCGGCGGTACGTATAGTTGAGCTGGCCCACGTGACCACAGTGGCGCGTGCTGGCCCCGCTGAGTTCATACAGTACGCTACGCCTCTGGACAGACTGCCCGACAGCGAGCCGTACATAGACCCTCCTGAAACAATACAGTGAAATACATGTACACCCACCGCAGGCGCAGAGAAATACGTGTACACCCACTTACAAATTACATAATCATGGTTTTGCAGGCGCAGTAAATTGGACTAGAATTTGGTAGCAAGGATAACTCTATAGCAAACTTTGAGGGAACTCTAGGGAGTGTAGGGTGTTGTATAGGCCACCAGGCCACCCTTAGCCATGGAAAAGTTGTGAATAGTTGTGAACATCCCCAATAATAATTTGCAGATAATGCTCATGCGGTTAACATAACTCCGCCATTAACGAAAAAGCCTTTAACCCCAGCTTACAGCTTTACAGCACGTAATGCTGGAATATGCCATGTACAGCTCAGGTGTGGGGGAGCAAACAATTAAATGAGTCATTGTGTAGGTAACCTCTGCCCTTTCCCTTCACGCAGGGAGAGTACAATGATAATGCAGCAGCTGTATCGCGGTCCAGTGGGAAGACATTACACTCGCACGACTGAAGCCCTGGGAGCAATGTTGTGTTGGTAGTAGGGATGTCACGCCAGCTATTCATTTGGCTTGATCTGAGGTACCTGGCCTCCTCCGGCCTGGGGGAAATTCAACTGTCGGGGGTGTTTGCCACCACATCACCCCTTTGTATCCTTCTAGCCCTGACCCTTCTGTAGCCCTGTAGGGCTATGGAAATTTTAGCGTAAATTAGAACATGAATAGCACTACTAATTTATTAATCCATTCATATACCAGACAATGAGGCTGTTGCGTGATGGTATTGAATACGGAGAATGTGCGTTTATCAGCCGCGATAAAGAACTTGTAAGCGGTGCTGTCGCAAATAAATTTGTTCCAAAGGTCTTCTCCCTCCGTAGACATAGCGGGCTGAAAACACTTCAGAGTGTTACAACTTTTTATTTAGTGGTCACAATCTAAAATACGATGATATAGAAACTAAGTCATCAAACTACATAATCCAATTTATTTGCTGAGCTAGGTACTGATTTCCCCCCATTTTAGAAGTCAGATAATAGCTAAAATCAAGATTCTGCCCGAATTTCTTTATTTTGGTGTTTTGTATGAATGACAGACAACACTGATCCACTTGTTGTTGTTTCAGCAGCATTTTCTAGCACACACATGGAATTTTCCGCGGTTACGATGTTATTTGTTGGCTGCCTAACGGTAAATTACATCCAATCGACGGGTGTATAGTCGGCAGAGTTTTCCCTAGAAAATATGGACCGCCATCCACATCCGCATCCACATCCGCATCCGCATCCGCATCCGCATCCGCATCCGCATCCGCATCCGCATCCGCATCCGCATCCAAATCCGCATACAAATCCAAATCCGCATCCACAACCTCATCCACATCCACATCCGCATCCACAACCTCATCCACATCCGCATCCACATCCAAATCCACAACCTCATCCACATCCGCATCCACATCCGCATCCAAATCCAAATCCGCATCCACAACCTCATCCACATCCGCATCCACATCCAAATCCACAACCTCATCCACATCCGCATCCAAATCCGCATCCAAATCCAAATCCGCATCCACAACCTCATCCACGTCCACATCCGCATCCACATCCAAATCCACAACCTCATCCACATCCGCATCCACATCCAAATCCACAACCTCATCCACATCCGCATCCAAATCAGCATCCAAATCCAAATCCGCATCCACAACCTCATCCACGTCCACATCCGCATCCACATCCAAATCCACAACCTCATCCACATCCGCATCCACATCCAAATCCACAACCTCATCCACATCCGCATCCACGGTCTCTATGAACTACGAGTATGCTTTTAAAGAAATTGCTTGGGTTTTTGCGAACAATCTTTTTGTTACAATTCATTTCTTGTTCTTGGAAGTAAAAATAAGTAAGTTGTAAAAGTTTTAAATAGGTATATACACATTATTTTAATTTTCTTGAAAACACGACTTGAGCTCTACTAGTAATTTGGTTGATGGTGTAGCGGGTATGCTGTAGCTGCTGTGCTGTAGCTGCTGTGCTGTAGCTGCGGGCTGCGGGTACAACTTTCACACCCACTTTCTACCTTTCACTTTTTTGTGCGAAAGTTAAAACTTCCGAGATAATTAAAAAGCCAGTCTCCAAGTTGTTATTACTGTTACTAAGTTTTGGTTATTGCAAACTTGCTGCCAGATTATCAGACACTGCAGGAGCTACATTATCAGTTACTGCAGTAGCTACATTATCAGATACTGCAGTAGCTACATTATCAGATCAGATACTGCAGTAGCTACATTATCAGATCAGATACTGCAGTAGCTACATTATCAGATACTGCAGTAGCTACATTATCAGATACTGCAGTAGCTACATTATCAAGTAGCTTTGTTGTTAGGACGGATTTGACCAGTTCCTAAGCTCCACTGTAGAGCAGTAAGCTAAATCTGCTGTTTCGCAATCTTTCTAGTCATTTGGTTTGTGTGTGAAGTATTTTTCTATCTGTTGAGCAATTCAAATATAAAGGCAAGGCCTTGTAACATTTTCCGAATGGAGGCCGTTCCGACTGAATGCCTCATATAACTTCATAAACAGTAATTTTGTTACAGTTCAAAATTTCAACGAAGGAGGAGAGAAGAAGAGAAGAAGAGGCCTCTCACATTTGATCTCCTACACAGAATCCCGCTTTTCTTACATTCACCTTTTCAATTTTCATTGAATTTTCGATCGATCAAGATGAAAAGATTTCTTAGCGTCAGATAACCAGAAGGGCCTAAAGGAAAACAGGGTGAGCTCTGTATACCTACAGGGGACAGGGGGATCATTTCGTCAGAATCACTCCCGAAACTCGAGTTTCCCCTAGCCGGTGAAGATCCATCAAAGTCGGTCAACATTCACAATATAGGGAAAAATTCTGACAATCAGCAATTCTTATAATCAAGCCTCTAGCTAGCACGGGAAATCTGTTGGATAGGAGACACTACCTAAGTACTCATTAAAGAATTGGTGCAATCCAGCCTAAGTGGAAGATATTTTTAACACACTAGTATTCCTTGATCCACTATCACTAACTTTTGAAAGTGAGACTGCTATGCAGATGTTATCCAAAATTTGGCCGTTGAATTTAAATCGGTGAAAAAGTTTGCACAGCTGCCTCACGTTTCACTAAATTTTCACTTTTGTTAAAAGTTTCACCAGATTTGCATTGCCCGGTTACAGTGGAAATCTGAAAGCTTTCTCACAGAACCCGTCGACCGACTCCAATAGTCGACAACTTTCATGTGGAATATGCTGAGAATAACTATGCCCAATTTTTAAAAAACGTGGCACCAGAATCGTTTTTTCTTCCTATATTTTTTAGGAAACTTATAATATGTTCTGATTATACATATACATATAATATTATGTCTCTTGAACGTTAGAAATGACATAGATGGCTACGTTGTGTTTACCGATCGATTTTCGATCGATATGAAGATTGATTTCTTTTCGACTTCATCCTTTTTTCGGCCAAAATTTGAAAATGCCTTATGACGATAGGTACCATTACACTGATTTATGAAAGAATACAAATCCATATATTCTAAATTAAAAATCGCTTTTACAAAATGAGTCCCTACCTCTCCCATCCAATCACAAGTAAGTTAATAAAAATCGCACTCTCCAAAATGAAATAGCCACTTTACTGCAGCTTCTGATAACCTCATAGAATTTGAGAGAATACGTAAGCAAAAAAAAGGGTCGCACTTGATTTCTCACCGTTGTTGATGTCGAAATTTTTTATTTTGTTTTCTGTTCTATTGAAAATGGACGTAAAGCATCTAACTGAGAGCTGAGACCACTTTCACAACGTTTCAAGACTATCCGTGGATTAGTGCACTAGCAAAACCGTTATAACCAATCAAAGTCATGCCATTAAAAAAAAAAAAAATCATATGATAATGCCAATCTTGGCTGTGTAAATTTTATTCGGTACAACTTTGAACTACGTTAAATGATACCTCCCTACAAATTTTTATCAAAGTCGATGGAGCTATGCGACCAGAGGAAAGACTACCAGCGACTCAAAAACATCTATCTCACAACACCCGTGCAAATTTTTCAAGGGTCTGAATTAATATGAGTAGCCTCCAGTCCCTCTTATTTACTAAGAAACCCGATTTTTTGCCCTTTTATTATACCACAGCTGGCACAATTTTTGAGTTATCAGAATTTTTACTTTCTCGCCCGTCTGTAATACATGGGCTGAGAAAGTTATGTTATCGTTCAAAATTTCGATTTTGAGATTTTCATTGCAAAAGGCGTTTCAGAGGTCCTAGATACCAAAAAAGTGGTTTTTAGGTCATGTCCGTCCGACGTACGTACGTCCGTCCGTCCGTTTGTCTGTAGCGCGGCTAGAGGTCACACCAGTCAACCGATTTGGCTCAAATTTGGAATATAGATGTCTAAAATCAGTTCCGAGATAAATATTTAATATAATTTTGATTACTCAAAAATTGCGCCCACTATTGTCAAAAAAGTGTCAAAAAAAATTCAAAATCGTGTTTTTGTCTACTCAAGATGCATTTCACGGTACGGTAATAAAGTTAGAACCTTGAAATTTTGCAGTCGTGTTCCCAGATAGATGCTCCAGGATTTTTATTGTTTTGGAGATGGGCCGAAAATTTGGGCCAAAATTGGCCCATACGTGAAAATCTTGGCCCTATGAACAGTATTAGCCGGAATTTCACAAAAATCCATACACTTGTCCTTAATAACATTACTTAAAGATTTGTCGAAGAAATATTCAATCATTTCAAAATTGCGGCCAATATAGGCAAAATAAAGTCAAAAATAGGAAAAAAAACTAGAATCTCTTTTTACTTTCTCGCTAGCCATATATGGCGAGAAAGTATTGTTTTCGTGCAAAATTTCGAAATTGAGATTTTGGGTTTCCCATGATCCTGGGGGTCCCCCGAGTCCAAAAAAGTGGTTTCTGGAAAAAGTCTGTCCGTCCGTCAGTCCGTCCGTCAGTCCGTCAGTCCGTCAGTCCGTCAGTCCGTTCAGTGCTCTAGCGCCTATACCGTTCATCCGATTTTGATGAAATTTGGTATGGACCTGTCTAAAATTACTGCCGAGACACATTTTCAAGGATTTTTTGATTGGTCAAAAATTGCGGCCGCTATTGTCAAAAAACCGCCAAAATAATTCAAAAATCGTGTTTTTGGTTAGTCGGACAAGCGCCGACGGTACACTTTTCAATCTATAACACTGAAAATTGGTATGTGTGTTGACAAATAGATGCTTCGAGGTCCTTTTCAACTAAAATTGAATTGGTTGAAAATTACGGCCGTTCTGGACCAAAGTTCGATCGTTTCGGCGCCATTCACATTTATTTACCGATTGTCATGAAATTTGGTAAATTTGTGTAGAACCATGTAACTTAAACATTTGTCGAACAGAATTTTGTTATCTTTAAAATTACGGCCGTTGTAGTCAAAAAAGTGTCGAAAATGAGTTGAGAATGAGAAACCACGTTTTTGAATGGTCGGAATGCATTTGGGACTACAGTAATAGAATGACAGCCATGAAACTTGGTGGGAGTGATCTCAGATAGATGCTCTTGGGTCATTTTCAACCGATTTTGGATTGCTTAAAAATTACGCCCGCAAAAAAATCTCAAAGAAATCCAAAAAAAAAAAAAAAAAAAAAAAATCACATGGGGCGAGAAAGTTTAGTGCGACTGTTGTCGGACCCTTTATTTGATTGGTCAAGACGGATTTGGCACTACAGTTATTAAGTTAGATCCTTGTAATTTCGCAATAGTGTTCCCAAATAGATGCTACAGGATCAATTTTATTCTTTTTGAGATGGGCCAAAAATTTGGGCCAACATTGGCATTATCGTAGGAAAAATTTTCCAAAAATGGAAATCACGTTTTTGATTGGTTAGGTCACATTTGCAACAACACTAATCGACGGATTTTCTTGAAAATTGGTGAAAGTGGTCTCAGATAGATGCTTCAATGGCGTTTTCAATAGATTTTCATTTACTTAAAATTTAAGACGGTGACATGCAAAATAGAAAACATATACTTTGCGCGTCGAACGACACTTCACTGTTGGACGGATATGTTTGAAATTCGGTATGCAGATGCCTAAAAGTATCGCCCATTGTGAGGCAAAATACTTTATAGCAAAAGTTAAAATTCTGACAATTATTTACGTAAAAAAAAATCAAATTTTCGATAAAAATTGCGAGAAAGTCAAGTCATTGTCGAACCCTTTATTTCAAATGTAATTCTAGAAATTTGTTCTAGGTAGGTTAACCGAATTTCAAAAATTCGGAAGAACAAAAGGACATTTTATAAAAATTAATTTTTCTGACTCGGGGGACCTCCAAGGTCATGGGAAACCCAAAATCTCAAAACCGAAATTCTGCACGATGACGTAACTTTATCAGCCCATGTCTTGTACGGGTGAGAAAGTAAAAAGTGGACGAAAAGTATGTACATATTTCCTAAATTAAAAACACTCGCGCTCTTTTCCAAATGAGTTCCTATAGGTACCTTCACCGCACTCACCAAAATGACATGCTACCTATAGCTTCTCAAGCTGCCCGTCCATTAGGCAGAAACGCCAGATAATCGGCGCACTTTCACATCTCTGCTGCGCCCCTGCCCATTGGATGGGCAGCTTAATAACCCCACAAAAGCAAAAAATATTAAAATCCACTTCGATTGGAAATTTGGGAAAACCAAAAAAAAGCACAAAAAAAAGCTAGCGGCAGTGGCCCGCAGGAATTATTCAAATTTGGTTCCGCCTGCTGTTTTGTATTCTCCATTCCCATTTCCTGGCTGACTGTAGGCACAATACTGTTTTGTTGACGTTCTTTAATGACACTTTTGTGAGGAAACTCTTTATGTTTATTTGATCTGAGATTGCGGCAAAGCTGGAAGGGAGATAGGGACCAAGGGACCATTGCTTTAGGTAGATATTTAGCTAAAGGCGCTTTCTGCCAGTTTCTAGGAAAGACAGCAAGGCAGCTTTGACTGGCTGCCTCGTCACTGACGGACAAAGGCTGCCACGAGGTAACCATCCCTCAGGGAGGCATGCCTAATCAAACTAAGGATCGGTCACTGCCCCTACGGAACCTTCAAACCTCTTGCTAAACCGTACTAGGGTGAACTCAGTACACAATGGGGTGGTTAACGCCCGACAGCCAGTGCTGGATTAACCATTAAGCTAAATAAGCTACAGCTTAGGGCCTACGCTCTGAAGGGCCCTACATGTAGGCCCCAACGTAACAAACAATTAGGAAATATGCAGATTTTTGCGAAGATTAGTGAAATTTTCGGCTCGCTCGCTTCGCTTGCTCGAAAACAGGTTCCTTTTTTGTCTTTTCCCCCCACATTCTGCTTCACTTGGCACTAAATGACAAAAATAATAAAACAAAAGTTGCTAGAAATGGAATCTAGCTTGGGGCCTCATTGAAGGTTAATCCAGCTTGGGGCCTCATTGAAGGTTAATCCAGCTCTGCCGACAGCCGAGATTTCCCCCAGCCAGGTAACCATCACAGCTGGGTGGATCAAGGCTAATTTCACCAGAAAAAATCTGTACTATTCGCGAATAGATCCAGCAGGTGTATTCCCTTTCTCGAACGCCAGAAAACCCACTCAACTAACACCTTCAAAATTTATTGTAAGAAAAACTGTTCTCCATATATTGCATCATGGCGTGCCTTACCTTCTTACAATAAATCTTGAAGGTGTTAGTTGAGTGGGTTTTCTGGCGTTCGAGAAAGGGAATACCACTACTGGAGTCTCTTTCTCTCATATTACAGTGCCCTGCTATGGCACTAATCTCGCATCTCTACTCTCTCTCAGGCGCAGTGCAATACGTGTACGCCCACTTTCAAATTACATAATCATGGTTTTGCAGGCGCTCTCTACTCACTTTTCTCTGGCACACCTTCACTTGCCCTAGAAGGCCCAGGACGTAGTGGGATTTGGCCACTATCACGCCCGACAGTCAAGCTTTCCCCCAGCTGACCTAGGGCCAGGCTAAATTCACCACAAAATATCTGCACAATTATTGTGGACTAGATGCTGGTGCTCCTTGCTTGATAACAAGCCAACGAAACGAACCGAAAACTAATCACAGAACTCGTTTGTTCCTATAAGAATGACAGTGCACTAGGGCACTAGGGAGACTATGATGACGCAAGCCAGCAGCAGTTGTGTTGCGCTTCACTGTCATCAGTCATCACTGTATTTTGCATATCAATGTGTTACGTATTCCCTCTGTTCTACGTCTGCAAAGAACCAAATGGAATAATCCCATGCTAATTTTCCGCTTTGGAATAGAATAGCTGCAGGCAGGCCCATCACTAGAGAATACAATTTCAACAGTTCTGTTACACGGGAACGGGAACAAATCATGAACAATACGATAGCGATAGCACGTAGCAGAGGCGGCTCGTAACAGAGTCACGATAGCACGTAGCAGAGGCGGCTCGTAACAGAGGCACGATAGCACGTAGCAGAGGCGGCTCGTAACAGAGGCACGATAGCACGTAGCAGAGGCGGCTCGTAACAGAGGCATGATAGCACGTAGCAGAGGCGGCTCGTAACAGAGGCATGATAGCACGTAGCAGAGGCGGCTCGTAACAGAGGCACGATAGCACGTAGCAGAGGCGGCTCGCGCTTATTTGGCTAGTTAGTTCCACATACCTCGAGATCGAATACACCTTCGCTTCATGTTCGTTAGCATTTTTTCTGCACGCATTATTAGGAAACAATTATTGGATATTTAAATGTTCTGAAATATATTATGTATTTTTAACGGTCGAAATTAACAGACTGTGCTGTGATTTTACGATCGAGTGATTTTTATCGACAAAAAATTTGTCCGAAAATAACAGATTGAACACGGCCGTTAAAAAGACATATCCATGTTTAGTTAAACGTTAGTGGACCCAGCACCGCCTCAACCAGAGTTAGTATTAGGAACCACCACCGAAAAACTGTCAAAAAATAACTTAGTCAAAACCCACGAAAAAGTAATAATAAATCCTAAGCGCTTTCGACCTAGACGGTCATCACTCAAATTGTACAAGAAACTAAAAACAAAACAAGCCTTAGCTTCAAGTAATCTTTGGTTTAATCAAAATTGTAAAAAGCGTAATCTGATCCCACAGTACATTCAAATGACACCCAAGTAGGTTTATCTGTCTCTTTCCTTTCTTGTACCCCTCTGATGATGACCGTCTAGGTCGAAAGCGCTTAGGATTTATTATTACTTTTTCGTGGGTTTTGACTAAGTTATTTTTTGACAGTTTTTCGGTGGTGGTTCCTAATACTAACTCTGGTTGAGGCGGTGCTGGGTCCACTAACGTTTAACTAAACATGGATTGCAGAAAATACCACAAAGTTACGAGTTCCCTCTTAAATCATGAAAAAGACATATTATAATATCTCAAAATATTTAAATATCCAATAATTTCTTTAAAAAACGTGCAGAAAAAACGTAAACAAACACGACTGCGTAGACGCTCTAAATTTTTGTTGCAAGAATTCAGGTAGTTTTTTTAACGCGCGACGTTCAGAGAACATGTGCGCCGATGAGTTGGTTGTTACATTTTTACTTTCTCGCCCGTATGTAATACTGAGAAAGTTATGTTATCGTGCGAAATTTCGATTTTGAGATTTTCATTGCAAAAGGCGTTTCAGAGGTCCTAGATACCAAAAAAATGGTTTTTAGGTCATGTCCGTCCGACGTACGTACGTACGTACGTACGGACGTACGTCCGTTTGTCTGTAGCGCGGCTACAGGTCACGCCAGTCAACCGATTTGGCTCAAATTTGGAATATAGATGTCTAAAATCAGTTCCGAGATACATTTTTAATTTAATTTTGATTACTCAAAAATTGCTCCCACTATTGTCAAAAAAGTGTCAAAAAAAATTCAAAATCGTGTTTTTGTCTACTCAAGACGCATTTTACGGTACGGTAATAAAGTTAGAACATTCAAATTTTGCAGTCATGTTCCCAGATAGATGCTCCAGGATCATTTTCATTGTTTTGGAGATGGGCCAAAAATTTGGGCCAAAATTGGCCCATACGTGAAAATCGTGGCCCCATGAACAGTATTAGCCGGAATTTCACAAAAATCCATAAACTTGTGCTTAATAACATTACTTAAAGGATTGTCGAAGAAATATTCAATCAATTCAAAATTGCGGCCAATATAGGCAAAATAAAGTCAAAAATAGGAAAAAAAACTAGAATCTCGTTTTTGTCTACTCAAGACGCATTTCACGGTACGGTAATAAAGTTAGAACCTTCAAATTTTGCAGTCGTGTTCCCAGATAGATGCTCCAGGATCATTTTTATTCTTTTTGAGATGGGCCAAAAATTTGGGCCAATATTGGCATTATCGTAGGAAAAATTTTCCAAAAATGGAAATCACGTTTTTGATTGGTTAGGTCACATTTCCAATAACACTAATCGACGGATTTTCTTGAAAATTGGTGAAAGTGGTCTCAGATAGATGCTTCAAGGGGGTTTTCAATAGATTTTCATTTACTTAAAAATTAAGACGGTGACACGCAAAATAGAAAACATATACTTTGCGCGTCGAGCGACACTTCACTGTCTGATGGATATGTTTGAGATTCGGTATGCAGGTGCCTAAAAGTATCGCCCATTGTGAGGCAAAATACTTTTTAGAAAAAGTTAAAATTCTGACAATTATTTACGTAAAAAAAAAAATCAAATTATCGATAAAAATTGCGAGAAAGTCAAGTGCGACCATTGTCGGACCCTTTATTTTTTTGGCCGAAGCCGAAGACGAAGTGGCCGAAGCCGAATATAAGTGGGCTGAAGCCAGTTTAGTAGTGGGCCGAAGCCAGTTTAGTAGTGGGCCGAAGCCAATACATCCATGTCGGAAGCGGAAAATTTTTCAGTTCCGCCGGGATTCGAACCCGGACCTCTCAGGACACAAAGCGGACCCCTTGACCACTTGGCCACTGAGAGACACCCCGGGTAGTTTTTTTTTTTTATTGCTTCATTCATAGTGGCCACGGCAGTTCAAAATTCTTAAGGAAAACCCAGCCGACTATACAGTCGTCGCGTCGATAGCATTGTGAAAAGGCCATAAGGTGGCCAACAAATTACGTTATAACCGTCGGAAGTTCAATGTGAACAAGAAAATGCAAGAATGTTGCAGCATGAACAAGAAGTGGCACTAGATGTGTTAGCACGTAGCACGAGAGCCAGTGTTCAGTCGGAAATAAAAACTAAACTTTATGATTTGATTTCCTTTTTTTCTTTTTCTTTTTTCGCAAGCCATAAATGGCGGGTAAAATTCTATTTTGATATTTCATTTTTCGCAATCTCCTCCGGGTCTCTCAATCGGAACAAATTATTTCTGAAAAATATATTTTTAACGATGTTTTTTTTTCGATTGTTGAGTGGTCTAGGTGACTGCGTTTACAGTCGGGTCACACCGGTTCGACCCAGATCCTATCGAAGTTTTTACCTCTGATATGTTCACCATGTCAAGTGAAGTATACCCATACATATATTGAGGCTACGGTGGTGCGGATCCCACCCAAAAATGTAAGTCCCCGTCGTATACCATGATCAACAAGCTGCAGTTTCGAGTCACTTCACTTCGGAATGGCGATGCTTTCTATGTTCCATTTGCGAGGACCAACATTTGTGAGAGAGCCCCTGTATATGCCCTGAGTGTGGCTGCAAATACTTGTTCGGAAGTAGACATATTTAGGTTTAGGAATACAAAGAGCTTTAGGAACAATCTAAACTGTAGTTGACGTTCTAAGTACCTAGGTTACTTTAGTGGTAGTTTTTAGTCCTAGTCTGTAGTTTTTAGTCTGTAGTTTTAGTATGTCAGCACTATTATTAACTCTGTAGTTGTTGTGTGTGATTTTAAATACATTATTATTATTATTATTATTATATACTGCCAGCTGAGCACTCTATAAACAACTTACCAGTAGATTTGACACTTTTCATCTCTCTGGAGTGAGCGATGATGGCAGCGAGGATGAAGACGTAGCAGTACGTGATGACGGAGACAGGTATGAGGAAGCCCAGGGTGAGCAGGTACACGTAGTACGCCCTGTTCATAGGTGTTCGCGTCATGTAGTCCCAAGAACACGATGTCTGGAAACCTTCCGGAACGTAGGATGACCAGCCGAACAGCGGGGGGACCACCATAGCCAGGCAGTACAGCCACACCACCACGCAAACCTGAAAAAGTAGCAACAGTAACACTCCTACAGCTGACTTTTCCCTCGGCCGGTGAACGGCAGGCACAGTGATAGTACTACAAGCACTGCGAAATACCAGCTCCCAACTTATACGATAGGGAGCTACAGTTTCACGCTAGGTCTGATTTACTACAGCCTGGATATACATTTCACATGACATGCTGAACAAATCAGAGGCGGGTCACAAAAACTTTGACAAGATCGGGATCGAACCGGTGTGACCCGGCTCTCAAATCAAAACACATGAGGGCTAAAGCGACCTGAAAAGACATAAATAATTACACCTTTAAAAAGTGAAGAAGTAAGTATTATGTATTGGTAGATTGAAACTTTCTTGATATTGATAGCATTTGAATCCTGCTGAATATTATGGGAGCCTGGGGGACGGAAAGATATCCAGCTAACCCATATCAAGTCTTCTCCAATTGGTTATTTTGACACAAACTCCAATAAAACTGACGTCAATAAAACTGCCGTCATTTCCCGCTCTATTCACACGCTCCCAACTTGAAATCTTTATTTGATAGAAAAATTTATTTCAAACTGGAAGTGTTCAAGTTGCACCATTTCCCTTATTTGTGCAGGATTTGTGTCGGAGCAAGTTTATTCTTGGGTGTCAGCTCTCGGGACATGTCTACTGCTTATCTCCTAACACACATTGGGTGTCAGCTCTCGGGACATGTCTACTGCTTATCTCCTAACACACATTGGGTGTCAGCTCTCGGGACATGTCTACTGCTTATCTCCTAACACACATTGGGTGTCAGCTCTCGGGACATGTCTACTGCTTATCTCCTAACACACATTGGGTGTCAGCTCTCGGGACATGTCTACTGCTTATCTCCTAACACACATTGGGTGTCAGCTCTCGGGACATGTCTACTGCTTCTCTCCTAACACACATTGGGTGTCAGCTCTCGGGACATGTCTACTGCTTCTCTCCTAACACACATTGGGTGTCAGCTCTCGGGACATGTCTACTGCTTCTCTCCTAACACACATTGGGTGTCAGCTCTCGGGACATGTCTACTGCTTCTCTCCTAACACACATTGGGTGTCAGCTCTCGGGACATGTCTATTGCTTCTCTCCTAACACACATTGGGTGTCAGCTCTCGGGACATGTCTACTGCTTCTCTCCTAACACACATTGGGTGTCAGCTCTCGGGACATGTCTACTGCTTCTCTCCTAACACACATTGGGCGTCAGCTCTCGGGACATGTCTACTGCTTCTCTCCTAACACACATTGGGTGTCAGCTCTCGGGACATGTCTACTGCTTATCTCCTAACACACAATGGGTGTCAGCTCTCGGGACATGTCTACTGCTTCTCTCCTAAGGGTGGATCCCACTCTACCATCTATATTCGAATAGACGGCTTGGGTAGCTACAAACTAGCCACTCATACAGCACCGACTCATCAAGTTGGAACGATAGTGGGGTGACCAGCAACGAAAAGTTTAAGAAAACGCCTCGCTGCTGCGCAGTACATTTTTGCGGTCAGGGACGTTAAAAAGGATTGGAATGTATCCTTTCACAAGTGAATAACTTCAAGTAAACTTCATAAGATAATAAGCTAAGGCCAAGGCGTCAAATCAGTTCAGACTCAGCCTAAGAGCGAAACGAGTCCGTCACCGTACAGAGTAGCAGTTGGAGGTACACACCGGTTCGATACCGACTCTATCAAAAAATTTCTGATTGGCATTCAGCTCTGATATGTTCAGCATGTCAAGTGAAATGTATATCGAGGCCTGGATGGTTCGGCACCCACCTAAAACTGACATGCTGGGTGAGGAGCAGGTCCTGGGTAGCGCTGCCAGCTGTTGCGCAATGTTAGCGCAATGTCTCAATCAGATACCCCCTCCCCCCTCCCCCTCCCTCCCGCCCCCGCCTGTCTTTCAACGGAAACCGGATTTAAGAACCAACTGAGGCTATAAATTGGTAACGTTCCAAAAACTGACAACTGAAATACGAGCTTCTCACACGAACCCTTTCTCCCCCATTACAGTCAATCAAAATCACTTTCTACTCAGCTCAAACATATTTTCCCGGGCACCCAGCTATGAAGCAGAAGGAAACAGGATCTAGTCCCAGCACGGCGAGATTTTACCTGGGTGAATGAATCCAGCCTCTCGGACAGAGAAAAGTGAAAAACGTGTACACCCACTTTAAAATTACATAATCATGGTTTTGCAGGCGAAGTGAAATACGTGTACACCCACTTTCTAATTACATAATCATGATTTTTGCAGGCGAAGTAAATGGCACGTTCATAATGAACGTGCCATTTCTATATTTTAGAAAAAAATCCCTGTACTGTAGAATTTACAAGAAAAAATTTGGATAAGTTGAGGTTAGACCCCACAGTACGGAGCGATGGCACTGCGCAAATCTGAGCCACAACTTCCAGTTAAGAACAATGAGATTACTGTGAGAGAGTCAAGTTCCACTGCAAACTGTAAACCGTGTCAACTTCCTATCTGTTAAGGTAATTGGAAATCAACAAGGGGTAACTTTATCCTAGACCACAGTGTCTCTACTCGTCTGCACCTTGGCTTCAAAATGACAGTGGTTGGGAAGTCGGCAACCCTTTCCGTACCTTTGACTACCTATAAGCTGTGCTATAAGCTGTGCTATAAGCTGTGCCATAACCTGTGCTATAACCTGTGCTATAAGCTGTGCTATAAGCTGTGCTATAAGCTGTGCTATAACCTGTGCTATAACCTGTGCTATAACCTGTGCTATAAGCTGTGCTATAAGCTGTGCCATAACCTGTGCTATAACCTGTGCTATAACCTGTGCTATAAGCTGTGCTATAAGCTGTGCTATAAGCTGTGCTATAAGCTGTGCTATAAGCTGTGCTATAAGCTGTGCTATAAGCTGTGCTATAAGCTGTGCTATAACCTTTGCTATAACCTGTGCTCTAAGCTGTGCTATAAGCTGTGCTATAAGCTGTGCTATAAGCTGTGCTATAACCTTTGCTATAAGCTGTGCTATAAGCTGTGCTATAACCTGTGCTATAAGCTGTGCTATAACCTGTGCTATAAGCTGTGCTATAAGCTGTGCTATAACCTGTGCTATAAGCTGTGCTATAAGCTGTGCTATAACCTGTGCTATAAGCTGTGCTATAAGCTGTGCTATAACCTGTGCTATAAGCTGTGCTATAACCTGTGCTATAAGCTGTGCTATAAGCTGTGCTATAAGCTGTGCTATAAGCTGTGCTATAACCTGTGCTATAACCTGTGCTATAACCTTTGCTATAAGCTGTGCTATAAGCTGTGCTATAACCTGTGCTATAAGCTGTGCTATAACCTGTGCTATAAGCTGTGCTATAAGCTGTGCTATAACCTGTGCTATAAGCTGTGCTATAAGCTGTGCTATAAGCTACCATTTGGAAAAAAATCAGTACCTCAGGAAATGATTGGATTATGTAGTCTGATGGCTGACTTAGGCTGAATTTCACCACCTCACGATAGTGCCTTTTAACGATCGAATAGCTATCGGTTCGGTAAAGCAGACGAAAAAATTATCCTGTCATTAAATTTGCCGTGTTACTAGAAATTCGTCAGCTTTGTTTACGTCAAATTTATTTCAACAATTTCAAGCTAAAAACGGAAATAAACGTGAAAAACCCCTATTTTTTCGGAAAAAGAAGTTAAAATGTTGATTAGACTACATTAGACTACACCAGTGGTTCTCAAACTGTGTTCCGCGGAACTATTTGGTTCCGCGAAACCTTCTCCGAGCTTCAGGGAATACAATTTTAGTTTAGTTTAGAAAAATTTAAATAGAAAAATGTATTGTTGTTGTTTCCTAAAAAAACCTGTGAAATCGACGATCCAATGTTTAAGGTTCCACGAAAGAATTCCCGACTAAATTTGGTTCCGCCAGCCAAAAAGTTTGAGAACCACTGGACTACACCAAATGAGTCGCAGGCAGTTATCGTTTTATTATCCGTGCTAACGCACTGATAATCCACTCGAAAGCTAACGAAACGATAACGGTGCATGGTGAAAGCCGTTAACATTTTTTACCGATACGATAGCGCTATCGTGTATACGATAGTCTTCACGGTAAAGTGGTGAAATCCAGCCTTAGTTTCTATATTACCGCATTGTCGATTCTGACCACTTAAAAAGTTATTACACTCTAAAGTGACCGGATTTTAGGTTGGTATAGGAGGTGAAAATACCGAAAGTGACGTAAGCTTTGGCTGCTTCTCCTAAACTCCGCATCTTATGGTACCTACCTCAATTTAAACGAACTGTAGGAACCAACAACAAAAGATATTGATATATCAAAGTCTGACAAGGACACATCTAGACAGCTCAACTATCAAACTGGAAACATTATCAACCCGCTTTATCTGAGAAGGGAGAAGACCTGGACGCTATAACTGACGATGCATTTTTTGCCGCCCATAAGATTAACATTGCGAGCGGCGATTCATTTTCAAGGTTTACCCTTGGTTGGAAAGATACAAAATTTTGCCTGTACCTAGCCCTAACAATGTTCTAGGGAGTGTTCGAAGCAGATTTCCCAATTTCTCACTGGTTTCTTTTATTGCAACTGTTTTGCAAATGCTATAGCATCGCATACCTGAAGAAAAGTGCTGTATCTCGAAAACCAGTAAAAAATTGGGAAATCTGCTTCAAACACTCCCTAGAACATTGTTAAGGCAAAATTTTGTGACATTCCAACCAAGGGTAAACTTTGAAAATGAATGGCCGCTCGCAATGTTAATCTTATGGGAGGCAAAAGATGCACCGTCAGGTATAGCGGACCCTTAAGGGTTCTACAAAACCGCTTAGAAGTCCTATATATATATAGATTCTCCAACAAGCTCATTACAAACTGTCCTCAATGACGTCACTGGCCGTGTGGTCAAATAAATAAATAAATAAATAAATAAATAAAATAAATGTAATTCCCCATTATCCAGCTCCGCACAGCGAGCCATGCGGAAGCTCAGAGGGTCCGTCAGTTACACATTAAAAACTAAAACTAAACAAGATATACTACATATACATACATATATAAACAACATATCAAACAAGGTACAAATATATCAGCAGGACATTATCTCCTCAAGTGTATAGTGCACCTTCTCTTCCAGCAAGTCGCGAACTCTCCTTCGAAAACAAGTACGAGAAGTTTCGTCCCTAAGAGCTTGAGGTAAAGAATTAAATAGAGTAATTGCCCGATACTGCGGAGATTTTTTAAAAAATTCAAATGTATGACGGGGGGTAATAAGTCTTGTCCGAGAGCTTCTCTCTTTGTTCAAAGAATCCGCCTTATGTTCTGAGAGGTGTAGAATCGAATCCCAGCGAGAGCAGTTTTTCTCTATGGTCTGTGGCTTCGCGGACGAACTTCTGCGGTGTTAAGCTTTAAGCTCAACCGAGACACTCTATAGTTGGACTCCTCGAGGAGCATTTTAAGGGGGGCAATCTGGGAATGTGTTCTCCTAACGGAAATTGTGTGTCAAACAAGACAGATGAACCACCTATCAACGCCCTGTATAAAGTTCCTAGTCCCTATCCAAGCTTTCAACATGACCTATCCGAAATAGAACTAATCTTCACATATTAGTTAAATATCAGAAAAGTCGATAAAATATATGGTGCCTTAGCCACACCATACAGCAGCTCCTCAATTAGGAAAAGTATTGCTTCTGAAATGGAAAGTTTCAGTTGAACACGCTGTTATTGGACTTCCATTTTGAAAAGACAAATATATCTCAGAACATAACAAATAAAATAGCCACCAGTTTTCTCAAAATCGTTTCATTAACAAAAGTTAACAGACAGAATAATTGTGTTTCCAGCATTAATCTCGTCATCCTTCTGGGGTATTCTCATTCATTACAGGCCACGGGAGGCCCTCGTTTAACGGTCCAACGACTCCCAAGTGAGTTGTTAGTTGTTTGAAGTTTCTTTGTCTACGAGAGCAGTGGCGGACCGTGGTAACATAGTATAGTTGAAACCACGAATAAAACCACTGGCCGTTTGGGGGGTGCTAACACCAACAAAAGTTCCCCTCTATGCACCCGTAGCTCCTGCTCCCTTTCGTGCCGCAGTGGACAGTACAGAAATGACCTGCATTCCAATTTGAAATGAAATAGCATCCAATATGTGCCGTGTAAACGTGGAGAAGTGGATACTCATACAATATCCAGTGTATCCAGAGTATCCAGTGGATACTCATATAGTAACATAGCCAATGAGAGACTGACAGAACAGCCTGACAGACAGCCTTTCCGAGGTACCTGGAGCCCTATTATGGATCTTTAAACACGCGTGATCACGCAGTTATCACGAAAACATAGGGAGAATAGTATTGCAAATGTTTATCACGCGGTTATCACGCGTGATTAAAAGTTCCGTAATAAAGCTGCTGAAGTGGTGGTCACCACCCCCTTGGGGGTTACAGTAGGTACTTAAGATACATCCCAACTAATAGTTTGGCATAGGTTCACCCCCCCCCCCCCCCAGAATATCCAGAATCATGGAAAACAAAAAATTACAAAATTGAAATTTTGCATGAGGACATTGCTTTCGCAGCCCTTGTGCGACACACGGGCGAGAAAGTAAAAACCGTGAGCCGGCACTGGATGAGAGGTCGTTTCATTTTGTTCCTCACAAGCAGAGTGTAGGTGGAAGGTGGAAGGTAGACTGAGGTCAGCGTGTAAACTACCCTCTCCTTTTCATCAGCATTTCACCCTTTGTTAGGGTAGCATGCCCCAATGAGTTTGCATGGTAAGTGCCTTTACGAGTTAGCAGCGCGATAGTTCGGACAGTGCAGGGTAGTGCAATGTGTTTAATGGTCAACTAGCTTCGTTCAAATTTTGCTTCATAGTAGAATAAATAGGTACTTACCTCGAGGGAGATATTTGCAGCACTTGCACACGGACTCTGTCTAAAATCATCTCAATTTACTGCAACCTAACCTAACATAACCCAAACTAACTAGTTCATTATTTTCCATACCTCTAGCGCGTATAGTGCAGAACAAAAGTATAGTAGGGATAGTCATCTTGGAAGTCAACAACTGAAAAACCATTCTATTGCCACGTCTCTTCAAATGTCCGTAGACTTACCCCATAGCTCACCTTTCTAGCTCCGTACTGCGTGATCTTCCAGGTCCCGCTGAAGGGTTTGGCAGTGATGACCATGTACCGCTCCACAGCAATGGTGGACAGCGTGACGATGCTGACCAGCCCAAACAACCCCACGCAGCAAGCGTACAGCTGGCACCCCACCGCGCCGAACAGCCAGCTGCCATGGAAACTACTGCTCACAGCCATAAAGTGAAGCACGGACGTGCTGAAGTCTGCCGTGGCGAGGTTCAGGATGAAGCAGCTGAATGGTCCACGAAGGCGGCGAAACCTGGAAACAGAGAGCAGATGACACTGAAAATGAGCAGAAGAACTAGCAAGGAAGCTGCTGCTCACAAACATAAAGCGAGTGAAACAATAATTCAAACTGTCATTTTCACTGTCCAGCAAAAATGCAGGTTCTGCGGAGATTGTAAATATTTATAGAATGTCCAGCAGAATTGTAGATTCCGCTGGGATTGTAAATATTTGTAGGTATGGGAGTTGACAGTATAATTATCATTCCTGCATGAGGGTTTTTCAAATAATCACAATTTTCAGTAGGAGGCAAATTCAAGTTTTATGTTTATTCAGAATTTTATATAAATGACACTCTCATCCCAGCTGCTTTTATGACGTCGCGTCGCTGACGTAAAACCAAATTGTCACTAAAAGGAAAACCTTTGTCAGCTGTAACCCAGCGACCTTTGTCAGAAAAATACCTCAAAGTGATGTACGGAAAGAATTGCGGCCTTCACAGCCTCGATATACATTTGACTTGCCACGCTCAACACATCAGAGCTGAACGCCGATCAGAAAAACTTTGATAGGATCGGGATGGAACCTGCGTGAGCCTGCCCTCAGCTCTCTGTGTGAGCCCGCTCTCAGCTCTCTGTGTGAGCCTGCTCTCAGCTCTCTGTGTGAGCCTGCTCTCAGCTCTCTGTGTGAGCCCGCTCTCAGCTCTCTGTGTGAGCCCGCTCTCAGCTCTCTGTGTGAGCCCGCTCTCAGCTCTCTGTGTGAGCCCGCTCTCAGCTCTCTGTGTGAGCCTGCTCTCAGCTCTCTGTGTGAGCCCGCTCTCAGCTCTCTGTGTGAGCCCGCTCTCAGCTCTCTGTGTGAGCCCGCTCTCAGCTCTCTGTGTGAGCCCGCTCTCAGCTCTCTGTGTGAGCCTGCTCTCAGCTCTCTGTGTGAGCCCGCTCTCAGCTCTCTGTGTGAGCCCGCTCTCAGCTCTCTGTGTGAGCCCGCTCTCAGCTCTCTGTGTGAGCCCGCTCTCAGCTCTCTGTGTGAGCCCGCTCTCAGCTCTCTGTGTGGGCCCGCTCTCAGCTCTCAGCTCTCAGCTCTCAGCTCTCTGTGTTCCTCGGAAGGCAACCTTCCATATTTTAGACATTAAGACCACTCGGCTATGGAGGCCTCAACTAGGTATAAGTTAAACAAATCATAATAAACGGAATAAACAAAACCAATTTCACAAACTAAAACCAGACTTCATTTCTCCAACTTTCTTCAGGGCAAAAATATATGAAATATTTCTTCATGAATCGATAATAAGTCAACATGCAGTTACAAGTCATCCATCGAAAATTGAAAAACTTGGACTTTTAATATCGAAATAAAGTTTCGAGGTCAGAAGCTCACTGATTGCGAGACCGCAACCGAGATCCCAAATCACGAAATCTTTTTCTCTTTGACAAATTTGTAGATGTTATTGGTATGCTGGGGCGCTTCCACCGGATTATGTCGATAATACCCAGTGACCGACCTGGCCGTAAGTTCAACATAGGTGAACAGAATTTCTCATGCTTTTCGGTGATTCATCTAAAATCTAGATAGAGATAAAAAGGCTTGTCCCTGATGATTAAAAGGTTTTGGCACTTGATTTCTAGCAAAGCTAAAGGTACCCTCCACCTCTACATTTTTTGATCTTCCATTTCCGTTTCCTGACAAATTTATAGCGTGTTGATTATGTCCCTTCAGAATCAAGTGCATTCGCCCGGTCGACAAATCACGTACAATTTCCTTCCAGTCCTTCCACGCAGGAAAGGTTCTACCCCTTGCAGTTTAGATACCTATCACCCCTTGCAGTATAGATACCTATCACCCCTTGCAGTACCTATCACCCCTTGCAGTACCTATCACCCCTTGCAGTACCTATCACCCCTTGCAGTACCTATAACCCCTTGCAGTACCTATCACCCCTTGCAGTATAGATACCTATCACCCCTTGCAGTACCTATCACCCCATTGCAGTATAGATACCTATCACCCCATTGCAGTATAGATCCAATACCAATGCTGTGTGTCGGCCTCACACGTTGTTGTCAACTGTATGAATGTACCTGACAATCCCTCATCTTCTTAGAATTTCCACCCCTGATTTCGGTTGTGTTTGTATCTATAGTGTACAATAACATTCAATAGAAAATAAGTTGGTACAGTTTCGTGCTAAGGAAAGGAAGTTCGGAGGTCGCACGCGTATAAAACTGATGATATCATAGATAAATTTTTCTGAAGGGCGTCTACGCAGTCGTGATTGTTTACGTTTTTTTTCTGCACCTTTTAAGGGGACGCAATGGTAAATTTAAATGTTCTGAAATATAATATGATTTTTTAATGGCCAAATTTAACAGGCTGTGTTGTAATTTTAATTTCGGCCAAATTTTTTGGTGACAAAAATGACTTGATCGTAAAATCACAATTCCGCCGTTAAAAAGGCATTTTATACTTCAGAACATTTAGATATCCAAAAGTTTCCACATAAAGTGTTCAGAAATAAAGGGTCCGACAATGGTCACGTCGCACTTGACTTTTGACAAACATTGAACAGAATTTCGATAAATCAAAATTTGTGCCCTGAAGGTGTATTCCCTTTCTCGAACGCCAGCAAACCCACCCAACTAACACCTTCAAAATTTATTGTAAGAAGATAAGGCACGCCATGATGCAATATACGGAGAACAGTTCTTCTTACAATAAATATTGAAGGTGTTAGTTGGGTGGGTTTCCTGGCGTTCGAGAAAGGGAATACACCTTCAGGACTGTCGAAAAACTGTCCCAAAAAATTATAGTTCATGTTTTTGATTAGTAGAGACGCTCCTAACGGTACCTTCAAATTTCGCAATTTGGTTCCCAAATAGATGCTCCAGGAAAATTTTGCTCACTTATGAGATAATTTTGCCCAAACATGGAAACCTCGGCCCCATCAACACTATTCTCCAGAATTTCACAAAAATCTATTATCTTGTGGTAAATAATGTAACTTACAGATTCGTTGAAGAACTTTTCAATCGAGTCAAAATAAAATAAAATAAAATATTTGCAAAATAAAGTCAAAAAGTGGCAAAAATGAAAATCGTGTTTTTGTTTTTGATTGGCCGAGACGGATTATACGCTACAGCATTGGACCGATATCATTGAAAATTCGTTAAAGTGGTCTCAGATAGGTAGATGCTTCTGAATCGTTAGACCGAATTTCCTTTTTCCAAAAATCACGTCCATTATAAACAAAAGAAGAAACAAGTTGTTTGAGCGCCGGTCGAAACTTCACCGTTCAGCTGATATGCCTGAAACACGGTAGATATACGTGTGCCAAAAATTACTGCCTAGTGGTGTGCAAAATGTTATTGTGGTACAATAATAATTGTGGCAAAAAAATTAATTGGTACCTACATTTAAAAAAAATCGAAATCTTTGTTTTTCGGTAGCGTAAAAAATGCGAGAAAGTCAAGTGCGACCATTTTCGGATTGTTAATTTTTTACGGAATATCCATTTTTTCGACCATTTTCGGAGGACGCTATTGGATTCATAAATTTTCTGAAAAATTTATTGAATGTCAAAAATTAAACGGTGTGTAATAATTTTACGATCAAATAATTTTGGAAAAAAAAAATTATAAAAACATAAATCACTTGATCATAAAATGACAACATAGCCAGTTATTTTCTGAAGTTAAATAGCCATATTATACTTCAGAACATTTAGATATCCTACAGTGACCTCAAAACAAATAGCAAAGGTATATTGATTCCGTCCTAAAGCTACGGAAATGGTAGAAACTAAAACCAAGAAGCACGTGAACATTTTCGCAATAACTAATTGTCAAAGAAACAGGTAAGTGAGGCATAGCGAAGGATAAGTAGAAGTTTAGGTAACAGCCCTGTCAGCCCTCTCTCTTAAACTATTCTACAGTAATTCCCTTAAACTTCCCGACACATTTCACTATTATCCAGAATACTTATAATGGGAGAGCTCACGCTTATTTACGTTTACCTCCTACTGAATTAACGTTACTATTTTAGGCTGGATGTCACAACTTATAGCGTACACTCTATACACTACAGTGTACACTAGCGCGTAATCGGATTTATGTTATCATACGTTTAGCTTATGACAAGTGATATTGGAAGGAAACAAAAGCAAGGCACTTCATAATCACCGAAAAACTATGAAAGAGTTAGGCAAGAGTATAGGCTTCGGAGCCCACCTAAAACTGTACAACCACATCGTGGACAACAATGGCTATAACCCTAATCTAGTGACAAGTAAAAAACCTGACCTAGTAAAAATATCTAGCAAACCAGAGCAACAGCAATATTTTCAAATGTCGACTATCCAGATTTGACTCAATTTAAAACTTGAGTTGCCATCGAACTGACTTTGTTAAAGTAATCAAGTTGGAAGTTACAACTTTGTCAATTTGACAATTATTTTTTATTTATTGCCTCTGGGGATGGATCACTTAAAAAGTTTTGGGCAGTATCGCGGGGTACTTAAACTGAATCGCTGATGAGAAACAGTTTAGCGATTCCTATTTATTATTTTGTAAAATCCGAACGGGGAGGGTAAGGGTTAGGTCCCCAAATGATGCCCTTAAATTTCTCCCCACTACGCCTGCAAAATCATGATTATATGTAATTTGAAAGTCGGTGTACACGAATTTACGAAATAATCGTGACTATACATAATATAGAAATAATAATAGAGTGATACAGGATACAGGGTGTCATTTTTCGTCACCTCTGTACGACATGGTGTCTGGCTACTGTACGACATGGTGTCTGGCTACTGTACGACATGGTGTCTGGCTACTGTACGACATGGTGTCTGGCTACTGTACGACATGGTGTCTGGCTACTGTACGACATGGTGTCTGGCTACTGTTATTTCCGACAGTTCAGTTTTCCCCCAGCCAGTTAAGGCCAAATACCCGTCAAGGCTGAGAAGAGCCAGGATTAGCAGGAAAAATCACCAACAATAGGGAGTAGATCCGGGAACCTTCTCCTTCCCTGCGATTTAGTTAATTTGGCCTCCAACCTATCCTGTAACCAAGTACCTGTAGTTTATCTCCCCACTATCAATAGATTTTTGTTATCTCTTTTGTTAAGGGTCCGCTATACCTGACGATGCATTTTTTGCCGCCCATAAGATTAACATTGCGAGCGGCGATTCATCTTCAAGGTTTACCCTTGGTTGGAAAGACACAGAATTTTGCCTATACCTAGCCCTAACAATGTTCTAGGTCGTGTTCGAAGCAGATTTCCCATTTTTTTTAACTTGTTTTCGAGATACAGCACTTTTCTTGAGGTATGCGATGCTAGCATTTTCAAAACAGTTGCAATAAAAGAAACCAGAGGGAAATTGGGAAATCTGCTTCGAACACTCCCTAGAACATTGTTAGGGCTAGGTACAGGCAAAATTTTGTGTCTTTCCAACCAAGGGTAAACCTTGAAAATGAATCGCCGCTCGCAATGTTAATCTTATAGGCGGCAAAAAATGCATCGTCAGGTATAGCGTCCTCTTAAGAGGAAAACAAGCAGGTGGGACTATTTTTTCTGAGTTAAATTCCAGGAATTCCAGTAAAAAAAAAATCAAGGAGAAAGCTTTCAAATGCAACAAAACATCGTTATTTCTCAGTAAAACGTGAAGCCCCTCAATAAAGTGAGAACAATGGACATTGTAATGCTGTTACATTGTTAGCTGGTAGCTGACCATGTACGTGGGGCCAATTCAGGGATGGAGGCTACCTACTAAAAACTCCCACCCCTCCACCCTAACCATACGTCCGGGGATGCCACTCAACCCTGTCGGACATGGCAGCAGAAACAGTTTCCTTCTCGTTCTTTGAGGGCACTGTTAAACATAAATATTCTGAAATATTCTGTGTCTTGTTAACGTTAGCAGTTAGTTGGCCAGTTGTCATTTTATGATCGAGTAATATTTGATTTATGTTAAGGAACTCGTGTTTGTTTAAGTTTTTTCTACATATTTTATGAGGAAAATTTTGAATATTTAAATATTCTGAAACATAATATTTCTTTTTAACGGCTGTGTTAAACAGCACGCTGTGTTGTGATTTTACGATCGGTTCCTTCCGGACAAATTTTTTGTTGACTCCATCGTAAAATCATCGCACAGCGTAGCCCGTTAACTTTTTGGCCGTTAAAAATGCATACTATATTTCAGAACATTTAAATATCCAACTTGTTGAACTAATCATTATGTACCCAGCTCAGGTTTTGTAGGTAGGCATCTCCCGCGATACGCTCGCATCAGGAGGCTTCTCCAAAAACTTTTCAACAATTTCGGGAAATTCAAAGGGCAAAACCCAAACATGCGGCTCACATCCTTAACCAATCAGAGCAGGAGAGCTTAAAACTTGGAAAGAAGACGTGGCCGTTGATTGGATAGATTTTCAACCGGAAGCAGGACAAAAGACGGCAGGCCTGATATATCTTTTGTTTGAGACCCTTATAGTTATAATCATCTTCTATTGTTACCGAGAAACCGGAATTTGCCGTCTGTCTCGCTAACAAAAGGAGACGACAAGAAGCTGAGAAACGTGCAGTAGGTACAGACAGAGAAGGCACTCAGCCAGGCAGCCAGGGACCTAACCCACAAAATCAGCACAACCAAACAGAAAAGCCAAATGCCTGTCACTCAACTCCGCCGTTCTGCCAAGGAAAATACAAATGTTTACAAGAAATCAGTTTTCCTTCTCTTCACACAATCAGTTAAGGGTGCCAATACAATCCTGTTTGTTTGTGTTTTCTCCGATCAGTTTTTGAGGACAATGCTGAACATTTAAATGTTCTGAAATATAATATGTCTTTTTAATGACAGAAATTAACTGACTACCCTGAAATTCTACGATCGAGTGGTTTCTGTCAATAAACATTTTGTTCCAAACTACTCGATCATAAAATCACAATGTAGCCAGTTAATTTCTGACGTTAAATAAACATAGAGTAATAATTTGTAGAATGCCAGTTATGAGATTGCGTAAGAGTGATCTCAGATAGATGTTCTTGGGTTGCTTTTCACCGATTTCGGATTAGGTAAAAATTACTAACGCCCGTTATTGAAAAAACATAAGTAATTATAGAAAAGTCACACAAAAATGAAAACTTGATAGGTGCGGGGCGAGAAAGACAAATGCAAGGTTTAATGCGACTATTGTGGGACCCTTTATTATTTAAAGTGCTTTCTAGATTCAGGTGGACCTTCAAATCGAATTTCGAATTTTTTAAAAATTGAAACCTTAAACCTGAAAATTGAACAATTTCCCCCGACATAATGCGTTCTCCCCTATAGCGAGATTATTTCGTAATTTCTCATTTGTGCAGGTTCGTATTGTACAGTAACAAAGGTTCCCTCTGATTGAAAGGGGTGCAGAGGGTGCGGAGGGTGCAGAGGGTAGCACTGATGACCTAGATCCCTTTCTGCTGGGGGATGAGATTGCCGCGAGGCTGGGAGAGGGAGGAGACTGTGTACAAAGGAAGCCGCCCTCCAACACCTTAGGGGAACCAAAGTGCAACGCATTGTCCCGCCAACGCTCAACCCTACCGCAAATAACACATCAACAGCCTTCAAAAAGGAAGAAAACACTGCCAATGACAAACAACTAGATAGCTGGAAAAGTTCTTAACTACGAGCGGCAATGACAGTCGAGTTTTCCCTCAGCTGGTGAATGGTGAAGAGCAGATACCGTCCAGATTCACCAGGAAAAAATTCCGACTTCCGACGGTTCATGACTAATAGATCTTGCGTTCTTCTTCCTAAAGTTCTTAACAGCGTCCCCTACAAGTTCACCACAATGTTATCTTTCCGAAGAAGTAACAGACTACCCGACTACCCTTCACCACCCTGCCATTAGCCAATCCAGCCAATAGCGATTTAAAGCGAACCACAGAAGTAGTTTTGGGAAACTAGACAAAACCCTCAGAAACTTCATTTTTTTCAGTTATAAACTCAAAATAAACAAAGTGGCACGAGTAAACAGACGTGCGGCACGAACTATCTAGCGCCACGGTTTTTGACAAAAATGAGCGATCATTGACGCTGCGATCCCGAAGCTATCGGACACTTTTTAGACAAAATAAATTCACAGGACAACTGGAGTTATCGGCAAGTTAAAAACCCACGTACTTACCTGGTAAAGACGAAGAGGACGATCCCGTTGCCGACGATGCCCACAATGCTAATGATGAGAAGGACGCTTCCCCAGATGTAGCCGACATAGGCGCTGACAGGCGCGTACTGGGCCCAGTGCCTGGGCACGGCAGCTTCAGGGGCGTAGCTAGGATACGGATCCTCAATAAGACTGTCATTGCCCTGTAAAGAGCTGTTCATCTTCACCACCCCATCTGAAAACAAACAACACCGGTAAGGGTGGATTTCAGCACGTCTCTAAAGTATACTATAGTGTCTGCTATCCAACAGATTTCACCAACAGATTTCACCAACAGATTTCACCAACAGATTTATCTTATCGAGCTTACGACAAGTTTGAATAACCAATCATCAACAGACCCAGGGGTCGTTCTATGATAACCTGAGGAAATTATCATCACCACTCCCATGTCCTGTTAATCAGCGACTCAGGAAATCAATGCATTTTATAATCTGATGGCTGACTTAGTTTCTATATTATCCTAATGAAGACTCCCACCACTAAATAAAAAGATATTATTACACACTGCCGGATGCTCAGTTGGTAGCAGGGGCAAATACCGATAGTGACGTAAGCTTTGGCTACATCTGCTATCTACTGCTATCTATCTCACTGTAAGCTAACTATAGGAACCATCAACAAAAAATATCGATGTATCAAAGTCTGACAAGGACACAGCTACTCTACTGTCTCAACTATGAAACCGGAAATCAAAATTTTTGACCCGCTATATCTCCGTAGGGAGAAGACCTTTGGAACAAATTTTAGGTTCTATAGAGCACCGCTTAGAGGTTGTATAGAGCACCGCTTAGAGGTTGTATAGAGCACCGCTTAGAGGTTGTATAGAGCACCGCTTAGAGGTTGTATAGAGCACCGCTTAGAGGTTGTATAGAGCACCGCTTAGAGGTCCTATAGAGCACCGCTTAGAGGTTGTATAGAGCACCGCTTAGAGGTTGCATAGAGCACCGCTTAGAGGTTGTATAGAGCACCGCTTAGAGGTTGTATAGAGCACCGCTTAGAGGTTGTATAGAGCACCGCTTAGAGGTCCTTTATCGCGGCTGATATACATATTATCCAAATTCAATACCGTGGACACCATAGAAAGGTTTAGCTCGAAGAGGAAGGTATACATTTTCCAGCCCTTATTATATTAAGACCCATTGAGACAAAAGGGTTTTCCGTTACATAACTTTCCAGAAATGTCACCCATATCAGAGAAATGGTACCCAGATTTAAATACTTACCTATGTATTAACTATTCAAATCGAAACTGGGGTTCCATTTGGGTACAATCAGCATTAACGGAAATCATTGCATTCTTTAGTCTGATAGCCATAACTTAGTTTATATTTAGGTACCGAAATAAGCTATTGGTCAATTGAGTTATGACGTTGCAGCTGGTGAGTATTCTTGAAAATTGCATTGTAATTACAGTTTTTGTAATGTAGCAAGAGCGCATACTAACAACTACTTTGCCACAGTAAAACATTTTCCAACAGCCATGACGAACATCTGACTAGGACACAGCACAACCATGAAAGCTTACCAAACCGGAACCCCAAATTTGCAACCCCTATATTCTACAAGACCGCTTTGAAGTAACTATTTGCGGCTGATATACACATTCCCCAAATCCCATACAGTAGGTAAATTTCTCAAATGAAATGGCTTCAACTGCTAAGTAGGATTTATTTATTTATTGTTGGGAAAGCCTGAAAGCCGGGTGGTGAAGATGAGAAGATATATACGTATTTGAAAATGAATGGGAAGCTCCATTTGCTACAAGCTCCGTTCATACCAACAAAGGAATATTGTATACGTAATGAGAGGGATGTCACCAGGGGCACCAGGGCAAAGTCACAAAGTTCCCGTAACAATGTTCATACATTACAAACATCACCCGAGTCTAGTCACCATGTTCTGTTTCATTTGTCCTTTCAACAGACTAAACTTTTAACGCTGTTTAAGGGCCACCATACATTCCCTATTTTTTTACGTTTGGACTTCAAACTATTGGACATTTAAATATTCTGAAATATGCGTCTTTTTAACGCCATTCCTCATGAGATGAGCCTATGTTGTAATTTTACGATAGATGATTTTTGTCACCAAAAAAATTGTCCAAAATTAAGTCCAAACGTAAAACAAAGCGAATGTATATTCAGCCTTAAATACTTTGAAAATTTGTTTGTCATGAAGTAGGTAGTAGGTATGTACCTAATGTGTGAAGTTAGTTAATAAGCATGAATTTTAGTTGGCCATAATAACGAAGAAATATCTTATCCATGTTATTTTCGCAAGATATAAATACCTTTTTAAATTGATATTGAGGTCGACTACACGTACCTACTTGGTTCGCAATGCTACGTACTTCAAGCCCTACTCCGAAGTTACAGGGCGAGTGAAAAGTGTTTATAGGGGGATGTAAACCTGAGACTCTTTGTCGTGAGGTAGTGTTGTATTTTTGCATGAAATGGAGTTATAAACCCACAGGAGCGATTTTAAACAGTCAACTACCAGTCCACTTGTTTTTTTGACAGATCGCGAAAACACAACACTACCTCAAGCGGAATATTTTTTTGTAACGTTTCGGACTACAAAATGTATGATTTTATCACATTTTATCACATTTAGTAGAAAAGCTTGATAAATGTTTGTACTATTTACCGTAGCCATGTTACATTTTGACAATTTTTATTTCACTTACGGAAGTGGGTAATTTCAACAGCATTCCTCTACTTTTTCTCCTGTAAAAGCTAAACATAGTGTCCTACTTTCACTCGTTTGTTTCGCGTTCAAATAGCACACTATGTTTAGCTTTTAGAGTAGACACAACCAATACGATATTGCAATTACCAGTCTCCGGCTGTACTAATATGCAAACATTAGTTCTGTCGAATATTTACTTTCGCACAGTGGTTTTGGTGGAGTTCGTCGAGAATGTATATACAGCCTTAAGTCCAAACGTAAAAAATAGCGAATGTATATTCAACCTTAAATACTTTGAAAATTTGTTTGTCATGAAGTAGGTAAGTAGTAGGTATGTACCTAATGTGTGAAGTTAGTTAATAAGCATGAATTTTAGTTGGCCATAATAACGAAGAAATATCTTATCTATGTTATTTTCGCAAGATATAAATACCTTTTTAAATTGATATCAAGGGCGTCTACGCTGTCGGGCATATTTACGTTTTTTCCCGCACCCTTTATGAGGAAACTATTGGATATTTAAAAGTTCTGAAATATAACATGTCTTTTTAACGAAGTAAAGTATGAGGTCATTTCATGATCGATTAATTTTGGAGAATTTTTGATCGTAAAATCACAACAGCTTCATAATTTATGACGTTAAAAAGACATCGTATTATATTTCAAAACATTTAAATATCCAATAGTTTCCTCATAAAAGATGCAGAAAAACGTAAATAAACACCATTGTGAATAGCTAAAATATAAATTAGAACAACTTTTTACTCTCTTCAAATTCAACGTCCCCTTATTTCTTTTATTAATATTTTATATTGAAATTACAGGAAATGGGGTTATAACTGTAATAGCTCTTAATGAGGGAAACCTATATAAATGAAATTTTCTTATGTACCACAGAAGAAGAACCTACCTATTTGAAATGCTGGGAAATATGTTTTAACTAATTACTTACCTTATTACTCAAAACGCTTTCAACCAACATCATCTCAAATTTACATTTCTATCTAATTCAAGGCATTCACTAATTAAATTCTCTTGGAAATCCTGTTCAAGACAACAGTGTCAGTTATTCAATTTGCACTTTTTGAATGGGGGAAATCTGTACCTACCTCAGGAGATGATGCAAAACATAGTCTCATGGCTGGCTTGGCTGATACGTCTATACATTTGAAAATTCCGAGATCTCACCCATGACCCCCCTGAAACTCCCCCTTACGGGCGCCTATGGTCAACGCCACTAATTTCCAAAAATACATCACCCTCAACATAGATCGCAAAATGTTTATTTCATCCCTCTATGTTGTCTGGTTTCGCTAGAAAAGTAGTGGCACGGGTGGCCTGAGACACCCTGTATATTATTGCACTGTTGATTCTGACCACTAAATAAAAAGTTAATACTCCCTAAAGTGGTCGGATTTGAGACTGCTACTTGCAAAGAGGTGAAAGTGAATTCAGCTAAGGTTACTTCTGTTCCCAAATTGCATTAATCTAGAACCGAGGGATATGACAGGTTTTAAGAGTTTTTGGAGACAAAAACCCCACCGAGTTGAGTTTTTGAAGGTTTCGAAAATATGTCATTGTCAAGTGGGTACTCAAAATACTTGGGGTGACTTCCTCGTGCTAGTTCTACCATCGATTAGGGTCCAGAACCATATAGGATGGGAAATGTCTGTACGACCATTGTCGTACCCCTTGTTTTTCTTCTTTTCTTTTTTTATTTGGTTCCTTTTTTCAACAACATCAATAGTTCCCTTTGGCGACAATTAAGGTTCATGAAAACAGAGTACCGGACTGCCCTCGAGGAGCTGAAACTTTGTTTGTAATTAAAAGTTGTTGAGGCGTAAAAGGGTCGTGCCTAGAAACATAATGAAACTGTCAAAAACTTTCCAGTCAATACGTAGAATAGGCTGAAGACGGAAAACCCTCCCACCCTACAAACTGCCCTCAAGGGTGACCACACAATAGTGGCTGATTATATTATTCCTATTATTTAATTGAGGATTTATTATTACTTTTTCGTGGGTTTTGACTAAGTTATTTTTGACAGTTTTTCGGTGGTGGTTCCTAATACTAACTCTGGATGAGGCGGTGCTGGGTCCACTAACGTTTAACTAAACATGGATTGCAGAAAATACCACAAAGTTACGAGTTCCCTCTTAAATCATGTCATAACTCACTTATTTGGTAAGATATTGAATTTATTGTTTTTGCTATGAGTTTCTATTAAGAGGACGCTTCTGTTGACGGTGCAAGTCAGCGCTGGCTCCGAGGCGAGATGAAGCGTATATGAGTGAAGAAGGCTATTGTGATTACAGAGACCCTGACTTCTTATGGCTGTAGCAACTGGGTAGGTACGTACAACTGCATGCGGGTTCTGTTATCTTCGCTTACTCTGCATTACGTGACCATACCAGGTCCCCAGTACCTGCTGTCACTTTACTAATACCATTCATAAGGCGATTCACGTCCAGAGTTCAGCCAACCCACAATTTCCCGGGGGGGGGGGGGGGGGGGGGGGGGGATGGCCGGTATTTTTTTTGTTCAGATCGGGGAAAACCCCCAAAAAACCCGCTCAAAAAATTTTTTTTACTTGACGGTGCACAAGTGGTCTTGGAATTTTTGTCCTTCACTTTGGTAAAGGTTAGTTCCATGATATCGGCTCGGTGCGCGGTGCGGTGCACCATATTTTGGATAGGAAATTATATCAACATCTGGGAGGGCCCGGTGAATCAGTGAAGGCCCTCTGTGTTTCGCTTATGTGTTGTTGTGAAATTATGACCGAATGACCGTTTATTTTTGGTTCAGAGGACGTCCAGTGGCAGTTTAGTAAGTATCCTGCAGGGAAAGTCTGAAATCTTTGTTCGTAAGTAGGTATGGTGCCTACCTAGGCAATTCTATTTTTTCAGGTTTATTTCAAATGCAATACTATACGTGATACAATACAAATTACGAGAAAATACAATACATTTCCAAACAACATTATTCATAGACCCAAAATATGTACCAGGTGTGGGTACAGGTGGAGGCAGGTATAGTAGGCAAAACCTACATGTCAGAAATTTGTATTGGAGTAATAGGGAAATGCTGTACAATGTCTGACTTGACTGCCATACAGGAATGTATAGATAATGTGTAAATTTTTATACCTACAATATACTCGGCTGTCGAGGCTTTCTGTTACCTAATAAGTCACACTATACAGAACAAACTGTTAGGTGCCTAATAGGTCCTACGCCAAATAGGAAAAGATCGGTCTAGGTAGGTAGGTAGGTGCCTACATCCCTCCAGGAGGTAAACAAAACATATACCTAGAAAAATGCACCCCACACCACCACAATAACTACTCTTCATTCAGCGCAGTCATATCTATGGGTAAACAGAACAGCCTCGATAGCCGAGTGGTCGAAATGGTTTTCTATAGAGGAACACTGAACAATCACACCGGTTTCACAACTGAAATGTTCAACATTTCAAGTGAAATTTATATTGAGGCTGTAGTGGTTCGGAACCCACCTAAAACTGTAGGTCCCCATTGTGTACTGCACGATGGCTGGGGAGCTGGTATTCGGTATTGCGGATAAGGTGTACCTACTCATCGCACTTCCGCCGATACTTGCTTCGGATTGTCGCACGACACTGCGACTTAGTTAGCAGAGGGTTGGGGGGGACAAGCCCAGCAACTAGACCGTTTTCAAGAACTGTCCATTGTGCTCAGCTGGCAGCACTACCAAATACCAGCTCCCCAGCCATCGAGTAAACGATGGGGACCTACAGTTTTAGGTGGGTTCCGAACCACCACAGCCTCGATATAAATTTCACTTGACATGCTGAACATATCAGAACAACTTTTTGGTAGGATTGGGATCGAACCGGTGTGACCAGGCTGTCTCTGCTCCTCAAAAGTCGACCATTTAGACCACTCGGCTATCGAGGCCGTGACACTGCGACTACTTCGGAGTGTACTTCTTACTTGTTCCCAATGTTCGTTGACTGGCGGATGGGGTTCGAATTTTTTATTTTCCAGAATGATTCACCTCTAGCGGCGGCTCACTCTGCCGCTTGGTGCACCTGGTTACGGGTCGCACTGACTGGAGGATATTTTTTTTATATATATGGAACAGCCCTGTGATTCACCTCTAGCGGCGGCTCACTCTGCCGCTTGGTGCACGGAAGTGCGATGAGTAGACCTTTACCGGTATTGCTGCCAGCTGAGCAAAATGGATAATTCTTGTAATGGTCTAGTTGCTGGGCTTGCCCCCCCCCCCCCCCCCCACCAGTCTAACCTAACCTATGGGTAAACAGAAAATTGCGGAATAGGTCCTACCCACACCATAGGAAGGTAGGTACGTGTAATAAACCAATATTAGGTAGGTACCTACCTACGTACCTCCTAGTGATTTGACTGATGTGCGATCCACATTTTATGCAATAGGTGTCCAGCATAACATAAAATCCAAAAATCATTTTTTTAGATAAACCTATGCCCACAGAATGTGGCAGATAGGTAGGTAAGTATACAGCCTACCTATATACCTACCCACGACACGGCAGTCACAGAATAAGGGTCTCTCCTGTATTACAAAATTTAGATAAGTAGGTAGGTACCTACCTAATTGCAAATTGCAACCCATCCCCCAATACAGTAGATGTCATCATAAGTCACCCAATCTATACCTACCTACGAGTCCTGTCCTACGACACCTATGATTCTCAGATGACAGGATGTTACACAAAAGCAGCTCATATCAACCAATCGACATGTCAGACATAAGAAGACAGGTCGTGATGTTCCGGTCGGAGCTAGTACGGCCGAGGGACGTGAGAACCTCTCCCCGCAAGAGCTCAAACGATACTGAGCGGTGACCGCGCGTTTGCGTCTTCACCATGACTTTTTTTCAAAATGTGTTTTTCACACATATTTATCATTTATTATTTGCCAACCTAAGGAGAAATTAAAAAAACTGCTTCGGTCACGAACTAAGTTACACCTTCTACATAACAACTGTAATAATTCGAAATTTTTATTCCCAGTCAAATACGCTCCCTATCCGTTTGAAAAAACCGTGTTTCACGATTTTTAATTTACTAAAAAATTAATTTCTAATAATCCGAGAACAAATTCGAAATTCTGCTACGAACGTTCCCTAGACATTTACTGGAGCTACTTCTATACAAAATTTCAAGGCAATCCGTCGGCCCGAAAAAATTAAAAAAAATTCAGAAGATAACATGGTAATCTAATGGGTGAAGCGCAGCCTTAATAATATCTACAACTTTTGTCTAAAAAAAGTTTTTTGCAAAAAAACTTTCATTTTCTTGTTAAGGGGGGGGGGGGGGTGAAATTTCAAAACTCAATTCCTCCGTTGTTATTGTAGAGAATGCATTTGGTTCAACTGAAAATCTTCTTAACCGTCTTTCTAAATGATTTTAGACTGCTTTTAGTGGATGGAAGTAATCTTCGAAATCTACCTACACCTTTCGCGGCTGCCGAAAGGAATTGTTTTTGGACTTAGGGCATCTCCAGGATCATGGGAAACCTAAAATCTCAAAATCGAAATGTCGCACGATAAAATAACTTTCTCAGCCCATCATAGGCGTAACAAGGGGGGGGGGGACCTACACATAACGCCACAGGGGCCACGCCCCCCCCCCCCCCAAGTGAGGAGAAGGTCTGGGGCCTTAGCCCCCCCCCCCCCCCCCAGGTTTTTGGTCGTGCTACAGCCCATGTACCCTCATACGGCCGAGAAGGTAAAAATGTGGGTAGAGAGGTGGACTCCGGAATCGTCCTGGCAGAGAAATTGTGATGATGGCACTATCAGTACCTATTACTGAGAACTGAAATTGACTGGGATGATAAGGAGCTGCCAACTCAACTAGCTGACTACTCATACGGCTATAGTTGCTTCAGCCATAAGAAGTCAGGCTTACAAACTCAAGCTAATATTAGGCTCAAAGTCTCTCTCGCGGCCGGCGCGGAGTTGCACCGTCAGCCATCATGAAACCTTAAAAGAATTGTTGGTTGATTTATTTCAATAAAGAGGCTAGTTTCAGTGATAAAGTGAGAAAAAGTGCTTTGGTTTGGTTTATTTGAATATAAACAAACATCGTTTCTCCTATTTCCCCTTAAAAAACAAAGTTAATAATGTGTTTTTTTAATACATTTTTCCGTTTTGTTGACCTTGTCCCGCCCAAAATAGGTGAAACTAAGTTTTGCTGATTCTTCGACAAATTCTACTATCAGGAAAAGTGATACAAAAAATCGTTGTCTGATAAAGAGGAAAAATTCTTGGAAGCCAGCCAGGAACCTTAATCTTAAAATCTTAACGGAAAACTGAAACTCGATACCTTACTCTAGAAAGTCTTGATAACAAAATACATACTGCGCAACTCGTCCTAAGGGTCTCATTATATCAGATACAGAACGAAACCAAGTTGAAAAGCAAAGAAGCGGCAACGGGAAATAATCAGTAGCTCAGCAAATGATTGGACTATGTAGTCTGATAGCTGACTTAAGGTGCGTCCCACCATTCCCAGTTAAAATTAAACTGGAGATTTTGTCCTATGTTTACCATGTTAAATTTAACTTGAAAGTTAAAGTTTAATTTTAACTGGGCATGGTGGGACGCACCCTAAGTTTCTAAATTATCACATTGTAGATTCTGACCATTAAATAAAAAGTTATTTCACTCTAAGGTGGCCGGATTTTAGATTGGTATGTGATTGGTTGTGACGTAATGTTGGATCTTCTCCTGAAAGGGCATTCTGAAAAATTGTCTTGTAATTAGTTTGTAATGTAAAAACTACTTTGCTGCAATAAAAACTTTTCCAGAATGTCACTACTGACTCAACTGTGAAAACTACTCAAACCGAAAGCCAAAATTTTCAACCCTTATACCTACAACAAAGGGGGAAGACTTTTGGAATAAATTTAAGTTCCTACACCGCTTGGGTCTTGGGTCATTTTCAACTGATATTGGATTGTATAAAAATTACGTCCGTTATGAATTAAAGCAAAATCACCAAAAAATCACGAAAAACGAAAATTTGGTACGGGCCGAGAAAGTTTTTTTTTTTCCTCTTTTAATGGCCAAACAAAGTTATAAAAGCCAGCAACAAATGCCTCAACTGGCGCACACATGGACAACACATAACAAACATAAAGACAGATAGCCGAGAAAGTTAAGTGCTAGAAAATATTAAAGAAAAGGAAAGGAAATCGATAGAGAACAGTTCGATGAAATCTGAAATGTAATAGGCCTTTGTAGCGTCAAAAATAAGTTGCTTACTTGTAATTTTATGATCAAGTGATTTTTGTCCCTAAATCACCCCCTCCATAGTAAAATCTTATAAATTAGGTAAAAAAAAAAAAATCAGAACATCATACATTCGCAATTTTTTTACGTTTGGACTTCAAACCTTGTGAGAAAACTATTGAATATTTAAATATTCTAAAATATAATATGTCATCTTAACGTCATTACTCATCATGAGGTTATGTTGTGATTTTACGATCGAGTGATTTTTCTCACCAAAAAATTATTCCGAAATTAACCGATCGTGAAGTCACAACATAGCCTCATGACTCATGAGTAATATCGTTAAAAAGACGTATTATATTTCAGAATAGTTAAATATCCTATAGTTTTCTCACAAAGTTTGAAGTCCAAGCGTAAAAAAATAGCGAATGTATATTCAGCCAACAGTTTCCACAAAAAATTGGAAGAAATGTGTTTACCTAACAGGTTTAACCAACAACGTTCAAAAATGAGTTTTCGAAGATCGAGAACCGAATTGAAATTCATTTTACCAGTCTGAGAAAATGCGGCACTAGGTATCTAAGGGAAAAGAAAAACCTCTACGAAAAAAAGTCTATGGGAACTGTATAAAAACTGGAAATCGTTTTCCTTTTCAGTTCCATGCTTCTCTTATCTGTTTGATCTTCTTGCTGTCGTGAAGGAATAACGTTACTTCAGCGCCGCAGCACGCACGTATATATATATCTCTATATCTGCATGTATTAGTTACGCTGACTGAATCGAACGCAACGACCAAAAATCCCTTTCGGCAGCCCCGAAAGGCGTAGGTAGATTTCGAAGATTACTTCCATCAACTAAAAGCAGTCTAAAATCATTTAGAAAGACGGTTAAGAAGATTTTCAGTTGATCCAATTGCATTATCTACAATAACAAACGGAGGAATTGAGTTTTGAAATTTCACCCCCCCCCCTTAACAAGAAAATGAAAGTAATTTTACAAAAAACTTTTTTAGACAAAAGTTGTAGCTATTATTAATAGAAACTCATAGCAAAAAGAATAAACTCAATATCTCACCAAATAAGTGAGTTATGACGTTTTGAAAATTCAACCCCCCACCCCCTGCCTAAACGGTGCGTCGGACGAAAAACTTTTTCAGACAAAAGTTGTAGGTAATATTGAGGCAAATGCATTACAAAACAAAAAAACTCGATAACACCCCTAGGACACAAGTTATGAATTTGTTTGTGCGCAAAAACCCTCTTTTTCCACCCTTATTCAACTATTAAGGGTGGGATCAAAAAACGTTACTAAGAAAAGTTGTAGGTAGTACTGTTAGGCGACCCTCAGAGAAAACTACGTTTCATTAGTTGCAATATTAAGGGAGTTATGGCCAAAAAGCCAGATTTCGAAAAAGTCCCCCCATTTCCCCCCCCCCCCCCCCTTCGTCCGATTTCCCCCATTAGCGAACTCGACCGAGATTTTAGACCCTAATATTTTATTAAATAGTCAAAACCAATTATTTTTCAAAAATACGGCTGCTAGCGTGTTCACAAGGAAGTGAAAATGATATATAGATATATATATATATATATATATAAACTTTTGAACTGATGGTGGTTTTGGGATCCAGGGGTCATAAAAAGAAGAACTGTGAAGAAATTTTTCCAAAGTGAGACTACTGGTACGACTACAATAGGTAGATTTGTCTTCGAAATCTACCTAATACTAGAATAGTTTGCTTGCTGGCGGCCATGTTGCGTACCATTTTGAAGGTCACCGTGCTGGGCCGTTTGCAATTTCTAACCCACTTGAAACATAACCTTGTGCCTAAGTGGGAAGTAGCAGCAGGTACCTTTGCTTTGGGAATTATTGTCTGGACTGATTTGACACCTTATCTTATTATCTTATGAAGTTTACTTGAAGTTACTCTTTTGTGAAAGGATAAGTAGGTATACCTACACTCGACTCGAGTCGAGCAAAAATTTCTTGACACAATTTTGACCCGAATGTTTTCCTAAAAAAGCCTCTCGCTGCATGGCTGCATGGTTACAATATCTAACTTGCGATACTAGGTAGATCTCCTTCAAGTAACACAAATCAAAGGTGTTCTCACGTGCTGGACATTGTTTATAAACAAACCCATACAACAATCCAATGCAACACTCACTTGTTCAATAAATACACCAAGGTGCGACGATACCATAGAGATAGAGAAACATAGTGGTTACCATGGAAACCGCAGAGTCAACTTTCGATAGTATCGATCAAAAGTTGCAACAAGATGGTGGTACAATTACCAGTGTCAATCCAGTATCGATACTCTAACATACAAACTATTAGAACTAGAACACAACTTGATGTCATAAGTTCATGTTAGAAATAACGTATTTTCACGTCCACATTTTTCTTGATTATTTTTCTTGCTAACATATTTTATCCAAAATACGGACGTGCAATTAGGACTGAAATGCTCAATCAATGAGCTTTCATCTCTCTAGTAAGTATATGGGGCTAGAGCAAAGGGAAGTGTAACATCCGGGATGCCCATCACACGTTCGTAGTCTTCATTTATTTATTGTAACATGAGCATCGAGTTCAGGAATGCGCAGTGCAGGTCAAAATTGTGTTTGGAGGAACACTGACCTATACCCCTACTATCAAATGTTTGTGATCGGCATTGACCTCTGATAAGTTCCGCATCTCAAGTCAAATGTATGTCGTTAATTTGGGGGTTAGGAACCCACCTAAAACTGTAGGTTCTCTCGTGTAGTAACACGATGGATGGGGAGCTGGTGTTTGGTAGCGCTGCCAGCTGAGCACGATGCATAATAGAAATGGTCCTGAGCTTCCCCTCCCCCTTTACAGCTGCGATTATCCCAAATTACGATGAGAGATGGAAAGTATGACGCTATAATTTGGTTCAGGTATATCGACAGCTACCAAATAACCCTTTGAGTGCCGGAAAAGCACCAATTTTCAGGCTTGAAACGATCTTATAATCAAATTCTATGCGTTAACTTGGGAAATTGCCCGTCCAGTGGAGTGAAACCAATTGGATGAGCAGCTATATACCTACTATACAACCTACAGGCTTTCTCAAGCCTGCCTTACACTAGCCTCAAAACCCAAGTAGGTATTGTGCTAACCAGACCAAAACTTTCAACCCTGGGTTGAGGAGGGGAGCCTCCTTCTCCACAGCCAAGGAGGAACATGGTTTTTCTCTGAAGGGCGGTAACACTGGTAACACTGCTAACACTGCTAACACTGGTAACACTGGTAACAGGTCTTTATGGAAGTGGTAGGGGGATAGTGATGCACAAAAATTTCTTGTCTTGCTATTGTTCTTGCATTTCTTGCATGCAAGAACAAGAACAAGAGTTGATTTTGGCTGCAAGAACAAGAAATGACTTGCAAGAACAAGAACTCTTGCAAGAGTTCTCGCAAGAGTCTTACATAAACCCAGGCAGTTTTTTCCAAAGCTTCATTCATGGATTGCAGTCCATATTTTGTACGAAAAACTCTGCAGACTATGTGACGATAGATTGCACTTGAAATGGCCTCTCGGTAGTAGCAAAAAATCTCATTTTAACAACAGAAAATTCTATGTGTATGCAAGAAATTGCAAGAGTCTCGCGGCAAGAACAAGAACAAGAACAAGAGCAAGAAAAATATAGGATTTTGACTGTAAGAACTAGAGCAAGAGTCGCTTTGCGAGAACAAGAACAAGAAAGTCCGTTTCTTGATCTTGTTCTTGCATCGTGCATCACTATAGGGGTATCCCAGGGTTTCTATTTCTCATCTGGTTAGCGCAAGTCGAAAAGCAATGGAGAATTCATTCCACCTCTGCGGTCAGTTGCCATCACGCTGTTAGTTTTGACCATTTTTTGAGGATACTTAAAAGTTCAGAAATATAGCCAGTTCTTGGGACGTCAAAAAGACGTAGTTTCATCAAAATGGCCGGGAAAAATGTAAACAAACACGACTCAGTGGTGACCTTTTAAACAAACAGGGTTGAATAGTCACTTCGGGTAGCATCCATCTAGCGCACTGCAATGTAGTGCACGGGAAACTTAGCGCACCAATAAGAATAGTGCGACCCTTTCCGACCCAGAGGTATGGAGGTACATGTATACCTATCTATTTTTGGCCAGTCGAGGTCAAACAACTGGCGATGGGGTACTTGTTATTTTCTAGTAGGCTTTTTTTCCGTTTTCAGAACCTTTTAATAATCTATTTTTGAAAAGAAAAGAATTTTAACTCGTAGATACCTTTGTAGGTATCTTTCATAAAGTACCTTGTAATAATTTTATGATGTGAGAGAAGCAAATTTTAGTCCATTTTCGCCGTCACTTGTCGTTTGGCAATTAAAGTGTGGAGGTGTTTAGCATAATAGGTAGGTGATGGACATGATGATAATATTAGTGAACAATACCACTTGTCAAGTTAAAAATCTCACTCAGGTAGCTGTGCGCTAGGTTGCAGATATCAGTCGGTGCGCTAGGTTTCCGTGCGCTACATCCCATGATTCAGTCACTCCGATAAGGGTTTGAATTCAAAATGACATTCGCCTCCCCTGGTCTGTATTTATCCGCCGCGTCCTGTCCCAGGCGTTATTCACTTTCATCCATCACATGGCTCCTGTAATAGTCATATTGCTAGATTCACAGAAAAAATATTTATTTACTTATTTTATATCCTAATAATATACCTAACCAGTATTCCCGTTTGCGAACCCACCTATTACAATGCTATTTATTTTGGTTCACCTGACCCAAAGCGAAGCATTTTTCCTCATTTTATCATAGAAATTAACCTCGATACTGAAATAAAAACATATCAGGTTATTAATCAATTCTTTCAAGGGTGCGTCCCACCATGCCCAGTTAAAATTAAACTGGAGATTTACTATGTTAAATTTAACTTGTTAAAACTAAACTATGTTAAATTTAACTTAGGGTGCGTCCCACCATGCCCAGTTAAAATTAAACTTGAGATTTTGTCCTATGTTTACCATGTTAAATTTTAAGTTAAAATTTAACTTTTAAGTTAAATTTAACATGGTAAATCTCCAGTTTAATTTTAACTGGGCAAAGTGGGACGCACCCAAAAAGTTAAATTTTAACTTAAGAGTTAAATTTAACATGATAAACATAGGACAAAATCTCCAGTTTAATTTTAATTTTAACACGCACCCTAAGAACATAAAGCAACAAAAAATTCACTAAAATGACTTTTGGTTACTTCACAGTGTCTGAAATACCAAACATCAAAAAACCCACTGATAGAAAAAGTGGAATACCTATGTTTTTGATGTTTGGTTATGCACGTTATTTGTGTTTTTAAAAGAATTGACAAAAGATTTGTTTTTATTTCAATAAGCTATATGTTAACCTGAGAAAAAGTACTTCATTTTGGTTCAAGTGAACATAAATAGACATCACTTATCTCACGTCCTCATAAATCTCAAATCATTCGAGGTAATAAAGAACATATCCCCCTCCAAAGTAAGGAAAATTCTTGAAATGTCTTGCGGACAATTACTGGGTTTGCTCAGGTCTAGTAAGCATTCGAGAAATCCCCCCCCCCGGCATACCTGAGGGGCATTCCGATCCTGCCATGTTTGACGGTAATGGAAATGTCCAGAATTGGATTTACCAAAACGGAGATTTTTCAGATTGAAACTGAAGAAAACATTTTGTTTCTCCCTTTAAATGGCAACTTCGATACCTGAGGCAGGAGGTACAGTGTCGTTTGCAGACGACAATTTGTAGCAGCTGCCGGATATTTCAAAGGTCTGAAAAAATAATAATAATAATAAAAATATAACCTGAACCAGAACGAATCACTGTGGCATAGATGATAGCGTCCTTATTGAAATAAAAACATTAGTAATCCTTATTAAATTCTTTTAGGAACAAAAAGTAAACAAAAATTCATTAAAAATGACTTTTGGTGACGTCACTGTTGTTGAACTACCAATCATCACAATCATCAGCAAACAGACCCAACCCGCCGGCGGGTCCTACCAACACAATAGCATCACAGCCTTTTTTTGCCTTACTTAGAAATACTTATACTACACTTAGGGTGGGTCCCACCATACTCGGTTAACGGTTAATCTCCAGTTAAATTCGGTTTTTGCCGTCCTATAATTGAAATTTAACTGGAGATTAACCGTTAACCGAGTATGGTGGGACGCACCCTAAGGGTGCCCAGTTAAAATTGAACTGGAGATTTGATCTCATAGTAAAAGTTAAATCCGTCCCACCAACAACGATTACCGGAATTTAACAAAGATCTCCAGTTTAATTTTTAACTGGCCAATATTGGCGAGTTAAAAATTTATTCGCTGGTGTTCTATCATCAAACACTCACCAGATATGCAGAAATGGAATTTTAAATGAAATATTTGTAAAAATTGGTTAATAAAACAATAAATAAATAAATAAATAAATAAATAAACTTTATTGTTATATAGGTAGGCAGGTAAGTAGAGCTGTAGGTATACGCGTACACACAAACACACACTGAAACCTATCTACCTAGAAAACATAGCGTCATACACATAGGTACACATAAGTGCACACACAAATACAAATTTAAAATTTAAAATTGGAGCCTACCTCAGCGGCCACTCTGCGGATAAAAATTCGTCAACCGTGTAAAAAGTGTTGTTGATTAAAAATGAGTACACAGAGGACTTAAAAACTTTGAAGGGGAGACAACGAATGGTCCTGGGGACCCTGTTGAGAAGGGTAGCTGCAACAACCAGGGGAGCGCCATCATACTTTTTGGTTCTTCTAAAGCGGGTAATAAGGTTTGCTGCACCCCTGGTTGCATAGCCGTGTTTACCCGAGTTCAGGAGGTCCTCCCTCTCCTCACAAATTTTGCCATATTGTAGTATTTTATCAACATGCACGGCAGTGCATGCAGCCAAGTTTTAAAGAAAAAGAAAGCGCGACAAAGCCTCGAGCACTGCCAGCATGTTATACAGGAACCAGAGTTGTGCACTTTTCGTGCCTCTCTACAGGAGGCAAGGGGGCGTGGCTCGAATAGTGGGTACCCTTCTCCTGTAGTAGGGTCCCACGGGACCTCCAAAATTAAATTTCAAATTTCTACGTCCAACCGTACCTGAGCAGTGACATCCCAAACTTAGCTGTTTTTGAGGGTCACTCACTGACTGACTGACTGACTGACTCACTCACTCACCTATACAAATTATAAGCATGTTCCAGCGGTACGATAGAGCTGAAACTCGGCATACTTGTAGGTACCATCCCCAAAACACCCAGAAAAATCGCAAACCCGAAGTACCTACAGTATTATAGGTTCAGGTTCGATTCAAAGTTCCCATACTAACTTATGGCAGATATTTACAAAACAAATACTGCCTCCTGCTTCTTGTCCTTCCAGGTTATTTGTGTAGATTCGCCAAGCAACTTACTTTCAGGTACGAGTAGGTACATTTCAGGTACGGGATAATAATTTGTGTAGATTTGACAGGGAACTGGTTTTCAGGTACTGGGAGGTACTTTCCAGGTATGGCAAGGTATTTTGACTCCATTCGACAGTCAACTTGTTTTCAGGTACGATTAGGTACATTTCAGGTATGGGAAGGTAATTTGTGGAGATTCGACAGGGAACTCATTTTCAGGTACGAGTAGGTACTTTTCAGGTATTTCAGGTATGAGATTGGTAATTTGTGTATGGTTGACAGGGAACTGGTTTTCAGGTACTGGTAGGTACTTTCCAGGTATGGCAAGAAAGGTACGCAAGGTACGCTAACAAACTGGGGAATTCAAGGTAATATGATGCGTTTTCTGGCGTCATTCTTGGACAACCGTACCTTTTGTGTTAGGGTTGGTAATCATCTCTCAGACAGTCACTCCCTGCAAAATGGCCTAGCCCAAGGCTCAATTTTGAGCTGCACTCTCTTTGCCGTTGCCATGGATCCGTTGGCCCGAGGTCTTCCCACGGGCGTCGGTGTTTCGATGTACGTCGACGACTTGTGCATCTTTGCTTCCAACTACCATATGGACAGTCTCGAACGTCAGCTACAGGAAGCGGTCGCCCTTATTGAGGAGAGAGCACGACTTACTGGCTTCAAGTTTGCTGCCAACAAGACTCAGGCCGTCCACTTTTGTCGAAAACGTCTTCCGCACCCTGATCCAGTGATTCTCCTCGGTGGAACTACGATCACGTGCCTTGAGTCTGCGCGCTTGCTGGGCCTTACCTTCGATCGAAAACTTACATGGCGTGATCACCTAGACACAGTTGCTACCACTTGTAAAAAGCAATTGAATGTCCTGCGCTGCCTCAGTGGTGTTTCCTGGGGTGCGCACTCCGCCATCCTGTTGCAGCTCTATACGGCTCTTATACTGTCACGGATCGACTACGGGTGCATTGTGTACAGCTCTGCAAAACCAACATTACTCCAAATATTGGACAAAATACAGAGTGCTGCGCTGCGCCTCATTATGGGGGCTTTTAGAAGCTCCCCAGTGGATGCTTTACATGTGGCTACTGGAGTCATGCCTCTCCACTTCCGTCGCATGCGCCTCATCTTGCAATATGGGGCTAAAGTGGCCGCCTCCCCTTCTAATCCCAATCAAGACGCTTTCTCTTCAGACTGGCCACTGCTTCCCCGGTTTTCCAACAGGCCCACGGTCTCTAGGCCGCTGAATGTACGGTTCCAGGAATACATGCGCTGTCTTCGTCTGGAGCTTCCTCGTCCCTATCCGAACCGATCGTCTGACGTACCCCCTTGGAAAATTTCTGCATTCCCGCTTCGAATGGACTGTGGAGGCCATGACAAGGATGCAACTCCGGCTTCTGTCTTCCGTGCCATTTTCACATCTCTACAGAGTGATTTCACGGATGCTGCCACCTACTTCACTGATGGCTCCCTCACACCTGCTGGTACCGGCTGTGCCTTCGTTCAAGACTGTGTCGCCCAGTCGTATACCCTCCCTTCTGCTATGGGTGTGTTCTCGGCGGAACTGTTCGCCATACTGCAAAGTATTGAGTCTTTCTCGTCTCAAGCCTCCCAAGACACTGCACTGATCTGTAGTGATTCACGTAGTTCCATCAGTGCAATACAAAACCCTTTCTCCACGCATCCCCTCGTGATTCGTACCTTGGAAGAACATCATCGCGTGGTCATGACGGGACGACGTATTACTCTCACCTGGATCCCAAGCCATGTGGGTATCCCCGGCAATGAACTCGCTGACGCTGCAGCAAAAACTGCGGCGGAAACTCCAGCTGCTCCGAGCACCGTTACATTGTGCCCCTTAACAGACATCCGACGCTACCTTGCCAGGTGCGTACGTCAAGCCTGGCAACGAGATTGGACACGGAGTACCAGCCTCCTACGAACTGTCACAGCAGACCTCCATGTCTTGCCGATCCCGAGGCATGTCACGAGACGGGAAGAGACAGTTTTAACACGACTTCGGCTTGGGCACACACGGCTGACCCATGCCCACATATTTGCAAACACTGAGGAACCTCTCTGCCAGTGTGGGGAGGTGACAACAGTTCTGCACATCCTGCTGTCCTGCCCCCTCCTTCAACAGCTGCGGACCCAGCACCAGCTACCCCCTGACATGGCGCAACTATTATCCGACCCCCTGTTTACCCGACCATTACTGAGGTTTTTACAAGACGCCCAGCTCTTCGCACTCATCTAGCCGATCCGACACTCATAGCCCATACCTCCTGTCCCTAGTTGCTAGTAGCTAGGTTTTATTTCATAATGTAATATTTAGCATTGAAAAAAAAAAAAAAAAAAATAGACTGACCAAAAAAAAAAATATAAATATACCTATCTCTAAGAATAAAAGAAACAGAAAAAAAAGAGGCCGATGATGTAGCTCCTGGCAATGACGTACCGTGACCTATTGTGGTAATGGCCATAATGCCTTGTAGCTGAGGCCAAAAAAAAAAAAAAAAAAAAAAAAAAAAAAAAAAAAAAGAAAACTTGAGTCCATTCGACAGCCAATTGATGTTTTACCTACTGGTAGAAACTATTGAACCACCTCACAAAAATTATATGATATCCGACCAAAAACACTCCGTGTAAAAAACGCAGCCAAGTTTATAACCCTCCAAAAATTAGCCTAACTCAACAGCCCTTAAAAGGGTTTGATATAAAAAATGTTGGCCAAGTTCTCCACATTCCCGCTATCACTCAGCCCCCAAAATTAGTGATATCACTTATTACAGGGCCAAGTCCTTGGCGCAAATCACGTAAGCGTCACAGCCGGTCATAGACACAGACTAAGGTTGGATGGGGGCTGCGGTCCGGGGGTATTGGAAAGCAGGTATATGACAAACTATGTCGCCAACATCCTTGTGATTCGCGCCAAAGACTTGGCCCTGTAATAAGTGATATCACTAATTTTGGGGGCTGAGTGATAGCGGGAATGTGGAGAACTTGGCCAACATTTTTTATATCAAACCCTTTTAAGGGCTGTTGAGTTAGGCTAATTTTTGGAGGGTTATAAACTTGGCTGCGTTTTTTACACGGAGTGTTTTTGGTCGGATAGATATATATTTCCGATACAGTGAGGAGTTGAAGCGTTTGGAACCCTTCTCTACAGCTACCATGAACTGGAAGGCCTAAAATGGAACGCACAACTCTTTTTTGAAGATGCAAAATATTACCCATAAGGCTTGCATTGCAATAACCCCAGATTTCAATGCCGTCATGACGCCATTCTTTTATTTGTTGTGATTTTTCTACCAGTTAACCAGTTCTACCACCTAATAAACGCCAAATCCCCCTCGAAATCCCGCCAAATTTAAAATAGTTGCAATAATTTAAAAAATATATATATTCTTTTTAAATTTTAAAAATGGATGCTATGGAGAGGAAGGAACTGATGTTTGTGAAAATAAAAAAGGTCCTGCTGATTCGGGAAAGGAAGAATAAGCCATTATATAGCCATTTTGGGGACACCTTCACAGTGAAGACAAAATTAAACTGGAGATTTAACTGAGCGTTGGTGGGACGCAAGTTTTTGACTTTTAGGTTATTCTTTTAATTTGATCCCTACTTTTAACCAGAGGTTAGCCAATTTTTAGTCGGAACTTTAACTGAGCATGGTGGGACGCACCCCCCACCCTTCAATAGCTAATAATCTTTCATGATTTAACTTCAAATCAGTTTCAAATTTAATATTAATTAATTTACTGAGTACAAAGTACTAAAACAATGTCATTTTGACAAAAACTAATAAAAATTAAACAAAACAAAACAAAAGAACATGTAGATAATATATACTTACTTAAGTACTTGAAGTTCTAAAAATTACAATTTCAAATGCACTTTTTAGCATGTAAAATATAAAAATAAAACGACATAATAGCAAAATCACCTTTTTGTGATTTCTTCGTGACATCTAAGGTAAGTTTCGCATGACATGAGATCCGTATTAGAGCTGCAGGTGAACATGAATAAACATCACCATGTCATCCTAAGTTTGGAGTGGAGTTGTCATCCGGTAGAGTTCAAAAAAGTAGAAGGGTAGGAAGGAAGAAGGGAGGTAGGGAGGGGAAGGGAAGAGGGCAGTGTTTGCTCATTATACTGTACCCCACGGTAAACACAGCGAACAAGACCGAAATAACACACTTAATCTATACACACTAAAGGAGATAATGGGGTTTGTAACCAGTAGCTGCATTTTTTACATGTACTTAAAAGAAGAGCAAGGATTTTCTGTAGAAAATAATTAATAAAGGGTCCGACAACAGTCGCACTAAACTTTCTCGCCCCATGTGATTTTTTTTTTTTTTTTTTTTTTGATTTCTTTGAGATTTTTTTGCGGGCGTAATTTTTAAGCAATCCAAAATCGGTTGAAAATGACCCAAGAGCATCTATCTGAGATCACTCCCACCAAGTTTCATGGCTGTCCTTCTATTACTGTAGTCCCAAATGCGTTCCGACCATTCAAAAACGTGGTTTCTCATTCTCAACTCATTTTCGACACTTTTTTGACTACAACGGCCGTAATTTTAAAGATAACAAAATTCTGTTCGACAAATGTTTCAGTTACATGATTCTACACAAATTTACCAAATTTCATGACAATCGGTCAATAAATGTGAATGGCGCCGAAACGATCGAACTTTGGTCCAGAACGGCCGTAATTTTCAACCAATTCAATTTTAGTTGGAAATGACCTCGAAGCATCTATTTTTCAACACACTTACCAATTGTCAGTGTTATAGATTGAAAAGTGTACCGTCGGCGCTTGTCCGACTAACCAAAACACGATTTTTTAATTATTTTAGCGGTTTTTTGACAATAGCGGCCGCAATTTTTGACCAATCAAAAAATCCTTGAAAATGTGTCTCGGCAGTAATTTTAGACAGGTCCATACCAAATTTCATCAAAATCGGATGAACGGTATAGGCGCTAGAGCACTGAACGGACTGACGGACGGACTGACGGACGGACTGACTTTTTCCAGAAACCACTTTTTTGGACTCAGGGGCCCCCAGGATCATGGGAAACCCAAAATCTCAATTTCGAAATTTTGCACGAAAACAATACTTTCTCGCCATATATGGCTAGCGAGAAAGTAAAAAGGGAACAAAACGCTGCTGTAGCGACCAATATTACTAATAGACAGCTTGGTCACATTGAAACGTCACTGAGGAGGCGAGGTGAGACATAGCAACCAACAGGTCGGAAAAATGCCTCGCTGTTGTGCAGTTACTTTTTACGGTTAACGACGTAAAAGGTCTCAAATGTACACAAGATAGGAACTTCAAGTAAACTTCATAAGGTAATAAGATAAGGTCAAGGGGTCAAATCAGACCAGACAATAATTCCCAATCCAAAGGTACCTGCTGCTACTTCCCATTTAGCAAAGCAAAGGTACCTGCTGCTACTTCCCACTTAGGCGGTTTTGAAGGGCCCAGCATGGCGACTTTCAAATTAGTACTTACGCAAAATGGCCGTCAGTGAGCATTCTATTTCAAAATAGGTCCAGGAGCAAGGGTCCTGTCATTTTTGACGCATCCATTGAAGTAGGCCGGTCCACATGGACCTATGGAGCTATGGAGAAGTATCCATCACGCTCAGCTGGCAGCACTACCAAACACCAGTTCCTCATCAACCGTCTTAGTTCATAGTGGGGACCTACAGTTTTAGGTGGGTTCCGAACCACGACATGCTCAACATATAACAGGCGAATTTCGAGGAGAAAAACAATTGGTATAGATTTAACCTGTGCTCCTCTCTCTGAAGACTGACTACTTTACTGTGTCATTATCTTAAATACCTATCAAAATATTCTTTTTCGTAAGCATAATCAAGACAATTAAAACTATGCTAACGATTGGTGTACCTTATTAAAACTTTCCCATCGTTTCTTCATGCATAAACGTTCAAAATTAATTTAAGTCATTGTTCCGAACTGTTGAACGCATTAGCAAAGGGTTCAATTTGCAATTTTTTTTATGAACTTATTTTTTTTTAGAACAGGCTCAACCGAACCGAATATTCGAGGCTGAAAATTTTTTTAAAAAAATGAAGAAAAATGCTAATTGTACATTTAAGTTGCCCATATAACGTTAATATTGCGGGCGGCGAAAAAAAAAATCCATTAGTTGAAAACACTCTAATTTCGCCTTAGTGAAGCCTTTGAAATGATACAGTACCAGACAGACTCTCAAATTTCTCTGTAATTTTTGATATCTCCCACTCGCCTCCTTACAAAATTAGATAAGCGTTTGCAAAACTGTTGAATTTGAAACAACCACCGGGAAATTAGGGAATCTGTCTCAATAAGTTTCAGAGTTTCTTCAGTTAAGGGAAAATATTGAAAACAAGTCGGTGCTCGCAGTGCTGATCTTATGGACGGTAAAAATATTTCACCAGGTTAAGTATACCAGTCATTATTTTGAGCAATCCAACAAACATAATTAAGAATGAAGGAGTTTAACTGGCTCTGGATCTAAACACGAATTGTTCAGTTATTCAAGAACAAATTCAGTGAGTGTTTTGAAAAGTTGAGTGCTCCTCTGCTCCTCAACATAATACACTGACAATCATTCGTACCAGCTCGGGATTTCACATTGTTTTAACTTTGAAACTTCCCAAATGCTTCACTCAACAAAAAACAAATATAAAATAACACAATAGAGTTAACAAATTATTTTATCATTACAACTTTTCCGATGCTTTGTGTTATTTTTAACCGTATTTCAACAAGAAAAAGTTCGAAAATTAAAAATTGACTGCTTACCGGCGCCCATTTTCTGTACCAATTTGAAAGTCGCCATGCTGGGCTTTTTGAAATTTCGAACCAACTTGGAGCTAATAATCTTGTGCCTAATTGGGAAGTAGCAGAAGGTACCTTTGCTTTGGGAACTGGACTGATTTTACCCCTTGACCTTATCTTATTGTCTTACGAAGTTCACCTGAAGATATTTGTGAAAGGATACATTCGAGTCGTTTTTAGGCTACTGAACACAAAAATTTCCCTAATCATATCGTTGCTATAAACAGTCACCATGGTGTTGGGCCCCCCAGTAGTTTATATGTCCCCAAGCCAGCCAAGGGCAAGGGTCCATTTAAAACTTTCCGGTGAGCCGAGCAAAATTGTATCAAGGAAAATTGACCAGAAGGCACAGACGTTAATTAAACAAAGCGATTGTTGGCGAAGCCAAATGAATATTTGGTGTGACATCCATGCTACCAACACACAATTGCTGCCACCAGGATTGGAACCTTGCACTTGCACTTGACACTCTTTATAAAGAGAACCTCTCTATAGCGATCGAACGCTACGGTCCCTTGAAAAACCCTGACATATTCTGAAAGCCTCTCTATAGCGAGGTACATGGTCCCTAGACCGTCGTTACAGGGAGATTAGTGTCGTTCTCAGTAAGGGTCACCCGCCACTATCAGTTCATCACAGAGTTGGATAACGAGCACGGAAAAACAGCCTTGGGACATTTTCACAGAGAAAATACACCCTTTGTTGGGATAACCAATATATTTGTTTTGAAAAATGTCATCTAGGCGAGGAAAGAATGGCAGTACAATGCCGCACCCGAGGCGTATTGCTCTTTTCAGACAGTCTGCACGGTCGCAATTGCATTAATGCACTTTCTACTGCAACGCTACGGATAACTACTTAGTAAAAACTTAGTTCTAGGGAAAGGAAAAATTACTAAAATCCTACTAAGGGTGCGTCCCACCATACTCGGTTGGAGACAGGTTGCAGGAACGGAATGAACACCAGTGTTTACTGACGCCAGTTTCGTCGACACGGGGTACATGCTGTGTGCGCATATGCTCACAGTGTTCTCGCAGAGTCGCAGCCATCATCAGGTTCGTTATTCGTTTTAGTGGTCGCCGCCACTGGCCGCCCCAAAACATCCACCGTCACCGCTTTATTCGCCTCTGCCATCTCCTCCGCTTCGGGAAATCTAACCCTCAGCGAATGACCGTCAGTTGTGTGTCAAACCAAGACTACAGTAGCGTGAGACTTGCCAACGCTACACATCGGCATGTGCCTTAGCTGCCGTACGGAGCTTCAAGCGGGTTACAAGAATGGACGGACAGGAGAAGCTGCGGACTGCCGTCACGTCGTCCGGCCCTCACCGAATCTTGCGCTCAGTAAGAATACAAGCCTTAGCCTTATTCTCAATTGACTGCAGTTCTATTTTCCCCCGTCCGTCACCGGATATAATTAGGAGCATGAGATGAATTCATGAGTTACTGTTGCAGTTGGGGATCAGTACCTACTGCTCGATGAACAAGAAATACCATGGGAGTGCCTCTCAGTGGCCGAGTCGTTAAGGGGTCCGCTTTGTGTCCTGAGAGGTCCAGGTTCGAATCCCGGCGGAACGGAAAAATTTTTCGCTTCCGACATGGATGTATTGGCTTCGGCCCACTACTAAACTGGCTTCGGCCCACTCATATTCGGCTTCGGCCACTTCAACTTCGGCTTCGGCCAAAAAATGTAACCACCAACTCATCGGCGCATATGTTCTCTGAACGTCGCGCGTTAAAAAAAAAAAAAAAAAAAAAAGAAATACCATTGCGTGGAATTCCTGGAATTTTCTGCAGTTATAAAATAAAGGGTCCGACAACAGTCGCACTTAACTTTCTCGCCCCATGTGATTTTTTTTTTTTTTTATTTCTTTGAGATTTTTTTGCGGGCGTAATTTTTAAGCAATCCAAAATCGGTTGAAAATGACCCAAGAGCATCTATCTGAGATCACTCCCACCAAGTTTCATGGCTGTCATTCTATTACTGTAGTCCCAAATGCGTTCCGACCATTCAAAAACGTGGTTTCTCATTCTCAACTCATTTTCGACACTTTTTTGACTACAACGGCCGTAATTTTGAAGATAACAAAATTCTGTTCGACAGATGCTTAAGTTACATAGTTCTACACAAATTTACCAAATTTCATGACAATCGGTCAATAAATGTGAATGGCGCCGAAACGATCGAACTTTGGTCCAGAACGGCCGTAATTTTCAACCAATCCAATTTTAGTTGAAAATGACCTCGAACCATCTATTTGTCAACACACTTACCAATTTTCAGTGTTATAGACTGAAAAGTGTACCGTCGGCGCTTGTCCGACTAACCAAAAACACGATTTTTGAATTATTTTGGCGGTTTTTTGACAATAGCGGCCGCAATTTTTGACCAATCAAAAAATCCTTGAAAATCTGTCTCGGCAGTAATTTTAGACAGGTCCATACCAAATTTCATCAAAATCGGATGAACGGTATAGGCGCTAGAGCACTGAACGGACTGACTGACGGACTGACGGACTGACGGACTGACGGACTGACGGACGGACAGACTTTTTCCAGAAACCACTTTTTTGGACTCAGGGGACCCCCAGGATCATGGGAAACCCAAAATCTCAATTTCGAAATTTTGCACGAAATTAATACTTTCTCGCCATATATGGCTAGCGAGAAAGTAAAAATCAGTTCTGTTAAGTGTAAGAGTTTTTCTTACAGAATATGGACTGCATGGCATGGGCGATATGAAAGATATTTTAAGGGGAAATAACTGCCTGGGTTTTTGTGAGCAGGAAATCTTGTCCCTGGAAGAAACAAAAGGACGAGAACATTACATAAGAAATTTTACTGTATCGTGATATCGGAGATAACCCAACGATAGCTATAGATGATGTATAGGAAAGATTGCAAATTCTGACGTGACAGGCATTTTTCCTAGAGGTGTCGATCAAATTTGTTTTGTTACATTAAAAATTCTTTCATAACGTAACTGAATTATGATTTTAGATTGGTGCATACCATGCAGGAGGTGTATTCCCTTTCTCGAACGCCAGCAAACCCACCCAACTAACGCCTTCAAAATTTATTGTAAGAAGATAAGGTACGCCATCATGCAATATACGGAGAACAGTTTTTCTTACAATAAATTTTGAAGGTGTTAGTTGGGTGGGTTTGCTGGCGTTCGAGAAAGGGAATAGACCTACAGGGGTGAATGTGTTGGTACGGCTGGGACAAGGACGAACGAACGGATTTTTCAAGAAACCGCTTTCGGCTCAGGGGACCCCCAAGATCATGGGAAACCGAAAACCACAATGTCAAGGTTTTGCAGGAAAGCAATACTTTGTCGCCATAATATGGGTTAGAGAGAAGGGACCAACTTCAAGAAGGGGCGTTTTAAAGTTACATTTACAGCTACGGGAGGAAAGTAAATTCTCAAAGGGGCATAAATTAAAAGCTCAGTTATTTATTACACCCACAGTTACATTATTATTCATATGTAGGAAAGTTTCTCTCAAGTCCAAACTGTAAAACGGATTGTGCGGCTGTTTCGGTATCTGTATACAGCTGTTTCCCAACAAAACACGAAAAAGCTCTCTCGGGTACTGTAACTTAACGATATGATAAATTGTATAAGGGGGCATTATTGAGGACTTTAGCGACTGATGAAATCGATTCTGAGCAGAAATTTTCTCTATTGTCGCAACAGTAAATGAATAGAATTTGTGGATGTAGGTGTGGGCGTAATTAGTGAGGTGTTGTATCCCATGGAGACTGGGCAGTGCTTACCCATTCAGCTCAATCCTATACCAATATTTAAACGCCAACCCACACTGCGATATATTTACAATTCTTAAGACCAAACATACGTTCGCTATTTGTTTATGTGTTTTCTACACAATTTATGAGAAAACTATTGGATATGTTCTGAAATATAATAATGCCTTTATAAAGGCCCCAGAACATTACTAAGGGTGCGTCCCACCATAGTAGGCTCAAAAATAAAACCAGTTAAATTCCAGTCAGTTCATGTAAAAACCGAATTTAGCCGAGGCTTAACTGTTAACTAGGCATGACGGCATGACGGCATGACGGAACGCAGCCGAAGGATATGCCAAGCCAACAAACACAATAGTATGGTCAAAAACTCCAGCAGGGAGTTCTTCTAAAATAATGTTAAAAGGATGTGCAAATCTGATTAAAAACATCAATAGTTTTACCAGTTTGATGAGAGTGATTTCATTAAGATACGCAAACAAACGGGACAGAATAACAGTCACTGTTAAAAAGCTCTGTAAATATTCAATCCAAAATTGAATGCATTGTTTTCAAGTTTTACTCAACTCGTCTTGCGGAAAAGACTTAAAGAATCATCATGGCTGAGTACTCAGAGAAAGTCATTTAAAAGTTGAACTAAATACGGGATTAGGAGTGAGTTCAAAACAAAGTCGAAACAAATTTTAATTTTATATGTTTAGAAATGAATGAATTCTAATAATAAGCTTCAAGGCCGAATTTTATGATATAATTGAGAAATGGAAAATGTCTATACAACTCGAGTGGAAAGAAATGAGAAAAGGAGAGTTTTCCCAGAAGGCATTCCGAGGAAAGTTCCCTTTCCAGGTAGCAGTTCCCCTTCGTGCTGCAGTGGACAGTACAGTGTAGCCAATAAAAGCCTGGCCAAAACCCGAGCTCTTCCGAAGGTGGTGTGAAAAGTAGTCCAAAATTACTCGATACTCAATCGTAAAACCACATTATAGCCAAATAATTTCTGAGGTTAAGGAGACATATTATATTTCAGAAAATATCCAACAGTTCCCTCAAAAAATGGGGGGAATCATTCGGATACTTAGACGTTCTTGGATTGTTATTCTATGGATATTCGCGACATCAAGCACCTTCGCTACTGACATCCAGAACTATGCTGCAACTAAATTTAGCGCAGACCTGTCTATCGGTCTCCAATATCCTAAGAATACAGGCGCTTTGTTTGAGAAAGTAACAGTGTTATTGTCCCATATCTATAGTGTATAAGAGAAGGGTCTGATAGGGTCACAATGCGAGGAAAAAGAGACGGTTAACTTTGTAAAATGGGCCAGTAACAGCTGTTTCCATAGACACTACATCAGTCTTCTTAGCCGGTTATTAAAAAGACAAGAACACTGTTTCTTTCTCAAACAAAGGATCTGTCTTCTTAGGATAATAGAGTCAGATAGGTCTCCGCTCTGGTTCCATCACAGTTGCTCATGGTGAACGGAAATCGCTCGAGGGTGGCCATTTTGTCACAATCCAGTGACGTCACCCTTTACGAAATAAGGGAGGGAGGGTGTCTATTGTCTCAAGACATGACTAACGTTTGACTCTGATGGATAATGCTAATAAGCAGGCCGATGCAGCCCATGAATAATTTACTGCGTCAGAGGCAATGTCCATCCCCTGCCCCCCTCGTACTTAGCTTATGGCGCTTTTGCCCTTGGTATGTCACCATATTGCTCATCTTAGTGGAATATCTCAGCCAGGGTCATGTGGAATGTGGACATGAAGGGCACTGAGCTATCAAGCAAGAGGACCCAGGAGGATCCAGTCCCGGTTTGTCGAAATTTTTTCATTGCGAATCTTACCCGGGCTTAGGCCTGATGGGTACCTGACTGGGGAAAAACTCGACTGTCAGGCATGATAGTGACCAAATCACTCACATGTGTACAGAGGTGCACCCTGTATCCCACTGGGCCCTGGCTTAAGGGTCCGCTATACCTGACGGTGCATTTTTTGCCGCCCATAAGATTAACATTCCGAGCGGCGATTCATTTTCAAGGTTTACCCTTGGTTGGAAAGACACAAAATTTTGCCTGTACCTAGCCCTAACAATGTTCTAGGGAGTGTTCGAAGCAGATATCCTATTTTTTTTACTGGTTTTTGAGATACAGCACTTTTCTTGAGGTATGCGATGCTAGCATTTGCAAAACAGTTGCAATAAAAGAAACCAGTGAGAAATTGGGAAATCTGCTTCGAACACTCCCTAGAACATTGTTAGGGCTAGGTACAGGCAAACTTTTGTGTCTTTCCAACCAAGGGTAAACCTTGAAAATGAATCGCCGCTCGCAATGTTAATCTTATGGGCGGCAAAAAAATGCACCGTCAGGTATAGCGGACCCTTAAGGGCTAACAGTTGCCAAGGGATAACGGTAAATTGTAGGTCATGACTCATGAGAGAACATGGTATCAAGTACCTACCACAGTACTAGAGTACACTAAAATAAGTAACGTTAACATTTTGCTTGATCCAATTTTTAATGATTAGTTCAATAAAATGTCTCCACCAACAGCGAGAAAGTCCTTCCACGTGAAAATTTGCTTACTGATACCATGCAATATAAACCGACAAAACATTCTCGTCTTCAACCTGAAAAAGTGTAAGAGGGCCTTTAGGGTAGTATTGGGGCACCTCGGAGCTACCGAATTTCGCAACGGTAACTTTCATATCAAGGGAGTTACTGAGAAAAGCAATTCCTCCCAAACCTTTCGTCTTGCCACCACAATAGTCCCTTTCTACGAAATTGGGACTAAAAAAAGCATGTCAAGAATACATTTTCCCGCAATTCATGCGACAGCTAGGCTTCTCCCAATACTCAGAAAATTTACCCGGAAATTCTGCGCCCGTGAGAAAACGAGTCAGTCAGCAGTGGCAGCCTCTCCCTCATTAATGCGGGGGAAAAGCTTTGGGTGCCCACGTCATTCCAGCCGCCTCTTGTTCCTCACCTCACCACTTGTTGCTCATATTTAGAATGAAACTTATAACTCATGTTATCGTGCGAAATTTCAATTTTGAGATTTTCATTGCAAAAGGCGTTTCAGAGGTCCAAGATCACAAAAAAGTGGTTTTTAGGTCATGTCCGTCTTACGTACGTACGTACGTTTTCTGTAGCGCAGCTAGAGGTCACACCAATCAACCGATTTGGCTCAAATTTGGAATATGTGTGTCTAAAATCAGTTCCAAGATAATCTTTTAATATAATTTTGATAACTCAAAAATTACGCCCACCACTGTCAAAAAAGTGTCAAAAAAAATTAAAAATCGTGTTTTTGATTACTCGGAACGCTTTTAACGGCACATTTATCAAGTTAGAACATTCAAATTTGGCAGTTGTGTTACCAGATAGATGTTTCAGGATCATTTTCATCTTTTTTTTTGAGATGGGCCGAAAATTTGGGCCCAAATTGGCCCATACGTGAAAACCTTGGCCCCGGGAACAGTATTCGCCGGAATTTCTCAAAAATCTATAATCTTGTGCTTAATAACATTAATTAAATATTTGTTGAAGAACTTTTCAATCGATTCAAAATTTCGGCCAATATAGGCCAAATAGTGGAAAAAACAAAAATAAAGGGTCCGACAACAGTCGCACTTAACTTTCTCGCCCCATGTGATTTTTTTTTTTTTTTTTTTTTTTTTTGAGATTTTTTTGCGGGTATAATTTTTAAGCAATCCAAAATCGGTTGAAAATGACCCAAGATCATCTATCTGAGATCACTCCTACCAAGTTTCATGGCTGTCATTCTATTACTGTAGTCCCAAATGCGTTCTAACCATTCAAACAAGCGGTACGACACGGTCGGACAAAACTTTACCTGCTTATTTGCGTGATTCCTAGAAATAAACCCTTGGTTAAATGATTGGAGACGGAAAAACTTTTTGACGAAAGGAATGGCCCCAGAATGTTCTCCCGAGTACTTAGAGACCCCACACGACATACTTCGGCAACCACCCCTAAACTACCCCCTAAATGGAGGTGGGGTGGATGGCGAAGCTCGGAAAAACGTTTTGACAAAATAAATTGCCTCAGAACGTTTCCCTGAGCATTTTGATACCCCATACAACGTACTTTGGAAAGTATCCAAAACTCCCCCCATAGGGGGGGGGGGTGTGGCAAAAAAACATTTTGACCAAATATATTGCCTCAGAACGATCTCCCGATCATTTTGAGCCCCCACAACCCATATTTCGCAAACCACTCAAATCTACCCCCCTTAGGGGGTGGGGTGCTTGGATACGTTCAGAAAAACTTTTTGATACAAAAAATTGCTTCTCAACGTTCGCCCGAACAGTTTGAGACCCCATAAGCCGCACTTTAAAAGTCACTCAAAATTGCCCCCCCCCCTGGGGGGGGGGGGGGAGGCTCAAAATAAGCCGTATAACCTTTGTGACGAGTATGGCCGTTGTCACGTGTCATATCCAGAACTACTCATATACCACAAACAACTGAATCCACTGATTTCGCCCTTTTACAGGTCCAGGGGGGACTTCCCCCCTTTTTTTAGCGGCCAGGGAGTTATGCGGGGGTAGTGGGTGGTATCATTGGATTCGTAATTATTTGTTCTATAATTGTCTAAAATTTGATCGAAATCGTTAGTGCCGATTTTGAGCAAATATTTTTTTTCTACTTTTTGGGGGTGTTTTAGGGGGGTAACCCCCCTTAATTTTAAAGGGGGGAAACTGGGCTTCTGGATTTTTATTTCTTCCAATTTTAGAAAGGTCACTACCGATTTTGAAGAAAATCGGTTGAAAACTGTGCCGTCCAGGTCAATGCCACATACATAGCTAGCTACATACATACATACATACATACATACATACATACATACATACATACATACATACGTACTGACACGGCGTACCTGACCTCTTCTAAAAATTCCTGGGGGCAAACTTTTCATCTGATGAAAAAAGTGAGTTGGTTTTCACATTCCGAAGGCATGGACGTTTCTGAAATGTATATGCAAGTTCCAATCGGTTGTGAGGTCTGGGAGCAATGACGGTTCAAAGTTGAGGTTTGCCGAAAATTGGCCCGCACGAATACAATACTTTACCTTACGTATACTCCGTATACAGGTAAAGTAAAAACGTGGTTTCTCATTCTCAACTCATTTTCGACACTTTTTTGACAAAAACGGCCGTAATTTTGAAGATAACAAAATTCTGTTCGACAGATGTTTAAGTTACATGGTTCTACACAAATGTACCAAATTTCATGACAATCGGTCAATATATGTGAATGGCGCCGAAAGGATTGAACTTTGGTCCAGAACGGCCGTAATTCTCAACCAATTCAATTTTAGTTGCAAATGACCTCGAAGCATCTAGTTGTCAACACACTTACCAATTTTCAGTGTTATAGATTGAAAAGTGTACCGTCGGCGACCCCCAGGATCATGGGAAACCCAAAATCTCAATTTCGAAATTTTGCACGAAAACAATACTTTCTCGCCATATATGGCTAGCGAGAAAGTAAAAAAGTTTTTGATTGGTCGGAACGGATTTGACAGTACACTAACGGAGTGATAATCTTGAAAATTGGTAAAGTGATCTCAGATAGATGTTTAAGACTCATCTTCAACACAATTTTGATTTTCCAAAAATTACGGTCGTTATAAATAAAAGAATAAACAAGTAGTTTGCCCGTAAGCTGAAACTTCATCGTTCAATGGATATGCTTGAAATTCGGTATGTATAGGTATGCGTAATATTATTGCCTAGGGGTGTGCAAAATATCTTTGTGAGCAAATCACAATTGTGGCCAAAAAATAATAATTACATAAAAAATCAAATTTTTCGTTTGTCAGTAGCGCAAAAAATGCGAGAAAGTCAATTGTCGGACCCTTTATTTTCTTGAGTTGCCACTCTATGATATTGCTACTGTTTGGTACTGCGAATCTGGAGGACGCATCGCTACAGGCCGAGACGGGTGGAGCGACAAGCCCAGCAACCAAATACCAGCTCAACATACATTTCTCATAAGACGCCGAACATCTAAGAGGTGAATGCCAATCAGAAAACATTTGATAGGACCAGGATCGAACCTGTGTGGCCAGACTCTTAGTTTAAAGACAGCCATTTAGACGACACAGGTGTCAGTGGCGTTGCCTGTCTCTATCGATAAAGTCACTAATAAATGACAATGGAGAGCTTGTTTAATGAGTCACGCCCTAGACTGGAAAATCAGCGTGACCTGTTGAGTCACTAATCACATGCACAATTACGACATAGCAACAGCACCAACTCACTTTCCCGTCTGCACCTCGTGTTCAAAAGCCCCCCCGACATAGCACATAGCTGCAGTACCAGAGTACTAAGCTGTATTTGTTCGCGAACATTCGGTAAACTTCCCTCTTAATTCAAACTTTCACTCTTATGAAACTCGGTCGTGTTCAAATATACATGTAGGCAAATTTGCTACCTCCCCAGTCCTCCGACTTTAGGTGTTTGTCTATACAACGCTCTCCCGGTTGAAATCAAATCTGAATAAAACTTAACAATATTTAATTGCTAAACTTTTATCTACTTGAAAATACTTTATATAGTTTAGATGAATTTCTCAATTTGGAATATTAGGTACTGGTTTTATACTGAACTTTAGCCACCACCTTTTTTAGTGCAACAAGGTTAGAGGACCCTGGATCTAGTGCCAAACGGTCGAGATTTTTTTCTGGCGAATCTTACCCTGATGGGTACCTTGGTGGGGAAAAACTGTCGGGCGTGATAGTTACCAAATCACCCCCTTATAAACAGATCTCACGAAAGGCGCCACTCTGTATCCCGCTAGGCTATAATCAGAGAATTTATCTATATAGATTTTGTGGTGCTATGACGAGAAAGTAAAGGGGAACCTTTGTCGTGCCCCTAATTTGGAGTAATATTGTGTGAACCCCGATAACGGTAATTGGATCGTTAGTCGTTACAGGACGAGAATTATCGGAGGCGAGGCATTATACTAATAAATAATGACAACATTTTGCTTGAGTAACGAAACTGCTTTTACTAGCAATATTACCCACGCCAAAATGATAACCGAGAGGTCTAGGTACATCGCTGCCTTTGGAGGAGCGCTGAAAGCTGGGAAAAATGCTTCCCTCCCGACCCTATTAAAATCCTCTTCTCTGATGTTCAACATTTCACGTGAATGTATTTCGAGGCTGTGGTGGTTCAAGAACTACCTGAAACTGAAGTGTTGCACGTCGAGTAGTATGATTAAATACGTGTACACCGAGATTCAAATTACATAATCATGGTTTTGCAGGGGCAGTGAAATACGTGTACACCCACTTTCAAATTACATAATCATGGTTTTGCAGGCACAGTGGCACACGTTCACAGTAGAGAAATTTATATACCTAAAAACTTTACAGCGTAGTGGGAGACAGGGTGGCACTTTCCGTGAGGTCTGTATACAAGGGGGTGGTTTGGTCACTATCACGCCCCACAGTCCAGTTTTCCCCAAGCCAGGTAGACACCGCAACTGGGAAAAAAGGTGTAAAAGTAGGCTCAATACATATGGCACCTAATTACCATGCTTTTGTAATTATAATAATAGCTGTCCATTAAAAAGCCATTTAAAATGGCGTTGGCATATTTCCCCAAAGGTTTTCAGCGCTTGCAGGTAGACAGGTAGATAAGTGAGGTAGATAAGGGAGTAGTCAACATCGGAAAACCCTTTTACACGCTTGAATAAGTTAGAAATATCGATGTGGCAGTAGGTACAATGCACAAAACCTTCCGACCACTTTTTGAGGAAACTGCTGAAAAATTGGTTCTGAAACATAATAGGTCTTTTTAACGGCAGAAATTAACTGGCTATGTTGCTATTTTATCATTCTTATCAATAGTCATCACAAAACATACCCAGTTAATTTCAGAACAGACAGAACACACCAGGAGGTGTATTCCCTTTCTCGAACGCCAGCAAACCCACCCAACTAACACCTTCAAAATTTATTGTAAGAAGATAAGGCACGCCATGATGCAATATACGGGGAACAGTTCTTCTTACAATAAATTTTGAATGTGTTAGTTGGGTGGGTTTGCTGGCGTTCGAGAAAGGGAATACACCTGCTGCAAACCTTCAACAGTTTCCTCAAAAAACGGTCCTTAGACACATAAGTAACCAACGACCTGTTGTTACTACAACCGCTTAGTTACACATACAGCTACCGACTCATACATTTCCAACTACACTGAGGGATCACCATGGGAGTACCATCAACTTTATAAAAACCAAAAGTTTTGGAAAATGCCTCGCTGCTATGCAGTAAATTTTTGCTGTCAGAGATCTACAAAGGACTCTTTCATAAGTGAGTCACTTACAAGTAGCTTCATAAGATAATAAGATACGGTCAAGGGGTCAAATCAGTCCAGACTATAATTCCCAAAGCAAAGGTACCTGCTGCTACTTCCCACTTAGGCACTTTGCTTATGTGCCAAGTTGGGTCGAAATTTCAAAGGACCCACCGTAGCGATCTTCAAATCGGTGTGCAGCATGGTCGCCGCTAAGCAGTCTATTTAATGTAGGTCAATGAGTCCAGCCGAAAAACCCAATTAACAGAGACCGGTTTAGAATAATTAAAAATAAAAGAAGCTTTTGTGCAACTGACATTATGATATGCTGATGTTTTTTCTGGGTATTACCACCCAAACCCTCTTACGAAACCTAAAGCTTGCCTCACACGATGCCGTTCTCGACGGCACTTCCAGACGTATCTTTAGTGGAGAGAGTGAATCTAGATTCTACACCGACTGTGTGAGACCTGCCTTCACCAGCTCCTAGAAAACTCAACTGCGCAGTGTACAGAGGCCTTGAAAGGTTCCGTTTAGGTCTGGCCTTGCCATTTTCTACCCCATCCCCGCATTCCTGGACGCATTGTGTATAGGGAGCTTAATACATCATATGGAAAATCCTCAGGGGAAAAGGACGGGGAAATCTGTCGACGGCAAAAAAGGATCGCTGTACCGTAATGCCCTACAATGCCCTCTCTTGTACTTACTGTTCCATAAGCGGATCGAAAAACAAAGTCCTCAGGGGACTTTGAGAAACAAACGAAAATCTATTTCGGGTTTTCTAGGTATAAGGGCGTCTACGTTTTTCTGCACTTTTTATGTTTTATTCTTATTTTTACGTTTTACTGACCTTGTCCCACCCAAGATAGGTGGAACTAAAGTATAAAACGCCTGGTTGTCCAGTTAAATTACAAATTTAGAAATTCCTCTAATCTGTAAAAAATATTTTATACTATTGGACTGGATTTAAATGTCTTGTAATATAATATGTTTTTTAACGTGCGAAATTAACAGGCGGTGATATTGCGATCAGTTAATTTCGGACATGTTTTTTTTTGTTGATACAAAATAAATCGATCGTAAAGTTACCATACAGCCTGTTAATTTCGGACGTTAACCCGTTAAAGGCCAAACTGGGTTTTTTGGAATTTCTTCACCAAAAATCATTTCTGAGTTGAAAAAAAATCTAGAAATCACTGTGCGTGGTCGTTTTTGAAATATCATGGCCCGTTTCCAAGAAAAGGCCCGTCCTCAAATGAGGACGATGGCCACAAGGGGTTATACTTCCAATACCTATATACCTATTACCTACACTGTGTGGAGCCTTACCACTAATGTTCTATTTCAGACTCTCTAACCATTTTTCATTACATATAATCTAGTTTACTCTTAGTGGCCGAGTGATCTGGGTTCGAATCACGGAGTTGGCAATATTTTTCGCTTTAGGCATGAACGTAATGGCTTCGGTTCCATTCCTATAAACTGGATTTGGCCCGCTCTTATTCGGCTTCGGCCAATCTTCAGTGGTGTTACGCCCAACAGGGAGCTCACAGCCATAAGAAAACATTAACTAAATGCATATAACCTGCCTAATTCTCGTGTTATCTAGCTATGAGTGATCACTGAAGAAACTTTACGAAATAACTTGTACTTATTCATCAAAAGAAAAAAAAAGTTTTGTAAGAGAACCCCATGGCTTGTGGTATGCTGCGAAGGTCTTGACATACAGTGTTATGCTGTATTTTACACTGAATGTGCGAGCAGGTGTACGAGACCTTCTTTGATTTTCTAGACTCTCTAGAGTCTGGAGTAGAGCGTCGAGGTCCAGCCAAATCCGGTATAGCTTTATGCCGGAGATGCGCTGTGGGCTCCTAAGCCATTGCTATTACGTCGTCAGCTCAGCTGGCAGACGCTGCTACCTGTGCTGCTACTATACTGCCCAGCTTATGGTCTATATGGCCCACTGTTATTGTGTATGAGGTAGGGTGGTGGAGCCCATAGTGTGGCACCAGCATCGGTGAAGGCTGCTTTCGTGGGCCTGAGTGGTACGTACCGCACTGGCCGGCGCTGGGCCATACCTAATTAGATAGGCTCCGAACCACCAAATGCCACCAAATCTTTCGGTGGCCTCGAACACACCTATAAGACTCAGTACAGGCAAGGGGAAACACACTTACCCATGGGTTACCGAAATCTGACAGTTTCCATGGTGTTCACCTCATTTCTTAGGTTTACCCTATTTACCTATTATTTATCTGTCAAAAAATCAAGTAGAACTAACCAGGTGGAAGATAAAATAGCTTTCAGATCGTCAGTGTGAGTCTTTACTGAAGGAGAGGTGCAAAGGCGTAGGGCAATAGCACATTTGAGGCTATATGCCTCAAGCGAAGAAGCGCGGTAAGTCACTGCAGGTGCTGATGCACTGATATCGCATTCAGCCAGTGTCCTCGTTTGAGGACACCGTTTTTGACTTTGGCAGTGTCTTGACGTCGTACACTTTATTCACTCTTTCTTTCACTCAAAAATTACTTTGAACTTTACTTATATAATTTTTTTGAGCGGTCCAGGTCTTCACTTAACGTTCAAGTAAGAGGACTTAACAAACCCTTGCATACCGAATGTGGGTCGTCTCTGGGGAAAACTGATGTCGCAAGTTGTGTAAAGTACTTAGAGCCTGTTTCTTAAGTGAAACTTAAATTTAAGACTTCAAAGGAGGCCAGTATTCAATCGTCACTACGATCCAGTCATTTCCGGAGTCAGCAAAAAAATATATTTTTGCTGTCCTCATTTGAGGACGCGGGCGGTAATGGGTTAAAAAGACATGTTACATTTCAGAAGAACATTTAAATCCAATAACTTCCTCATAAAGTGTGCAGAAAAAACGTAAACAAATAGCGAATGTAAGTTCGGTCTTAAGGTTCGAGGTTTTTATAATAACAAGATACCAATGTTTGGTTTTTAGTTTGACCTATCTAAGTGACAACACAACTGACAAAATAATTCAAGTCCAAGTATCCCGAACTTTTGGTTCATCAAAATTCAATCTACGTATGGAATCTCGAATTGGCAGGGAAAACTTGAGCGACGTTTTCTCCAGACTTTTCTTTTTTACAGTAAAGATAAGACAACGGTCGTGAAGCCAATTTGAAAAAGCTGTCGAGTGCGACCTTTTTAAAAAGGATAGAGGGACCTTCAATAAGATCTAGTTTGCAGACTCCACGTACCTTCTTTCTATTGAGTTGAAGCAGTGGCGGCTCGTGACTATCAACCTTGAAAGAAATCGAGAGAAAGGCTTTTTGAAATGACAAATTACAATAGTCATAACCCGAATAATACATTTTGTTTACGTTTATTCCAAATCACTTTTTGAGGATACTGTGGGATATTTCTCAGTATCGTCAGAAATTAACTGGCTATGTTGTGAATGTTATTGCATCTTCCTAATTTTATTCGTTATTTATTATTTATTAGGACATATTATTTATTATATTAATATTAATTTATTAAGTATACTACAGTGTCTCTTAGCTTATCATATGTCTAGCTAAATCTGTTGGTTAAATCTGTTGGATAGGAGACACTATTGTAAACTATAAGATATGATGAAATCCACCCTACAAGAGGCTCTAATTAGGTATAGGTATATTCATTTACTGGAACTAGCATTTATTTTGACTTCCCTACAACACACAAACGAAAAAGTACAAGCCGCCACTGCGGGAAGGTAGTTTTATTTATTCTGTCTGAATTTTCGATTGAGTTTGCTCGTCACATTTTGTGCACCTTCCCGGATAACTCTTACCCCTTTAGTTTTTCGTTTAATTCGTTCCCTGGGGGTTTCAATGTGAATCTCCCTCTTGCCATCTTGCCAAACATCTCAGGGGTTCAGACTCTCTACTCTCTATTAGGTACAGTCTCTACACAATCGTAAAACACGTGGCACCACAATCATTTTTATCCCCATTTTTTGAGGGACTATTTAAATTTCCTGAAATTTAATATTTCATTTTAACGCCAGAAACTCACTGGCTATGTTGTGATTTTCAACAAATTTTTCAATGACAAAAATCGCCAACCCCAACAGGTATTTGAGAACATTTAAAATTCCAACAGTGTCCTTATAAAACGGTCGAAAAAATGTAATGTGTATTGACCCTTAATGTAATGTGTATTGACCCTTAATGTAATGTGTATTGACCCTTAATGTAATGTGTATTGACCCTTAAGACGGAACATACATTCGCTATTTTTTGACGTTTTTACTTTCTCGCTAGCCATATATGGCGAGAAAGTATTGTTTTCGCGCAGAATTTCGAAATTGAGATTTTGGGTTTCCCATGATCCTGAGGGTCCCCTGAGTCCAAAAAAGTGGTTTCTGGAAAAAGTCTGTCGTCCGTCCGTCCGTCCGTCCGTGCAGTGCTCTAGAGCCTATACCGTTCACCCGATTTGATGAAATTTGGTATGAACCTGTCTAAAATCACTGCCGAGGGGCCTTTTTAAGGATTTTTTGATTGGTCTAAAATTAAGGCCGCTATTGCCAAACAAACCGCCAAAATAATTCAAAAATCGTGTTTTTGGTTAGTCGGACAAGCACTGACGGTACACTTTTCAACCTATAACATTGAAAATTGGTATTTGTGTTGACAAATAGATGCTTCGAGGTCTTTTGCAACTAAAATTGAATTGGTTGAAAATTACGGCCGTTTTGGACCAAAGTTCGATTCTTTCGGCGCCATTCACAATTATTGACCGATTGTCATGAAATTTGGTTAATTTGTGTAAAACTATGTAACTTAAACATCTGTCGACCAGAATTTGGTTATCTTCTAAATTACGGCCGTTTTTGTCAAAAAAAGTGTTGAAAATGAGTTGAGAATAAGAAACCATGTTTTTGAATGGTCGGAACGCATTTGGGACTACAGTAATAAAATGACAGTCATGAGATTTGGTATGAGTGATCTCAGATAGATGCTCGTGGGTCATTTTCAACCGATTTTGGATTGAGTGAAAATTACGCCCGCAAAAAAATTTCAAAAAATCTCAAAAAATAAAAAACTAAAATTTCATATGGGACGAGAAAGTTAAGTGCGACTGTTGTCGGACCCTTTATTTCTACCCACTTTATGAGGAAACATTTGGATTTTTCTGAAAATAACTGGTTCTAAGGTCGAGTGATCTTTGTCAGTAAATAAATTTGTCCAAAATCATAACTTAGTCAGTTAGTATCTGACGTTAAAAGGACGTATTATATTTCAGAACATATAAATATCTAATAGTATTCACATAAAATGTGCAGAAAGAACGTAAATAAACACGGCTGTGTATATACCCTTAAACCACAATTCAGTGAACTGTTTCTGACGTTTGAAATATACGTATATTATATAGTTAGGGCTATCCTTAATCTGATTTCTGTCAACATGTCCTTTCCTTTTCAAATAAATGCTCAGCCAGAGCCGAGACCTTTTCTGGGGAAAGGTTACAGGAAGAGGTCACATCCAACTTGTTCTCAAACTCCGCAACGTTCCGAGCTGCACAAGAAAAACTTGTTTCAGTTCCTTCAGGGTTTCGCAAGGAAAGTCCAAGGAATGACGCAGACTTCGCGACCCTTTCCATATTAATTCTGTGAGGCTCAAAATAAAGGCTTCGACAGTGGTCGCACTTCACTTTCTCGCACCTTCCAACTGAATGATGCCTATTTATATTCTATATAATTTTTTGAGGCCACTGTTGGGTTTTTAAATGTTCTGAAATATAATAGTCTAATCGGGCTTTAACTGACTATTTTAGCGTAATTTTGGACAAATATTTTATTGATAAAAACCATTCCATAGTAAAATCACAAAATGGCCAGTTAATTTCATACGTTACCAAGATAAATTTTATATTTCAGAACAACTAAATATCCAACACTGTCCTCAAAGACGGTCGGGAAAAAGGCAACCAAATATATGTACATTAGGCCTGACTATTTCATGGAAGAAAGTAAAACCTTAATTATTAATTTATGTAAGGGTGACCCATACAAAAGGTAGTGACGGCGATGGTAGCTTCAGTGTGGCCGGGCGAGGGCGACCTCGCGCACACTTCATTAATGCTAATTTTGTTTTCTTTAAAAAATCACGTTGTTTTTACTTCCTCGGAATTTTAAGGTTATAAACACACGTGGCAACAGAATAGTTTTTTATGAAATCTTCCCCGCGGCAGCTGTTCCGTATTTTCCGTCTCATTTAGCATACATGGTGCGTATGATGGGGACCTACAGTTTGAACTGGGTTTCAATTCCAATAACATGAGAGGTTATAGGAGACAAGGAAAACCACAACAGGATCGGAATCGAACTCGGGTTTGAATGTTCTATACTGCTCTGCTGTCGAGGAGTCTGAACAATTTGATCTTTTCATCCGAAAAACATGGAAGTTTCCCTTTAGTACGGATAAAGTGAAAGGGTGTGACGAGTACGATATGTCGATACATACAGGCACGTGCGCCACCATTAGGGAAATGAAGTAACGCAAGTGAAAGATGGTGTCACGTGCTGGCCAATGTTTATAAACAAACCCATGCAACACTCACTTGTTCAATGTGCAATGATACCGTAGAGAAACATATAAACAGAGTAAACTTTCGAGATTATCGATCGATAATTGTGACAAGATGGCGGTGCACGTACCGGTATCTATCAGTCGACATCATTACATCACAGTCCCGAGTAATGAGAAAGAAGAGTGTATTGCAACGCAGGGCACGAACCCTTCCACCATTGTTCCAACCGCCACACCTGACAACTGTCTCAGCGTTGATTCTCCCCCCCCCCCCCCCCCCCCCCCCACCAACCGTCACTAATTCATTCATTCGCCCATCTGATATTAGATATTACACTCAAGAGGGCGTGTGTCCCGACGTGTCGAGATTTTATTTCCGATGAATCCTGTCCTGCCCCGGGCCAAACCAGCCTTTTTGGGTACCTGGCTGGGGGAAAACAGGACTGTGGGGCGTGATGCTGACCAAATCATCCCCTTGTGTACACAGCTCACGAAACCTGCCACCCTGTATCCCACTATGATGGAACCAAATTTCGCTCAGACTAGTCTAACTGTCTCTATTGCCATTATCCTATGAAGAAAGACAGTATTCTTGTCTACCTTAAATAAAAGGCTAAGAAGAGGGTGCTAGTGTATACGAGAAGGGTTTGATAGGGTCACCTTACGACTGTAACAACTGGCTGCTTATATACACTCCATCAGTCTTCTTACCACTTATTAAGAAGACAAGAACACTGTTTCTTTCTCAAACACAGCGTCTGTCTTCTTAGAATAATAGATAGAGTTCAGGTTGGTTCCGTCACAGGGCCAGGCTGCAGTGCCAGTAAATTTTGTTTACTGTAGCTGTAAGCAAATTTCTGTACAAAAACACAGGGAAAAGCTATAATATTCATGAATAAGGAATTAATTTATTTCCTTTTCCTACCACCCTCGGGGTGGATTGAAAATTGAAAAGGTTTCTTTCGATAAAAAGAGCAAGTGAGCAACGCAAAATATGAAATGGAAGCCTCAGTAAAGGCTGAACCTTCTAAGGCAGAGGCAGCCTCCAAAGCCTTAGTAAAGGCTGAACCTTGTAAGGCAGAGGCAGAGGCAGCCTTCAAAGAACCTGCCCAACCTCGAGTTGGAATTTCAAATTCTCCACAACTGTTTCAACAACTCGGCTGAGCTTCCTTCTATACCAAATTTACGAATAAAATTAGTTTTTATTACAACTTAGGACGGAGTACCTTTGCTATTTGTTTACGTTTTTTCCGACAATTTTTTGAGGACACCGTTGGATATTTAAATGTTCTGCTATATATACAATATATGTATGAAATTAAATGGATAATTTTTTTAATGACAAAAATCTCTCTATCATAAAAATATTCTGAAATATAATATGTCTTTTTAACGTCATAACTCATTACTCATGAGGCTATGTTGTAATTTTACGATCGAGTGATTTTTGTCACCAAAAAAATTGTCCAAAATTAACCGATCGTGAAATCACAACATAGCCTCATGAGTAATGACGTTAAAAAGACAAAGACATATTATTATAATTCAGAATATTTAATTATCCAATAGTTTTCTCACAAAGTATGATATCGGAACATATAAAACAAGCGGTACGACACGGTTGGACAAAACTTTACCTGCATATTAGTGTGATTCCTAGAAATAAACCCTTGGTTAAATGATTGGAGACGGAAAAACCTTTTGACGATAGAAATGGCCTCAGAATGTTCCCCCGAGTACTTAGAGACCCAACACGACGTACTTCGGCAACCACCCAAAACTACCCCCTAAAAGGAGGTGGGGTGGTTGGATACGTTCAGAAAAACTTTTTGACACAAAAAATTGCTTTACAACGTTCCCCCGAACAGTTTGAGACCCCATAAGCCGCACTTTAAAAGTCACTCAAAATCCCCTCCCCGGGGGGGGGGGGGGGGGGCTCAGTACGTTTCCCCGAGCATTTTGATACCCAACACAACGTACTTTGGAAAGTATCCAAAACTCCCCCCATAAGGGGGGGAGGGGTGGCGAAAAAACATTTTGACCATATAAATTCCTTCAGAACGATTTCCCGATCATTTTGAGCCCACACAACCCATATTTCGCAAACCACTCCAATCTACCCCCCTTAGGGGGTGGGGTGCAAGGATAAATTCAGAAAAACTTTTTGACACAAAAAATTGCTTCACAACGTTCGCCCGAACAGTTTGAGACCCCATAAGCCGCACATTAAAAGTCACTCAAAATTGCCCCCCCCCCCCCCCCTGGGGAGTGCCTCAAAATAAGCCATATAAGTACCATTTTTGACGAGTATGGCCGTTGTCACGTGTTCTATCCAGAACAACTCATATATTACAAAGAACTGAATCCACTGATTTCACCCTTTTACAGGTCCAGGGGGACTTCTCCTTTTTACTTTCTCGCCCGTATGTAATACATGGGCTGAGAAAGTTATGTTATCGTGCGAAATTTCGATTTTGAGATTTTCATTGCAAAAGGCGTTTCAGAGGTCCTAGATACCAAAAAAATGGTTTTTAGGTCATGTCCGTCCGACGTACGTACGTACGTACGTACGTACGTACGTACGTACGTACGTACGTACGTCCGTTTGTCTGTAGCGCGGCTACAGGTCACACCAGTCAACCGATTTGGCTCAAATTTGGAATATAGATGTCTAAAATCAGTTCCGAGATACATTTTTAATTTAATTTTGATTACTCAAAAATTGCTCCCACTATTGTCAAAAAAGTGTCAAAAAAAATTCAAAATCGTGTTTTTGTCTACTCAAGACGCATTTCACGGTACGGTAATAAAGTTAGAACATTCAAATTTTGCAGTCGTGTTCCCAGATAGATGCTCCAGGATCATTTTCATTGTTTTGGAGATGGGCCAAAAATTTGGGCCAAAATTGGCCCATACGTGAAAATCGTGGCCCCATGAACAGTATTAGCCGGAATTTCACAAAAATCCATAAACTTGTGCTTAATAACATTACTTAAAGGTTTGTCGAAGAAATATTCAATCAATTCAAAATTGCGGCCAATATAGGCAAAATAAAGTCAAAAATAGGAAAAAAACTAGAATCTCGTTTTTGTCTACTCAAGACGCATTTCACGGTACGGTAATAAAGTTAGAACCTTCAAATTTTGCAGTCGTGTTCCCAGATAGATGCTCCAGGATCATTTTTATTCTTTTTGAGATGGGCCAAAAATTTGGGCCAATATTGGCATTATCGTAGGAAAAATTTTCCAAAAATGGAAATCACGTTTTTGATTGGTTAGGTCACATTTCCAATAACACTAATCGACGGATTTTCTTGAAAATTGGTGAAAGTGGTCTCAGATAGATGCTTCAAAGGGGTTTTCAATAGATTTTCATTTACTTAAAAATTAAGACGGTGACACGCAAAATAGAAAACATATACTTTGCGCGTCGAGCGACACTTCACTGTCTGATGGATATGTTTGAGATTCGGTATGCAGGTGCCTAAAAGTATCGCCCATTGTGAGGCAAAATACTTTTTAGAAAAAGTTAAAATTCTGACAATTATTTACGTAAAAAAAAAAATCAAATTATCGATAAAAATTGCGAGAAAGTCAAGTGCGACCATTGTCGGACCCTTTATTTTTTTAGCGGCCAGGGAGTTATGCGGGGGTAGTGGGTGGTATCATTGGATTCGTAATTATTTGTTCTATAATTGTCTAAAATTTCATCGTTAGAGCCGATTTTGAGCAAATGTTTTTACTTTCTCGCCCGTATGTAATACATGGGCTGGGAAAGTTATGTTATCGTGCGAAATTTCGATTTTGAGATTTTCATTGCAAAAGGCGTTTCAGAGGTCCTAGATACCAAAAAAGTGGTTTTTAGGTCATGTCCGTCCGGCGTACATACGTCCGTCCGTCCGTCCGTCCGTACGTTTGTCTGTAGCGCGGCTAGAGGTCACACCAGTCAACCGATTTGGCTCAAATTTGGAATATAGATGTCTAAAATCAGTTCCGAGATACATTTTAATATAATTTTGATTACTCAAAAATTGCGCCCACTATTGTCAAAAAAGTGTCAAAAAAAATTCAAAATCGTGTTTTTGTCTACTCAAGACGCATTTCACGGTACGCTAATAAAGTTAGAACCTTCAAATTTTGCAGTTGTGTTCCCAGATAGATGCTCCAGGATCATTTTTATTGTCTTGGAGATGGGCCAAAAATTTGGGCCAAAATTGGCCCATACGTGAAAATCTTGGCCCCATGAACAGTATTAGCCGGAATTTCACAAAAATCCATAAACTTGTGCTTAATAAATTAATAACATAACTTAAAGGTTTGTCGAAGAACTATTCAATCAATTCAAAATTGCGGCCAATATAGGCAAAATAAAGTCAAAAATAGGAAAAAAAACTAGAATCTCGTTTTTGATTGGTCAAGACGGATTTGGCACTACAGTTATTAAGTTAGATCCTTGTAATTTCGCAGTAGTGTTCCCAAATAGATGCTACAGGATCGTTTTTATTCTTTTTGAGATGGGCCAAAAATTTGCGCCAATATTGGCATTATCGTAGGAAAAATTTTCCAAAAATGGAAATCACGTTTTTGATTGGTTAAACCACATTTGCAACAACACTAATCGACGGATTTTCTTGAAAATTTGTGAAAGTGGTCTCAGGTAGATGCTTCATGGGAATTTTCAATAGATTTTCATTTACTTAAAATTTAAGACGGTGACATGCAAAATAGAAAACATATACTTTGCGCGTCGAGCGACACTTCACTGTTTGACGGATATGTTTGAAATTCGGTATGCTGGTGCCTAAAAGTAGCGTCCATTGTGTGGCAAAATACTTTTTAGAAAAAGTTAAAATTCTGACAAAAAAAAAATTATTCACGTAAAAAAAAAAAAAGAAATTTTCGATAAAAATTGCGAGAAAGTCAAGTGCGACCATTGTCGAACCCTTTATTTTTCTACCTTCTGGGGGAGTTTTGGGGGGGTAACCCCCTTAATATTAAAGTGGGGGAACTGGGCTTCCGGATTCTGATTTCTTCCAATTTTAGAAAGGACACTACCAATTTTGAAGGAAATCTGTTGAAAAGTGTGCCGTCCAGGTCAATGCCACATATAGCTAGCTACATACATACATACATACGTACTGACACGGAGTACCTGACCCCTTCTAAAAATTCCTGGGGGCAAACGTTTCGTCGGAGAAAAAAAGTGAGATGATTTTCATATTCCGAAGGAATGGACGTTTCCGAAATGTATCTGCAAGTTTCAGTCGCTTTTGAGGTCTGGGAGCAATGACGGTTCAAAGTTGAGGTTTGCCGAAAATTGGCCCGCACGAATACAATACTTTACCTTACGTATACTCCGTATACAGGTAAAGTAAAACCTGGAGATTTTCCCCCATGTTTACCATGTTAAATTCTCAAAAAAATCTGAGTTCTCTTGCCCGAGTATGGTGGGACGCAGCCTAAGTAATTAACATGATAAGCACGCTCTTTTGCCCAGCTGGAAAAAATTTCCATTAGTATAAAAACCTTCGAGTCGGATGGAAATCCCAGCTTTTCTCCAAAAAGCAAAAAAAAATCTTCCGGGATAAAAAAGACTTTGAAGAAGTAAGGACAAAGCATGAGTTTCTTAAGACGAAAATACCAGCGACCCTATTCTTCTTCAACGAACAGATCACAACCTGTGGTAAATACAATTTCTTATGTTTAACTTACCCATGCCTCAGTGATAACTTTCACAGCCCTTACCAGCTTCTTCATGGATCTTTGGTAATGACTTACTGAACTGGAATATTAACTGTTTTTGTTCCTCTTGGTGATAGAGGCTCCTTGCATATTTTTACTTTCTCGCTAGGCGAAAAAGTATTCAACTTTATCTTCCTCCAACTCAAAAACCAATGAAGCAACTGAAATTAATGCACATATTTGGAAAGCTATCTTCGTTTGGATTATGGTCAAACAATTATTTTTTCCCACTGTTGAATTTTGAGCTCAAAAAACCGAGGGGGTAACTACTCCAGAGGGGTAACCACTCCAGAGATTCCTTGAGGTTCCACTGATCCCTTGAGATTCCACTGAGATTCCATAAAGATTTTCAAAGATTCCCAACGATATTCATAGAAAGATGAACCCCGAAGGCGTAACCACTCCAAAAAATTCCAAGATTCCCTGAGATTTCATTAAGATTGAATCCATGATTCCAATGATTCCCAACAAGTGGTTAACCCCTCGCAAAAAACCTAAAAGAACGCGAGAGATTGGTCCGCCTGTCAGTTCAGGCTCTACCACCTACGTTATTGAATCGATTTTGATGAAATTTGGTGAGCACCTACATAAAATCACAACTCAATGAAACTTTCGAGGAAACTTAAATAAAGGGTCCGACAATGGTCGCACTAGACTTTCTCGCAATTTTTACGCCAGCGGTATCGAAAATTTTGATTTTTTTTTACGTGATTTATTTTTTTTGGACCAAAATTTTAACTTTTTCTAAAAAATATTTTACCATACACTGGACAATAATTTTAGGCACCTACTCACCGGATTTCAAACATATCCGTCAAATGGTGAAGTGTCGTTCGACGCGCAAAGTACGTGTTTTCTATTTTCCATGTCACGGCCTTAATTTTCAAGTAATTGAAAATCTATTGAAAATGACCTTGAAGCATCTATCTGAGACCACTTTCACCAATTTTCAAGGAAATCTGGCGATTAGGGTTGTTGCAAATCCGTCTGAACCAATCAAAAACGTGGTTTCCATTTTTGGAAAATTTTCCTACGATAATGCCAATATTGGCCATAATTATTATGTTGGATAAATTTCGTTCGGTAAAACATCAAACTAGGTTAAAGTACACCTCCCTACCAATTTTTATTGAAATCGATCGAATAGTGCTACCGGAGTGACGACCAACGCGTTTGGGCCAAAACTGGGCCAAGTTATTGGCCCACCTCCAAGTGATTGTAAAAGACCTAAAAGCATCTATTCAAAAACACGTTCGCAAATTTTCAAGGTTCCAACTTGATATACGTAGCTTCCAGCCCTTCTTAACTGTCAAAAAACACGATTTTTGGCCTTTTTTTGACCATAGCAGGCGCAATTTTTGAGTTATCAAAATTTATCAAAAAACATGTCCAGATATTTACATTAGGTACCTACATACCGAATTTGAGCAAAATCGGACGAACGGTGTGACGTCCAGTTGCGCGACAGACTGACGTACGTACGTACGTACGTACGTACGTACGTAGGGATATGCGCCCATATACTACCGCCACTCTTACGATCGTTTTTGCATACGAACGTTTTATCGCCACTGGCGGTAAAGCTTATGGCCGATTAACATTGGGCGGTAAGACCCGTAGTTTTGTCCGGTGTACGTATCCTTACATTAAATTAATTGAATTAAATACTTTCACTTAACATTTTTATATCAACTTTTGGAATTTGTTTTTTCATTATCGAAACTAGTTACCGTTATAGCCAAAGACGAAATTAACAGTTTATTTTCGATTTTTGGATCCTCATTTTTGTTACTTTTTGACTTCTGTTATAAAAGTTAGTATTTCAAAGCTCAGTACAACACTTTGGAACCATCAACATACCAAAAAAAAATTAAAATTGAACGAACTGTAAAAAAATCTCAGTTTCGTCCTCCAAGTAGTGGCTTTCTACGAGTCCTTCCCTAGAGCTCAGATATATTCAAATATTTGACCACTGATTGAAGGCAATCTACTTTTTCGTTTCACAAATAAGTTTTACAACATTTTGAAGATATATTTACATTTATCTGACATCAAATGAGTTCTCTTTTCATTTAAAGATTTATAGTACCAGGATTAAAATATGTGAAAGAGATGTTTGAATTACGCGCCTTGTCGCTCATTGTGAAATGTTTTGGCGACTGGCGCATGCGCTGAATAACAAGAACGTGATTGGCTGCTTTTCAGTGGCGGTAATGCTACGTGAGATAGAAAAGGGTAGTACGCCAAACAGTTTATATGAATTAATACTTTCACTGCACGTATTTTTTATTTCAACCTTTGCAGTTTGTCTTTTCATTATCGAGGCTAGTAACGTTATGGCCAAAAAAGTGATTGGTAGTTTATTTGCGAATTTTGGATCCTCGGTGCGACCGCACTCCCGGAGCGTCTCATAGTCTCATTGCGAGCGGAGGCGCATCTAGAGCGTACACATCATTTTTGTTAATTTTTGACTTCTGTTATTCAAAAGGTAGTAGGTATTTCAAATCTAGGTGCAACACTTTGAAACCACCAACATGCCCAACAGTGTTGCTGAGGGTTGGGGTTGGGGGGGACAAGCCCAGCAACTAGACCCAGTGGCGCCAGATTTTGAAAATCCGGGGGAGGGGGGGGGGGCAAGAACTTGTAAACATCAGATATTCCATTTACTTATCAGTCTGATGGGTCTCTGCGCCTCTCAGTGACCCAGCGGCCAAGACATTCGACTTGTGACCTCAGAGGTCTGGATTCTAATCCCGGCGTAAGGAATATTTTCCGCTTAAGTCATGGATGTAATGCCCATGCCCATGCACTCTTATTCCGGTTGTGTCCAACTCCCGTGGTGTTATGCCAACCCGGGAAAAACTATTCTGTCTGTTAATGTTTTTTATGTTGAACATTTATTTGTTCTGAAATATTATACCGACCTTGATTGCAAAAATCGATCATAAAGTCACAGTTTCTTTTAAAAATGCAACATTGTATTTCAGAACAAGGACATTTTTCCCCTCAAAATAAGCCGGGAAAAAATAACGAACAAAATTATACAGGTGTATTTAGAGTAAAGGTGACATGATTTTTAGTTATTTGACATGATAAAAATAATCGTCCCCCAAATTTCCGGGGGGGGGGGGGGGGGGGGGCAACCTGGACCCTGAACCCTGAACCCCCTCCCCAAGATGGCGCCCCTGACTAGACCGTTTCAAGAACTATCCATTGTGCTCAGCTGGCAGCACTATCAAATATCTACCAGCTTCCCAGCCATAGTGTAAACGATGGGGACCTACAGTTTTAAGTAGTTGGGTTCCGAACCACCACAGCCTCGATATACATTTCACTTGACATGCTGAACATATCAGAGGTAAATGCCGATCAGAAAAACTTTTTGGTATAGGATCGGGATCGAACCGGTGTGACCCGGCCCTCACTGCTCCTCAAAATTCTACCATTTTAGTCCACTCGGCTATCGAGACTGACCCAACAGTGTTAGTGAACGAAATGTAAAAAAAATCTTAGTTTCATCTCTTTGACTAGTGACTTTCTACAAGCTCTACCGCAGAGCTCAGATTATATTCCATTATTTTACCACTGATAGAAGGCGATCTATTTCTTGAACTGACATAATGTTTTATAACAATTTCAAGCAATATTAACATTTATTTGACATTCATAAGAGTTTTCTTTTAAACTTAAGAAATAGTTGGTATATAAGATGCGAAAGTGAAGTGTTTGAATTGCGCGCCATTATCTCATTCAAAGGTTTGTGGCCAACAGTTCACTGGTGGCCATTGATCTAAATTAAAATTAATTTATAATATAACAGCATGATTATATTATTAAACTGAATTAAAATTATTAATATTTTAAAACCTATATTTTTTATTTGAGGGACATTAGTCTGGCGACTATCATTTCCTTTGTAGCGACAACTTGCGTCATGGCAGTAAGCGCTAGTGAAACATAAAATATTCACCTGGCAGTAAAAACGCGGACAATGTCTATAGGTTCCGCATATGCTTAGCTTATACATTAAACGGGGTGGCGGTAAAAACGGGACAAACGTTCGACATGGGTGGCGGTAAGCCATGGAGGTTGCTCTATACGTACGTACGTACGTACGTACGTACGTCGGACGGACATTTTTTAAAAACCACTTTTTTGGACTCGGGGGACCTCCAGGATCATGGGAAACCCAAAATCTCAAAATCGAAATTTTGCACGAAGACATAACTTTCTCAGCCCATGTATTACATACGGGCGAGAAAGTAAAAAACGTAAAGTCACAAGTTTTGACCTCGAAAACATTGTATTGTAAAATTCTTGCCGATGATTTGATTTGTTTTCTTAGCATTAAGACAGAATATACATTTTCTAATTGTTGCCGTATCTCTCGGCCATTTTTTGGGGACACTGTTGGATATTAATTAACAGATAGAAATTAACTGGCTCTGTTTACGATTTTACGATTCAGTGATTTCTGTCGCAACAAATGTGCCCATGCAAAATATTCGATCATAAAATCACAACATAGCCAGTTAATTTCTGACGTTAAAAAAAGATTATATTTCAGAATATTTAAACATCCAACAGTTTCCTCCAAGGGGTTAGCCACTCGTTGGGAATCTTGTTGGGAATCATTGGAAATCTTTATGAAATCTCAGGGAATCTTGGATTTTTTTTTGGAGTGGTTACCCCTTCGAGGTTCATCTTTCTAGGAATATCGCTGCGAATCTTTGGAAATCTTTATGGAATCTCAGTGGAATCTCTGGAGTGGTTACCCCCTCGGTTTCCTCAAAAAATTGTCGCTATATATTGGAACGTGTTATATCCATATTATGCTTGTAAATGCGAGAAAGTTAAGTAGAACCATTGCCAGGGACTTTATTTGACGGCTAATTGAAGTAGAATATTTTAAGAGTTTTTGCTCCACTCGATCATACGGGTTTTCGGGAGTTTTCGTTTTGCTTTACTCTGTTAGGCTAATGAAGACTGTCGCTGCGGAGAAAGCAGAAACCAAAGTGAAGTGGCACTCTGCTCTTCTCTTTACAAACTTCACTTACCTCTCTTCGGTTTCAAGTGAGTTCTTTGAGCTTTAAGAGGGAGTTCAAGAGTTTTAATGGAAAGTGCAAGTTGAAATTGCCATATCAAATATGTAACAAAATACGATTACAAACAAGACAAACAGACTCCACAATGGATTTCCCTGCAATATGTTCTAGCACTGCTTTTTGAGTACTTACTTCAGAACCTTAGAAATATAAAATATATTTTTTTAAAAATAAAAACTAGGTTTAGGGGGAAAAAATAGGGTTTGAATGTGACTATTTTCAGCATTTTCTTTGCTATCTGTGGTAAATCGACCATTAGAACCATACGAAAATAGCTCAAATACAAATTATAATATCTGCATACTCTCTTCATTTAAGGCCCCTGTTGCTATCATTAAAATTTTATAATTAAACTATATAAAATGGGTTTCTAATCGTAATAGCTCGCAGAGGATGGAAACTTATTAATTTATTGGTTTTTCAAGCCTGTGAAGGAACCAGAAAAGTCGGTTTAATGACTTTGACAATTGACTAGGGACCTTATGGAGGTTAGTTTCTATGATAATTTGAGGAAATTCCATTGTACTGGTTCAGATGAACCTAAACAAACATCATCTTGACCGTCCCCTTAAAGGGAACTCCCTAAAGTCTGAACAAGTGAATATATTTGTGTTTCCTAACCAACGGCAACGTTTCTTCGCGGTTGCTTTTAGTTTTGCGACAGGAACATGTACGGCAGACACATTGTCTACATATACGGTAGATACATTGCTCCTCTCTAACTTTTTCTACCAAGTATCAAAAAGTTTTTTGAACGAAATAAAAGCAAAAGTTTATGAAGCGTCAGAGCTGCGAGTATATTGTTAAGAAGGGTACGACAATGGTCGCACATACTTTCCCTTGCACTCTATGAGCTTCAAGCCAACTTTTACGCCCCCTTCCCAATACAGTCCATGACACGCAACACTGCCCCCAGTAACAGGTAACTTTTCTCAGGAAGCCTCTCCGAGTATTTTGATACCCCACATGGCATATTTCTTGAGGTGCGGTATCCAACAGTCTCCTCAAAGAATGGAAAGGAAAAACCATTCTGCTGACACTTACGTAAAAGTTCAAAAGGTAATTTTTTCACATTTGATAGTAAGATTTTTCCTTCTAATTTCGAAATCTAGAGAGTCATTGGCCAAACCACAGGAGATGGCACTCGATGGAAAACAGGATGCCTATTCACCAAATTTGATTTGAATTCTGGCGGGAACATTTTATGTTTTTAATTTTTACTTTTTGTCTCCTAAAATCCTAAAAAACTAAACACCAGTGTTCTATTTATTACCATTCATCCCTTATCATTTTAAATTACACGGTAAAAATTTAAATTAAAAAAGTTCCCGCCAAAATTCTAATCAAATGTTTTAGACCAGGCTGCAGACCGTCATAACCTTCGGTTCTACATCAATGTAGAGTATTGTAGAGAGCTCTAAGAAGCCTAAATAAAATGTATACGGAAATTGCAACACCATGATGTCGCCACACCATATTGTCGCGCAAATGTAAAGGAAATTGCAACATCATCTTGTCGCCTCTTTAAAACGAAAGTTTACTCATTGTTTCCATGGTAACGACGCGTTAATGCAAAATTCGAAGGTTTGTTTATTGACATTGAAAATTGTAAGCTGAAAATTGAAAAACCTAAATGACAAGAATAAGCTACCTACCAACCTAAATAGAGAGGCAAGATAGTAGGAATCATGTAGTTAGATTACTATCATATGCGATAACTTGCTTTGTACCACGAACAAGGTAAAAGAACGTTCATATACGTGAAACATCTCTCAACTACAAACCAATCAAACCATCTCCCATCTCCTGAAAAATAACTTCAAAACAGGGCATCAATTTCTTACCCATAATGCATTATGTATTTTAACAGAAAGGGGAGTAAGTGCAGGTAAATGTAACATTTTATTTCATAATAAAATTGTTTACGTAGGTAGTTTTGTTTACAAACAAGGAAATTTGTGCGTCGACTTTGTAAAACTGCGCCACACATAGAAGGCGGTGTATATGGTGTTGAGAGTACCTGTATAGTAATCCGTAGAGCCCCATTGCAGATAACGGGGGGGGGGGGGGGGGGGGGGGGTAGGGGTTAAACCCCCCCATTACCACTTTCTGGATACGGGCCTGGACAGCCCTTGAGAAAAAACCAATTCCCGCATTGCTGTTATGTGAAGGGTCCGTGCTTTACGCCGCTTACGAAACAGAACACAGATAAGTATTTAAGTGACAGGTAGGTGAAGCACTTTGCCAACTTGTAGCACGTTTAAAGTGTTACTTTAAAGTTGGAATAATTAAACTACGTAAACTTTCCCACTCCAATAGCTGAGCTATTTCAAACCAATCAAGCCGATATCATTATAAAACTTTTAATCAATATCAACCTACAACCTGCCTTCAACAATATACAGCGGTGTTTATAATGGAAGGCGTTCATCCGGAAATTTAATCAGCACATTTCGAAACTTCACCGGTAAAAGCGAAGAAAATACTGACAACGGTTGGAGGGAGAGCAACTTACCGATGAACCTTGATGTGGAGAACGTTGAATTTGAATGTCCAAGTCTTAGTCAAAGTCAGAGGCCAGGTTGGCCTGTAGGCAGTGGTAGCAGACTGAGCTGTGCTGAGGTACTGCGCACGCATTCGGACGCAATACGGACAAAAGAAATGGTGCGGGAGTAGGGCCTAATCCCAACATTCTCCCAGCGTTACTTTATCGAGGGAAAGCAAAAAGGCACTAGACAATACACAAATGATAGGGCCAAACCCCAACAACGGTTTAAGACGGAATATACATTTGCCATTTGTTTACGTTTTTCCCGACTATTTTTTAGGACACTGTTGCATATTTATATGTTCTGAAATATAGTATGTCTTTTCAGGGCCGGATTTACCTAATGGCATTATGGGCACTTGCCCAGGGTGGAAAATTTCGGAGGGCGGAAAATCTCGCCTTCATACAAAAAAATATTTTTACTAAGGACACGTAGAAAAAATAAAATAAAAAATAAAAAATACGCAGAGAATAATACAGGTAATGGGTCTGACAGTGACAGTGGCTACAACGATCAATCAGCTCGGCTTCTACATATCGATGGGGGCCCGGGGCCTGTGGGCCCGGAGGCCCCAATGTTAGATTTAAAATAGGAAGTCATAATTTCTTAGCTTTTTTGTTAAAATTTTCCTTCCGCTCGCTTCGCTCGCCATTCTATGTCGGGCCCGCAGTAAGTGGCTGGCACGGTTTAGATAAGGTAAATGAATAAATAAAAAAGCGTTTTATCCCTTCTAACTATTTGGATCTCAAATTTTCTTCTCGCTCGCTTCGCTCGCTCGATTACTGACTTTGTTTTTTGGGGGTCAGAGCGGTCCGCCGCGCCGTAAGCAGTTGGCACGGTTTAGAAAAAGCAAATGAATAAATCAGTGTTTTATCCCTACTAACTTTTGGATCTCAAAATTTCTTCTCGCTCGCTTCGCTCGCTCGATTAGTTACTTGCTGGGGTGTTTTCAGACTGTATGAGCCTCGTATCAATATTTAGAAGCTGGTGCATAGGAAAACGAAAAAGAATATTTGGGGGGGGGGGGGGGGGGCGCGGAAACTTATTCGTGCCCAGGGCGGCAATTAGTCCAAATCCGGCCCTGTGTCTTTTTAACGTCCGCGAAGTTAACTGGCCATGTTGTGATTTTACGATCGGTAAATTTCGAGGAAATTCTTAGTTTAAAAAATGTTAATTTCGGCCGCGAAAAAGAAATGTCTGTTCTGAAACGTTTCGCAATATTTAAATATCGAATTGTTTCCTCATAAAGCGTGCAGAAAAAACATAAAGAAAATAGCGAATGTACGGTAGCCTTAACCACAGTTTTCCAGCATCATAACAAAACCATTCATTCGTTGATCTGGTTCAATATACCTATAGGTGCAAATACAATAGTTATATCAACTTTGGAATTACATTTCCGGCATTTCCCATATAACGAGAAACATTTGTGTTGGGAATTGGCCCCAGCAAAGCATCCATTTTGCTGATTCGTAACTTATGCGAGTTGCGCAGTAAACCTTAGCGCAGCTCAGTCTGCTATGCCTTCTGCGCAGTCAGTGTGCGTCCATCATCCTTAGTGTGCGTCTATCGTCATAGTGCGTCAGGCAGCCATTGCTCCAACAACGACCCACTCACCCTCATCATACAGTCCACTACCTTCTTTACCAGAGACAACCGGACCTGAACTTTGACCATTGACAAATGACATTTACGGACTGGGTAAACACAGCATTCCCCAGCTCGAGTTCACGGTAAGTTGCTCTCCCCCCAATTTGCAATCATCGGTAAATCCCCCGAGTCGTACGAAATGCATTGTTATTTCTACTAAATTTGTCCGCAATACTGCTGAAATATCATGTACTTATATCCTGCATGGAGAAATCGGCTTTCACTATAGTATACTCGTGACACCTACAGGTTCGTTAGAGCGCTACCCGCAGCGAAAGACCCTTTTCATAATTCCCAACTCCCAACCATCGTGCTAGTACAGGGACCTACAGTTTTAGGTTGGTTCCGAACCACCACAGCCTAGATATACATTTTACTTGACATGCTGAACATATCAGAGGTGAATGCCGATCAGAAAAACTTTGGTAGGATCGGGATGGAACCTGTGTTCTCCGGCTCTCAATGTTTCTCTCTAAAGGTAAGACCACTGGGCTTATCGAGATGCATGATAGGTAGGAAGGATACTTCATATTATAACGGAGTTTCCAACAGCCTTAGGGCGGTATAGAGAATGAAGAAAATTTTCGAAATAAAATTATTCAAATTTACCTTAGTTAAGGTAGTAGCTAGGTACAGGCTATTTTTATAAAATTTAAAATTCTAACTATATGGTGAATAGATGATAGCTGTTCCTGAGGGGATGAAGCAAGCCTGCCACAGCATCTGCTCTGTACACACGTCGACCTTCTAAAGGTGACGTCCTGGCGAGGATGCATCCCTGGACGCCTCCATACGTGGGGAGGGATGGACAGTTTTGAAGGGATCGATACGCCCTGATTTTACAATTCCACGTATTCCAAGTGCCATGCCGTCCAATTGTTGACAATATGCATTGAATTCGTTATATAAATCGGCTTTTTTCCTTTTGCATTTTTTTTTTTCAAATTGGAGTCAGATAGAAGTAGTAGATTTATTGAAAATATCAAGAGACAGACGAACAGCTGTGATAATCACAAGTTCTCATCAATTTCTGGTAAGCAAAAGACAAATCACATGCAGGGATGCGGGGCTGGATGTATCGTGTGTATAGGCACTAGCCATCCCTGACGTCACATCCTGAATCCCGCATCCCAGCCATGGAGCCGTCCTAAACGCATGGTATGTGGGCGCATAGAGGGTAACTTTCGCTGTCAGCTGGATAATCTACGCTCTAGCTAGCGTTAAGATAAGGCGCTGTCGGCAGGGTGGTGAAAGGTATAGTATTTTTTCCGGAAGGATAATGCTATAGTCCAAGTCAGGCTGGGGCTGGGAGCGTACCGATTAGCCCATAATTTCTTGAAGATTTTCAGTTGACGCCGATCCTGATTTGGGTTCCATATCCTACCATACGCTAAAAATACCAATCCGACCCTGAGCAGATATTTCCCTGATCAAGAAGAAGTGTTGCTTAGCCCTAGATTTGCAAGAAATGATGACTTATCGGTATGCTCCAAGGTTGATTTCGACTATAGTATTGGTGATATCCATGGTTAGGAAGGAGTATTCAAGGGCGCACATTTGTGAAGCATCTACCTACCTTCCTGCCCTATAGCTGCTAACACCCTGAAGGTGGCTTTAACTACTTTTTTAAAGTACAGATAAAATTACTAAATTTATACCGAAAAAGTAGGTGAAACGTTTACCCTACTAACAGTTCGGTGTAGTAAACGTAATGATGAGGGCGCTATCAGGAGGCTGGTGAAAGACAGCAAACCCATGCTCCATCTCACCCCAGCACAGTTGTTAGGTTAGTCTCCTGCGGACAAAGCTACGGCGGAAGGAAGCTAGAGAACAGATTCTGCCTACTTCCGGTCAACCCCTATGAGGGTGAGGGTGGAGTGGGATACACAAGGGGATGATTTGGTAACAATCACGTCCGACACTAGACAATTCGGGAATAGATCGTGAATGGGTCCTCTTGCTTGACAGCTCAGTGCTCTGCTGATTCGACACTTCCGGGCTGATCCAAAAGCTAAACATAGTGTGCTATTCGAACAAGGAAGCAAATGACTGCGAATAGGACACTATGTTTAGCTTTCACTGGAGAACTAACACTATCGAATTCCTACAAATGGTGTTGCAATAACCGTACTAAATACAGTATGTGCTGTTAATATCCAACTCAAACTATCCGGGTTGTTTACATTAGGCGGGTCACATGAAGGTTTTACCACATTAACCATTTTATGTTTCACGTTAGGGGTGGTTATACAGGGGTGTTTTATCGCTAAGTAAACCTCTGCTTCGTAGATTAGGCAAGTACACCTATTACTTCATATTTCGCGAGCAAAACCAGCACAGACTGCTTCCAGAATTACCAACTCTACACTGTACTGCTCTACTTCATATAGAGGGGTGGTGGAAAAGCTCAGCAATATCCTGCTCAGCAGGCAGCACCACCAAATACCAGCTCCTCAGTATGCAGAAAAAAGTTTTGACTTCAATTTATTTTTTTGAGACAACTTCTTAGATTCTAGAACACTTGATGATTTTAGAGCGGGAGGTTCTGTGAAAAAGGAATCCATCACTTTCATGGCAGCTTTCATTTCTTAAATAAAATCGAAAATTAACTGAACTTCATCATTCTCTTGATAATTGCTGACTAGATGCTCCTATAAAAACCCCGCACCATCTTCAATATCAACCACCTCCTCCCGCCAAGGGCGCCTGGTCCCCCGAATACAATGGCTCGCCGCCCGCAAAACAGCCATGGTCACTCGAACGCGGACATAGGCAGCCACATGACTTCTTGGTCTTCGCCATTTATTAACCAACTGATCTACAAGAATTTTGAGGAATGTCTTATGCAGAAAAAAAGAAACAAATAGCAAATGAAATAAAGAAAAAACTAAATAATCGTAACAGATTCGGTATAACAGATTTCCTCGATATGCAGAGAAAGAGCAGCAGCACATCGCATCAGTCTTAAATCAACATTTCATCAAGTTGAAATTACTCACAAGTAGCAAAAACTGCAGAAAAAGAGGAACTCTGTGTAAACTCAGTCAAGGCTTAACATCTTTAAATTTCGCTTCCATTCAGTTAGTTACAAAAATTGCCAGAGAAAGAATTTAACTCCGGATGAAAAGTAAACAAAGTTGAAAACCGAATTTCCCTCTCTAGAGTTTCCAACAATGGTCAATGTTTTTTCATGGTCTTGCCGTAACAACTTCACTGTATTTCAGCCCAGGTTTCATGAAATAATTGAAAGGCATTTCAAGGAAGCACAATGCTACCGAACAATGCCTCTCCCACGTAGAATGGCATTCTATCAATTATTAGCTAAAGAACGGGACAATAATGGAGAATGAGTATGAAACTAAGGCACGAAAGCCGGGATATCCCAGTGGTCTAGCAACGCTGACATGACATTTTTTTCATCACAATTTTGTCAATAACTTTTGTTACGTTAAGTTTTTTTGAAATTCCTCAAAACTGTACCTGAGTCGTGGTATTAGACAAGGCAATGCCAAATTTCATCACAATCGGAAGAACGGTGTAGGCGCTGGAGCAGGGAACGGGTAGGCGCTGGAGCAGGGAACGGTCACGCTTTTTTTCGACTAATGGGAAAATCTCCACTTCGAAATTTAACATGAAATTAATACTTTCAGAATTAACAGTAATTTAATAATTCGCCGATAATCTCAAAATAACTGAACAAATAGGTCGAAAATTTCTAAACGAAAAGGAGCCAAAAAAATTTCTAACGCGCGAGGATTTGAATCTTGGGGCTGTTACTCATGGGTTTGGTGCAGCAGTCATTTAGCTAAATAAACTCAGTTATGAAATTTGTGATCTTACATACGACGATAAAATGAATTTATATTTTTTTTCCAAAACTAGTGTTACATTTTGGAAAATGCAATAATAGAAACATTGGCAAAGGTTACCTTGCTACTGTAGGAAGTTGAAACGAGCGGGGTACGAGTGCGGTTTCCGGTGCGTCGAGCGTTAGCCCCACCTCACCCTACCACGGTCACCGAGCGACTGAAACACCCCCAACACCCTCGTCCTGCGTCCCAAGTAACCCCAACCTGCCCCACTCATTCAGCGAGGCGACGATTCATCATCACTCAAAATCAATCATATTCATATTCTACGTAGATTTTTACTTTCTCGCTAGACATAATATAATGCCTAGAAAGTGTAATGTTCTGTATCTTGTTGCAAGATAAGGAATTTTCCCGTGTTATGACGTTATGCGATCGACAGTACTATAGTTGACAGAGTTTTCCTTAAAGTATAGACTGCTAAATATGGACTGGTCACGATTATGAATCATTTTCGGAGAATCGGAGAAAAAGTACCTATAGGTTTATGCGAGAAATCTTTGACCGAGGGGTTAGCCACTCTAGGAATCTCGTTGGGAGTCTCAGGGAATCTTTGTAAATCCTTATGAAATCGCAGGAAATCTTGGAAATTTCTGGATAGGTTATCTCATCGGGGTTTCTCTCTCCAGGAATCTCGTTGGGAATCTCAGAAAATATTTGGAAATCGTTAAGGAATCTCAGGAAATCTCTGGAGTGGTTACCCCCTTGTCTCTGACCTTGCAAGGTCTAGTTTTGGCAACCACTCCAATAAATTAAAAATTATAACGACCTATATCTGCCCCCTGGGTGCGTATTATTGGAATCTAGGTCAAGACTATTTACAGGGTAAAACAGAACGAGTGGGGTGGAAATGGGGTGGGTTTTTCGAAATAATACGATTTCTCCCTCAATCTACAAGAAATGCTAAGTAAGTTTTCCATTAATGAAGTTGGTAACAGCATTATCCTCATTTTCTTAATCACATTTTGAGAAACGACCAATCGTATTCACGTTTTTTTCGAATCATTTTTTAGGACACTGTTGGAGATTTAAATGTTCTTAATAACAACTTGTCTATCGATTGTAAAATTGCAACATAGCCAGTTATATTCTGATGTAGTGATGCACGAAAATTTCTTGTCTTGCTTTTGTTCTTACATTTCTTGCATGCAAGAACAAGAACAAGAAGTGACTTGCAAGGACAAGAACTCTTGCAAGAGTTATCGCAAGAGTCTTGCATAAACCCAGGCAGTTTTTTTCCAAAGCTTCATTCAAGGATTGCAGTCCATATTTTGTACAAAAACCTCTGCAGACTATGCGACGATAGATTGCACTTGAAATGGCAGTTCGATAGGCAAAAAACCACATTATAACAGCAAGGTATGCAAGAAATTGCAAGAGTCTCGCAGCAAGGACAAGAACAAGAGCAAGAAATGATTTCTACTGCAAGAACAAGAACAATATCGGATTTTTACTGCAAGAACAAGAGCAAGAGTCGCTCTGCGAGAACAAGAACAAGAACAAGAAATGCCGTTTCTTGTTCTTGTTCTTGCATCGTGCATCACTATTCTGATGCTAAAAAGACATATTATATTTCAGTACATTTAAATATCCAATAATTTGCCGATCAAATCGCACCCCCTTATGTACAGAGGCCCCAAAAGGCAGCAACCCTGTATAAAACTGGGGCCTGGCCTGGATGGGAGTACCAGATTTGCACTTTTGCGACAGTGGAGAGGACGAATTTGCATACTGGCGACAGATAAATGTGTTAGGAGTGTGCCTGGGTCTCAAACCGCGACTTCCGTCCAATCCCATTTCAACTCCATCAGAATTCCACTTGAGGTTTTCAACAGATGAATTCATTTCTCTCGGCCTCTCACCATGGTCCACACTGCTAGAAATGCGTACTAAGGTGGCCACATACTATGCGTTTTGGACGGCCACCTGGCTCCCTGGCTGGGATCCGGGGCTGGGCATGTTCACTCAGGGATGGCTGGTGGCCAGTTGCGTAATGTATCTTTTGTTTGGAAGACATCTATGACCCCTTGATTTTATTTTGAAAATCACAGTAATCGTCTGTCTCTTGAAATAAATATCCGACCAAAAACACTCCGTGTAAAAAAAACAGCCAAGTTTATAACCCTCCAAAAATTAGCCTAACTCAACAGCCCTTAAAAGGGTTTGATATAAAAAATGTTGGCCAAGTTCTCCACATTCCCACTACCACTCGGCCCCCAAAATTAGTGATATCACTTATTACAGGGCCAAGTCCTTGGCGCAAATCACGTAAGCTTCACAGCCGGTTATAGACACAGACTTTAAGGTTGGATGGGGCTGCGGTCCGGGGGTATTGGAAAGCTGGTATCCTGCAGAGCAGGCATTTCCGTGACAAAATATGTCGCCAACATCCTTGTGATTCGCGCCAAGGATTTGGCCCTGTAATAAGTGATATCACTAATTTTGGGGGCCGAGTGATAGCGGGAATGTGGAGAACTTGGCCAACATTTTTTATATCAAACCCTTTTAAGGGCTGTTGAGTTAGGCTAATTTTTGGAGGGTTATAAACTTGGCTGTTTTTTTTACACGGAGTGTTTTTGGTCGGATATCATATAATTTTTGTAGGGTGGTACAATAGTTTTTCTACCAGTAGGTAAAACATCAATTGACTGTCGAATGGACTCAAATTTTCTTGCCATACCAGGAAAGTACCTACCAGTACCTGAAAACCAGTTCCCTGTCAACCATACACAAATTATCAATCTCATACCTGAAATACCTGAAAAGTACCTACTGGTACCTGAAAACAAGTTTCTTGTCGAATATTCACAAATGACCTTCCCATACCTGAAATGTACCTACTCGTACCTGAAAACAAGTTGACTGTCGAATGGAGTCAAAATACCTTGCCATACCTGAAAAGTACCTACCAGTACCTGAAAACCAGTTCCCTGTCAAATCTACACAAATTATTATCCCATACCTGAAATGTACCTACTCGTACCTGAAAATAAGTTGCCTGACGAATCTACACAAATTACCTTCCCATCCCTGAAAGTATGTACCTACTCGTACCTGATACCTGAAAGTAGTACGCAATCGTACCTGACAGGAACAAGGAGACATATACACATTTCACAACATTGTAGGTAAGCAGGTAGGTAGGTATATTTATTGTTATGACAAGGGGCAGGAGGCAGTGTTTGTTTTGTAAATATCTCTGCCATAAGTTAGTATGGGAACTTTGAATCGAACCTGAACCTATAATACTGAAGGTACTTCGGGTTTGCGATTTTTCTGGGTGTCTTGGGGATGGTACCTACAAGTATGCCGAGTTTCAGCTCTATCGTACCGCTGGAACATGCTAATAATTTGTATAGGTGAGTCAGTGAGTGACTCTCAAAAACAGCTAAGTTTGGTATGTCACTGCTCAGGTACGGTTGGACGTAGAAGTTTGAAATTTAATTTTGGAGGTCCAGTGGGACCCTACTACAGGAGAAGGGTACCCACTGTTCGAGCCACGCCCCCTTGCCTCCTGTAGAGAGGCACGAAAAGTGCACAACTCTGGTTCCTGTATAACATGCTGGCAGTGCTCGAGGCTTTGTCGCGCTTTCTTTTTCTTTAAAATTGGCTGCATGCACTGCCATGCATGTTGATACTCGAAACAGTTATATCTGAGTCCACTTTGCAAGAAATACACAAGGAAAATAAAGAACAATTATCGAAAAAGTAGTCGATCTAACGAATTAATGCAAAAAGGGCATATCTTCAACAACTGGACGTGAAATTTGGTCAAGTTGGAATTCGAAGATCAGGGCGGCATCCCTTCAAAACTGTCCAACCCTCCCCACTTTGAGGTGTCCAGCGGTATATTGACTGACTTGCAGACACTGATTTATACGCGGAATATTTGGGAAACTGCAGGTACCGTGGTTGGTGGAAACAGGTAGAAGCGAAGTATAGGTAAGTATTCTCTCTAATGGTCAGGAACTGGGTAGTTGTTTACCTGCGGTATTTCGGGTTCATTAGGAGTGTGACTTTCTAGTAATTTCTCGATGATGTTTGTTTATGATCACTTGAACCAAAACATTGCACTTTTCCCATTTTATCATAGAAACTAAACTCCTTATTGCAATAAAAACAAGCGAGGTACTTAGTTAGTACTTTTAAGAACATAAAGTAAGCAAAACTTCATTGAAATGACTTTTGGTTACTTCACAGTGTTTGCACAACCAAACATCAACAGACTCCACATTTTGGATCAGTGGGTTTGTTGATGTTTGGTAAATCAAACACTGTGAAGTAACCAAAAGTCAGTTTAATGAATGTTTGCTAATTTTATGCTCCTAAAAGAACTGTCTAATGACCGTACATATGTTTTCTTTCGATAAGATGGTTAGTTTGTATGATTCCGTATGAGAATGAGTGCTTTGCTTTGTTTTAGGTGATGACAGAGATTTTCCGCCTGCAGATATGAAGTTTGCCACCATGGTGCATGACTGCTACTAAGTCAAGTCCTCCAATATTCCTGTTGGAGAGAAAATTGAGTGTTTCACTGGACAGAGACCCCTCCCTACCAGCAAACATTCTCCAAACCCCGCGACAGTTGAACACTGAGAGCTGGGGCACATCGGTTCCATCCCTATCCTATCAAAATTTTTCTGATCGGCATTCACCTCTGATATGTTCAGCGTGTCAAGTCAAATGTATATTGAGGCTGTGGTGGCTCGGAACCCACCTAAAACTGTAGGGTGTGGAGCTGGTACCTAATTGGTAGCGCTGCCAGCTGAGCACGATGTACTGATCTATTTGCTAGCCTTGCCCTATACCTAAATAATATTTACCAAAATAGTTGTGGGATATTTTCCCCCACAAAAGGTGGTGTTTACCAATAAGCTGCCCTTGAGACGGCTCACCACCACCTACACAATTTCTAATTTACATACAGGAGAAAGGGAATGTTACCTTCACCCTTTCTCCAGCTATTTCATCCTTTTCTACCGAGGAAAATAAAGAACAGCTCTTTACAAAATTGGGAGCCTGAGGGTTTCAATACTGGCAAGACAAAAAATTACTGCAAAATACATGGTGGCCTTAGGAGAAACTCTGAGGTCCTATCGAAGTTTTCCCTCTGATATGTTCAGCGTGTCAAGTTCAATGTATAACAAGGATGTGGTGGTTTGAAACCCACCTAAAACTGTAGGTCCCCATTGTACTATGCCAGCTATATGCTTGGTAGTCTGCACTGAAGAGATATATTTTACAGACTGCTATGCCTTCGACTCGCACGCCGGCGTGTTTACTTATTTAAGTAGGTTAATGTGGTACGCTGTACCTACTACACATTGTAGGTAGAAATAGGATGGTACAAGCACACGGCTAACTACGATGGTATTTGGTAGTGCAGCCAGCTGAGCACGATGGATGATTCTAGAAATGGTCCAGTTTCTGGCCTAGTCTCCTCCTACTATTTACTAATGTACATGTCTGATCGCTATCCTGTCCCTAGCGATTTAACGAACACGGCTATCTCGTTCCTATCTCGTTTGGTGTGACGTCATGGTAGAAACATATGAGCGTGAGTACCGGCTCGCAACAGTATAGCGCCGACATCCACCACGCACCCTACACCAACTAAGGTAGGTAAATAAACTTAGGCTGGACACTAAAGTGTACTATAGTGTCTCCTATCCTACAGATTTGTCTTATGGTATGTTTAGCATATGACAAGTTCAATCGTACTACAGTACACATTAAGAAGTGGTGAAATTCACCCTTATAGAATCATAATACTGAAAGCAATGCCGTGGTGCTACAGCACTTGAAGCGACTTGGCGTAGTGGGATACAGGGCGGCAGCTTGCGTGAGGTGTGTACACAAGGGGATGATTTGGTCAGAATCACGCCCCACAGTCCAGTTTTCCCCCAGCCAGGTACCCATCAGAGCTAGTTAGCCTCAGGCCGGGCAAGGTTGACCAGAAACGTAAAGGGTCCGACAATAGTCACGCATGACTTTCTCACACAACTTTTTTTGGTCATAAATTATTTTGGCTGTAATTCTCAAGTTACAGAAATAAAATTTACACACTATTAAGCAGTAATATATGACACCGTCACACCAAGATTGAAGTTTAAAACTGCCGTAAATTCCAAAATCTGTTGTAAGAGATCCTGCCACCACATTTCAAGTTTTCAAAATTATCGGTCATCCCAAATTATTGTCGAAAAACATCCATGCAACTGGGATTCGAACCCAGGACCTCAGTCGTACGAGTCCAGTGTTTTCCCACTCAACCGCGGTGAGGCTGGTACGAATCTCAATAAGAATTCCTCTCAAGCTACGATGGCTTAATAAAAAGCAAGTCTCAGGAGCATAGAAAGATGCGAAATATGAAAACGTCTTCAAAATATTCGTCATGGGAGTTAAAAACGGGTAAAACGTGCCAACTGCAAAGCGAGGAATGCTAAGATATATTACGCTACATTACGTTTTAGTGTGCTCGGTGCATACCATCAAATTAAGTGGGATTCTATGTTCCTTAGCAACAGCCCCAGTAGCGAGTGGGTCGCTAGAAGGCCGACTTTAGAGGAACACTTACGAGTAGAGAGCCCAGTCACTAACCTTCCATTCCGATTTCCGATCCTACCAAAAACTTTTTCTGATCGGCATTCACCTCTGATAATATGTACAAGTGACATTTTTCTCGAGGCTGTGGCATTTTTTCTTTAAAACAAAACACTCAAAGTAGTTCACATCCTCCCCCACCCCCCTCCAGCACGGGACCTGATGAATTGAAATTAATAAATTTGGCTGCCAGGGGCAAATCAAATACTAACTGTTAATATTTGTAATATGAAACTACATATTCTGGAATCCAGTAAATATCACAAATCCAGTCCATACGGAGACAGTATATCCTGATATTTGCGTATTTGACTATTTAGCTATCTATCAGTTAATTAACAGGACGGATATAACTTAAATTCTTAATTTCTCAATATAAACGGCTTATTTAATTAATTTTATATTTTCAATCCTTCTTCCTTCCCAGCGATGATGATGTCGTTAAAAATATGGGGGCGACAACGGCTGCACTCGACTTTCCCGTAGTTAAATAGCAGATATTACAATATTTGATAGAAAGAGCAGAAATTAATTTAATAGATAGAAAATGATGAAAAAGTGGCACTATACTACGACGTTACCGAAAAAATCATTCAGTGTCCATTTTTGAGGATATTTAAATTTCCTGAAATCTGATATTATGTCTTTTTAACATCGAAAGTAACTGGCTCTGTTGTGATTACTGCCTCGCGAAATTACAACTCAGCCAGTTAATTACGGACGTTCCAAGACAAATTATATTTCAGAACATTTAAGTGTCCTCAAAAAATAGCCGGAAAAAACGTAAACATTCCGTATTGTAACTGCACCCTCTGGGCCATAATAGCCAACAAAAACACTTCTAATCCAAATTTTATTAAACATGTACATAACAACTGATATTACACACCTTTAATCCAAATTGGTTGATCGGTGCGACCTACAGCCGCGCTACAGCCGCGCTACAGCCGCGCTACAGCCGCGTTACAGTTTTGCACGATAATAACTTCCTCAGCCCGTGTATTACATACGGGCGAGAAATTTGAAAGAGATAGCATGTCAAGTGAAATGTATATCGAGGCTGTGGTGGTTCGGAACCCACCTATAACTGTAGGTCCCCATCGTTTACTCGATGGCTGGGGAGCTGGTATTTGCGGTAGTGCTGCCATGCAGCTGAGCACAACGGATAATTCTTGAAAACGGTCTAGTTGCTGGGCTCCCCCCCCCCCAACCCTCAGCTATGTAATTGTCTAAGAAAAGAGCAACTTTATTTGGGAAAGAACCAATTTTCGGGTCATCAAAAAACTCTATAAACAGGCTAAAAAGAAGTTTGTGGAGTGTATAAGTGTACATCACAGATAGACAAGTCTAAAGTTATTTTGGCTGGGCTCGGGCAAATGGTGTTGATCACCAATGTACGTTTTAGCGCCGAATCTGAATCGACTGGTGTTACGTCAGCGTTACGTAACGCAATAATAACCCATAAGAGATTTATTGGATACTGCAGAGGTCACCGAGGAGCTATGAGATATGAATGGTAATGAATTTTGCTATTGATCCGTCTACAGCCGCAGATTAATACTGGGGCGCCAGCTTAATCCGAGATACCCAAGTGCTCTCGGTGTTTGTCTTCAAAGCCGGCTCACAGGAGTTCGATCCCTATCCTATCCAAATTTTTCTGATCGGCATTCACCTCTGATATGGTCAGCATGTCAAGTGAAATGTATATCGAGGCTGTGGTGGTTCGGAACCCACCATAACTGTAGAATGGGTGGGGAGCTGGTATTTGGTATAGTGCTAACACTGCTAACACCTGAAATGTTCTAGTTTCTAGTTTCTGGGCTTGTCGCACACCCCTCTATAGTATCTACTACAACAGTGGCGTCAACTGAAAATATGGAAGTTGACGTGGCACGAAGTACTTACCTAGTGCCACGATTGTTGATAAAAATTAGTAAACATTGACACTGCGATCCCCATGCTGTCGCCCACTTTTTCGGTAAGTATAACACAATTTGAGTTATCGGGAAGTTAGAGATTATAACTATCCGATAGGAGATGATGAGAGGTTAGTCATTTACTCAAAAACGCCACAATTTAATTTAGAAATTTCCTGAAAGAGTATATAGGTACATAAATACACAAAGAGGTGGGATAAAAAATTTGTCAGACACAAATAAAACATAAAGTAACTGGGGGCGGGAACTTTGGCACAGACGCGATGAGACCATCTTTTCATTCAAACTGAAATCAGGAAATCAGGAGTTTGCGCTGCAAAGCGCGACTGTTTGATTTATTCATTTATTTCATTTCATGAATAGGTACCTACTTCTAATTTAAACTGAAATAAAATAAAAAATCAAAATCAAAACTCCTGAACTGGAGGAAGAACTAAGGCCCCATTTACAAGGTAATATTTTTATACATGAAACTTTTCTTTTATCAACTTTTCTGATCGTTGAATATTTTTTATAATGGACAAACTACACGCTCACGCTCACTCTTTTTTGACATAATTTTTGTCAAACACCCTGACAGTCATACCTAACTACAAATATGTATGCCTAACACGTATATATTTTTATTTCATTGGGTGGTGTTAGTGTTAGAAAAGCATGACGGTAGCGCCAGCACATTCGTGTTTGTTTATGTTTTTTTGTCAATAAAAAATTGGTCTAAAATAAGTAACAGATCGTAAAAACATAGCCTGCTCATTGCGGCCGTTAAAAAGACATAATATATTTTAGAACATTTAAAATATCCAACAGCGCCTCAAAAAATAATCAGAAAAATTCTAACATAGATATTAGAGTGAAATGGAGTCTTAACCTGAAATAAAATAGTCCGTCTGCGGAAAACTGAATGAAGAGAAATGATTAACTTGTTCTTATTTGTGTTGACATTGAACTGGTTGCGGAGTCTCAGAACTGGCTACGGAGTCTCAGGAATCTCCTCGGAGAAATAAAGCGAATTTGCAAACTTTTCTAATTCAGAGCGAATTGAAGTAGGTATAACAGTGCTCGACCTTCACTTTCGTATTTTCCTTGCAGTTTTCATCCTTCTTGGGTGAATTTCGTCAGTTTGTAAAGTATCCTATAGTGTCCACTAAAAGTTCACTATAGCGTTATCCTCCCGAAAAGAAAAGTTGGTGGCTTTCACCATCCTGCTGATAGCGTCTTTATCATAACGTTAGCTAGGGAACTTTTAACGGCAGGATAAAGTTATCGGCTACTATATTGGGAAGATAAATTGACTAACTTTATCTGCATGCTTGGCAAGGAACTGGTAAAACCAAACTCTATTTACTCTGAAATATAATACGTCTTTTTAATGTCAGGAATTAGTGTAACAAATAATTTGTCAAAAATTATTTGATCATAAAATCACAACTTAGCCAACTACTTAGTTTCTGGTGTAAAAAAAAGAACATTATATTTCAGAAGGGATCAATATCCAATAGTATCCTCAAAAACGTCAAACTCTTCAGCATTGAACTGAAGGTTAAGCCATTGGATAAGTAGAGTTCAATGCCACGGACAGGGCCGTATTTGTCACTATGAACAAATTACCACATAATCACTGCATATGTTGGGATTGCATAGCCTGATGGCTGACTTAGTTTCTATATTATCGTAATATAGATTCTGACCACTAAACAGAAATGTATTAGTGGTCGGATTTTAGGTTGGTATGGGAGGAGAAATGTGATTGGTTGTGACGTAATGTTGGATCTTCTGCTGATAGGGCATTCTTGAAAATTGTCCCGGTATTAGTTTGTAATGTAGCAAGAGCGCAGGAACAACTACTTTGCCACAATACAACGTTTTCCATATATGTCAAATTACGAATGTGACATAAGCGTGACAAGGACACAGCTACTCTACTGCCTCAACTGTGAAACCTACCCCTGTACCTACGAGGGGCGAAGACTTTTGGAACAAATTTAGGTTTCAACAACACCGTTTAGAAATCCCTTTTCTCGGCTGATATACAGATTATTTAAATTCTATACACGCAACAACCCCATCAGGGTGGTTTCACTTAATGACCCAAGAAGAACCTAATAATCTCTAGCTGTAAAGATTTATCTAGATGAATCTGGTCATAGCCCTGGTTGGGAAAAAACTGGACTGTGGGGCGTGATAGTGACCAAATCATCCCCTTGTGTACAGATCTCACGAAACCTGCCACCCTGTATTCCACTAGTATAGGTTTTCCTATCCCTGTGTCATTCCAACGCCTTCAAATTTGCACAGGAAGAAGAGAAAGGTGAAGACAGAAGGGTCGTTATTGGATTTGGGATTTGGGTGAGAAGTTGTATGATTTATAGCCTGCGCCACATATCCTCATCACCCTTGACCGCCTTTCCCGCTTCACTTTAATGTTCAGCCGCATTGGCACAGACCTTCACGGATTCCTATATATTCACAAATCACCTTTCGCTATAGTCCTAGAAGGGGCAGGGCGTAGGGGGATACAGGGTGGCAGGTTTCGTGAGCTGTGTACACAAGGGGATGATTTGGTCACTATCACCCCCCACAGTCCAGTTTTCCCCCAGCCAGGTACCCACAAGGGCTGGGTAACATTCACCAAGAAAAATGTGGACAAATCGGGAGTAGATCCTGGCTCCTCTTGGGGCGTTCTTGGGAGAAAATCATAATCGTGTGAAAATTTTCCATTGTGCATGTGAGAACTTTGCAAGCAACAAAGCACTTTTTCTCATATTATCATAGAAACTAGCCTCCTTATTGCAATTAAAACATGTAAGGCCATTAGTCAATTCTTTTAAGAACATAAAGTAAGAAAAAATTCATTAATATGACTTTTGGTTACTTCACAGTGTTTGAATTACCAAACATCAACAAACAGACTCCAAATTTTGTGTCAGTTGGTTTGTTGATGTTTGTTAATTTAATTCAAACACTTTGAAGTAACCAAAAGTCAGTTTACTGAATTTCGGATACTTACTTTTCGTCCTTGAAATAATTTGTTTCTATATGACAACGTGAGAAAAAGTGCTTTGTTTTGGTTCAGGAGACGACCCCGCCCATTACATCCTAGCAACTTGAAAAAGTCTATATATTTCACTTGCAACAAGCATCAGGAAACAGGGCAAAACGAAAATAGCAGCACTGCACCTGGTGGGGGGCTCAAATGTCAAACCATTTCTACCCTTCGAAAAAATTCGTTCTCCAGTAAAAGCTAAACATAGTGTCCTGTTCGCAGCCACCTGTTTTTCGTTGGAATAGCACACAATGTTTAGCTTGTAGAGCAGCCACGGCCATTGGCGGTCGCGCAACCACCAGTGTTATCCAGTTCCGTAGTGAAGTGAAGAGTCCTTACAAAAGCTCAAACTATTGTTTCAACTTTTATTCTTTTGAAAACGTCACCTCAGGGAGTGTTTAGTACTTGTAACAGTCGATACAACGCTAGCTTCGTCACGTTTTGTATTGCTCAGTTTCTCGGAACTGTTGGATGTTGAGTTTCCTTTACTTCACCTCAATCTCGGATAAGAGTGACGTCAGTGATAGCCAGGGGTGGACAGACTATAAAAATGTGAATTCTCGTTGCAAAACTCTTTTAGATCATTGTCACCCCTTTTTCTTAAGAGGACGCTATACCTGACGATGCATTTTTTGTCGCCCATAAGATTAACATTGCGAGCGGCGGATTCATTTTCAAGGTTTACCCTTGGTTGGAAAGACACAAAATTTTGCCTGTACCTAGCCCTGACAATGTTCTAGGTCGTGTTCGAAGCAGATTTCCCAATTTCTCACTGGTTTCTTTTATTGCAACTGTTTTGCAAATGCTAGCATCACATACCTCAAGAAAAGTGCTGTATTAGAAAACCAGTAAAAAAAAATGGGAAATCTGCTTCGCGCACGACCTAGAACATTGTTAGGGCTAGGTACAGGCAACATTTTGTGTCTTTCCAACCAAGGTAAACCTTGAAAATGAATCGCCACTCACAATGTTAATCTTATGGGCGGCAAAAAATGCATCGTCAGGTATAGCGGACCCTTAAAAGCGACTCTAATTAGGTGATATAGGTATATTCATTTACTGGAACTAGCAACTAGCATTTATTTTAACTGCCCCACAACACCCAAACAAAAAAAGCGGTCAGACTCTTAAGGGTGCGTCCCACCATGCCCAGTTAAAATTAAACTGGAGATTTACCATGTTGAATTTAACTTAAAAGTTAAATTTAACATGATAAACATAGGACAAAATCTCCAGGTTAATTTTTACTGGGCAAGGTGGAACGCACCCTTACTTAGTCTACTTCTTGTTCTGAACAAAAAATTATTTCTAATTTTCATTTCGACTTTGCAGAAAACTTGGCGATGGCGAACCTATCAGGAGTCAGATTCACAGACAAAGATCTTCTGCCACTACCTCTCACTATTAGTGATGGCCATGCCAAACTGCAGGTATGTTCGCTTCTTCATATTTTCAAATTTCCCCCTAATTTCATTGCAAACCCGTTTTGCTGCATAGTTGGTGAGTGTTGACGAAAACAATACCAGCGGTAAACTTTTTGACTCACAAATATTGGCCAGTCAAAAAATCTTACTGGAGACTTCGTCGTTGGTGGGACACACTGAAGTTTTACCAGAGATTTTCTTCAAGACGCAGCCTAAGGATTAACAATGTACTTACCTATTTATTTCAATAATAATAAGGAGGTTAGGTAAGTAGTTACTATGATAATATGTGAAAAAATGCTTTGTTTTGCTTCAGAAGAACATCAACACACACTTTACCTTTTCCTCTTGAAATTAATTTTAAACTAAAATCAAAAGAACGTTACGTTACAGAGCTGATAACCCGCGAGGAGACCCGAGTTTCGACACACTCTGACCTTCAATGACGTGAGAGTGACGTAATCATAATCACAATCTAGTTTGAATCAAATAAAAAAAGCATGCCTGAAATTAAGGTGAAATGAGAGATGACGCTTATTTACGTTGATACTGTATCAGTGAGTTTGTTGATGTTTGGTAATTCGAACACTGTGAAGTAACCAAAAGTAATTTTAATGAATTTTTGGGTTACTTTATCTTCTTAAAGGAATTGAGTAAGGGTCGTACAATGTTTGTGTTTCAATAAAGAGGTTATTTTCTATGATAATTTGTGAAAAAGTGCTTTGTTTTGGTTTGAGGGACCATAAACAAACATATGACGTCTCCCATGTCTTGTTAATATTTTCAGATTGAAGCAGAAGTAGAATGTCTTCAGTTCACGAGGCAGACCGTTGCGAAAATTCGGGCGACATTCGAGGCAGAGATGGAGAGAGGCATGAAGGACGAACCTTCCTCTCTGCAGATGGAGAATACCTACATACCTGAACTCCCCGACGGCTCGGGTACGTACACCTCACACAAACCTACGTGCGTCTTTTCAAAAATTTATAAGTAGGTTCATAAAAAGAATCAATAACTTCTGGCCCGTTGGTTATCTCGGCTCATCTTTCATCGCTTTAGAAACAAAACCAGAGATCTCTAGCAACTGCTGTTAAATACATACATTATATTTCTCCTGAAGGCTTGTTTCTAGGGGTGTTTTGGGTCCTGTTCAGCTGAAATGTGAGAGCTCTATGAAGTTTCCTTGCAACTCTGTGGAGTTTTTACAGGGGCTTTGTCTGTTCACCTCCCCCAAGACAAGATACCCGAATATACGAGGGTATTCCGAAACTGCTTCGGGATTCCTGGACTTTCAAACTTTACCTGATTTTTGTCTATACAAAAGAATTTTAAGATCATAAAAATATCCAACCGAAAAAACTCTTCTGGTGCCACGTTGTTTTTAACCTTTAATTCGGATAGAGTGGAAAAAAGAGAAGAGCAGTAAATACAACAGCTTAGCGAGCAGCGAGCACAGAGCACACAGATTAGGGAAACCCTTTCTGATCTCCGTGAAAGCCGAGCACTGCAACTGACATCATGACACAAATAAAAACTCAAGGGACGTTCAAACAAAACAATGTCTTGTCCTATATCTCCAGCCTGACCTTCACATTTTTTCAAGACATATTGTTCAAATATTTCTTCTTAAAATTCTTTTCCTTTATGTTTTCTCTAGGACCGTTTTTGAGGAAACTGCTTGCGATTTAAGACCGAACATACCTTCGCTTTTTGTTTACGTTTTTGATGAGAATACTATTGGATATTTTAATGTTCCGAAATAAATATATTTGTCTTTCTAACGGCCGAAATTAACAGGCTGCGTAGTGATTTTATACGTTGGAGTGACAAAAAATTTGTCCGAAATGAACGGATAGTAAAATCACAACTAAGCATCAGCAGGTGTATTTCGGATGTTTGGTCGTTAGTTACGCGTTAAGCTCCTAGCGCTAAAACGACACCGTCGTTACCTCGTCGTTAACTTTGCGCTAACAGATCGGAAATAGACCTGCTGCTCAAGCAAAACCTTGTGGCCGCAAACATTGGCATGGCAGAATGTTGTTTTTCAATTACAAATGCATAAAAGCAAGGGATTTACCTATTTGTCATATTGCCAATACCTCCTCCTACACGTAATTGCGCTAACAATGCTAACTAAGAGACAATTTCACCAGTATCGAAAGTCCACAATAGCGCCCCCTAAAAGTTCACTATAGCGTTATCCTCCCGAAAAAGAAGCAAACTAATAACAAAACCACAAACACTTTATTTTTTACAGTTGAAAAAAAGTAAACAAAGTGGCTTGAGAAAACAGGCGTGGTACGAACTATCTAGTGCCACGATTGTTGGCTAAAAAATGAGTGATGATTGACAGTAGGATCCCCAAGCTATCGCACACATCTGCAAGCTATCGCACACATCTGCAAGCTATCGCACACATCTGCAAGATAGTTAACAACGATTTGAGTTATCTGTCCGTTAAGGGCATCCTTCACCAGTCCAAGTTACCGAGAACTTAAATATATAAATACCCGAACATGTGTTTAGCTTACAGGAAGATACAAAGCATCCTCCAAACCTCCTAAACATATGCTTGCGGGATATTTATCAATTTAACTTATCGTTAATCTCGGTTGGTGAAAGCCACTCTCTGGTTAATTTCATCCATGATGTGGGAACTAAGCAGGAATGGAAAAGTTGGTCGAGTTTTTGGTTTTATGATTGCGACTGCGGCTGTAAGCAATAACTCATTCGGAACTCCGCCAAGTCAGATAACATATCGCGCTCACCCCAAATCTATACCCTATATAGGTATACTGTTTTATTGCTAAAGCTCAAGACTTGCACACTAACCGATGTTTATTTACGTTCGCCTGGACAAAACAAAGCACTCTTCTCACATCATCATCGAAACTAACCTCCTTATTGCAACAAAAACAGTGTACTCAGGCTGGATTTCACCACTTTAACGTGAAAACTATCGTGTACATAGTACACGATAGCGCTTTCGTATCGGTAAAACGATAATTATCATACCTGCGACTCATTTGGTGTAGTCTAATGTAGTCTAATCAACATTTTAACTTCTTTCTCCGAAAAAATAGGGGTTTTTTCACGTTTATTTCCACTTTTAGATTGAAATTGTTGAAATAAATTTGACGTAAACAAAGCAGGCGAATTCTATTGACACAACAAAACCTAACGAGAGGATGTCTGCTTTTTCGAATCGATAGCTATTCGAACGTTAAAAGGCACTGTCGTGAGGTGGTGAAATTCAGCCTTAGTCAATTCTTTTAAGAACAGAAAGTAAGCAAAAATTCACTGAAATAACTTTTGGTTACTTCACAGCAGGCCCGTATCCAGAAAGCGGTCATGGGGGGGTTTCCCCTATATTTTTTTGCTTCACGTTGGCATTACCATGTTACTTTTCCGCTCATGGGGGGGGGTTAACCCCCTAAACCCCCCCCCCCCCCCGTGGATACGGCTATGCTTCACAGTGTTTGGAGAACCAAACATCAACAGACCCACTGATCCAAAAGGTCGAGTCTGTTTGGTTGTGCAAACACTGTGAAGTAACCAAAAGTCATTTCAATGAATTATTTCTTATACTTTATGCTCTTAAAAGAATTGACTAAGTAAGTACCTACATTATTTTTCTTACAATAACGAGGTTAGATTCGATGAGAATACGAGAAAAAGTGTTTTGGTTCAACATAAACAAACATCCCCTGAAGGGGAAACGGTCAATTTTCTCCCATATGTTTACCATGTTAAATTTCCAAGAAAATCTGCGCCTTTCTTTTATCCGAGCATGGTGAGACTCACGCACCCATAGGCATTTTATAAGGGAGAAATAACTTAGCACTTGGCTAACACATACATGGATAATACTGGTACACGCACCGCCATCTTGAAGTCACGCATACAGCTTGCAAAGGAGCCACGTGCTGGAAAATGTTCGTAAACAAACCCATGGTTTGTTCCCATGGTTGTTCAATAAACGAACACTTTGTATGATCAATAGAGAATTGATAACTGTCGTTAGTGCGAAACACAGAGGTTACCATGGAAACCATACAGTAAACTTTCGTTTTATATAATTGCGACAATGGCGGTGCAATTACCGTACATACACGAAACATACTCTACAGTACATCATGAATTGGTTGGAGGATGGCTTCACACACCTTCCCCACGATAGAAGGTTCACGAGCCAAAAAGTTTGGGAACTGCCGGCCAAGAGCAAACAAAACTTTTTCACAAATGAAACACAAAACGCACGCGAAAATACAGTATAAATACACGTAGAACACTCCCAAAATTTGTCTGAGAGAAATTGGTCTCGGACCATAGGCCGAATCGTCACCAGGAGTATCCGCGATGATCGGTTGGAAAGTGTTACGTTCCCAGTAAAGTAACAGCCCTGCGTCGATGATGCGGTGCTGCACGTCGGTAAATAGATGCAGCAAGGGATGGGCGTACGTCATGTAGCCATAGTACAACTGCGTCATCACACTGCCTGCTAACATGTCTGCTGATCCACAATTATCGCCAATCAAGATTTCTTTCTCGACTTGGTTAACGAAAATGGCCACTGCGCTTGAATTGGTTCTAATAAATTCAAGAGACGAAAGGTCATCATCCGAATACCGGATGTTTTCTGATTTTGCAGCCGTGGCAATAGCGCCGCTATCAAAAGCGAACTTTTCCAGCCAAGATTTCATCCCTGCGTTGATGACTAGGGAATACCCAGCGGCCACTCCCTCCTCCAGTGTTTGGATCTGCGGCATGTGAGGTGGTTCCATGATGTTGGTGATCAGGAGCGATTTGTAAGCTGTCGTCACGATGATCAGGTAAAAGAGAAGTGCGGCAAGAACGCAGCGGTAGCCGACCAGGCGTTCAGCAGGATTGTCCAAGTGCATTTTAAAAACGCACAACAGTACCTGAAGCAATGTTTTTCGGATGCCGTAGAGACGACAGTAGAGGTGAAGTGTCGCTGAGGTCAGGATCCAAGTGACTAAGATGCAGATCCACCCAAACAACGAGAATTGGATGAGAAGCACCTTCCACCCCGTGATCTGTTTAGTTTTCTTGACAGCCGTTAAATAGACTGCGCGGCGCAACGGAGCGAAAGGTTCACTGATATGATGCAGCGGATTCTGAAGGTAATAGAAATTTGTACACACCAAGTCTGCTTTTTGGAGTATCAAAACATTTTTGATCTCAGCAAACGCGTTCGTATTTATGTGCCTTGTTACAACTCTCAAGGGTATGTTCAGTGAAGAAGCGATGGCTCTCATGTTATTGACACAGATCATGTCGCTAGAAGCAACGTTGGCTGCGGTAATGTGGGCTAGTATCAGACTGAACCGGTGCACATTCGGCTTGACCTTATCCGGGAATAAAGGTTCACTACTTGTAAAGCGCCCCATCCATCGGTTGACAACGTTTACTATATACTTTCTATACGCAGAAGAAAATGGATCGAAATTGTAGACAGTAACTTGTGTGTCGCTGACCAGTAGCAGGTTTGAGTTGATCGCCTGATACTTGTACCAAATCAGGGCCGAAAGTATTTGAATGGAACGAAAACTAAACCCTCTGGCTACAATCAGGAACTTTGTTTCAGGCCCCAAATTCTTCCTTTCAGACACAGTGTCTGCGATTTGCTTAAAAGTTTCGCCCTTCCCATAAAATATGATAATGGCTTCGTGTTGCCTGTTTTTGGGAGCGTAATCGCCAATGCGTTCTGCGTCGCTCGTGAACACTTGTACTGTCCACTTGAGGTCTCCCCTGAGAGCGGACACAGTGGGGTCTATGTCCGGCGCGTGCGCAGCTGTGCGGTCATAGTAGACGGAGATTGTGCCGGGGTTGATGTCGTTGGCAGCAATCTCGTGTATGCACTGGGAAATGTTCGCACCTGTACGCGTTGTCATCACAGTTAGAAGCGGAAGAAGCAACTCTCCATGCATCATGTTTTGATCTCTGTGAAAACAAATTGAGGACACGTTGAGTACTCTCGGTGTCCATGAGCGCGATCTTACAAACTGGCTCGTTTCAAAGCACACATTTGGTCGTCAAGACTACGAATTTGGCTCAGGGCCGTGGCTCAAATGTCACCGAATTCAAGTCGTCTCGGAAACGATTAGAGTCTGAAAAATATATTTAGCCTACGGAGAGATGATTCTTATTTCTCCGACAAGCTTTTCAACTTCCAAGATAACTGCAAAGTTTTCGCGTCGCTTCAGACCTTTTTTCACCAATTTGGCCATTAGAGAGGTACCGAGAGGTGGCAAGGGCGAGACCGCACCGATTTATCTTCATTTGTCGGTAACGCTGTGCCGCATGCCGGGTGACGCGTCCGTGCTGCCACCTTCACATGTTCAGAGTGGCACCCCGCATGCGCGACGCATGGGCAGCAGACTTTAGCGAATCACAGGTCAAGATCAGTCTGAAAGCGGCAGAAAAGGGAAATTTTAATCACGTTTTTTGTTATTTTCGTAGTCGGATGCCTGATGCCTTCCGAAGAGCTTTGAATCAGCACCTATTTAAGCCTCGACGCAACCGTTTTCCAACAAGTTACCTCCCAATTTTCATTGATGTTTTCCTTATTTCGGAATTTTTTCACTCGTAGTGTTTGCACTTAAGTTAAACATGGGTGCCACATAGGTTCTATGAGTTAAAGTTGTAATTTTGTTGCATTGCCAGCATGTGGTACCCATGTTTAACTTTCAGGAAAACACTTTTGGGTGAAAAAAGAAAGAAATAACTAAATCCACCATTACTTACCAGTCAATATGAATTTTCAGGTATTCGTAATCTTTCTCATTCTCTGCTTGGTGAAACACTACTCAACCTACTGAACTCTGTGGGGATATTGATAGGAAATTGTTGAGTCAACATGTAAGACGGAGTATACATTTGCTATTTGTTGACGTTTTTTCCGACAATTTGTCGAGGACACTGTTGGAGATTTAAATGTTCTGAAGTTTGCAGAAAAAAACGTAAACAAACACAACTGCATAGGCGCCCTTTAGGGAAAAAATTAACAATACTTAGCCTTGTCTTAAGGGGACATCCCCAGTGTGATATTACTTAAGGGGACATCCCCAGTGTGATATTACTTAGTTTATGTTCACTTGAACCAAAACAAAACACTTTTTCTCATATTTTCATCGAAACTTACCTCCTAATTCCAATAAAATCAACGTAATTACTTAGTAAATTCTTTTAAGAACATAAAGTATTCTCATTAAAATGACTTTTGGTTACTTCACAGTGTTTTTACAAACAAACATAACAAACCCACTGATCCAAAATGTGGAGTCTGTTTGGTTGTACAAACACTGTGAAGTAACCAGAAGTCATTTTAATGAATATTTGCTTACTTTATGTTCTTAAAAATCGACTAAGTATAGGTACGTTGATTTTATTGCAATAAGGAGTTTAGTTTTGATGATAATATGAGAAAAAGTGCCTTGTTTTGGTGAACATATATAGAAACATTTTATCTTAAGGTGCATACCTGCTGTGTTAAAAAAACCTACTGGCTCTATATGTGTTTTCAGCCCTTCGGTCTTAATCGAACTGACCAAAAGGATATTTCAATACATAGATAATATACAATAATTGCTGCAATATTGCACTGTCCAATAAAATATTCATAATCATAAAAATGTTCCTCCCATCGAGATAAAGGTAGAAACGTGTCAGACATTGTATAGGTCTTGTTGTACTATTAATTATCTATACTCGATCGAGAACGGTAATTGCACCTCCATTTCAATCATTCCATAGAATTTTCTCTCCAGTGTAAGCTAAACACAGTGTCTTTTTCGCAGTTATTTGTTTCGCGTTCGATTGTCACACTATGTTTACCTTGTGGAGCAGCCACGGCCATTGGTGGCCATGCGTGTACCAGTATCATATAGAACTCGAGTACAGGTCAATCACTCTGTTCAGAGTTGATCGACATGAGTTGAGAAATGCTCTGGAAAAAAGCAAGGTGCAGCAAATTGTAGATTGTAAGATAATAATACCTAATATTGATTCCAAAAACAAGAATAAATCAAACGTGTCCCATTGCGAGTTTCGAATTATTTTTCATTTTCCTAAAGAAGTAATAGGTATCGGCGTAGATTCCCCAGTAAGTATATCACTGTTCTTTTCGAATTCAACAGAACTGCAAGCACTAACAATGTTTAAACGGAAAAAGAGGGATATGTTCGACGGATGTTGATAGCCCACCTTTGTTTCCAGAGAAGGGGAAGTACCTCGCACTTGACCTAGGAGGCACCAACTTCCGGGTGCTTCTGGTGGAGTTTGGTGGTGGTGAAATGACAGACACACGGGTGAAGCATTACCACGTGTCGGATGAGCTGCGGCTGGGGCCTGGCTCAGAGCTCTTCGACTTCCTCGCTGACTGCATCATCGACTTCGTGAAAGCTGAAGGGCTTCTCAGCGAAACTCTCCCTCTGGGTAACCTTTATAACTTATAATCTGCCTCAAGTTTTATAAAACTGGTTATACTCTTATCAGGCCCGTATCCAGAAAGTGGTCATGGGGGGGGGGGGGGGGGGGGGGGGGTTGGCCTATATTTTTCTGCTTCACGTGTGCATTAACATGTTAATTTTCCGTTCATGGGGGGGGGGGGGGTTAACCCCCTAAACCCCCCCCCCACCGTGGATACGGCTATGACTCTTATGGGATAAGAAGATGGCCAAGTTTCGTGGAGTGCAGCTTGCTTTGAGACATGAAGCGCTAGAATGCTTTCATAGCGGCATCCAACACAGTGCTTTTTAATCGCGATACTAATTATTGGATATTTAAATGTTCTGAAATGTGCTATGCCTTTTTGACGGTCGGCTGTGTTTCGATTTTACGATAGGTTAATTTCGGACAAATTTTTTGTTGACAAAAATCACTCGATCGTAAAATCACAACATAACCTGTTAATTTCAGCCGTTAAAAAGACATATTATATTTCAGAACATTTAATATCTAATAGTATCGCCATAAATTGTGCACAAAGAACGTAAACAAATGGTAGCCAATGTATGTTCGGTCCTACCTACTATATGTCTGAGCTATTATCAATTGTTTCGTTCCTGAACTGAATCAAAATTGCAGGTTTCACGTTCTCATTCCCCATGGTACAGCACAGCCTGATGAGCGGGGTTCTCGTCACATGGACGAAGAGTTTCAACTGCCCTGACGTGGTAGGAGTGGACGCTGTCGCCATGCTGAGTCAAGCGTTGCTGAGGAGGGGATGCACGTCTGTGCAAGTACACGCAGTTCTCAATGACACGACAGGTAGGTGGAAGGGACAAGGGACCATTGCAAGAATTATCCATCGTGCTCAGCTGGCAGCACTCAAATACCAGCTCCCCCCACCCATTACACGTCAGGGACCGACATTTTAAGGTGGGATAGATATTTCACTGGAGATCCTGAACATATCAGAGGTGAATGCCGATCAGAAAAACTTGTTGGGATTGAACCCGGTATGACCCAGCTCTGAAAACTCTTCTACTTAGTGGAGGACCAACTGCTGCAACCACCAACCGTCATGCTTTATTTCCTAGACCTCTGGTTTCATAGCGGTGTTTAGTCATGGCTTTTATATTATCTCTTATACAGTGAGCTGATGTTGATCCCATTATCTGAACTAACTAATCTGACTTACCTACTTTTCAGGAACATTGTTGATGGGCGCATTCCTAGACTCCAAAACCGCAGTAGGGCTGATCCTTGGCACGGGCTCGAACGCGTGCTATCTAGAGCGGGCGGACAGAGTCAAACACTGGGAAACTAAACGACACGGTGAAAAAGAGGTAAAAATACACTTTTTACACACAAAAATAATGAAAACCCGAAATAATTTTTATTTACGTTCGTTAGTCGCCATTTATCACCTTAGCCAACCAAACAAAACAAAATTTCCCTAGATTTCAAAGTGGCGACATGGCGGGAAATTCAAAATTTCCCGATTTTTCCTGACACTTTTCAAAAGTTTTTTTACTTCATTTTTAATTTTTAGGTAATCATAGACATCGAGTGGGGAGCTTTTGGAGATAACGGTGTTTTAGATTTTATAAAGACGGAATTTGACCGAAAAGTTGACGACAACTCTCTTCTAGTGAGATCTTTCACATTTGAAAAGTATATTGGCGGGAAATACCTGGGAGAAATCGTTCGAGTTGTTCTCATCAAACTCATCTCAAGAGGTTTACTGTTCGGAGGCAAAAGTTCTCCCACTTTGGATAAAAGCGCTTCGTTTACGACAGAATTTGTTTCGAAAATTGAAGAGTAAGTATACCCAGACATGTATTGTATTTTGTATTGTACTACTTATGTATCTATTATTATACGTAGGTATACCTAATATTGGTTACTACGACACCATAACATTTTTGCAATGTTGGAAATTTAAGCTGAAAGATCCCCAAGATGGTCAATGGTAGGAGACATGAGTAACGCTGGAGAAGAGGAAAATGTAGCCTTTTCAAAAAAAATTTCAGGGACGAACCAGGAAACCCCCAGAACACAGAAAGAATTCTGAAGGAAATAGGAATAACATACTCTGCAGAAGACGTACGGACAGTGCAATACGTGTGCAGAGTGGTGTCGAATAGATCAGCACTGCTAGTGTCCACACTGCTCGCCTCACTATTGGACAGAATGGAGAAAGAAGAAGCCACAATTGCAATAGACGGATCTCTCTGTGAGAAGCATCCCCTATTCCGAACCCTTATGCAGAAATACATTGCACTCTTCACTACAAGAAAGGTGGGTGTAGCAGCTACCGACTACCAGCTCCCCACCCGGGACTTACAGTTTTAAGCGGGTTCCGAACCTCCAAGTATCTATTATATTTCAGAACATACAACCTAAATTTTAATTCGTTTGTTCCAGTTTAAGCTGCTGCAGGTATCAGATGGAAGCGGGAAGGGGGCCGCAATAGCAGTCGCGATTGCTGTCAAACTCGAAAAACGCTTCGCACAATAGTCAGCATGAGAGTATATTTGAACATGACAACAAACTACTTTTACACTTAAAATCATCAAACTACGATACAGGGACCGTTATTTTAGGATAGCAACTACACATCTCTCTCTCTGTAACGACTGTCAACAGATAATGTAAATTGGCTCGCTATAAAGAGAGTTGACTAGTCACAGTTACGTTTTCGTGTGTCGTTATAGTTTCAACTGTACTTTTTCTCATATTATCATAGAAACTAAATGAAAGAAAAAACACGGTAAATGCTTCGTCATTTAAAAATACAAATTAAGCAAAAATTCATAAAAATGACTTATGGTTACTTCACAGTGTTTGAATTACCGAACATCAACAAACAGACTCGACATTTTGGATCAGTGGGTTTGTTGATGTTTCGTCATTCAAACACTGTGAAGGAGGCATACCTACCTGTTACAGATTTCCAGTTACAATAAAATAGGTACATCACTTCATGGTAGGTATATTTATTAGGTAGGTACTTAGGTATATTTCATGATAGGTAATAGGATATACATGCGTTGTCCCAAAAGCCGCAGCAATAAAAAATATAACTTTCTCAGCCCACGTATTGCATACGGGCGAGAAAGTAAAATACTGCGGAAGTTCTATATTTATAACCAGCCAATTAAGATGAAATATACCGTTGCTATTTGTTTACGTTTTTCTCGACAATTTTTTAAGTGACACTGTTACTTAGCCATCTTGTCTCTGAAGTTAAAAACACTTATTACATTTCAGAACATTAAAAAATCCAACTACTTATTTCCTCAAAAAACACACAAACAAACCGGTCTGTGTGTTGACCCTTAACTAGTAAACAGTTACCACTACAACCTACAACTAATTCCCACTTACTTACCGCTACTTTAAACTAACTGAAACTTCTAAATAGACACACAACGCGATGAGTATACAGTCGCAGAACAATATGAGATACATACAACTACCAGTGTCGAATATATCCAGTATAGAGGGAGCATATTGTATACATTCGCTATTTTTTTACGTTTCTTCTGCACACTTTATGAGGAAACTACTGGCCGAAATTAACTGATCGTAAAATCACCACACAGACTGTTAATTTCGGCCGTCAAAAAGACATAATTCAGGACATTGAAATATCAAACAGTATCCTCAAAAAGGTAAGATAAATGTAGGTACTGACTTTATCTGCCAGTCAGAAACTGGTGAAATACAACCTTACATATAAAATAGTGCACGGTATACGCATAAAGCCAATAATTAGCAACAAGTTTGAGTAGTAAATACATGTTTAACTTACGGGCACTAACTACCGAATACGGAAAATGTCTGACCTATTATCTATACACACATTCTTATTCCTATCTTTATCTGTCAACCTTATCCTGCATATATAATATAAGGATAATCAACTACATTGAACACACATAAAAAGCGATAAGTCAATAACTACATAGAATTGAAACAGGGCTCATTTCCAAAAATGTTTAAGAGGAAACAGGAGAAGTGATGTTAAGTCCCCCTGAACCAAAACAATGCACTTTTGCTCCCATTATCATAGGAACTAACCTCCATTCAAATCAAAACCGTTAAAATGACTTTTGGTGACTTTACAGTGATGGAATTACCAAACATCAACGAACCCACTCGAGTCTGTTGATGTTTGGTAGTTCAAATACTGTGAAATAACCAAAAGTCATTTTAATGAATGTTTATTTGAATGAGGAGGCTAGTTTCTATGACAACGTGAGAAAAAGTGCTTTGTTTTGGTTCACGTGACCATACATAAACTTAACCTCTCTCAAGTCTTCTTAATACGAGTGTTGGGCCTTTAGTTGTTACAGCAATAGAATACAGATATATTTGGTTAATATGGTTCCACTACAATCTCACTATCATTAATAAGTCAATTTTTTTTTTTTTTTTTTTTTAACGCGCGACGTTCAGAGAACATATGCGCCGATGAGTTGGTATATTAGATGTTTTTTTTTGGTCGAAGCCGAAGATGAAGTGGCCGAAGCCGAATATGAGTGGGCCGAAGCCAGTTTAGTAGTGGGCCGAAGCCAATACATCCATGTCGGAAGCGGAAAATTTTTCCGCTCCGCCGGGATTCGAACCCGGACCTCTCAGGACACAAAGCGGAACCCTTGACCACTCGGCCACTGAGAGGCACGAAAATAAAAATGTTACTCATCAATCAGCCACGGCCACTGGAGGTCGTGCAGTTACCAGTTGTCCAGTTCCATAGTTACAACAGGTTGTTTACAACGCCAAGTTGTTCAGATCTGAAGTCGAACTTGTTGGCATCTTGACATCCTCAGGGGGGACAAATATTCCTATCGGCTCAACTGGTTTCTGAAAAATAATAAATAAACAAATAAATAAGACAACCGCGGAAAACTTGTCTATGATGGTCTATAGATGGTCGTCTTTAGAGGAACACCGGTTCGATCCCGATCCTACCAAAGTTTTTCAGATCGGCATTGACCTCTGATATGTTCAGCATGTCAAGTGAAGTTTATATCGAGGCTGTGGTGGTTCGGTAGTAGGTGTAGTAACACCATGGGTGGGGAGCTGGTATTTGGAAGTGCTGCCAGCTGAGCACGATGGATAATTCTTGAATCGGTCTAGTTGCTAGGCACCTATGGTAGCGTCGAACCTTTGGTGTTTGTTTATTGTTCACGTGAGTGATGTACGTGGCACCAGCGTCACATCAAGATGACCGCTAGTGGTGTGCACGTAGCAGTGTCTATCGAGATATCGCAGGTTTACTGACCTTGTTAACTTTGAGTTTCAACATTTCGGCCTTGAGTTTGTTGAGTATAGCGTAGTTCGGCCCGCGAGAGTTGCCCTTGCTCTGCAGCGCCGTGATCTCCTGCTCCTCCACCTTCTTCTCTTTGAAAGACTTGACGGAGGAGTTGCCGTACAAGCGAAGCAGAGAGCCCCAGCACTGAATGTGAGGGTGAAGGATCTGAAACCATTGTCAACGGGTTGTATTTTTCTCGGCAACCCTCTGTAGCCTTGTGGTCAAACATAGGAGTTATTATAATTGGAGGTTCCCGGGTTCGAATCCCGGTGCCAGCAGATTTTCTTTTGGGAGCATGGCGATTAGTGGGTCTCAGTAGGTCATACTCCAACTTTTTTTCAGAAAAAGTTATTTTTTTAAAATCACTTTTATTTCCTACTCATTTCGAAAACGATCCTGCTAGGTGAAAATAAACTTCAAAGTCCGTCTACGTCTTTTGAGGTTGTCAAAAAAGGAATTTGTCGAAACAGCATCTTGCCATTGGCTGGCAATCTAACAATAGACTCATACCTACTTGAAAAACCTATGGGAAAACCCCTAACCTGTTAGGGTATAGGGTGCTACTTTTCGTCAACTCCGTACGCAGGGGGGAGTGATTTGGTTACTATCAGGCCTGACAGTCCAGAAAAAATTCTCGACATATCAGGACTAGACCGTGGGTCCTCTTGTCTACCTGTAGCAACGCTTGCAAAGCCTTCTGTTTGTCTACCTGTAGCAAAGCTTGCGAAGCCTTCTGTTTGTCTACCTGTAGCAAGGCTTGCGAAGCCTTCTGTTTGCCGTCGCGCTTGCTCTGACAGTCGACAGTCGCGGTGTGGTTGCCCACAGTAATCGTGTACTCATTCTTGGAGTGCTTGACCGCTTTCATGTCGTACGTGATGTTCATTTCGCTCAGCCCAAAATTCCTTTGCAGACAAGTAAGTAGAATGGCGTGTGGGAGCGGTTCCGTTGTTTTCGTGCAGAATTCCACCACGCGAGGGTCTTCTATTTTTATGTCGTCGAAGAACTGAAAAAAATAATAGTAAAGATTTGTTCTGAAATATAATAGACTTTTTTTAAACATCAGTGCAACAATTTGCTAAATCGAAACTGCTTATCTGCAACAACGTTTTGGCGCCACAATAGCAGTTTTCAGCTTCTGCATCCTATCTTCCCCTTCATCCCCGGGATATTCCTAACTCACCGAAAGCTCCGTGTCCTGTTTGTTGTCACCAGCTCTGCCCGTCATTTTGGGATCCTCTGCGATCTTCTTCATCCCTGGGATGAGTATCTCCAGCGTCAACCTGGCCGCTTCCATCTTGGCCTGTTTCTTGCTGCTCCCCAAACCTTTCCCATACTCCACTCCGTTTATAGATATCGTAACTAAATACGGAGTCGCAGTATTTTCTGTAAAAAACAAATTAGTACCAGATATTTTACATAATGGTCTTTGTTATTTCTGACCATTTTTCGAGGACACTGTTGGATATTTAAATGTTCTGAAATATAAAATGGTAGGTATGTCTCTTCGAAGCCGTAAAATTACAACATGGCCAGTTCATTTCTGACGTTAAAAAGACATATTTCAGAACATTTAAACATCCAATCGTGTCCAGTAAAGGGTCAAGCATTAGTATCAGTAATAGTTCCTAGAAAATACGATACCTAGTCACTATAATAGCTTCTATAGCCGAGTGGTCTACTCTAGATGTTTGTCTTAGAGCCGGGGCACACCGGTTCTATCCCTATCCTATCAAAGTTTTTCTGATCGGCATTCACCTTCGGCAAGTTAATCATCTAATGCGGAATGTATATCGAGACTGTGGTGGTTCGGAACCCACCTACCCCCCTACCTACATACCAAGTTCCTTGAAGGTGTAGACCGGGCGTTCCTTGAGCGCTCTCTGAACGTAATCATGCAGTATACAGACATAGGTTTTTCCATTCGGGTTCATGATCCACTCGGTAGGCCCTCTGTTGGCGAGCTGATCGCCAGACTGACGGATGGGACACGTGATCAGTTTACTTCCTTCCGGTAGTGACGGTCTCTGCTCATTGCGGCGCTTCTTATGGAACTTGCGCCTAGCTGGCCTAAAACACCAACAAACAGATATAAATATTCAGGAGTGACGACTTTACATCGGCCATCTTGAATTACCGCAAGCGAAAGGTTTAGCCACGTGCTGGCCAATGTTTATAAACAAACCCATGCAACACTCACTTGTTCAATAAATACACCAAGGCGCGACGATACCATAGACAGAGATAGAGAAAAACGGCGGTTACCATGGAAACCACTCAGTAAACTTTCGATAGTATCGATCGATAAATGCAGCAAGATGGTGGTGCAACTGCCAGCATCTATCAAGTTTCGATACCTTTTTTGAAAGAAAGATACGGGTCACTTGATATTGGGCACTTTTTGTTCTAAAATATAATATACCGTTGTCCCTCTATATAACGAAACGAACACATACGACCCCTCTACGGTCGTTATAGAGAGAGACGGTACAATGAGTATCAAATCAGTTCGTGCAGTCTAGTGCTATCCAGTATAAAACTGAAATTACCGGCAATTTTGTTGGTTGGTTACATCGAACAGATTTTACGAAGAGATTTGTCTTATGACAAGCGCTATCACAAGGAAACAAGTGCTATCGCAAGGCACAAGCTAAACATACCATAACATAATCTGCTCGATAGGAGACACTACAGTATACTATACTAGAAATGCACCATCAAGTGAAACAAAGCCTTAATTACACATACAAACCAAGATGCGATACAGGAAATTTGTCGCCACTTAAAAGTGACGTCAAAATCCGCTGTAGGGAAATTTGTCGCAGTCTGTCGACTAGAGAAGTTAATCTTAAAGAGTCCAGTGCACAATGTATCGAAATTCAGCCAAAGTACACTGGGCTAGAGAAGATAACTCCAATCATACACAAGGCGACCATCCGTGGTGAAGCGGTCAGGGCACTGGACTATCAACTGGAGACCACAGGTTCGATTCACGCTATCAGCCATTTTTCTTTTGTGTCAAGTTTTTTTATATAAACTATCAATTACCTAGAGTTTTAATGTGGTAGATAGAATGCTGTTGGCTGACTTTTTTTAATGACATTTTCCTGAGAAACATTTCAGATCAAATAAATAAACATTTTGCACCGAAATATTACGTTAAGAAACAGCACTAAAGCCTTAAAGTCGTCTTTTCTCTGCACACATTATGAGGATACTATTGTAGGTATATTGAATGTTCTGAAATATAATGTCTTTTTAACGGCAGGCTGTGTGGTGATTTTACGATCGGTTAATTTACCAGTATCATTTGGATCATGCAACATGGAGTGACAACATCAGTGCTTCGAGCAAGCAAACACTTACTATTTGTTTCAGTTTTGAGGACACTGTTCGATATTTAAATGTTTTGAAATACAGGGTGGTCCAGACCACCCGTCCTCATAGTTTACCTCCAGATCCAGTCGTGCGATTGAGAAGCGGTAAAAATTTTCATGACAAAGTCGCACCCAATGTATCTTCCTAAATTAGTTTCAATTTATTGGGGGGCCGGGAAAGGGGTTTTTTAGGGGGGTCATAGGCGGTATCTCCGTAATTTCAAATGTAAAGGTAGGTCGAAAATAATCTCAAATGATAGCACTCAAACTTCCTTTCAAATTGAACTGTTCAACATGAACCTGAACTTAAAGGTTCAGGCACAGCAGCCAAATGAAAGTCACTTTTTCACCTCCGCTTACACTTTTTTTTTTTTTTTTTATTACGTTTTGTTGACCTTGCCCCACCAAAAATAGGTGGAACTAGAGTATAAAACGCCTGGTTGTCCAGTTAAATTACAAATTTAGAAATTCCTCTAAACTATAAAAAAAAATTTCAAGTAAATATGATTTTAGCAATTTTTTAAATATCGTTAAACTTTCTTCAGATTTAATTTCAACCGGGAGAGCGTTATATAGACGAACACCTAAAATCGGAGGACTGTTCAAACGAAGGGAGGTAGCAAATTTGCCTACATGTATATTTGAACACGACCGAGTTTTATAAGAGTGAAAGTTTGAATTAAGAGGGAAGTGTTCTGGGTGTTCGCGGACAAATAATAATACCTGATAAATGAAAACACAAGGAGCAGGGAGAATAGAGAATTTCTGAAAAAGTGACCTGCAAGAAGTACGCGGTGGCACTTTAGCCATGATTCTTATGCATCTCTTTTGAATTTTTAAAATTGGCTCAATATTCTGTTTGACACCTCCCCAGAAAAGTATTCCGTAACTTAGAATTGAATGAAAGTAGGCAAAGTAAGTGATGCGTGCGATGTACGGAGAACACGAGTTACAAATTATTCTTTGAGTAAAACCAACAGAAGCGAGTTTAGACCGAAGGTTTTGCGAATGCTGATGCCAATTTAGGTGTTCGTCTAGCTGGACACCTAAAAATCGCGAAGACGTCTCAAAAGCAATGTCATTGTTGTTTAAGAGGACGCTTCTGTTGACGGTGCAAGTCAGCGCTGGCTCCGAGGCGAGATGAAGCGTATGGTGAGGAAGGCTATTGTGATTACAGAGACCCTGACTTCTTATGGCTGTAGCAACTGGGTAGGTACAACTGCATGCGGGTTCTGTTATCTCCGCTTACTCAGAATTACGTGAGCATACCAGGTCCCCAGTACCTGCTGTCACTTTACTAATACCATTCATAAGGCGATTCACGTCCAGAGTTCAGCCAACCCACAATTTCCCGGGGGGGGGATGGCCGGTATTTTTTTTGTTCAGATCGGGGAAAAACCCCAAAAAACCCGCTCAAAAAAATTTTTTTAGTTGACGGTGCACAAGTGGTCTTGGAATTTTTGTCCTTCACTTTGGTAAAGGTTAGTTCCATGATATCGGCTCGGTGCGCGGTGCGGTGCACCATATTTTGGATAGGAAATTATATCAACATCTGGGAGGGCCCGGTGAATCAGTGAAGGCCTTCTGTGTTTCGCTTATGTGTTGTTGTAAAATTATGACCGAATGACCGTTTATTTTTGGTTCAGAGGACGTCCAGTGGCAGTATAGTAAGTATCCTGCAGGGAAAGTCTGAAATCTTTGTTCGTAAGTAGGTATGGTGCCTACCTAGGCAATTCTATTTTTTCAGATTTATTTCAAATGCAATACTATACGTGATACAATACAAATTACAAGAAAATACAATACATTTCCAAACAACATTATTCATAGACCCAAAATATGTACCAGGTGTGGGTACAGGTGGAGGCAGGTATAGTAGGCAAAACCTACATGTCAGAAATTTGTATTGGAGTAATAGGGAAATGCTGTACAATGTCTGACTTGACTGCCATACAGGAATGTATAGATAATGTGTAAATTTTTATACCTACAATATACTCGGCTGTCGAGGCTTTCTGTTACCTAATAAGTCACACTACAGAACAAACTGTTAGGTGCCTAATAGGTCCTACGCCAAATAGGAAAAGATCGGTCTAGGTAGGTAGGTAGGTGCCTACATCCCTCCAGGAGGTAAACAAAACATATACCTATACTAGGGTGCAAGGGATAAGGAAACGCCTCAGGCCACGGCCCAGCTCGGCAGGGTGACCAAAATAACTCCACCCCGTGTAGGCTGGTGACGTCACCACCGGTTATTCCTATTACATTGCGGTACATTTGTACACTTCACCATTTGACGGATATGTTTGAAATTCGGTGAGTAGGTGCCAAAAATTATTTTCCAGTGTATGGCGATATGTTTTATAGAAAAAGTTAAAATTTTGGCCTAAAAAAAAAAAAATTAAAATTTTCGATACCGCTGGCGTAAAAATTGCGAGAAAGTCAAGTGCGACCTTTGTCGGGCCCTTTATTTTACAAAAATTCGAGGTTTTCTGTGTCTCCTGATCCTGGATATCCTATGGCTTAGGGTGGGGGGGGGGGGGGGGGGGGTCAAAAATTAAAAAAAATGATGTGACACGTCAAAAGACAAAGGATTGAAAGCCATTCTAAAAAATTTGATCTATTTAGGGTACGTCCCACCATGCCCAAGCGGTACGACACGGTCGGACAAAACTTTACCTGCTTACTTGCGTGATTCCTAGAAAAAACCCTTGGTTAAATGATTGGAGACGGAAAAACTTTTTGACGAAAGGAATGGCCCCAGAATGTTCCCCTGAGTACTTAGAGACCCCACACGACGTACTATGGCAACCCCCAAAACTACCCCCTAAAACGAGGTGAGGTGGTTGGGGAAGCTCGGAAAAACTTTTTGACAAAATAAATTGCCTCAGAACGTTTCCCCGAGCATTTTGATACCCCATACAACGTACTTTGGAAAGTAACCAAAACTCCCCCCCACAAGGGGGGGGGGGGGGGTGGCGAATAAACATTTTGACCAAATATATTGCCTCAGAACGATCTCCCGATCATTTTGAGCCCACACAACCCATATTTCACAAACCACTCAAATCTACCCCCCTTAGGGGGTGGGGTGCTTGGATACGTTCAGAAAAACTTTTTGATACAAAAAATTGCTTCACAACGTTCCCCCGAACAGTTTGAGACCCCATAAGCCGCACTTTAAAAGTCACTCAAAAGGGGGGGGGGGAGGGGGGAGGGGAGGCTCGAAATAAGCCATATACCATTTGTGACGAGTATGGCCGTTGTCACGTGTCATATCCAGAACTACTCATATACCACAAACAACTGAATCCACTGATTTCACCCTTTTACAGGTTCAGGGGGGACTTCCCCCCTTCCAGGGAGTTATGCGGGGGTAGTGGGTGGTATCATTGGATTCGTAATTATTTGTTCTATAATAGTCCAAAATTTGATCAAAATCGTTAGAGCCGATTTTGAGCAAATATTTTTTTCTACCTTTTGGGGGAGTTTTGGGGGGGGGGTAACCCCCCTTAATTTTAAAGGGGGGAAACTGAACTTCCGGATTCTGATTTCTTCCAATTTTAGAAAGGTCACTACCGATTTTGAAGAAAATCGGTTGAAAAGTGCGCCGTCCAGGTCAATGCCACATACATAGCTAGCTACATACATACATACATACGTACTGACACGGAGTACCTGACCTCTTCTAAAAATTCCTGTGGGCAAACTTTTCGTCGGAGGAAAAAAGTGAGATGGTTTTCATATTCCGAAGGAATGGACGTTTCCAAAATGTATATGCAAGTTTCAATCGCTTTTGAGGTCTGGGAGCAATGACGGTTCAAAGTTGAGGTTTGCCGAAAATTGGCCCGCACGAATACAATACTTTACCACAGGTTTCGGGAATAGATACGAGTATCATTGCTGCTTCGAAAAGGGATTCTTTGCATTTAATAGAATGCGTTTTATATTGCAAATTGTTTTTAACAAAAATACAAGACCCTCCTCGAATTTTAACTGACCTACAAAAATGAGAGGCAATGCTGTAACCGGGAATGTTAATTTTATTTATTTCATTTTCCTTGCACCAATGTTCTGTGAAGCATAATATATCAAAATTTTGACCTGCCACGAGAATATCTAAGTCATTTATTTTATTTTTAAAGCACCTAATATTTTGAGAAAGAATATTAAGATTAGATGAACCTCGTGACTTTCGCGGATTATTATTATTGTTATTTGAAAGGAAAGAATTTGTAAAATGGGGGCATTGGAAATTAAATTTTGATAATGAAGGAAGGGACAAGGTCAACATAAAAAAGCCTTCAGGCCAGCGGCAACCTGTGAACATAAAACACGCTTCCCTCGGTGGTTGAGGTGCAGCCCGTGCCTCGTGTAGTGACTTCTGTTTAAGCCTTGGAGCGAAAATCGTGAAGCGCTAGGGAATCCCGCGACGATGCTGGCCACAACTCGGTTTGCTTTGTTGATGTCGCTGTTCTGGAACGGTTCATCGTAGCGATGCGGGGTTTCAACGAAGAAAACAGGATTGGGTACAACAGGGAGGACCGCACGAAGACGTTGCTCGTAGAGTGGGAGATACTCTCGGCACCGGTTGGTTCCTCCAACGACGACGATGACATCTTCTGTAGAAGACCAGCTGGCAACTGACTTGATGAGGCCTGGAAAGTGCGATGCTGGAGCTCCGGGCATTAGTGTCGTCGTTACAGCTACCTGGGAACCCAGCGCCTCCTGTAGAAGATCTGCACAGCCTCGCGCGTGGCTGTCGCCGATCACCACGACACTCCTCTTCTTTGAGATACGACAAGGAGTACTCTTCACGGGTCGCCTGATCGGGAGGGACACTCGTTGGTTATGGTCCGAAGTTGCCAAGTGACATATCAAATGAAAGTACTACTTAAGGGCTTTACTCGTGATGCAGTGGCAACAACCTGAACCTTCAGGTTAAGGTATGATAGCCATCTGAAACTTCAACAGCGATTATCTCGAAATTTTTAAATGTAAAGGTAGGTCAATTGGCTACTGAAAAAAAAAAAAAAAAAAAACCTCTTTAAAATCACTACAATTTACCACCATCACCACGTACCTGAAGTGAAATTTTCAGGTACGATATTGAACCTGCTTTCAGGTACGTGGTGACGGTCGTAAATTGTAGTGATTTTAAAGAGGTTTTTTTTTTTTTTTCAGTAGCCAATTGACCTACCTTTACATTTAAAAATTTCGAGATAATCGCTGTTGAAGTTTCAGATGGCTATCATACCTTAAGGCGGAATACACCCATTTGGTTCGCAATGCTACGTACTTCAAGCCCTACTCCGAAGTTACAGGGCGAGTGAAAAGTGTTTATTGGGGGATGTAAACCTGAGACTCTTTGTCGTGAGGTAGTGTTGTATTTTTGCATGAAATAGAGTAATAAGCCCACAGGAGCGATTTTAAACAGTCAACTACCAGTCCTCATGTTTTTTTGACAGATCGCGGAAACACAACACTACCTCACGCGAAATATTTTTTTGTAACGTTTCGGACTAAAACAGTATGATTTTATTGTCACATTTAGTAGAAAAGCTTGATAAATATTTGTAATATTTACCGCCGCCATGTTACATGTTGACAATTTTTATTTCACTTACGGAAGTGGGTAATTTCAACACCATTTCTCTACTTTTTCTCCTGTAAAAGCTAAACATAGTGTCCTACTTTCACTCGTTGGTTTCGCGTTCGAATAGCACACTATGTTTAGCTTTTAGAGTAGACACAACCATTACGAGATTGCAATTACCAGTCTCCGGCTGTACTAAAATGTAAACATTAGTTTTGTCGAATATTTACTTTCGCACAGTGGTTTTGGTGGAGTTCGTCGAGAATGTATGGTGGCCCTTAACCTGAAGGTTCAGGTTGTTGCCACTGCATCACGACTATCACGAGTAAAGCCCTTAAGTAGTACTTTCATTTGATATGTCACTTGGCAACTTCGGACCATAACCAACGAGTGTAAGCGGAGGTGAAAAAGTGACTTTCATTTGGCTGCTGTGCCTGAACCTTAAAGTTCAGGTTCATGTTGCACAGTTCAATTTGAAAGGAATTTTGAGTGCTATCATTTGAGATTATTTTCGACATACCTTTACATTTGAAATTACGGAGATATCGCCTATGACCCCCCTAAAAAACCCCTTTCCCGGCCCCCCAAAAAATTGAAACTAATTTAGGAAGATACATTGGGTGCGACTTTGTCATGAAAATTTTTACCGCTTCTTAATCGCACGACTGGATCTGGAGATAAACTATGAGGGCGGGTGGTCTGGACCACCCTGTATAATGTCTAATTATTTATTAACGCCCAAAATTAACTGGCTATGGCTGGATTTCACCACTTTAACGTGAAGACTATCGTGTACACGATAGCGCTATCGTATCGGTAAAAAATGTTAACGGCTTTCACCATGCACCGTTACCGTTTCGTTAGCTTTAGAGTGGATTTTCCGTGCGTTAGCGAAAACGATAATTTTCACACCTGCGACTCATTTGGTGTAGTCTAATGTAGTCTAATCAACATTTTAACTTCTTTCTCCGAAAAAATAGGGGTTTTTTCACGTTTATTTCCACTTTTAGATTGAAATTGTTGAAATAAATTTGACGTAAACAAAGCAGGCGAATTCTATTGACACAACAAAACCTAACGAGAGGATGTCTGCTTTTTCGAATCGATAGCTATTCGAACGTTAAAAGGCACTATCGTGAGGTGGTGAAATTCAGCCTATGTTATTTTACGATTGAGCCAATTTCAGTAATACAAAATTTGTTCAAAATTATTCCATCATAAAATTAGAACAAAGCCAGTTCATTTCGGATGTTAAAAATATATATTATATTTCAGAACATTTAAATCTCCATGGTCCGAAAAAAAGTAAACAAATAGCTTGGCAATTTTCAGAGGAAACCGTAGGATGTTAATTAATTAGTTTTAATGTGTATGATATGTCGTCTGTTATATCCAACAGTTTGCTCGGAAAAGTGTGACTAGACAAAACAAAGGAACGATAATTACCAAGACGTGAATCGGAGAATTTCAATATCCTTGAACTGGAACAACTTGCTGCAGTATTCCTTCAGCTCTTCTGCTGTCATCTGGCTGGTCTCGTCGTTCTCTTGGGCGGTCACCACGCGAGCCTGAGGCAGGGTAGTCCCTAAACACACAAACAAACGTGGGAGAGCTCATGTTTATTTATCTTCACCTGAGCCAAACAAACCCTCATGTTATCGTAGAAACTAACCTCCTTATTGCAATAAAAATCCTCGGTTTATTCTTTTAAGGACGTAAGGTACTAATAAATTCATTAACTGACTTTTGGTTACTTCACAGTGGTGGAATTACCAAATATCTACAAACCCATTGACATAAAATGTGGGTCGTTTGTTGATGTTTGAGTCGCCACTCCAGCCCCGCCATCCCTGAGTTGCCATTCCAGCCCCGCCACCCCTGAGTTGCCATTCCAGCCCCGCCATCCCTGAGTTGCCATTCCAGCCCCGCCATTCCTGAGTTGCCATTCGAGCCCCGCCATCCCTGAGTTGCCATTCCAGCCCCGCCATCCCTGAGTTGCCATTCCAGCCCCGCCATCCCTGATTTGCCATTCGAGCCCCGCCATCCCTGAGTTGCCATTCCAGCCCCGCCATTCCCGAAAGCATCATACGTGGCCAGCTTTATTCAAAATAGGGTAACTTACCGTTGACGACAAGATCGGAAGGCTGCTCCTTCTCAGCTTCAAGAGCTCGGCGGTAATGGAAACAAGGAATAGCACTGGCAGGTATCCGGTGGTTCCTGCAGCTTCCTCCTCCCAGGAAGTACGGCTTGGAAAACGTGCACACTCGCGTGGCGCGGTGCAGGTACACAGGCATGCCACTACTGTGGGAGACCTGCAATTAAAACAATTCACTAAGGATTTAATATGTTTTTACATTGCAATAAGGAGGTTAGTTTCTATGATAATATGTGAAAAAGTACTTTGTTATGGTTCAGATGACCATAAATTAACATCAATGCTCCCACTTCATCTAAGGCTGGATTTCACCACTGATTTAAAGTATACAATAGTGCCTCCTATCGATCAGAATTAATGAATGGATTTAGCTTATTGTATATTTAACTCATGAGTCATGCCATAAGTTATGAGTCATAACTTATGACTTATGACAAGTGCAATCGCACTATAGTACACTTTAGGAAGTGGTGAAATTCACCCTTAACCTTACCGTGATCCATCCGTCGGGCAGCACCTCAAAGTGGTTGGGATTCTTTTCCACCAACACAGTCTTGTGTCGGCAGACAAAGTCTTCAGGGTTTGTCTTGTCGGTGACAGCATCATCTTTGCAGTTATTGTCAAGCTTCTGTCGCTTTCTCGGCTGGCTTTCGTTATAACCTGCGCAAAAACAAACCGTTATCTATATCTCTTCTAGTGACATGGGGGAAGTGATATTTATTTATGAATTTTTGCTTATTTTATGTTCTTAAAAGAACGGACTAAGGAGTTACAATGTTTTTATTTCAATAAGGAGACTAGTTTCTATGATAATGTGGGAAAAAGTGTTTGGTTTCGGTTCAGGTGAAAAGAAGTAAACATCCCTCGAGTTTAGCAATGGCAGTGAATGGTAGAGCATTCCAAAACATCTCCATCAATTCCTTTTCCTAACTTCTCACCTTTCTCTAGGAGGTCATCAACTTCGGACTCATCATAGTTGGAATCGAACTCATCCTCGCCGTCTTCGCCATCCTCGTCCGAGGGCGGCAGCTCGTCCAGGACGAAGAAAGTTCTCTTCTCTCCTGACTCGTTTTTTCCTTCAGTTCCATTTTCAACTACAACAAAAATAAGTAATAATTGCTGATGTACTCCACGTAACTCTTCAACTCACACAGGCTTCCCAAAATTGTTTAGATCCAGAAGTAGACCTGTGAAGATGGGTCACAATGATCTTTTATATGCACATTTTATAAGGATACTATTGGATATTTAAATGTTCTGAAATGTAATATTATGTCTCGTTTAGGGCCGAAATTAACAGGCTGTGTGGTGATTTTACGATCGGTTACTTTCGGACAAACTTTTTCTTAAGCTGGCCGAGACTATGAAGGCGGGCTTCGGTCGGCTTAACCAGAATCATTCCATCGCAAAATCACCACACAGCCTGTTAATTGCGGCCCCTTAAAAAAAGACATGTTACATTTCAGAACATCTAAATAGGTATCCAATAGTATCCTCATAAAGTTTGCAGAAAAAACGTAACCAAATACTTAACGTATCGATCGATCTCACCGCTTACCATTTTCTGTAAGAGCAGATGTGGAGGAAACCTTGTCTTTCTCACCACTGCCCTCACCGTGGGAACCGCTAGCAATAGGGTTTGATGTCGATGACATTTCTTGCGATTTCCCCAAACCTATGTTATCAATGATCTCTGAGTTGTCTACGGTTTCCTGGTCATCTGAAATAATACAGATTACAGTTTACCAAGAAAAAAAATCAGAAAGTCAATGCTTAATCTGGTCCATGTCCATAGCTCATTACCTTGAGTTTGCAAAAAGAAAATGGCCGTGCACGCTGCACGCCCCAGTCCCAGAAATCGATACAGCTCACCGTTCCCATGCATCCCCTAAAACCTAGAGACCTCGTAGGTATCTAAATACTTAACTTACCAAAATCTATATAGAAATCAGGCTCCGATTTGCATTGCACACTCCCCGAATTTTCGGCTTTTTCATTATCTGCCTCTGATTCGAACTGGAATTTTTTTAGCGGTGTTTGAGGGATTCCATTGTCACTAGAATCCAGCCCAGAAGAATCGCAAGTAAGTGGTACAGACGATAAATCAAACGAGTTATTCATTGTGGCAAATACTGAGTAAACGCACTAATTTTAAATACACAAAACTTTTATAATCACCGAAATTATAAAAACCCCCAACCCCAAATCAATATTGACGACATTTTGGTTTTACGGTTAGCAGGCTCAACACCTTGACAAATAATCAATTTTCAAAACTATCTTTCCAAAAGTATTTAAAATAAATAAACTTAAAAATAAAAATAAATCTATAAATTTATAATTTAAACTTAATTTTACACTATAAATTAGTCTAAAACAGCAAGAAGATCTTCAAGTTTTAAACATTAAAAAAAGGCGCGTCACCCTAGCCAACATTACTGACATCCGTTGCTAGGTAACGGAAAAAGGTTTAAAGATGGCGGCGTAAACGAGGCTGAATTCTTCTATTTTCATTTTTAAATCGGGATACAGATTTAAAATAGGCAAAAGATAACTTGAAGAGACATACCGTACGGATATGTAATTGTCCAGCCTTAGAAAACATAAATATTGTAGTATTTAGGTGTGTTATTTAATTTGTATGTTTCCCCGGCTTGTTAGTAGGTAGCATGGTAGCTGTTCTCTTTAAATGCCTACCGATTGGATCGTGTCGTTCAACAGGTAATTCGCTTTCCTTTTCTGTGGAAACATAGTGAGACTAACCTCGAAGGCTATAACATTTCATACCCAAAATTCTGTTTAGAGGTAAGTAGCCAAGTAGAACTAGACTTTCCCCGTCGTTTTTGAGATTTTTTTCCCATTGAAAAGCTATGCCATTGGTTGAAAACTGCGTTGGTAGGTACCTACTTACCTGGCTAGGGAAGCAAAATAGTTCTCAGTCAATGAAAAAAAAGTCCATGTTCTTTGTTTTTCCTCTGAGAATGATGAATAACAGTTTCCTGACAGACATGTCACCATTGTAATGCCGGAAGCATCAAGGGTCCGCTATACCTGACGGTGCATTTTTTGCCGCCCATAAGATTAACATTGCGAGAGGCGATTAATTTTCAAGGTTTACCCTTGGTTGGAAAGACACAAAATTTTGCCTGTACCTAGCCCTAACAATGTTCTAGGGAGTGTTCGAAGCAGATTTCCAATTTTCTTTACTGGTTTTCGAGATACAGCACTTTTATTGAGGTATGCGATGCTAGCATTTGCAAAACAGTTGCAATAAAAGAAACCAGTGAGAAATTGGGAAATCTGCTTCGAACACGACCTAGAACATTGTTAGGGCTAGGTACAGGCAAAATTTTGTGTCTTTCCAACCAAGGGTAAACCTTGAAAATGAATCGCCGCTCGCAATGTTAATCTTATGGGCAGCAAAAAATGCATCGTCAGGTATAGCGTCCTCCCTAGACAACAATTTATTCAGTCCGGTAAAATTTTCAGGGTAAAAATCAAACCATGCCGTGAGTGGGACACTAAGTAACACTAGAGAGAAAAATTACCGGATCGTAAGGTCAAACATAACCAATTAATTTATGACGTTAAAAAGACTGTTATATATCAGTGTCATGCGGTTTCCATGTGGGCTATGGACCTTGCATGCACACTTCCGTATGAACGGGAAACTTACCCCTGAGATGGGTTGACGGATGTGTTGGTAGATGTTGGGGTTGAATAGAGACGGCGAGATTTAGCAGACTGCGAGACATATATTTGCACATTCACTTACACAGATCAGACGAGCACATCACACAATAACATCACACCGCATTACGTACGCACACCGCACATTCGAAATTAAAAGGGCCGAGATTTTGGTTAGCACTGGCAGAGATTTGTTTCACGACTGATTCCTGAGGACCTGTGCCCTTAGGTTATATTGACCATTATTCGGGTTGCTGACATTTCCCCTCAAGGAATGACCCGTGTGTTTGTCGACCTCCTTAGCCTTCAATTATGCAATTAATTGCAATTAATTAGCTTACTATTTTGCCAACAGGCTCAGGCCCAGGCCGTAGCTGGCGACCTGCTGATGGTTCCTTTATTTGGCGTTTGCCCCTTATTCGGCAGCCTTCAAAACTGCCTGGCTACCGTCAGCTACCGTCAGCGAGGCCTGTGCCCATTTGTGTTGTGACAAACAACTATTTCGCAGCGCGTGCGACCTCATCGTACCCCGAGGTTATTGCGCTATTACTTATTCCTCCCAATAGATCACTGATATGGTACCTGGATTATTGTTGTCGAGGGATTTATGACAGCACCCCACAGGTTTGAAGACCACCGGGTCGAAAACCGATAAATAGAGATAAAGCTCGAGACGACAATCAACCTTCCCATATTAGTGTAGTCACAACAATTGAAGTGCGGTGCGGTAAAATGAAACTTAACTTAGGTATACCCATCTTAAAATTATTATAAAGTTATATATAGTTTGTGTTGATATGGCTTAGTGTCACTATCACGGGGTTGGGCTTCTTGGGGCACACTCTCACTTTATAGGCTCTTTTCACTGTCACTTTGGGTATTGTGCACTTGTTGCAGAAGGGGGGGGGGGGGGGGGGGCTGCGGACCACGGGCTCGTTCGGTAATGCCATTGTAACAACAACTAGTCCTTGGGGTATAGAATGTCTGTTCTCGGATAGTTGCTGAGTGGCGTTCACTTAACGCCAGGGAACGGTCTGCGTGCTGTGGCTCGTTCCAGGTTGAATCGGATATGCCATATGTCTGAGTAGCCGGTCAAAGATGCCATCAGTGTCACCCAGGGTTTGCCACCGTACAGCCTCCAGAGCTCCAGCTTCTCTCAAGTCCGGCGAAGCTCGCATGGGGCGCCGTGCCGTGGGTCAGCTGGGCTTTGCTTGCTGGGGTCGGCTGTGGTATTCCTGATGACTGTCTGCAGACTGCAAAGTGCTGGCGTGAGATTTGGCAATGGGTGGGGTTTACAATTATACAATATACATTCCTCTATACTCTATCGTTTTAAGGATTGTTAACTACAATACAAATTCTTATTCTAAATTTTCCATTCAAATATTAATTAATTAATTAATTTTTTTTTTTTTCGAAGTTCATCTCTTGTTGAATGGGGTGTCTGCTCTTTTTTTTTTCGAATGATAGTTCTCAGGGAAAACATACGGTTCGAGAGTGCCTCTTTCCTGCGGCCTCTGTATTAGAGGATGTGTTAGAGTTTGAATAAAACCGCCAAACACCAAATGTGACGTAGAGTTTTGTTGTGCAAGTCTCTAATCGTGTGTTGACTATTACTCTTGTGGTGACACTGCTGTAATGAACAATTATTAAAAGTATATTACCAAATGTGTTCATTTTCTAATAGGATGAACGGCTTGGAAAACGTGCACACTCGCGTGGCGCAGTGCAGGTACAGTGGCATGCCACAACTGTGGGAGACCTGCAAATAAAACAATTCACTAAGGATTTAATATGTTTTTACATTGCAATAAGGAGGTTAGTTTCTATGATAATATGTGAAAAAGTACTTTGTTATGGTTCAGATAACCAAAAATTAACATCAATGCTCCCACTTCATCTAAGGCTGGATTTCACCACTGATTTAAAGTATTATTATTTTATTTTAAGAGGGTTAGGGGGGACAAGCCCAGCAACTAGACCGTTTTCAAGAACTATCTATTGTGCTCAGCTGGCAGCACTACCAAATACCAGCTCCCCAGCCATCGAGTAAACGATGGGGACCTACAGTTTTAGGTGGGTTCCGAACCACCACAGCCTCGATATACATTTCACTTGACATGCTGAACATATCAGAGGTGAATGCCGAGCAGAAAAACTTTTTGGTAGGATCGGGATCGAACCGGTGTGACCCGCCTCTCACTGCTCCTCAAAAGTTGACCATTTAGTCCACTGGGCTATCGAGGCCGTGATTTAAAGTATACTATAGTGTCTCCTATCGATCAGAATTAATGAATGGATTTAGCTTATTTGTATAATTAACTCATGAGTCATGTCATAACATAAGTTATGAGTCATAACTTATGACTTATGACAAGTGCACCGCACTATAGTACACTTTAGGAAGTGGTGAAATTCACCCTTAACCTTACCGTGATCCATCCGTCGGGCAAGTGGTTGGGATTCTTTTCCACCAACACAGTCTTGTGTCGGCTGACAAATTCTTCAGGGTTTGTCTTGTCGGTGACACCATCATCTTTGCAGTCATTGTCAAGCTTCTGTCGCATAGCCCACTGGCTTTCGTTATAACCTGCGCAAAAACAAAACGTTATCTATATCTCTTCTAGTGACATGGGGGAGGCAAGGCCGCCCACAGCGTTCGCGGGCCCCAATGCGGACCACTCCCGGGCAATACTTTGGAAAAAAATTTGGGGGCCCGCGGGCCCCTTTGGGGCCCCAATGCGCCGCGCATTACCCGCATTATGGAGTGTCCGGCCCTGGGGGGAGGTGATAATTATTTATGAATTTTTGCTTATTTTATGTTCATAAAAGAACGGACTAAGGAGTTACAATGTTTTTATTTCAAAAAGGAGACTAGTTTCTGTGCTAATGTGGGAAAAAGTGTTTGGTTTCGGTTCAGGTGAAAAGAAGTAAACATCCCGAGTTTAGCAGTGGCAGTGAATGGTAGAGCATTCCAAAACATCTCATTAATTCCTTTTCCTAACTTCTCACATTTCTCTAGGAATTCATCAATTTCATCATAGTTGGAATCGAACTCATCCTCGCCGTCTTCGCCATCCTCGTCCGAGGGCGGCAGCTCGTCCAGGACGAAGAAAGCTCTCTTCTGTCCTGACTCGTTTTTACCTTCAGTTCCATTTTCAACTACAACAAAAATAAATAATAATTGCTCTTGTACTCCACGTAACTCTTCGACTCACACAGGCTTCCCAAAATTGTTTAGATCCAGAAGTAGACCTGTGAAGATGGGTCACAATGATATTTTATATGCACATTTTATAAGGATACTATTGGATATTTAAATGTTCTGAAATGTAATATTATGTCTCGTTTAGGGCCGAAATTAACAGGCTGTGTGGTGATTTTACGATCGGTTACTTTCGGACAAACTTTTTGTTAAGCTGGCCGAGACTAGGAAGGCGGGCTTCGGTCGACTTAACCAGAATCATTCGATCGCAAAATCACCACACAGCCTGTTAATTTCGGCCCCTTAAAAAGACATGTTACATTTCAGAACATCTAAATAGGTATCCAATAGTATCCTCGTAAAGTGTGCAGAAAAAACGTAACCAAATACTTAACGTATCGATCGATCTCACCGCTTACCATTTTCTGTAAGAGCAGATGTGGAGGAAACCTTGTCTTTCTCACCACTGCCCTCACCGCTGGAACCGCTAGCAATAGGGTTTGATGTCGATGACATTTCTTGCGATTTCCCCAAACCTATGTTATCAATGATCTCTGAGTGTTCTACGGTTTCCTGGTCATCTGAAATATAATACAGTTTACAGAGAAAAAAATCTTTAAAAGTCAATACTTGATATGGTCCATGTCCATGTCCATAGCTCATTTCCTTGAGTTCGCAAAAAGAAAATGGCCGTGCACGCTGCACGCCCAAGTCCAGGAAATCAATACAGCTCACCGTTCCGGTTGGGGTCCGGGAAAGGTGACCACCGATTTTGATATTTTGATTTCAATAGACGTTTCAAGCCACCCTGATTCCAAAAAACGTATTTTTGAGTTTTAAAAATTTTCGTCGGGACTTAGAATTATTTTCGTGTCCCCTCGAAAATTTTACAAGTTATTTAGTTTTTCAAGCCCTCTGCCTAAAACTTCTTCCCCGAAAGTTTTTCCGAAATCCCACTTTTTTTCTCTTTTATTTTCAGGCAGAGTCCGTGAGTGTAGGTAGGTACTTACTGAAAAAATTTTGAGTGAATTTTTTTTCGCTTTTTTATAACTCTTTTTTAGTTATGGAACTTCAAAATTTTTAAAAATTAATACATCCACCATTTCGAAAATTTTTGAAATGGTTCACTGGAGATATTTTTTTTGCCTCTACACTGGCTAAATGTCTGCCTATATAAAAGAGAAAAAAAAGTGGGATTTCGGAAAATCTTTCGGGGAAGAAGTTTTAGGCAGCAAAGAGACAAACGAAAAAGTCTTATAAACCAAGTCCGAATTGTGAAAAATATAAGAGTTATGACTGTTATGAGGGATTGAAAAACTAAAAAACTTGTAAAAATTTGAAAACTCAAAAATACGTCTTTTGGAATCAGGGTGGCTTGAAACGTCTAATGAAATCAAAATATCAAAATCACCATTTGGCGAAAAAACTTAGAAAAAATTCGGTGGTCCACTTTCCCGGACCCCAACCAAATTGGGCTCCGATTTGCATTGCACACTCCCCGAATTTTCGGCTTTTTCATTATCTGCCTCTGATTCGAACTGGAATTTTTTTAGCGGTGTTTGAGGGATTCCATTGTCACTAGAATCCAGCCCAGAAGAATCGCAAGTAGGTAAGTGGTACAGACGATAAATCAAACGAGTTATTCATTGTGAAAAATACTGAGTAAACGCACAAATTTTAAATACACAAAACTATTATAATCACCGAAATTATAAAAACCCCCAACCCCAAATCAATATTGACGACATTTTGGTTTTACGGTTAGCACTTAGCAGGCTCAACACCTTGACAAATTGGCGATTGAGATTAACTGTAAACGTGTGACGTCACAAACCAATATGGCGGCCTGATTGGGAGAAGCTGTTACGGCCGTATAGTGAGCACATCAGTTTTCAGTTTTTAAAATGCTCGGTGTGGTGAATTTATCTGTTATTTTAGACTTTACTAAAAGTGATTTAAATAGCCGATGCTATAAAGAAGGAGAGGAAGTGTGGCGAAGCAACATTGTTGCAATCGGGCGGTCACAAAATTCAACTGACGAGTTTATTTTTTTAAATGCGCTCATCCTTCAAACCTGTGGGTTGAATAAAAGCCCTCACATTATCTTGGGGCATCTAAAGCTCCTTCGTGGGGAATGGGCAGTGATGAGAGCAGACTGCAGTTGTCCAGCTGCCGTACAGACTTTTGCACCCGTACACGCAGCAATATTGATTCGATTTCGGAGGCATCTACAAAACAAACATAACAGTACAAGTTATCTAAACGGTAATGGTTGTTAAATGAAGCACATATGATGGTGAATTTTCATTTAAATACATGGGTAAAGCTGGTACCTACTTCCTCCAAAACACCATTGTTGGGTTGTGGACTTGTGTTCAGCCATTTTCAACACTACATTAACACCAACAAATTTGATGAGGCCTAGGGCCTACTGTCTATACTTACAGTCAATACCAGCAAGATTTTCTAACTTTTACTACCTACTTAGCTTCCAGACACATTGTAATTATTCAACTTCTCATGGATATTTTGTAGGTTTCTCCATATAAACAACAAACCACCAACCAAGGGTTTATTCTCAATTCATCCCGTAACTAAATGGTTCACGTTAAATGTTTTGCTGGAAAAATAAACAATAAACTATGCTGAATCACTTACCTTTAAAATTAGTTGTCAACAAACACTGTACTCGTCCAATTTTTGAATTGCAATACACATAATTTACATTCCACGTGGTATTCAACCATGCAGATCTCCCAAGTCAGGTAGTTCATAGTTTGCCCACCAGACCTCGCACGGTTAATCTCAATCGCCAATAATCAATTTCCAAAACTATCTTTCAAAAAGTATTTAAAATAAATAAGCTTAAAAATAAAAATAAATCTATAAATTTATAAATTGATTTTACTCTATAAATTAGTCTTAAACAACAAGAAGATCTTCAAGTCAGTGACGCCAGTGACGCCACGAATACGAAACGTCGACGGCACGCGACTGGTGTATAATTGATAATGATCCACTCGTTTAAATTTTGTGCGCCAAAACAATAATCGATTATGCCACTGTTACCGATTGATCGTTAGATTTTGTTGCGTATCACACAGACTGATAAGAGTGATAAGTAAATTGAATATCTAATGTTTACAACTTCTTGCCCCCTCCGGATTTTCAAAATCTGGCGCCCCTGTATTGTAGTATCTGTGGTAGTATTTAGGTGTGTTATTGAATTTGGATGTTTCCCCGGCTTGTAAGTAGGTAGCATGGTAGCTGTTCTCTTTAAATGCCTACCGATTGGATCGTGTCGTTCAACAGGTAATTCGCTTACCTTTCCTGTGGAAACATAGTGAGACTAACCTCAAATAAGGCTATAACATTTCATACACAAAATACTGTTTAGAGGTAAGTAGCCAAGTAGAACTAGAATTTCCCCGTCGTTTTTGAGATTTTTTTCCCATTGAAAAGTTATGCCACTGGTTGAAAACTGCGTTGGTAGGTACCTACTTACCTGGCTAGGGAAGCAATTTATTCAGTCCGGTAAAATTTTCAGGGAAAAAATCAAACCAGGCCGTGAGTGGGACACTACATTGATATTAAAGACGGAAATAACAAACACCTGAACCTATACCTGGCAACTCACAGTCGGCTTGCTATACCATGGCCCAGGTGTCTCGAAGAGAGCAGGTAAGAATATCTATGTTAACAGGCTCCACGGTTATCTTTAGAGGAGCACCGGTTCGATTCCGATCTTACCAAAGTTTTTCAGATCGACAGTATAACCTCTGATATGTTCAGATCTGAACTGAAATGTATATTGAGGCTGTGGTGGTCAGGAACCCACATAGAACTGTACGTCTCGGTTTTGTAGTTTGTAGTAACACGATGGGGGGAGCTGGTATTTGGTAGTGCTGCCAACTGAGCAGGATGGGGGGGGGGGAGCTGGTATTTGGTAGTGCTGCCTGCTGAGCAGGGTGGGGGGGGGGAGCTGGTATTTGGTAGTGCTGCCAGCTGAGCAGGATGGGGGGGGGAGCTGGTATTTGGTAGTACTGCCAGCTGAGCAGGATGGGGGGGGGGGGGGGGGTGGGGGAGCTGGTATTTGGTAGTGCTGCCAGCTGAGCAGGGTGGGGGGGGGGGGATAGCTGGTATTTGGTAGTACTGCCAGCTGAGCAGGATGGGGGGGGGGAGCTGGTATTTGGTAGTGCTGCCAGCTGAGCAGGGTGGGGGGGGGGAGCTGGTATTTGGTAGTGCTGCCAGCTGAGCAGGGTGGGGGGGGGGGAGCTGGTATTTGGTAGTGCTGCCAGCTGAGCAGGGTGGGGGGGGGGGGGGGAAGCTGGTATTTGGTAGTACTGCCAGCTGATTTATAGATGGATAATTCTAGCAAATTTTTACGTTCTAGTATGCGGAGGTTCTGGCGTACATGAGAGAGAACATTGAGAAGGAGACGGGAGTGCGTTGGGAAATGTTTCTGAAATCCCCATATCGCCACGTCTTTGTCACTGTTGTCCAGGGTCTATGGGCCCGAAAAGAAGCCAAGCAAATTATCGGTAAGTGTAATATGTAGTTGTAAATGAGCCAGGGCGTTGTGGGGTACAAGGTGCCACCTTAATCACCTCTGTACAGTACAAGTTGGGTTGGTCACGATCACGCCGGACAGTCGAGTTTTCCCCTGGCCAGGCTCCCATCAGGGCAAAATTCACCAGAAAAAGTCTCAACCAGTTTGGACTAGAACCTGGCTCCTCTTGCTGCATAGCTCAGTGTTCTACCAGCGCCCGAGCACGACTCACTGTACCAAGTGTTGCTTAGTTGCCCCTAGGCTTGATTTCACCAGTTACAGTGTACACTATAGCGTCATCGGATTTATGTTATCATATGTTTAGCTTGTGACAAGTGATATTGCAAGGAAACAAGTGCAGTCGCAAGGCACCCTTATAAGCTAACCATACGATGACGAACAGATTTAACGATCGAATTTATGTTATCGTATGTTTAGCTTATGACAAGTGTCTTGCCATTGCACTTGTTTCCTTGCAATATCACTCGTCATAAGCTAAACATATGATAACCTAACGCAAATAGTGTACACTACAAAGTGATGAAATCCGGCCTTAGTTGAGTAAGTAGGTACCTAATTTGTGAACCGAGAAATTATGAAATATAATATGTCATTTTAACGTCATAAATTAACTGGCTAAGGGTGTGTCCCACCATGCCCAGTTAAAATAAAACTGGAGATTTGGTCCTATGTTTACCATGTTAAATTTAACTTTTGAGTTAAATTTAACATGGTAAATCTCCAGTTAAATTTTAACTGGGCATGGTGGGACGCACCCTAAGTACCCCGAGGGGGTATTCGCGCTTTAGTAAGTGGGAACGCCAGCAGCCGCCGGACCCCCTATCTGGCCATGGAGAATTTCGGATATATTTTTAGAGACAAAAAACACTCGATCGTAAGGTCAAACATAACCAGTTAACGGCCACCATACATTCTCGACGAACTCCGCCAAAACCACTGTGCGAAAGTAAATATTCCACAAAACTAATGTTTACATATGAGTACAACCGGAGACTGGTAATTGCAATATCGTATGGATTGTGTCTACTCTAAAAGCTAAACATAGTGTGCTATTTGAACGCGAAACGAACGAGTAAAAGTAGGACACTATGTTTAGCTTTTACAGGAGAAAAGTAGAGAAATGCTGTTGAAATTACCCACTTCCGTAAGTGAAATAAAAATTGCCAAAATGCAACATGGCTACGGTAAATAGTACAAACATTTATCAAGCTTTTCTACTAAATGTGACGATAAAATCATACTGTTTTAGTCCGAATCGTTACAAAAAAAATATTTCGCGTGAGGTAGTGTTGTGTTTTCGCGATCTGTCAAAAAACATGTGGACTGGTAGTTGACTGTTTAAAATCGCTCCTGTGGGCTTATTACTCCATTTCATGCAAAAATACAACACTACCTCACGACAAAGAGTCTCAGGTTTACATCCCCCTATAAACACTTTCCACTCGCCCTGTAACTTCGGAGTAGGGCTTGAAGTACTTAGCATTGCGAACCAAGTACATGTAGTCGAAAATAGCGAATGTATATTCAGCCTTAATTTATGACGTTAAAAAGACTGTTATATTATATCAGAACATTATTTAAATAGTTTCTTAACATCAAATGTTTGTTGCAGCGTCTTTGCTCGCTCTCACTTCTGCGCCCTTGCTCTCCGGGTTAGTTTACCAATTGATCGGTGACCAGCTGGAGGAGTATCTGGAGAAATGGACTGGAAAAAGCAAGCAACAAATGATGAGAGCTGCTTTTGACAAGTGTGTCGTTCCTTTGTTTCCCATCTTCCGTGATCTAAGGGGGCGTGCTCAGAATAACATTCAGGATGTTCTGGTGAAAAAAACCGCATTTGTTAAGAACCCTTCTGCTGAAAAATCGTTGTTGATTTCTCGATTATGAATTATTAGAATTTAAAATTGCACCACATTGATGTTTTTTTTTTTTTTTTTTTTTTTTTGGTCATTTTTTGAGGATACTGTCGGGTGTTTAAATGTTCTGAAATATAATATGTCTTTACCAGCAAACTTGCAATAGAAAGGAATTTAATTCACTTTCTCTTTCTACCTAGATGGAAATTTATTATAAAATACTGAAAAATATCACTATATTGGCAAGTAATGCTGTTAGAGTTACGTATAAGGAAAATACACTAACAAATAAAGTATAACAAGCTAGGATATGTTCCTATGAGGAAAATGATAAGCAGCTAGATGTCGTTGCATGTGACTGCAGTGTTTTTGTCATTACATTGTGAAACGTTGAACTGTCACCATCTTTATTCCTACAAAGGTTATGGGACCAAGTGTTGAAGTGGTACCAGTGTACTAAGTGGGAGCAAGTGCTACCTATGTTCCTACTACTACCAGTGTGAGTACTTTTATTGTGTTTTTCCTATAAAGAAGCGATCTGTCAAAATGGAAAAAACCCGTGGAATAGATAAGCTTCAAGGATCCACAAATTGGGCCACTTGGCTTTTTGACATTGACCTAGAGATTTCTGTGAACAATTTAAAAGATTTAGTAACAGGAGCTAGTGTTATGCCAGTGGAAGCGAACTTTGCGGATAAGCCGGCCGATTTTCTGGCTGCGTGCAACAAATTCAACGAGAATGATGCCAAGCTACGTTTTCTAATAGGAACTAGTGTGGGTAGTGAACCTAAACGGCATATTCTCACGTGCAAGTCTGGAAAAGACATGTGGGATACTTTGCACTCAGTGTATCAACAGAAGGGCGAGCGTCGGTTAGACCTGCTATACTGCGAACTTTTTAATTATCGGAAGTTAGATACTGATAATATTGCTACACATGTGTCCAAGATCAGCAAGATATGGACAGATCTCAATCTGGCTTTGAAAGAAAAGAATGTTCAACTTCCTAATTGTCTGTTGCTCAATCGTGTGTTAAATACTTTGCCTGACGCGTATCTGGAGTTCAAGAACGCTTGGGAGAGTGTTCCTGAGAAGGACAGGAACATAACATTGTTGACAGAGAGGCTACGTCTGCACGAACAGAGGCTGGGTGAGAGTAATAAACCTGCTGAGACTTCTGTCGAGACTGCACTAGTGGTCACCTGTTTCAACTGTCACGAAAAGGGGCACTACGCTTCTAAATGTCCAAAGAAGAAGGCGCAGAAGAAACCGTGGAAGAAGAACAATAAGAAGAAAGGAGCTGAAGAAGGAAGAAAAGATGATACTAGTTTGTACGCGACTGCTTTGTCAACCGACTTGCCGAATCAAGAAGATGAGTCACAGTGGGTGATTGACAGTGGAGCTACGCGGCACATGTGCAAGACTAGTGAAGGCATGAACCAATTGTGCACTAACTCTCTTTTTCAGGTTACAGTTGCAAATAATTCACAAATTGATTGCACTGGCACTGGTGATAAAAATGTAAATTTGAAGCAAGGCAACTTTGTCTTGAAAAATGTAGCTGTTGTACCTCAGCTCAAAACAAATTTACTTAGTGTCCCCACTTTATCAAAAAAGGGTTTTATCACTATCTTTGATGAATCAAAATGTCTTATTTACAAACAGGAAAATGTCAACATAACGGGAAAACCGACATGTAGTGGCACGCTATCAAAAAATGGTGCTTTTCTGCTAGACGTTGGCATGACTGATCGTAAACAAAAACAAAAATCAGATGTTGCTAATAATTTTTCTCCTAGCAATTCTGAAGTTGGTTTCGCGGCTGGTGATTCTAAGCCTAAGCATTCTCAAGTGCTTATGCATACTCGTTTGGGTCATCTGAATTGCCGCAGTATGAAGCTACTTAAGGATGGCATGGTGTACGGGGTAAAGTATTCCGAAAAGGAGGCTTTCGAGCCCTGCATCGCCTGCATCAAAGGTAAACAGGTAAGGTTGCCGTTTACTAAGCACGAGCTTGGACCAAAATCTAAACGATTATTGGATCTGGTTGTAAGTGATATAATGGGACCATTTGAAGTACCGTCTTTTTCAGGTTCCAGGTACTGTTTAACTTTTACAGACGATTTTTCTCGCAAGACATTTGTTTACTTTTTGAAACAAAAGTCTGAGACGTTTGATAAGTTCTGTGAGTTCAAAGCTCTGGTTGAAAAACAAACTGGAGAGAAATTGAAATGCCTCAGGACAGATAATGGTACTGAGTATGTGAATACTAAGTTTTCTTTGTTTCTGAAACAGCATGGAATTCGTCATGAACTGACAACCGTCTACACACCTCAGCATAATTCTATAGCTGAGCGTCTGAATCGTGTACTGCTGGAGAAAGGGCTGTGTATGCTCACGGAAGCTGGCCTCAGCAAGCAGTACTGGGCGGAAGCGCTGTCGACTGCAGCATACCTGAAGAACAGGTCGCCCACCAAGGCTATCAAAGGAAAAGTTCCTGAACAGGTTTGGTCTGGTAAAAGTGTCAATCTTAGTCACCTGCGAGTGTTTGGCTGTCTGGCTTATGCTCGAGTACCTAAAAGAGCTGGAAAGCTGGATGCGAAGAGCACAAGACGTGTGTTTGTAGGTTATTCGGAAGAACGTAAAGCCTATCGTCTTTTTGATCCTGATACTAAGAAAGTATTGTTTTCCAGGGATGTGACTTTCATTGAAAATAAATTTCCGGAACAATCAACTGAAGCTGAAAAGGCTAGTTGTGAGTCGATTCCGGGTGAGACTGTAATACCTATTGTGTTTCCTAGTCCACAGCAGCAAGCTGTCGTACCCGAGGGGAACACAGGCGACAACCAGCGGCATGAGCGGGGTAGTCCGCAGTCTGATGTCTCCAATACTGGTCGTGGTCGTGGCAGTCCGGCAACTGCAGGAACGAGTGCAGCAGCCGGTGGTCATGGCAATCAAGATGGCAGTCTGGATGGTTCGAGAGTGTCATGGAGTCCGTCACCAGTGGCTGTACCGGGTGATGACTCAGTGGGGGATCCTGACTACATTCCCGAAACTCCAGTACTACCAGATGGATATGGTAATAGATATCCTAATCGGGTAAGAAAATCCAAGATGTTTCCTAATTTTATTGCCTACAGTGTGTACGACGAAGTCGAACCGAGAACTGTGAATGAGGCTTTAGGAGATGAAAGGTGGAAAAATGCTATGCAAATTGAATACGATTCCTTGATCAAAAATAAAACTTGGGATCTGGTCGAGTTGCCACGCAGCAGATCGGCTGTAGGTACTCGATGGGTTTTCAAAATTAAAAGAGATAGCAATGGTAATATTGAAAGAAGAAAAGCAAGGCTAGTAGCTCAAGGATTCACGCAAAGAGCTGGAATTGACTACGAAGAGATATTTTCACCTGTGGTGAGATATAGCACACTAAGAGTGCTGGTAGCGCTATCCGTTGAAATGGGGCTTTCCATAAGTCACTTGGACTTTACCTCAGCATTTCTGAATGGAGATATTTCAGAAGAAATTTACTGCAAGCAACCTAAAGGTTTCGAAGTAAAGGGTAGTGAGCACAAAGTGTGTAGGCTTAACAAAGCCCTGTATGGTCTTCGGCAGGCCAGTAGGGTGTGGCATGAAAAACTTGTGGGTGAGTTGGAAGGCTTAGGGCTGAAAAGAGCCAAGTCTGAACCATGTGTTTTTCACAGAAAATATTCTGATGGGTATTTAATTGTTGCAATTTTCGTTGATGATCTGTATTTCTTCACTAACTCTAATGAAGCAGACAGAGTGAAAAAGGTATTGGCTGAACGTTTTGACATTCGTGATCTCGGGCTAGCAACCCAGATGGTTGGAATGCGTTTACGTAGAAATGGCAATACAGTTACGCTTGATCAAAGTGAATACGTGCGAACTTTACTGGAAAAGTACAGAATGTCAAACTGCAAATCAGTAAGTACGCCAATGGAAACAAATGTAAAGTTTTCGAAAGAAGGAGAACCTTCAAATCAGCCATATCAAGAGTTGATAGGGTGCTTAACGTACTTAGCTATTCATACAAGACCCGACATTGCCCATGCAGTGAGCCGTTTAGCCCAGTTCAATGAGGGACATACCATTGATCACTGGAATGCAGCTAAACGTGTACTCAGATATCTACATGGTACTGTTGATCTATGTTTGGTTTACAGGAAGACTGGAAAACCACCAGTGATGTATGCAGACGCAGACTGGGGAGGCTGTGATATCGACCGTCGTTCATACACGGGGTACGTGATGATGATTGCGGGAGCAGCGGTATCATGGGAAAGTCGAAAACAACAGACCGTGGCCATTTCGTCGATGGAAAGCGAAATGATGAGCGTCACCGAAAGCTGTCGTGAAATTCTCTTTGTCCGGAAACTGCTGAATGAGTTGTTTGGAGAGAATTACTTGGTAGATAGGACTGTAATTTTCAACGATAATCAGTCATGCCAACACGTAGCAAAGAATGAGGTCTGTAATAACAGAACGAAGCATATTGCAATCAAACATTTCTTCATACGAGACTGCATAAAAGCCGGTCAAGTAAATCTCGAATATTGTCCAACAGACAAAATGATTGCTGATTCTTTGACTAAATCCGTTCCCAAAGACAAATGTATTTATTGTCGAAGTGTCATGATGGGAAATGAAAAATAAATTTAGGGGTTTTAGGCTGTTCTGTATTGTGTTGTTTTACTACTGTATTTGTAGTGAGTGGGGGTTTGTTAGAGTTACGTATAAGGAAAATACACTAACAAATAAAGTATAACAAGCTAGGATATGTTCCTATGAGGAAAATGATAAGCAGCTAGATGTCGTTGCATGTGACTGCAGTGTTTTTGTCATTACATTGTGAAACGTTGAACTGTCACCATCTTTATTCCTACAAATGCGAATAATTAAACGTAGTATTATAAAATAAGTGTTAATTAAGAAAGGCGCTGCCACACCCACATAAGGACATACTTTACGGCTATGCTAGATATAGTACGGCCAGCCTGAAATGCCTGGACCGAGGGCATTCTGCACTGTTCACCTTACACGGAATGCCCTCGAGCCAGGCATTTCAGGCTGGCCGTACTACACCGGCATGGGCACCACCATCTTGTCGCAATTATCGTTCAATAGTATCGAAAGTTTACTCTATGGTTTCCATGGTAACCAGTGTCTCTCTATGATATCGAGGTTGTTAATTGAACAAGTGAGTGTTGGTATGGGTTTGTTTATAAACATTGCCCAACACCTAGCCTTGGTATCATTATCAGTCGAGAAATGGTAGGGTAGGACCTATATCCCGGATAGTGTTGACGTAGAGAAAACGCTTGGTTGTAAATATTATGTTGTGATCCGAAATTTGCCAAGAGTGGAGTAGCTACTTTATTATTTTTCTTCATAGTCTTTGGGAGAGTTTAAGCTCTTCATATCCCGCTCTGCCAGGAGGTCCATGTGCAACTCTGTATCTCGCGAGATCTTTTCTTGTCACCATCCCGATCACCTCATGTCGGTCATTCATGACCGGAAGGTGACGCAAGCCGAGTGCGCGGAACAATCGGAACACACGGGGTAGCGAAGCAGACTGAAAACAACACAAAACCTAACTTAGAAGTAGAGGAGGTTAGGTTAGGTTAGGTTAGGTTAGGTTAGGTTAGGTTCGATTAGGTTAGGTTCGATTAGGTTAGGTTAGTTTAGGTTAGGTTAGGTTAGGTTTGATCCCGATCCTATAGAAGCAGACTGAAAACAACACAAAACCTAACTTAGAAGTAGAGGAGGTTAGGTTAGGTTAGGTTAGGTTCGATTAGGTTAGGTTAGGTTAGGTTAGGTTCGATTAGGTTAGGTTAGGTTAGGTTAGGTTAGGTTAGGTTTGATCCCGATCCTATCGAAGTGTTTCGGTTCGGCATTCACCTATGATATGTTTCTTGAAATAATGGTTTCGTTGCTAGCCTGGCCCTGGAGGCTCACTGGGAAAACAGGACTGTGGGGGGTGATAGTGACCAAATCATCCCCTTGTGTACACAGCTCACGGAAGCTGCCACCCTCTGTCCCACTACGCCCGGGCCCTTCTAGGGCTCCAACGCTACGGCAGCTACACATATAAGGATAGATTTCACCAGTTGCTTAAGTGTACTATAGTGCCACCTAAAAGTTCACTATAGCGTTATCCTCACGAAAAGAAACGTTGGTGCCTTTCACTACTCACATGCTGTACGGTGTAGGGAGACTGATTCATGAACGGCCTGAGATCGACATGATACTCAAGCTCTTGGTCAGTGAGCTCAACATGATCAATGGTATCGTATCTCGGGTAGGCATCTCGGAACATGAGATAGGGTGACCTGCGCTGGCACCAGTCATCCGCAGTCTCATCAAACAGTTTGTGTTTGAGTAAAACTATCAACTGATGCCTCAGAATCAAACCACGCAGGCGACCATAAGGCCTCACTCGATGGATTCCGTCCATTTCATCGCTTTCTTCTTTATTCTGCAACAATAAATAAATTTCATGGGTGACCACACAATCGTGTTTTTTTTCGACTATATTTTGAGGACAATGTTGGAGATTTACTTATATGTTCTAAAATATAATTCTTTTTAACGCACAAAATTATAGACTTCCTAAGTAAGGCTGAATTTCACCACCTTTAACGAGAGGATTTATCGAACCGATTTGCGTTATCGTATGTTTAGCTTTCGACAAGTGCGTTCGCAGAGAAACAAGTGCAAGGGCAAGGCATTTGTCGTAAGCTAAACATACGATAACGTGGATCCGTTCGTTAAATCCTCTCGTTAAAAGGCACTATCGGAAAGTGGTGAAATTCAGCCTAAGGGTGCGTCCCACCATGCCCAGTTAAAATTAAACTGGAGATTTTGTCCTATGTTTACTATGTTACATTTAACTTTTACTAGAGATTTTCTCCGAGAAAATCTCGTTTTTTTTAACTGGGCATGGTGGGACGCACCCTAAGTATGTTGTGGTTTTACTATCGAGTAGTTTTGGAATTTTTTTTTTAGTGAAGCCGGTTCCACCCTGTCCCTACTACCTTCTTAGTACCTGTACCACCCTCTTAGTACCTGTACTACCCTCTTAGTACCTGTACTACCCTCTTGATACCTGTAGGTACTACCTTCTTAGTAAGTTACTTACCGAGTCTAGATCCACGACAGGGAAGCCGTTATGTGTTTCCTCACGGAGAATGTCCACAACTCGACAAACCTTCTCCACGCACGTCAGCGCGGTCACGGGGTAGCTCATCACTTCAGAGGCATAGACATTGCTAGAAAGGGGCGGAGGTTCCCACCCCAGCACTGGCACCCCCTGCAGCTGGGTGTGGATGTCATAGATACCCTAAAACAAAAACACACCACGAAAGTGGCAGCAGAACTTCACAGGTGGACCAGCATATCTCGATAGGTACTTACTTACTTTATCTCTGAGGTACTGGTACGTGCACCAACATTAGCGGCCATCTTGAAGTAACGCAAGTGAAAGGTGGTGCCACGTGCTGGCCAATGTTTATAAACAAACCCATACAACAATCCAATGCAACACTCACGTGTTCCTTAAATAAAAACCATTTTAGGTGGGACCAGTGATGGGGGCTCGGAAAATTTCCAGAAAATTTCCGGAATTTTTAGAAATTTTCCAAATAGTAAAATTTCTTTTCCATGACTTTTTTTTTATATCGAAAAAAATAATAATATAATATATATATATTTTTAACTTAAAATGTCTGGATTTCACGGGGTTTTTTATTGTCAGGTTTGCAGCTGGGGCTCTACCACTCGTTTATTAATATACCTGAAAATCAACTACCGTTCACAGAAATCTTAAACCGTTACTTTAGCTATCTTATATATCTACTCTCATTTCAATCCTAAGAAGCGAAAAGTCAGTTTTGAGTTTTCACACTTTTTGGTGGCTTCTTAGACGCGGATGATACTTGTCAGAGATTAAGGGGTCGGCAACTACTGCGGCATCACTTATCCACCAGTAGCTAAGCCTGTTAGGCGTTTTACTGTCAATCAACACTAAATTTCCAACAATTTTCACATTTTCCGAAATTTTCCGGAAAATCCCCCATCACTGGGTGGGACGATAACAAAGAGAAGCACAGCGGTTACCATGGAAACCATAGAGGAACCTTTCGATATTATCGATCGATAATTGCGACAAGATGGTGGTGCACATACCAGCATCAATCGAGAGGTCACAGTTTCAGTGCCCCAAACAGATCTATTTGAATCGGACTCTTTTGTTTCTATAAATATCTCAGTAAATTAGAGTTAATCTCAGTTAGTTACCTCGTTAAAGTAATCGCCCGTCCACTTGGCGGTGATGAGCGTAATCATAAGTGGTAATCCAAAGGATATGTTCCCTGTAGCTTCTATGAGTATCACAGTAAGGCATAACGTCATTCTGACCACGCCCCCCAGCTGAGCGGCTGCGCCAATCAGAGCATACTTCCCCGGATCTGCCCATGTCTGAAAAGCAAAATATCAGTTTAAGGGCGACCAAACATTCGCTATTTGTTTACGTTTTTTCTGCAAATTTTATGAGGAAACTATTGGATATATTTAAATATTCTAAAATATAGTATGTCTTTTAAAGGCTATAAATTATGAGGCTATGTTGTGATTTTACAATCGAGTGATATTTGTCAAAAAAAAAAAAAAAAAAGGTCCCCTGGTAATGGGTTTGAACTGTCCCCTTACAAGAATTTCAAACCCAACATCATTGACTTGTATTCGTTTCTTGGCCATCTCATCGGTCTTCACCTTGAAGCCGCGCCCGTCATGCAGAAAGTCTTGATACGTAGTGTGACTTTTTCCATTTTGGATCTGTCTCTATACATTGTTTATGTGCACACTAAGTCCGTAAGCTAAGCAGATACTCACTTGACCAGGGAACAGCGCACCAATCCCCATCCCCACGAGCCGTCCCCAGGCCGCCCCCGTCAGCAGGGATGGAATAAATACTCCACTGGACACACTCAGGCCATAAGTCCAACATGAGAGAATCAGGTAAAAGCAGAAGAAGAGCAGAATGGACTGAACGCGATGTGACCCCAGCGGATCGTGGAACAGGGACCTGACACTGGCTTCCGGCGTCTGGAACCAGAGCGCAGCTAGAGCGTTGTAGTACCCGTCACCACAGTACATCTGCAAAAACAAACAAAAACATGGTCTGGCAATAGTCACACTTGACAATGGCAACAGTCACACTTGACAATGGCAACAGTCACACTTGACAATGGCAACAGTCACACTTGACAATGGCAACAGTCACACTTGACAATGGCAACAGTCACACTTGACAATGGCAACAGTCACACTTGACAATGGCAACAGTCACACTTGACAATGGCAATAGTCACACTTGACAATGGCAACAGTCACACTTGACAATGGCAACAGTCACACTTAAAAATGGCAAAAGTCACACTTGACACAGTCACACTTGACAGTGGTAACAGCCACACTTGACAGTGGTAACAGTCACACTTGACTTTCTCGCACTTGACGGTAATGAAACGTTTAGGGGGGTTTTATTACTTTCTCGCTAGCCATTATATGGCGAGAAAGTATTGTTTTCGTGCAAAATTTCGAAATTGAGATTTTGGGTTTCCCATGATCCTGGGGGTCCCCTGAGTCCAAAAAAGTGGTTTCTGGAAAAAGTCTGTCCGTCCGTCAGTCCGTCAGTCCGTCCGTCAGTCCGTCAGTCCGTTCAGTGCTCTAGCGCCTATACCGTTCATCCGATTTTGATGAAATTTGGTATGGACCTGTCTAAAATTACTGCCGAGACACATTTTCAAGGATTTTTTGATTGGTCAAAAATTGCGGCCGCTATTGTCAAAAAACCGCCAAAATAATTCAAAAATCGTGTTTTTGGTTAGTCGGACAAGCGCCGACGGTACACTTTTCAATCTATAACACTGAAAATTGGTAAGTGTGTTGACAAATAGATGCTTCGAGGTCATTTGCAACTAAAATTGAATTGGTTGAAAATTACGGCCGTTCTGGACCAAAGTTCGATCGTTTCGGCGCCATTCACATTTATTGACCGATTGTCATGAAATTTGGTAAATTTGTGTAGAACCATGTAACTTAAACATTTGTCGAACAGAATTTTGTTATCTTCAAAATTACGGCCGTTGTAGTCAAAAAAGTGTCGAAAATGAGTTGAGAATGAGAAACCACGTTTTTGAATGGTCGGAACGCATTTGGGACTACAGTAATAGAATGACAGCCATGAAACTTGGTGGGAGTGATCTCAGATAGATGGTCTTGGGTCATTTTCAACTGATTTTGGATTGCTTAAAAATTACGCCCGCAAAAAAATCTCAAAGAAATAAAAAAAAAAAAAAAAAATCACATGGGGCGAGAAAGTTTAGTGCGACTGTTGTCGGACCCTTTATTTTTATTTTTCTGACTCAAATTAAGGCCATTTGGTTCCAATGCTCACGGGGCCAAATTTTTTTCGTCCATTTTTGGTCAGTAATTTTCAATGTTTTTTAAGTTATTTTGAGTTTATAGGCGAATTATTCAATTATTACAAATTCTTTGTAGGTAAATGATTGGCCTACCGGACCATAGTTTTTGTTACGAGAAGTACGAAGTTCAAATCCTAACATGGCAGAAATTTTATCTTTATTTTGAAATCCCCTGCAAGTATACCTGCGCAGTAATTTTAGTCAGGTGCATGCCAAATTTTATCGAAATCAGGTGAATGGTTTCCAATAACCACTTTTTTGACCCCGGGGACCCCCAGGATCATGGGAAACCGAAACCTCGATTTCAGAATTTCAGGGCGTAGGGGGATCCAGGGTGGCAGCTTTCGTGAGCTGTGTACACAAGGGGGTGAAGTGACGCCCCACAGTCCAGTTTTTCCCCAGGCCAGATACCCGGTACGTCCAGAGCAAGATTAACAGGAAAAAATTTCGACCAGTCGGGACTCGATCGTAGGTCCTCATCTATAATTTACCTGAATCGGTATCTTGGTAGGATCTTGGCCCAGAGGTCTGCAGTCATTCAGCAAATAGATCATGAGGAACCCAATAGTAGCCGTGACTGCTGCCACGATAACGGCTTCTGACACTTTAAGGCACTTTAGACGGACGTATCTGAAAACAAGGCGTGGCACCAGAATAGTACTGTTGTAAAGAAGTGATTTACATTTCCCACCGGTAATTGCACCACCATTTTTATGGTGTGTTAATATTTGTTATCCAGCAAAAGCTAAACATAGTGTGGTATTCGCCGCGACAGAATAGCACACTATGTTCAGCTTTTAGAGCACCAGTATCATTGAGAACTCGTACCTTATGCGAAATACAGTAATTTTAAAGTTGATCTGGTTGAATAGAGCGCCAAGGAGTCCCCCCACCACTCCCATGGCCATGTAGATAGGAAGTTCAACTGTTTGGTACGTCAGCACGTCGAATTTACCGAAATCCAGAAGCCCTGCAAACAAGCAATGCAAGCCTTAGCCTGAGTAGTCTCCAGTGAAAGCTAAACATAGTGTACTATTCGAACGTGATACAAATGACTGCGAACAGGACACTATGTTTAGCTTTCAATGGAGAACAAATTCCTTCGAAATACATAAATGGTGGTGCAATTACCGTAGTAAATACAGTATGTATGGTTACCAGAGTATGAAAGTTCGCCAGGGCGGCCATGGTAAGCGCTGAGGATGAGGTTGAGGGTGAATGTTGATACCAGAGAGCAGAAGAACAATTTCCATGTTAAACTCTGGTGCCAAAAACTAACTCCTTCCTCCAAACTGAAGAGGACGCCTCCTGCAAGATAAACATAGGAGCTAAGAACCACCTAAGACGGAACATACATTTGCTATTTGTTTACGTTTTTTCAACCATTTTTTGAGAACATTGTTGAAGATTTAAATGTTCTGAAATATAATACGTCTTTGTAACATCCGAAATTAACTGACTATGTTGCGACAGGCTAAATAAAAATGAAATATGAGGCTTACCAACGGGCGCGCCAAAAGCAGCGGATACGCCGGCCGCAGCTCCACCGGATACAAAGTCTCTTTTCTCGCAATCCTCCCGGAAGTAATGAAAAACTTTGAAGTCTCTGCCAAACGATGTACTCTTGCCTTGAGAGATACCAGCTCCCACTACAGCCCCAGAATGAATCATTGGGCCTTCCTGTAAACAAATAAGGGGTTGACATGTATACATTTAGGCAAATTGCAACCTCCCTTCGTCAGAACAGACCTCCGATTTTAGGTGTTCGTCTATATAACGCTCTCCCGGTTGAAATCAAATCTGAAGAAAGTTTAACAATATTTAAAAAATTGCTAAAATCGTATTTACTTGAAAATGTTTTTTATAGTTTTGAGGAATTTCTTAAATTGTAATTTAACTGGACAACCAGGCGTTTTATACTTTAGTTCCACCTATTTTGGGCGGGACAAGGTCAACAAAACGTAAAAAAACGGTCTCATTTTACTTTATCGCTGCCCTCCCAGAAAAGTAACAAGAGGATGGCTTCCACCAGTTTGTTACCGTGCAGATGTCAGTCAATTTATCATCTCGAAAAAGTAGCCGAAAACTTGCCGTTAAAAGTCTACTAGCTATCGATAAGATATGGCGTTATCGGCATGATGGTGAGGACTGAGGAGTGAGGATAACGCTATAGTCTACTTCTATGAGACAGTAAATTAGACTTTAGCAACTGGTGAATCCACTCTAAAGCGTATTTTAAGACGGAATATACATTTTTTGCTATTTTTGTTTACGTTTTTCCGACAATTTTTTGAGGATACTGTTGGATATTTAAATGCTCGGAATTATAATGCCTCCTTAACGTTAGAAAATAACTGACTATGCTGCAACAGTGTTTTCAAAAGGTGGACGCAAAAAAAAACGCAAAAAAATAATATCAAATGTCAGACAGAAAATCGAGTCTGTCAACGGTCCTATTTTACTTTCTCGCACGTCAAATAAAAATAAAAATCTACTTACTTTTCCAACAGCCAGTCCGCCAACCACAGACGTAACAACTCCAAAAACTTTAACAAACAGCGTTTTGATCCTGACGACTCGAGGCATTTTGACTCCGTTTAGGTAACATTTGACTTGCGGTATGCCACTTCCAGCTGCGGCAGGCTCTACGTAAGCAACTAGTGCTGAGCCCAAAAACACTGAGCCTACGTTTATTGCCACCCACATTAGCTGTGGGGCAAAGAGACATCTTTCCCGTACACACGAGTCCACATCTGTATAATTAAGTTAAGGCCTTAAACTGTAGGTCCCCATATGGGATGCTTGATATAACTTGAACACATAGCAGAGGTAACTAGTTGGTCTCGGGAGTGCTCCCCATGGCTATACAACACACACCAGGGATTGAGCTGAATAAATTCTCCAGGGAGTGATGATGGCCATGCTGTGGAAAAACTGCAGAGGGATTGGTTTGTTTGGGAGTGATCAGATAATGTGATCATCACCACACGGACGTACCTAATACATCTTATAGCGGGCATTGCCATAGGCGGGTATAAAGGATACATTTTTTGAGAGATTGAAATTTGAGTATTGAGAGTTGCTCCACAGAAATATCAATGAATGCTCCTATGACTGCAGTTGTCATGCCAATTAAGAGGAATATAAACCATCGTGCCAAATTCCTCTTAAAGACGAATGCAATCCCTTTGGCTCGCTCTTCGTCTAGCGTTAAATAATTTTCATATTTTTCGAAGTCTAAACTCTGGAAAATAAAATTAAAAAACGTTAGTGGAACCATCTTAAAATCACAACGTAATAAACTAGTAGCTGACGTTAAAAACACATCATGTACCTACTTCAGAACAAAAATATGTCACTAAGGGTGCGTCCCACCATACTTACTCGGTTAACGTTAAACTCCCGTTAAATTCCAATTATAGCACGGTAAAAATTGACTTCAACTGGAGTTTAACCGTTAACCGAGAATGGCGGGACGCACCCTTAAGGTAGCTTTGACCAATTCCTTATCGAGCGAATAAAATTTATCTTGCCATTAAAAGTCCAGTAGGTGACGTTATAAAGTAATGCGGTCCAGACATATGGTCCACACAAAACTGTAGGTCCCCTCGTGTACTAACACGATGGGTAATTGTAGAAATGGTCTAGTTGCTGGGCTTGTCCTCTTTTACCAGCACTTACCTCAAATTTACTAGAAATAACGTTCATAGCCCCAGGCGGGACAGTCTCAGCTGTCCTTTTCTGTTTTCTTGGTGGCCATTCTTCAGGTGAAGACACATCCGCTGTAGAGGGACCAAGAACAACACGGCGTACGCAATCCTGTAGCAAAAACGAAAAATTACTGTGAGGAAACTGTCAGACCCAAGAACAAGACCCGAACTGTCAAAATTACCAGATGGATAACACTGGTAATTGCACAACCGCCAATGACCGCGGCTGCTCTAAAAGCTGAACATAGTGATAGTGTGCTATTCGAACGAAAAACAAATAAATGCAAATAGGACACTATGTTTAGCTTTCTCTGGAGAACGAATTCCTTCGAAAGACAGAAATGGTCTTGCACGTACCGTACTCAATACAGTAGGTACCTACCTATGCCATAGTCGCACCCTGAGCACATAACCTAAATACCTGTTGAATGCTGGAATAAGTCGATAGTGGGGACGCGTCTTAACGTCACTTTGCGATTAATGAGGCTACTGTGATAAAGCTCGCTGTTTTGCGAAGTTAAACCACAGAAGGCCTTGACAAATGCGGGTTCTTTGATTTTATCATTGGAAACTTACAGAACGTTCGTTTTCCTCCATATTAGTGATAAGAGTAGATTCATCGGACACAGAATTGTCTGAGGGACACGGTAGAGGGTCAATGCTGTCCTCCATCGCTAATTAGACGAAGATTCAACGAAAATCAGCAAATGACATGTTTTTGATTGTACACAATCGTGACCTGCTTCCTCTTTGTTTACATTTTTTGTCGTGGCAGCAGACAAAATTGGTTTTTCCGCGTTTTTGTTTTTGAAAATTTGTAATTGATTTTTACTTTACCTGTATACGGAGTATACGTAAGGTAAAGTATTGTATTCGTGCGGGCCAATTTTCGGCAAACCTCAACTTTGAACCGTCATTGCTCCCAGACCTCAAAAGCGATTGGAACTTGCATATACATTTCGGAAACGTCCATGCCTTCGGAATATGAAAACCAACTCACTTTTGTCATCCGACGAAAAGTTTGCCCCCAGGAATTTTTAGAAGAGGTCAGGTACGCCGTGTCAGTACGTATGTATGTATGTAGCTATGTATGTATGTATGTATGTATGTATGTAGCTATGTATGTATGTATGTATGTATGTAGCTATGTATGTGGCATTGACCTGGACGGCACACTTTTCAACCGATTTTCTTCAAAATCGGTAGTGACCTTTCTAAAATTGGAAGAAATAAAAATCCAGAAGCCCAGTTTCCCCCCTTTAAAATTAAGGGGGGTTACCCCCCTAAAACACCCCCAAAAAGTAGAAAAAAAATATTTGCTCAAAATCGGCTCTAACGATTTCGATCAAATTTTAGACAATTATAGAACAAATAATTACGAATCCAATGATACCACCCACTACCCCCGCATAACTCCCTGGCCGCTAAAAAAGGGGGGGAAGTCCCCCCTGGACCTGTAAAAGGGCAAAATCAGTGGATTCAGTTTTTTGTGGTATATGAGTAGTTCTGGATATGACACGTGACAACGGCCATACTCGTCACAAATGGTATATGGCTTATTTCGAGCCTCCCCCCCCCCCCAGGGGGGGGGGGGCAATTTTGAGTGACTTTTAAAGTGCGGCTTATGGGGTCTCAAACTGTTCGGGCGAACGTTGTGAAGCAAGTTTTTGTATCAAAAAGTTTTTCTGAACGTATCCAAGCACCCCACCCCCTAAGGGGGGTAGATTTGAGTGGTTTGCGAAATATGGGTTGTGGGGGCTCAAAATGATCGGGAGATCGTTCTGAGGCAATTTATATGGTCAAAATGATTTTTCGCCGCACCCCCCCCCCCTATGGGGGGAGTTTTGGATACTTTCCAAAGTACATTGTATGGGGTATCAAAATGCTCAGGGAAACGTTCTGAGACAATTTATTTTGTCGAAACGTTTTTCCGAGCTTCCCCATCCACCCCACCTCCTTTTAGGGGGTAGTTTTGTGTGGTTGCCGAAGTATGTCGTGTGGGGTCTCTAAGTACTCGGGAGAACATTCTGGGACCATTCCTTTCGTCAAAAAGTTTTTCCGTCTTTAATCATTTAACCAAGGGTTTATTTCTAGGAATCACGCAAATAAGCAGGTAAAGTTTTGTCCGACCGTGTCGTACCGCTTGTTTTCTGTGGCTAGTCTAGTAAAGCCAGAAAAAGGTTGTGGCAATTTTAGCTAAAATTTCGAACTAGATTCTAAATGAAACTCCTATTTCTTTATTACTTTCCTTCTGACACTGAAAATAGATTTTTTACTTATCAACAGCTTTCTCAGAAGCTTTGCGTTTACTTTTTCTGTACAAAACTCTATATCAACATCATGGTGAGACCGAAATATCTCCGCTGCGCGCGAGCAATAGGACTTAGGGCTTTGAAAAATTGAGTCGAATAATTTGTTGACAGGGGTTACCAAAAGAATTTTTTTAAAAAGTATCCCACTTTCTCATAGTTCGCTGTCACAGGACATTCCAGAAGGAATATATATATATGTACCAGAGTTTAGCATGCAGCCATGAGTTTGTGACCCTACTCCCAAAACTAGAGACTCTTTTTGAGAACTGATGGTGTCGTTAGGGAGACATAAATCAGAATAATATTAATCAGTTACAATCAAAATTTAACAAATAAGTATATTTTAAAATTGATTATTATAAGGGCACAACCACACACTCATGTGTTTTGGACTGAATCCTTTGCCAGGAAAAAAGGGAGTTATTACCTTTTGATACTTGATTGATACCGGTAATGCAACCTCCATTTCTATCATTCGACAATACTAGTCCTCCAGTAGAAGCTAAACATAGCGAGCTGTTCGCAGTCATTAGTTTCGCGTTCGGACAGCATACTATGTTAAGCTTTTAGAGCAGCCACGGCCACTGGCTGCCGTGCACGTACCAGTATCATTTTTAACTTGTAGGTAGTTCTTTCAGTACAGTATCCATCGGAATATATCTACACGAGTGTGTGACTGGACTCAGACATTAGATATTATCTTAATAGCTAAGAGTTGGCAACTTGTGTCAAAGGTCCATCAAGGTACTGAGCGAGAGCAAGAGCCTTTTCCTTCAGAATTCCGAATCCAACCTTCTCCCTCCCGCAGTAAAGGCACAGCAGAAGGTTCGCGACCTTTGTGATCGCCACCTTGCCTTCCTGAAAAGGCAAAACATCTTATAAACTAGAAGACAGCCCTGCAGGGCCAGGGGCCAGTGAGATACAGGGTGCCATCATTCGTCAGTCGACCATCAACACTGGATCTACTTACTTCACAGTCCATGAGGACCATCTGCAAGTCATCTTCACGGAATGCTGTAGCGCCATTCTTTTGATACGCAGACCAGATGTTATTCGCAATAGCTGCTGTGACTCTAGTGTCTCGACCCTCGTATCCGCTGTATGCTAGCAGAGCCCCATCGTGGCTCAGAAGTCTACAACAAAAAATTGGTTTTGCTCAGAGGAACACCAAACATCAGTTCGATCAGCATGTGAAGTAAAATGTACCTCGATAGCTGTGGTGGTTTGGAACAGATTGGAACCCACATAAGTAAAGACTGTAAAGACCAACCCGAGGGTAAAGTTTCGAACGCAAAATTTACACAGGAAAGGAACTTACAGGGTATTTTCGACGCCACCGGTGTTTGCCTGACTAAGAACTTGAGTCAGAGCTTTTGGCCGCAACATTTTTATATCCAAAAACTCCTAAAAATCACGAAAAGTCCAGTTTTTGATAACGCAAAGTCAAGTTTATTGGTTTGTTTTGGTTTTGTTCAGAAGTACCAACCAACAGCGCGCGACAAAATTCCCTTCCGAAACATGCAGGGAAATTTTTCTTTCATACGTTGAAAGTCCCGAAAATTTGGAAAAATCTCTAAAAAATGCCAATTTTGATCAATTGAAATTAATATTTAAATAACTATTATTTATTGACTTTTGGATTATTTGAGCAATAGAAAAAGGAACTAATTGCCCTGAAGATTCAAATACTATGCCGGCACTTACTCTTGTACTTGCCCAAATTTGAGAAATAAGCAGCCATAGCTTGACTGCTTTGATTTTTACTGTAATCAATATCGTTAATAAAATCGTAAGTACCATCCATTTTAGTGTTTTCTAGCGGTTTTGTCGCGAATGCCAGCTGTGCTGGTTGAATCCAACTAGTGCGCGTCCGCCCGGCTACCAAACACCGCGAAAAACCGTTCGGCGTTCTCCAGCTAAACCAGTGCGTGTCTAGGTACTATGAATCCAGCCATCGGCTTCTTCCACCCCAACGTGTGTAACGTTTGTAAAGTAACGTGCCGAGTCGTGGAGCTGAAGCGATGTAGCCAGTGCCGGCTAATCGCCTACTGCAGCGTAAAACACCAAAAAAGGGATTGGAAACATCATAAAGCCATCTGCAAAGTATTAGTTAAAGTCATGGGGATGACAGAGTTGACCGAATTTCGTAAAAAAAGGGTTAATCAGCATTTTAATTACCGGTTATTCGTGTTGAAATTGTGTGAGCTTTACCTGGGCCGAACGCTGGACGCTGTAGAGATGAATATGTTGTATTTTCAAAAAGTGTGTTCTTTTTGTGATGCTAATGAGAATTTAACGGACTGCCCGGCCTGTTTGTCGAGTTCTGTTTGCGATAGCCATAGGGATAAGATGGACGAACATAACGACGACTGCAGGCAGTTGAAATTATGTCTTGAAGCACACCTGTTCAAATCAAAGGATTATTTGTACCCGTCCTATCAAATTTGGTAAGATATATCTTGTCGTACGATGAGGACCTACAGTTTTAGGTGGGTTCTGAACCACCACAGCGTTAATTCACATTTCCCTTGACGTTCTGAACAATAGAGAGGTTAACGCCGAAAACTTTGTCTGATCTGGGATGGAACCGGCGTGCCCCAGCTGTCAGTGTTCCCCTAAAGATAACTATCTTGACCATTATCGAGAGCCAAAAGCTGAATCGCCAGCCGTAAGTCCTTGCCTGAGAGCACAGTGTTTAGCTTATGACAAAAATTTCTTTTAATCCTCTTGTGCATCCATCTCCTTATCACAGACACACATAAACTACCGCATAATTAAATCTTTCAAAAATTGCAGCGAGGACTTAGACACCAAATACATTGATATGGATTCTTTCATTACTAAAAAATTGTGTATCACCTCGGGATCGAACTCGCTCTCCAAGGCGATGGTGTCTGATCAAGTGACTAGACCGCTGACCGTTCTGTACGCCTTGTCCGTCCTCAACTACCCAATAGAAGACAGCCTCTCCATCCACATCATAGGCAGCGACTGCGAAGATATCTCGACAGCAGAACACTGGAACCTTCTCAGAAAGGTTCGCCCTATCAAGAACCTTCGGTTAACCTTCATCGGTCCGGAGATTAAGTCTCCTTGTCCCAGGTCTTCTGAAGGCATCAGCATTTCGACATCAAGAAAACTCTACCATGACTTCGTGGGTAAAGACGCACCCGACATGATTGTCGCATTCAACTGCGGTATCCACGAATTCGTAAATGAGAAAGACGACACGTGGGGCCCGAGCCTTGGCGCGATCGTGGCACGAAGGGTTCCGGTCGTTCTGACGTCGTACACCGCGAGTGAGGCGATCCTCGACGTGACACGGCTCGTGGCACTAGACGACGGTTTGCGCGTTCGCCAGATGAGCAATCCGTTCGCGAGCTTGTCGCCACTTAGAGACGTAGAAAGCTTGGGGGTGTATTTTATAAATAATATTGTTTCAGTTTTAACCCCGTCCTAGGGTCTACTCCCGACAGGTCGAGATGTTTCCTGCTAAATTGTGGCCGGTCTTGATGGAGAATACGACTGTCGGGCGTGATTCTGACGGAATCGTACATGTGTACATAGGTGGGACCCTGTATCCCACTAGACTCATTTTTAATCTACACGATCAATTTGTAATTTAACTAGAAAACCAGGTGTTTTATACTTAAGTTCCACCTTTTTTGGGCGGGACAAGGTCAGAAAAATGGATTAGTGAAACACTTCACTTGGCAACAGAATGATTTTTCCTCTCATGTTGGAGATTTAAAGCTCTGAAATACGACACGTCTTTTTAACGTCAGAAATTAACTGGCTATGTTGTCATTTTACGATCGAGTCATTTCGAACTGATTTTGTGTTTTGACAAAAATCACTATATTTCAGAACATTAAAAAATCCAACAATGTCCTCAAAAAATAATCGGAAAAACTTTAAAAAATAGCAAATGTATATTCTATCTTAACAAGCTTCCTGTTGGTTTGCTGTAAAGCCACCCCCAACCGTTCAGTCTCTCTCTCGCGTCGCGTTCTGTCGGTCACATCCAGTCGCCGCCGGCTCGTATCGTTGTCGCGTTTCGCGTGGTCGTGTTGTTGGTCACGTCTCGTTGGGTTCGCGTACTGCATGATCGTGACTCGTGTCGGTAATATCATCATAACACAGGTAAAGATTTAATTTTTTTTCGTCATATGCTTGTCACACTTGTGGTGTGGCGTCACACATCGTCATCACCTTTGGGGTAATTTTCATTTCACATTCAACTGTTCACAATAGGAATGTGCGAGTCGATATTTTGATTATCGATTGGTTGGAATGGAAAGGCCAAACCCTTCTAATTATTAAGGTAGCGATTGTAAATTGAAGGTGATTCGATTTTATCGATTTATTACTGAATCCATTGTTTTATTATTTGTAGCGCACATTCCTAATTTAAGGATGACGACATAATCCTGTTTGTTTATGTTTCGTAAGGAAACTTTGGGAGATTTTCATGTTTTGGAATACAATATGAATTTTTAACGCACTAAATTAACTCGATTGTGAAGTCACAGCCAGTTAATTTCTGACGTTAAAAAGACATTTATATTTTAGAACATTTAATTACCCGATATAGTGTCCTCAAAACATGGCCGAAAAAAACACTGACTGTGATTGTGTGCTGACCCTTAATGCAGTCATTCCTTTTTACTTTCTCGCTAGCCATATATGGCGAGAAAGTATTGTTTTCGTGCAAAATTTCGAAATTGAGATTTTGGGTTTCCCATGATCCTGGGGGTCCCCTGAGTCCAAAAAAGTGGTTTCTGGAAAAAGTCTGTCCGTCCGTCCGTCAGTCCGTCAGTCCGTCAGTCCGTCAGTCCGTGCAGTGCTCTAGCGCCTATACCGTTCATCCGATTTTGATGAAATTTGGTATGGACCTGTCTAGAATCACTGCCGAGGGGCATTTTCAAGGATTTTTTTATTGGTCAAAAATTGCGGCCGCTATTGTCAAAAAACCGCCAAAATAATTCAAAAATCGTGTTTTTGGTTACTTAGACAAGCGCCGACGGTACACTTTTCAATCTATAACACTGAAAATTGGTATGTGTGTTGACAAATAGATGCTTCGAGGTCATTTTCAACTAAAATTGAATTGGTTGAAAATTACGGCCGTTCTGGACCAAAGTTCGATCGTTTCGGCGCCATTCACATTTATTGACCGATTGTCATGAAATTTGGTAAATTTGTGTAGAACCATATAACTTAAACATCTGTCGAACAGAATTTTGTTATCTTCAAAATTACGGCCGTTTTTGTCAAAAAAGTGTCGAAAATGAGTTGAGAATGAGAAACCACGTTTTTGAATGGTTAGAACGCATTTGGGACTACAGTAATAGAATGACAGCCATGAAACTTGGTAGGAGTGATCTCAGATAGATGCTCTTGGGTCATTTTCAACCGATTTTGGATTGCTTAAAAATTACGCCCGCAAAAAAATCTCCAAAAAATAAAAAAAAATAAAAAATCACATGGGGCGAGAAAGTTAAGTGCGACTGTTGTCGGACCCTTTATTATACATATACCTTGTGTTGTTATATCCATAAACAGTCGTTTCATTGCTTGGGTGTTTTGTCTGTTTTTCGCTTCTTTCTGTACTCCACGTCACTCTTGGATCAGAGTTAAGGTGGCTACATACGATGCATTTGGATGGCGTCCTGGCTTTAGGGCAGGGATGCGGAATTTGGGATGTGACCTCAGGGATGGCTGGTGTCCACACACGATACCTACATCCGCGCATCCCTGTGATTTGTCTTTTGTTTACCAGAAATTGATGAAACCTTGATTTTATTGTGATAATTAATGTCCGATATTTTTCACTAAATCTACTCAAAACAATTCTTTCTGACTCCAGTTTGAAAAAAAAAAAAAAAAAAAAAAATGCACAAGAAAAATAGTCGATAAACGAATTAATGCAAAAAGGGCATATCTTCAACAACTGGACGCCCACCTGGGATGCGTGGAATTCGGTCAAGTTGAAATTCCAAGATCAGGGCGGCATCCCTTCAAAACTGCCCATCCCTCCTAACTTTGAGGCGTCCAGGGCAGTGATGGGGGATTTTCCGGAATTTTTTTTTTTTGGAAAATTTCCATGGAAAATTTCCGGAAATTTTCGGAAAATGTGGAAATTGTTGGAAATTTAGTGTTGATTGGCTGTATAACGCCTAACAGGCTTAGCTACTGGTGGATTATGTGATGCCGCACTAGTTGCCGACCCCTTAATCTCTGATAAGTATCATCCGCGTCTAAGAAGCCACGAAAAAGCTCAAAACTGGAGCTCTGGAGTCTTTGAGTGTATTAATAATTAGTTCAGAATGCTATTCTGAAGATAGCTAAAGTAACGGTTTAAGATTTCTGTGAACGGTAGTTGATTTTCAGGTATATAAATAAACGACTGGTAATAGCCCCAGCTGCAAACGTGACAGTAAAAACCCCCGCGAAATTCAAATATTTTAAGTTAAAAAAATTTATATGATTATTTTTTTTCGATTAAAAAAAAGTCATGGAAAGAAAATTTTACTATTTGGAAAATTTCCGAAATTTCCGGAAATTTTTCATGGAAAATTTCCGAAATTTCCGGAAAATTTTTCATGGAAATTTTCCGGAAATTTTCCGAGCCCCCATCACTGGTCCAGGGATGCATCCTCGCCAGGACGCCGTCCAAAACGCCTCGTCTGTGGCCACCTTAAAATCACACGATGTTTCCCAAAATTATTTTTTCTTCAGAACCAGAAGCTGACTTGCGAAGGTTGTCACAATGATCTAAAAGAGTTTAGCAACGACAAATCACATTTGTGTAGTGGAGTATATCGTATTATATCTATCCTTCCTAGTTACCTATCACTACTCACTCTATAACCTTCCTAGTTACCTATCACTACTCACTCTATTACCTTCCTCGCTACCTATCACTACTCACTCTATAACCTTCCTAGTTACCTATCACTACTCACTCTATTACCTTCCTAGCTACCTATCACTACTCACACTATTACCTTCCTAGCTACCTATCACTACTCACTCTATTACCTTCCTAGCTACCTATCACTACTCACTCTATTACCTTCCTAGTTACCTATCACTACTCACTCTATTACCTTCCTAGCTACCTATCACTACTCACTCTATTACCTTCCTAGCTACCTATCACTACTCACTCTATTACCTTCCTAGCTACCTATCACTACTCACTCTATTACCTTCCTAGTTACCTATCACTACTCACTCTATTACCTTCCTAGCTACCTATCACTACTCACTCTATTACCTTCTGAAGGAAGAATGGCGCCTTTATGTGTGGAAAGTTGGATATTCGTTAGATCTGAAATATAATGTTCCTTTTTGACGGCAGAAACATGTCACGATTGACGTAAAATCACTCAATAAAAAGGCATATTGTATTTCAGAACATTTAAATATACCTACACCAGTTTTAGTATATTTATATACATCAATATTGTTTAGTTTTGTTTTGTATATAACCGGTTTTATCTTTATGTGGCAGATATAATGGACAAGGACCGGAAACGTGACCGCCGTGATGACCGACGTGACGGGCGTGACTCTCGTGACTCACGACGTGACCATCTGCAGTCTGCGTCTTCTGCTGCAGAGAAGGCGTCACGTCTGCGCATGGACTCCTACTCAGAACGCAACCGAACTAGACGTGAGTCACTATAAGAATGAGCTTGTTCCATGCTATCAGCCGTGATAAAGGACTTCTAAGCGGTGTTGTAGAACCCTAAATTTGTTCCAAAAGTCTTCTCCCTTCGCAGATATAGCGGGGTTGAAAATTTTGATTTCCGGTTTCATAGTTGAGACAGTAGCGTAGCTGTGTCCTTTTCAGACTTTGATGGATCGATGTCTTCAGTTGATGGTTCCTAAAGCTTACAGTGAGTTTAGCTTAGCTTAGCAGAAGTAGCCAAAGCTTACGTCACTTTCGGTATTTTCACCTCCTATACCAACCTAAAATTCGGCCACTTTAGAGTATAACAACTTTTTATTTAGTGTCCAGAATCTAAAGTGCGAAAATATAGAAACTAAGTGAGCCATCAGACTACATCATAATCCAGTGATATCCTGAGGAACTGATTTTTTCCGATTATCCATCGTGCTCAGCTGGAGCACTACCAATTACCAGCTCCCCACCCATCATGACGGGGACCTACAGTTTTAGGTGGGTTCCGAGCCACCATAGCCTCGATATACAGTTCACTTGACATGCTGAACATATCAGAGGTGAATGCCGATTACAAAAACGCTGGCAGGATCGGGATGGAAGTGACCCAGCTTGTGTCCCTCGGCCTCGACAGGTCCATACCAAATTTCATCAAAATCGGGTTAACGGTATAGGTTGTGGAGCAGGGAATGGACGGACGGACGGACAGACTTTTTCCTGAAATCACCTTTTTCGACCCAGGGGACCCCCAGGATCATGGGGAACCTAAAATCTCAATTTCGAAATTTTGCACGAAAACAATACTTTCTCGCCATAGGACATGGCTAGCGAGAAAGTAAAAATAAAAAATTTCGACGAGTGTGACCATTGTGTGCTTCTTTGGTCTTCATAGGGTGCGTATTCGGTTAAGAGAAAAACTCTGATTTTCTAGAAAATTTAACATGGTAAACATGGGAGAAAATCTCCAGTTTTCTCTTAAGGGTCCGCTATACCTGACGGTGCATTTTTGCCGCCCATAAGATTAACATTGCGAGCGGCGATTCATTTTCAAGGTTTACCCTTGGTTGGAAAGACACAAAATTTTGCCTGCACCTAGCCCTAACAATGTTCTAGGTCGTGTTCGAAGCAGATTTCCCATTTTTTTTTACTGGTTTTCGAGATACAGCACTTTTCTTGAGGTATGCGATGCTAGCATTTGCAAAACATTTGCAATAAAAGAAACCAGTGAGAAATTGGGAAATCTGCTTCGAACACTCCCTAGAACATTGTTAGGGCTAGGTACAGGCAAAATTTTGTGTCTTTCCAACCAACGGTAAACCTTGAAATTGAATCGCCACTCGCAATGTTAATCTTATGGGCGGCAAAAAATGCATCGTCTGGTATAGCGTCCTCTTAACTGGGCAGAGAGGGAAATTTCATTGTTCCACCGGAAACCAAAATAAGGCTGCGTCCCACCATGCCCGGTTGACTGTTAAACCTCGATTAAAGTCGATTTTTAACATCAACTAATGGGAACTTAACTGGGGTTTAACTGATAACCGCGAGTATGGTGGGACGCACCCCCGATCCTTGCATACGTCACCGAACAATACCTAAATTCAACAAAGGAATTTTTTTTTCCTGCATCCTCCTTTGAACCTTGTGCCTTTTCATGTACCTTTCTCAGCACTAAGAAGCTTACACTGGATTATTTTAACCTTGGAATTGGAAAAGAGATAGGGTTTTCAATACTGCGGATTTAGTTTTTTACTTTCTCGCTAGCCATATATGGCGAGAAAGTATTGTTTTCGTGCAAAATTTCGAAATTGAGATTTTGGGTTTCCCATGATCCTGGGGGTCCCCTGAGTCCAAAAAAGTGGTTTCTGGAAAAAGTCTGTCCGTCCGTCCGTCCGTCCGTCCGTCAGTCCGTGCAGTGCTCTAGCGCCTATACCGTTCATCCGATTTTGATGAAATTTCGTATGGACCTGTCTAAAATCACTGCCGAGGGGCATTTTCAAGGATTTTTTGATTGGTCAAAAATTGCTGCCGCTATTGTCAAAAAACCGCCAAAATAATTCAAAAATCGTGTTTTTGGTTACTTAGACAAGCGCCGACGGTACACTTTTCAATCTATAACACTGAAAATTGGTATGTGTGTTGACAAATAGATGCCTCGAGGTCATTTTCAACTAAAATTGAATTGGTTGAAAATTACGGCCGTTCTGGACCAAAGTTCGATCGTTTCGGCGCCATTCACATTTATTGACCGATTGTCATGAAATTTGGTAAATTTGTGTAGAACCATGTAACTTAAACATTTGTCGAACAGAATTATCTTCAAAATTACGGCCGTTGTAGTCAAAAAAGTGTCGAAAATGAGTTGAGAATGAGAAACCACGTTTTTGAATGGTCGGAACGCTTTTGGGACTACAGTAATAGAATGACAGCCATGAAACTTGGTGGGAGTGATCTCAGATAGATGCTCTTGGGTCAATTTGAACCGATTTTGGATTGCTTAAAAATTACGCCCGCAAAAAAATCTCAAAGAAATCCAAAAAAAAAAAAAAAAAAAAAATCACATGGGGCGAGAAAGTTTAGTGCGACTGTTGTCGGACCCTTTATTATTCACTACCGAAAAGATACCGAAATCAGTATCAATCGCGATTTCTTTTACTAAATTAAATGTCCCCCCCCCCCCCCCCCCCCGCCAACTAGCCCAGTCAAATTGTCGGCTGACAGGGGGGCGTCGTATTTGTGAAATCTATGTTTTGCTGAGGTCCGTTTAGGATGTTGCCATGATACGTAATCCAAGTTTTCGACCGAACGCAACCTTTTCAAAAATCAAAAAAACTTTGAAGTTTTTGACATTGTTATAGTCATTGGTGATTTATACCATGAAAGAATAGTTTTTTGATAAAATCATTTGTGTACTTTTTCAAATGCGACACAATTTGCTACATTATACGAACAAAACCGTCTCTGTGGACTTAACTGTTTTCGAGATATGGCTTCTCAAAGATTCTAAGAAATCTCCCATACGAGGGCTGCTATTTATATTTCTGGCCTAGTAATGAAAGAACAAATTTTTTTGATTGAAATTGGTTTCATTGTCTAAAAAAATCTTCTCCACGAAGGTCAATACACTTTGCATGCGTTTGAACCAATTTTCAAACCACTTTTTTCACTCCGATTGAGAGGGCTACAAAAAGTGCGTTTTCAATGCATCAACCGCTTCTTCGGGTGTCGAAAATCGCTGACCCCGTAATTTTTTTTGATTTACGGGCATTAAAAGAAGTCACTGAGTACCAAATCAGGGCTTTACGGAGGATGACCCATCAATTCGATGGGTCAAAAATAGCTTTGTTTGAGCCGATGTGTGAGAGCTCGCACTGCCAGCATGAGGGACCATTCGCCTCTTCCTCCCCTTTTTTCGAATTTCTCCGACGACTTCTGGCAAACAAATGGCCGTGTTACAATCAGAATTGACCGTCCTGCGTTATTCTAACGTCTACGTCTCCAGGTGACCGAAAATGCCGAAGAAACAGGCAACCATTTGCTTCGATGTGCTTCTTCCGTGAACAACTTCTGTTGGATTTGGCTCGTCTTCGAAGACCCATACAGTCGATTGCTGCTTCGCTTCGGGTTCAGATGCGTAGATCGTAGATCCATGATTCGTCATCCCTGTAGATGTTGGACACCGACTTTTATTCATCTTGACTGTATTTTTCCACCACTTCCTTGCACCAATCGACACGAGCCTTCTTTTGAGCGTTTGGTAGATTACGCGGAATCCAACGCAAACATGTCTTCTTGATGGTCGAATATTCATGTAGCATCTTATTGATGCCAGTCATACTAATGCCCAAAGATGCGTCTATCCCACGGTATGTCACATGATGATCTTGCTTTATCAGTTCGAGCACAGCATCGATATTTTCTGGCACAACGACCGATTTTGGACGACCTTCACAAAATTCACGCTGGAGCGAACGTCGACAAAGTCTGAATTAGTTATATCAGTTTTTTACAGAGCTGTAGGATGGTGCTTTATCGGTATACAAACAATTAAGTTCATGGAAGTACTCTTGTCTTGATAATGCCCGTTGAAAGTTATGAAAAATCATCGCACGAAAATGTTCACAGGGCTATTCCATTTTTTTGCCCGAGGTGAATTTTTCAATTTACTGTAAATACTCAAATTGCATGGAAAAACTTTCTATACAAGTTATGGTAAAAAATATCAAATTTTCTATTGGAATCATCTTCGGTCGCCTAACACCTTTACTTTAGCCAAGGCCAGGTATATAAATAGCAGCCCTCGTATAATCACTCAATATTTCCAATTGTGGCACTAGATAGTTCGTGCCACGTCTGTTTCCTCCTGCCACTGTCACTCTGACTTTTTATTTTTTTAAAAGGAAGTTTTTTGGGTAGTTTTGTCTTTATAAAGGACGGTTTGGTTTTACAAAATTATTTCTATAGTTCACTTTAGATCACTATCGACTGGTTGACCCTCTAGCTGACAGCAAGGTAAGGGACAGGATGGTGAAACGTAGTTTGCTTCTTTTTCGGGAATATAGCGCTATAGTCAACTTTTAGGGGACGTTATAGTTGACTTTAGTAACTGGTGAAACGTAAAATTATAATTTGCTTCTGAATAATTTTCAGCGGCGTCTCCACCGCGTCGGAAAGAGATGGACAACGTGATGAAGAAAGCGCGGCGAGACGGGACGGGGAAAAGCCACTTCTGGAACAAGAAACTCCTGGAAGTGGAGGAGAAGGACCCCAACAGGTGGCGCCACAGCGGGTACAAGGAGCTCTACGTCGAGCGCTCTTCCAGCCAATCACGGAGCAGGAGCAGGAGCCCGGCCAATAAGCGTCCTCCTCCCAAATCCAGGTATGTATAGGTAGAGAATGTTGATACAGTTAGTTGTACTTCAGCCAATCACAGAGTAGGAGCAGGAGCCCGGCCATTAAGCCCAAATCCAGGTATGTACAGGTAGAGAATGTTGATACAGTTACTCGTAGTTTCACATCAGCCAATCACTGAGTAGGAGTCGGAGCCCAGCCAATGAACGCCCTCCTCCCACAACCAGGTGTGTACAGACACATAGAGTCTGGATACAAAGAGTTTACGTCGAGCGCTCATTTAGCGAATCACGGAGCAGGAGCAGGAGGCCAGCCAATAAACGTCCTCCCAAAGCCAGATATCTAGACAAGTGTAGGCGTCACTTTCGTCACTTTCATGAGCTCTTTACAAAGGTGGTGCATTGGCCAAAGTCCTGCCCGACAGTCGAGTTGTTTTCAGAAGATTCACCAGAAGAAAACTCGACAAGGCGGGAATCGATCCTGGTTCCTCTTGCTTCACATTTCGTTTTTTTTTCAGCGTGCGTGCGCGCTCCCCCGGGCCATCGTCATCCCGTGGACGGAAATCCCGTTCGCGCTCCCCCGTGAGGGTGAAGCCAGCCCGACTAGGCGGGACGCGGGGGCGGGCATCATCCCCCCTGAACGGCAAGTCCCGCGCTCGCTCCCCTCCTAACAGCAAACCCTCCAGCCAGAAGAAGCCCAGGGCCAGGTCACCCCGGGGGAGGTCACCCCGGAAGAGATCGCCCAGTGGCTCCAGCGACTCAGTCAGTACGTGCTCCGATGATAACTGCTCGGTTTGCTCCGTCACGCAGACTCGCAAGAAAGCTGCTGCTCGCTCGCGGTAAATTAATTCATAATTTAATCAATTATAGTGATTTATAATAACTAGTCAGTGATTAAGAGTCGAGTAGATAGGTGATGGTTCCCGAAAAATCACAGGTTTTTCCGACTACTGCTATTCGTGTACACCCACTTTCAAATTACATAATCATGGTTTTGCAGGCGCTGTGAAATTTTAGTAGTACGTGTAAGGTACATGCTCTTTGAAACTACGTCATCATGGTATTTATGGTTTTGTATTCCAAAACAGGCGTGCTGTTTTTCCAGATTAAATAAATGTCCATCAGTTTTCACATGCCATTAATGTTTTTCTTCCTAAAAATGTTTTCCTTCCCGAAACGATGCTACCTTTCAATCCTGCTGACACCTCCGTTATCGTAACGTTAGCTATTTGGACTTTTAACTGCTGACTTTATCTTGTTAAGGAACTGCTTTGTTTTTACAGTTCGCGGTCTTTCTCGGTGCCCCGGTCCCGGCCCGCGACTTCCAAACCATCATTGACGTCATCCAAGCCGTCGGCTGGACCCGGGTCCAAGACGTCCTCTGCTACCATTGGGAGGAAGCCTCCACCCAAATCCACCCTGTCGCGTGTGGAAGCAGCTCGCTCTGCAAGGGAGAAAAATAGTCCCCCCAAGGATCCGCGAACTCCTGGACCTGCTGCTGCGCCGGCCAAACCGCGCAAAGATCCACCTGCTGATGTGGAGAAGGTCAGCTGGAGCTGTAGGATAGATATATACAGTGGTCACACTATAACGAAAACGCAGAGCTTTTTACACCTCCCTATAGCGACCATTCAAGACGAAATATATACATAACCATTTTTTGAGGACACTGTTGGACATTTAAGTGTTCTGAAATATAATGTGTCAGAAATTTACTGGCTATGTTGTGATTTTTACAATTTTTTTTTTCCAAAATGACTCGATTGTAAAACTTCATTATACTTAACCAGTTAATTTCTGATATGAAGAAGACATATTATATTTCAGAACATTTAAATATCCAACAAAGACCTAAAAAATGGTCGAAAAAAGTAATTAAAACATGATGTATTTTAACTTGTTTCCAGTCACCTGTGAAGCGTAGTAAGATGCTGGCTGCTGTGAAGATTGAGGGACAGAAGAAAGCCCCAGCTCCCGAGAGTGATTCTGACGACAGTAGCTCATCCTCTGATGCTTCAGGTACAGATCGTTTATCTTGAGAGTGATTCCGTCGGACGGAGGCACATGCTTTTCAAATTCTATTTCGAAATTTCGCACGAAAATAGTAGTTTCTCGCCATATTGGCTAGCGAGACGTAACAATCGTTCTGCTACCACTTTTTTGACACTTAATATCCACTATGTTATTTTTTAGGTGCTGGAGCCCCAAAGATGACTTTATCCGAGAGGTTCGGCAAGATGGCGCAGTGGTCTGTTGACCGCAGGGACATTGACTATGCCAAGAATATGAAAATCACTAAAGAGTCTAACTCCGCTGGTTTCAAGGTGAGTTCGGGGCTGCGGAGCCCCAGCAGCTCTCCGGCAAAGCTGACAGTGTGTTGAAATTCATTGCAAAGGTTCCCCTCTCAGTGCCCACACACTGGAGCTGCAGTGCCAGGTTTACCCGCACTGGCACAAACCTTCTAATCCTTGGGTATAGGGTAGGTCCTTACGATCTGTACTGATGCGAATTCTGTTCTCTCCATTTATGTACTGACAGCTCCTTGATGTTTCAGGCTGTGTGTCCTCTCCATGTGTGTACTCACAGCTCCTTGATGTTTCAGGTTGTGATAGACGGGCCAGATGAAGAAGAGGTGTACCGCGCTGCAGCTCCAGAGTTTGCGGACAGGCGAGTTGGCGTTGGGTTTTTCCCTGAGACCATGCACGACGCTCCCAGTGGTCTGTCTTCTTGGGATGACATCCGCGTGAGATTCCAGTAAGTTTAAAAAACTTTAAGGGTGTGAGAAACCCACAAGAAAGTCAGAAATTAAAAAATATCAGTGACATTTTCTTTGTGTCAAAAAGTGTCCTTCAGGGGTGGAAACATACGTCGAACGACACTTCACCGTTTGTCGGATATGTTTGAAATTCGGTATTTAATTGTGTAAAATTATTTTACAGTGTAGTGCAATATATCTTTGAAGTAAAATTGAAATTGTGGCCAAAATTAATTAATGCAAAAAAAACTGAATTTACGACACCGTTGGCGGGAAAACTGTGAGGAAGTCAAGTGCGGCCATTATCGGAGACTTAATTTCACCTGTTTTTCAGGTACTACAAAGGGCGCGGCTACCTTCGTGATCTGAATCTTGACGACTACATCAAGTGGGAGGAGTGGTGGTACAAGTACCAGGAGTGGCTGGAAGCTGAGCGCTACCAGTGGGCAGATCTCCACCCGAGGCGACCGAAAGGCAGGCGGTATCAGAGAGCCAGGCACAGCTCTTAGATTAACAATTCACGCACAATCGTGAACCACGTGGCAGCAGAATGATTTTTGTTCCCGTTTTTTGAGGAAACTATAGGATACTAATATTCTAAAACATAATAATACGTCTTCGTAAAATAACGATACAGCCAGTTCATTCCGAATGTCGAAAAGACATTACATTTCAGAACATTTAAATATTCAGCAGTGTCCTCAGAAAAACCTGTGTGTTGACCCTTAATCCTCAGCCTTAATAGTTTGCCTGTAGACAAAAATTTGAACAAGAGAAGTATAATCAACAGAATAGAATGTAAAATTGTGATACCTAAACCTTTTCTGATGAACGTGTACATCACCACATCGAGGATACTCCCGTAGTTTAGTTTAATCTCAGATTATTTATGTCGTATACTAACTTCCGTTAACGTCAGATTCCGTTAATCGGGCTTAAACTTGCAGTCCACGTAGATTGCGAGTTGTAAATGATACTGGTGCGTGCATGACCGCCACTGCCCTAAAAGCTAAACATAGTGTGCTATTCGAACGCCAAAGAAATGACTGCGAATAGCACACTATGTTTAGCTTTTGCTGGAGAAAGAATAGGAATGTTGTTACAATTACTGGTCTCGATCGAGTATCGGTAACATAGAGTTAAGGCACACGTGGCAGCAGAGTAGTTTGTAGTGACATTTTTCCAGAGTTCTGCTGTGATATTTTATGTTCTGAAATATAATACGTCTTTTTAACATCTGGAACTTCGTCAGATGTATTTTATTACAGAACTAAGAAGTATCCAGATTTCATTAAAAATTGTAACAGGCTTGGAACTGTTTAGACTGTTGAGATCAAACAACAGCAAATAAAAACAGTCTTGTTGCGGATTTGACCCAACGACCTACATTAGTATTGACATTTTCCGAACCCGCTTGGAACACATAACCAATAATACAATATAAAATAAAGGGTCCGACAATGGTCGCACTTGACTTTCTCGCAATTTTTACGCCAGCGGTATCGAAAATTTTGATTTTTTTTACGTAATTTATTTTTTTTGGACCAAAATTTTAACTTTTTCTAAAAAATATTTTGCCATACACTGGACAATAATTTTAGGCACCTACTCACCGGATTTCAAACATATCCGTCAAATGGTGAAGTGTCGTTCGACGCGCAAAGTACGTGTTTTCTATTTTCCATGTCACGGCCTTAATTTTCAAGTAATTGAAAATCTATTGAAAATGACCTTGAAGCATCTATCTGAGACCACTTTCACCAATTTTCAAGGAAATCTGTCGATTAGGGTTTTTTCAAATCCGTCTGAACCAATCAAAAACGTGATTTCAATTTTTGGAAAATTTTCCTACGATAATGCCAATATTGGCCATAATTATTATGTTGGATAAATTTCGTTCGGTAAAACATGAAACTAGGTTAAAGTACACCTCCCTACCAATTTTTATTGAAATCGATCGAATAGTGCTACCGGAGTGAGTGTCGTTCGACGCGCAAAGTACGTGTTTTCTATTTTCCATGTCACGGCCTTAATTTTCAAGTAATTGAAAATCTATTGAAAATGACCTTGAAGCATCTATCTGAGACCACTTTCACCAATTTTCAAGGAAATCTGTCGATTAGGGTTGTTGCAAATCCGTCTTAACCAATCAAAAACGTGATTTCCATTTTTGGAAAATTTTCCTACGATAATGCCAATATTGGCCATAATTATTATGTTGGATAAATTTTGTTCGGTAAAACATGAAACTAGGTTAAAGTACACCTCCCTACCAATTTTTATTGAAATCGATCGAATAGTGCTACCGGAGTGACGACCAACGCGTTTGGGCCAAAACTGGGCCAAGTTATTGGCCCACCTCCAAGTGATTGTAAAAGACCTAAAAGCATCTATCCAAAAACACTTTCGCAAATTTTCAAGGTTCCAACTTGATATACGTAGCTTCCAGCCCTTCTTAACTGTCAAAAAACACGATTTTTTGCCTTTTTTTGACCATAGCAGGCGCAATTTTTGAGTTATCAAAATTTATCAAAAAACATGTCCAGGTATTTCCATTAGGTACCTACATACCGAATTTGAGCAAAATCGGACGAACGGTGTGACGTCCAGTTGCGCGATAGACTGACGTACGTACGTACGTACGTCGGACGGACATTTTTTAAAAACCACTTTTTTGGACTCGGGGGACCTCCAGGATCATGGGAAACCCAAAATCTCAAAATCGAAATTTTGCACGAAGACATAACTTTCTCAGCCCATGTATTACATACGGGCGAGAAAGTAAAAACATCAAAAATTACCTCGAAGTAAAGTGTAGTACATTATTTCTAAACCAAAAAATGTACGGCGCAACAACGAGAAATACTGCTTCCACGGTCACTGACTGCTCCAAAAGCTAAATATAGTGTGCTAGGCATAGGTATCTGGTTGCCATGACGATGGCACCCCCAGTTTAGTTCCAAATTTTGCAACTTGGCGGCACCTACCGCTGTTTTCTATGTGGTCTAGCAGTCTGTAGTAATACAGGTCGTTGATTTTACTACTTCATAAAGTAATACTATAGTGCGATTGCACTTGTCACAAGCTAAACATACGATAAGGTAAATCTGTTGGATAGGAGACACTATAGGATACTTTAAACAAGTGGTGAAATCCGAACCTAAACCAAAACAAAGCACTTTTAACCTTATTATCACGTAGGTTATTTTCTATGATATGATAATATGAGAAAAAGTGCTTTGTTTTGGTTCAGGCGAACATATATATTAACATCACTGATCCCATTTAAATTTAAGTACATGCGTAGTAAACCTACTGTCATTTATGTATTGCTTCCTTCGTTTATAATATTGGTATCTATTTGTTTTGACTGCAGAATAAGACAGAATATACATTTGCGAGTCATTTCGAACAAATTTTTTTATTGACCGAAATCGCAACGTTAAGAAGACATATTATATTTCAGAACATTTATACTGTCCTCAAAAAATGGTTTAAAAAAAACGTAAACAAATAGAGAATGTATATTCCGTGTTTACTATGCTAGTAGGTAGCTGACTTCTCTTTTATACCTTGCCAACCGCCCTCCATTTTACGAATTGTAAATGTATTCATTTCATTGTTTCCATAGAATTATGGTTGGTAACTGCACGACCGCCAGTGACCATGACTGCTCCACAAGCTAAACATAGCGTGCTATTCGAACGAAAAACAAATGACTGCGAATAGGGCACTATGTTTAGCTTTTACTGGAGAACGAATTCCTTCGACAGATAGATATGGTGGTGCAGTTACCGTACCACATGTAGGTATGCCATAAATAAATGAACTCTTTATGCATGGATATGGTTTACTTTGCGGACTTTGCCCTTCTAACTACCTTACCTATTGTAATTTCTAACTGATTGCAAGTTGTTCCCCAGCAACTAGACCATTTCAAGAAGTATCCATCGTGTTACTACACGACGGGGACCTACAGTTTTAGATGGGTATAAAACTACCACAGCCTCGATATACATTGCACTCAACATGCTGAACATATCAGAGGTAAATGCCGATCAGAAAAACTTTGAAATGGTCGGGATCGAACCTATGTGACTCGACGCTAAAGGCAACCACCTAGACCACTCGGCTATTGAGGCTGTTTGAACATCAACAGAAATCCGAACTGTTTAAGATACACGTCTTTATTTTAATCAACATGTAAAAAATAAAATGGAAATATGACAACTAAAATAATGCTTTAAATAATGTGAGAATTTCATAGATGAGTCTCCATATTGTGACGATTGCAAATGACAGTCAAGCTTTCTATATTTAGCTTACCTAGAGGTGCTGTTTTTTACAGGTCACAAGCATTTTATGTTCAACCAAAACAAAGCACTTTTTCTCACGTTATCATAGAAACTAACCTCGTTATTGACACAGAAACATCTGACATCCATAGTCAGTTCTTTTAAGAACATAAAGTAGGCAAAAATTCATTAAAATGACTTTTGGTTACTTCACAGTGCTTAAATTTTCAAATACCAACACAAATCCACGAGTTTGGTGATTTTTGGTAATTCAAACAGTGCGAAGTAACCAAAAGTCATTTTTTAATGAATTTTTGCTTACTTTATGATCTTAGAAGAATTGACTAAGGATTTAAGAGGACGCTATACCTGACGATGCATTTTTTGCCGCCCATAAGATTAACATTGCGAGCGGCGATTCAATTTCAAGGCTTACCCTTGGTTGGAAAGACATAAAATTTTGCCTGTACCTAGCCCTAACAATGTTCCAGGGAGTGTTCGAAGCAGATTTCCCAATTTCTCACTGGTTTCTTTTATTGCAACTGTTTTGCAAATGCTAGCATCGCATACCTCAAGAAAAGTGCTGTATCTCGAAAACCAGTAAAAAAATGGGAAATCTGCTTCGAACACTCCCTAGAACATTGTTAGGGCTAGGTACAGGCAAAATTTTGTGTCTTTCCAACCAAGGGTAAACCTTGAAAATGAATCGCCGCTCGCAATGTTAATCTTATGGGCGGCAAAAAATGCACCGTCAGGTCAGGTCAGGTATAGCGGACCCTTAATATGTTTTTATTTCAACAAGGAGGTTAGTTTCTATGCTAAAGTGAGAAAAACTGCTTTGTTGACATTTCGGAAGGAACTTTTGGACATTTTTTGTTCTGAAATATAAAATAATGTCTCTAATCTATCTCAAGTACCTACAGAAATATCCAACAGTTTCCTCATAAACATGTCAACAATCTATAGCTTTACGTTGCCTGATTATACCTTCCCAAAGAAACTGCTGGATTTTTACGAAAAGGTACAAAGTCAGTGAAATAAATAAACGTTAGTCTGGAAGTAGGTACTTATGTAGGTACTTATGTAGGTACTTATGTAGGTACTTATGTAGATACTTATGTAGGTACTTATGTAGGTACTTATGTAGGGACTGATGTGCAGCTAGATTAAAGGTGAAGTTACAAACATTGTAGGTATCTCCATCTATTTTGTACCTACAAAAAAGATTTTTTTTAAATGGCAAAAAAATCTAAATAGGTAGAAAACAAAAGTCTAGTGAACTGACTCAAAATTTTCTAAAACACACGAGATATAGTTAATTTTTAGAAAATTTAAAAAACACGCCGTGTACATGAGACTACACCTCTGCTGATCTAGCTGCATGTCAGCTTTGCTTCATTACTCATTAGTGTCACATCCATGAACATCAACATCATTGTGTTGCTTCCCTCATTATTAGTAACTAGCATATTTCATGCACCAGTGATTTTTTTCCTTTTGTTTCGAATGTATTTCAGCCTGACTGATGCTACAAACTTTTTAATTAGGAATTTGCAGTAGGTATTGAATTTCAAAAAATTAATTCAGCAGTCAACGGATTGAAATTCCCATCCCAACCTCGTTAATTAAGCCGATCATACATAATGTCTTTTTTAACGGCCGAAATGAACGTTAAAAAGACTTACTATATTTCAGAACATTTAAATATGCAATAGTATCCTCATAAAACAATACGACTCGTAGACGCCCTTAACATCCCAAATTCATTAATTCATGTCTGATTTTAACAATATAGGTAGACACCTAATATTATTTTCAGAACAACAAAAAAATATCCAACAGTTCCCTGGGAATCGTGTCATTAAAAATTAAGAGTTAATGCACAATCATGACAAACGTGGCAGCAGAATGATTTTTCTTCCCATTTTTTGAGGGAACTATTGGATATTTAAATGTTCTGAAATATAATACGTCTTTTTAACGTCAGAAATTAACTGGCTATGTTGTGATTTTACGACGAATATCCAACAACTCCTCGGAAGAAGGGAAGTAAAATCATTCTGCGAACAGAGGGTTCTAGATCAAACTGAGACGGGAATATATTTCGGAATTTTATGGCAGAAATAAATAACCCACTACCACTAGAAGTCGCATCACCACTGGAGTTTCAAGTAAGACCTCTTGGCCATTCACCCACACACTATCCTGTCTGTACCTCGAGAAGTACAACGGCTACCATCGAAATCAGAAACTTGCGATATTATCGATCGATAGTTGCGACAAGATGGTGGTCTCGAATAAATACCAGAGTGTTAAGAGTTAAGACGTTTGCTATTTGTTTTTTTTTCGGCACAATTTATGAGGAAACTATTGGATAGTATGTTCTGAAATATAATACGTAAGGTCACAGATTAACTGGCTGTGTTGTGATTTTACGATCGGTTAATTTTGGACTAATGTTTTGTTGACAAAAGTCACGATCGAATCACCACATAGTCAGTTAATTTCGAACGTTAAAAATATTCACTAGTTTCCTCATAAAGTGTGCAGAAAAAACGTAAACAAATAGCGAATGTTTGTTCGGCCGGTCGATAAAGAAGATGGTAGTTTTGCTGCGACATGCTGGTGCTATGTATGCTGTGACCTGTTCGCTGATCATCACTCTTAATCTGATGCTTCACATACGCGATCCCCGCTGTTGCAAGACCTTAAACCAAAATAAATAAATTGTACTCCACCGAAATCTCACCTACATTTTACGTAAGGTGGCTTCCAAGCCACCACAGCCTCGATATGCATTTCACTTGACATGCTGAACATATCAGAGGTGAATAGGATCGGGATCGAACCGGTATCTCTCAAAAGACAACACTAGAGCACTGGGCTATCTTACCTTGGCTTTGTCAGTAGGCTCAGCTTTCGTCATGTTCCGCGAGACAGACTCACGGGACACAACGCACAGGAACTCGGCCTGGTCCTCATTGCCGTAGTTATACTGCGACCCGATGTTTATCAGCTGTTCAAATCTCCACCCGTCTGACATTGTAGACACCATCTGTAAACAATACCTCATTAAGGCCAAAAACACAAGTGGCAGCAGAATCACGCTTTTTCAGGGCACTTGGCACCAGAATGGGGTATTCTGCCCATTGGCGGAGAGGTTAAAAAATGAAAAGACCTTACATAACTAGTTTCCTGTAGTTAGTGTATAGTTGGATGGAAATAACGAAATAATCAGTTGTTCATAAGTACGCAGCTGAAGAAATCGTGGAACAACTGTAACAGATCATTTGCAAATTCCTGGCCGGCCTGAATAATAGTCACCCCTAATAGCTTCCTTCGTTCCGATTTAAAATTTGGAAATTATCCATACGTAAGGAATTTTTTCAAAAAAATAAAAATAATGTATTCTCACTACAGATTGCTGTCGGCTGAATAATTTAGCCTCTAGCTAACGTTAAGATGGTGGAAGGCACCAACGTTCCTTGTCGGGAGGATAACCATATGGTGAACTTTTAGGAGACTTTAGCACCTTGTGATTCTGATACTTCAATTTCAAATATTTCTTCCCCTATCCAGTTAGCCAATAAGGAATTTCTTATTGAACTTCCTCCTTTCCCGTGCGAGACTTTGAAGTAAATCCAATTTCAGTTTTCAATGAACAACTTGTCAGTTTGCAATTGGACAAGCAGACCTAGTTTGCCGGTCAGGTAAGGAAATTGTGTCTCTTTTCACACGTCATGTGAAGGAAGTCTTATTGGTCTTGTAAATAACACGTCGCGGGCAAATTCAATACAGCGACTTCCTGTATTCGACTTTTCCAATCTGATTAGTCTGGCGCGGTGGGGGGGACAAGCCCAGCAATCAGACCATTTCAACATCGTGCTCAGCTGGCAGCACTACCAAATACCAGCTCCCCACCCATCGTGTTAGTACACGACGGGGACCTACAGTGGATTTCAAACCACCGCAGCTCCATTTCACTTAACATGCTGAACATATCAGAGGTGAATGCCAAGAAAAATTGTCTAGGATCGGGAACGGCGTCCAGGCTTCCTAGCTGGGATGCGGGATGTTAACTCAGGGATGGCTAGTGCCCACACTCGATATCTCCAGTCCCGCATCCCTGTGATTTGTCTTTTGTTTGGCAGAAAATGATGAGACCTTGATTTTATTGTGATAATCACAGTGTTTCGTTTGTCTCTTGATATATCTATTCCAGTATACTCGGAAACAGTTGTGATTCCAATTTGCAAAAAATAAAGAACAATTCATAGATATAACGAATTAATGCAATTGGACGCCCGCCAGGGATGCGTGGAATTCGGTCAAGTTGGAATTCCACGATCGGAATCGCATCTCCTCAAAACTGTCCTCCCCACTAACGAGACGTCCAGAACACTCGCTAGGACGCCGTCCAAATTGCCACCTAAACCACTAACCTGAGTAAGCTCGTCCTCATGGCATTGCAAAACCCGGTAGACATGTTTCTTGGAGTCCTTTGAGACGTGGCTATCTCTCGAGTGGATTCTTTCTTTAACCAGACGAATAAGCTCTGTAATATTATAGAACTCAGCTTCTTCAAGCACTCCTTCCTCTGCCAGTCCTGTGTTGATCACCAGCTTGCCGTGGCGTAGGTAGTTCAACACTGGGGAGAAGTAGGTGGGGTCTCTGTCGATCAGGTACGCCCCTGTTTCATCCTGAAAATGTACAAATAAACTATGAAGGTATGGCATACTGTATTTAGCACCGTTAGCACAACAATTTGTAGGAATTTGCTCTCCAGTGAAAGCTAAACATAGTGTCCTATTTGCTGTCTTTTGTGTACTAGTTCGAATAGCACAAGCACACGGGTGCGTCCCACCATACTCAGTTAACGGTTAATCTCCAGTTAAATTCGGTTTTTACCGTGAAATAATTGAAATTTAACTGGAGATTAACCGGTAACTGAGTATGGTGGGACGCACCCTTAGTTTAGCTTTTGAGAGCAGCCACGGCCATTGGCGGTCATGCAATTACCAGTTATATATTATGGAGTAAGAGAACCAAGAATCTACCCTCGACTGGCCCAGCTTTCTACTGGTGTATCTTACCCGGCTGGGGGAATACTCAACTGTTGGGCACGACTGCGATCAAATCACCCTCCTGTATACAGGGGTCACGTAAAGGTGGCACCCTTTTGGCGGCTGGCCCACTTTACGTACATACAGGTACTTACCCTATCTGAAATAAGGTCCGACTCTTCCTGACATAGCCGATAGAGGAACGATTTCTGGTCTCTCGCCAGCGTAGTTTTCGTCGTAAGAAACACAGTTCCTCCGACATTTAGCCGCACCCACTGCATTTTTGAGTTTCTTTTTAAGAATTCTTTCGAGTCGTTTTCAAGCCCATCACTGCCAGCTTCACTGGCCATTTTATAACATAACCTTCGCACTCCGCACCGTGTTTAGTTGTTTATGAAGAGCTGCCAGCCCAACCACGCCCACAGACCAAAGAAAAGCTTTACGGGGACTACCACAAGGGCTAAAATAAAATAATATTCAAATGTTGTGAGGTCTGGAAGCATTTTCCCATTGTTATTCCCACATTCGAGTATTCGAGTTTTTTATAAAAATCGATAGGAAACGTTATCTCGATTCTAATGACACGTTAGTATTATCGTGCCAATATTTGAAACATTTATTTTTGGATGATTATTATCAGTGAGCAGTAAGAGCTGCTGTGAAACTATAAACAGAGTGCTAATAATTCTTTCTGTGACCTAATACCAATATTAATATAAAAAGTTAATAGCGCAAAGACTGTCAATAGTTAATCATAAAGTTATTCTAAAAAGAAAAAAAGATTTTAGATCTACACGCAACACGAAATGGATATCATCAGCCGGAAGTGCCCGGCGAGGTGTCCGTTTACTTGGTAGGGCTCCACGACATTCGCCTCTCCAACCCACACCTCAAGGTAACAAAGTAATTCCTATTAATCACAGAATCAACCGGTAAAATCGAGGGAAACATCATAAAACTCATAGTAATAGAAAATACTGCTCGATGTAATATCAAAAAGTTTTCTAAAATACTTGTAAAAAATTCTGTAGGTAGATAATAGGTAAAAATCAAAATTAGGGACATTACCTAGTATAAATAGGTAACTAATATACCGACCTAGACGGATTTTTCGCCTCTTCAAAAAACTGGCCACATTTTCACTAATAGGTCTTACCTGCTTATTAACATACAGTAGGTTAACACATTCTCTTAAGGTTGAAGGTACAAAATGGTTTGAAACAAACGAACTAGCTCTGTACCTACGCCAGTCAACAACTTAATATAAAACGTCGTAAACAATAGGTACCAGCCCACTTCAGTCTTAGATGAGAGTCACTTCAGTCATGTCCAGGGGTGGATAGACTACACAAATGTGAATTGTCGTTGCTAAACTCTTTTAGAAGATTGTGACTCCTTCTTAAGTCTACTTCTTGTTCTGAACAACGGGTGTCGTTACTCGCATCCAAAAGTGAGGTAGACAATAGGTTAAAAAAGAATTTCCTAAAAATAAAAACTGATAGTTACTTAACATAGCTCTTAATCGGAACTGTTCTCTTCTTTACCATCAGAAGTGGACGGAATTTTTCGCACCATGAATTTGGCTACCGCGTTCATTTTTTCGCGAATAAGGGCGCTGTACAGTTCGCCGAATGTGCACTTGCGCGGTTTCCTACCCTTCCACTCGAGCAGCATTTGGTAGGCACATTCACGGAACCCGACGCTTTGATGCGAATGCTCTAGGTTCCCCAGCACAATTTCTTCAATGCCCAACGTTCGGCCAAGGTTTCGCCAGTCTTTCCGAGCGATGCCTGATGATATTCGCCACAGGTCTTTGTCGTTCAGCTTTCGCGTGCAGTTTCTGAAACAAAATGTAACGTTGTTTGAATCCAACGAAATCTTTCTAATGATTCCTTTTGACAAATATCACTCCATTGTAAAATCACAACTTAGTAAAAACACTTTTATATTTCAGAACATTTAAATATCCCAGTTTCCTCATAAAGTGCGCATAAAGAAAAGTAAACAAATACGATTGTGTGGTCGCTCTTAATCCATTCAAAAACAAACGTTAGTGGTGGTTCTAGTTACATAGGGAACTGACTAGTTACATAGAAAACTGACCAGTTACATATGAAACATATGAAATTGACTAGCTACATAAAGAACTGACTTGTGTTTCTCGGTGGACACAGTTCTGCGATCCTCCACTTCGTTCTCACTGCTGGTGGAGGCAGGTTCATCCGAATCGGAGAATTTTCTTCTTTTGGTCTTGCTGCCGCTGCCGCCACTGTTCCTGTCCTCCAGTAAACGCTTCCTTGCTTGGCTTGAGTTCGTTTGTCCATCAGCTGAACAAGAAACATCACATTACAGGGGCTGGACTAGCTATGAAGCAAGAGGACACACGATCTAGTCCCGACATGACAAAATTTTTCATGGTGCATCTTGAGCTACCCAGCCCTGACGGGTAACTGCTGAGGAAAAACTGGACTGTGGGGGGTGATAGTGACCAAATCATCCCCTTGTGTACACAGCTCACGAAACCTGCCACCCTGTATCCCACTATAGGCCCTGGCCCTTCCACCTACCTTTATCTTTACTAGAGGAGGGGGAGTCGGAGTCCCGGGGGCGTGCCCAGGGGCGCAGCCCCCACAGCTTCTTCATAGGGGAACTCTCCTGTGATCCAGATCCCATAGAACCAGACTCATTTGAGCGGGAACTGCGGCTGCTGCCACTGCTGGGGCTCACATTCGTGCCATTAGTGATGCCCAAACGAATGTCTCGTGACACGACATACAGCGCCTGAAAACATGGTAGAGATAAGTGTTGGCTTCTGAACTGCTGAATAATGTATTGGTTAAGAACCTATTGAAAATTGTAGGTCCTCACCATAGCTGAACGATGCAATTAAAAAAATTACTCGATCGCGAAATGAACAAAGCCAGTTAATTAATTTCTGACGTTAAAAGACATATTATATTCCAGAACAAGGAAATCTGGAATACACCTGAATAAATCGAATCTCAATTCGAGTATCGATTCCACGAGATATCGCACCTGGATGAACTCCTCGGGAGTTCCGCCACGGCTGTTGTACATGTTCATGAGTGCCAGGAACGGGTCCGGGCTGTAGTTCAGCTTGTTTTTGATTTCGCTCTTTGTAAACCCGATATGTTTGGCGAATGTTTTCCAGTTGTTGCCCTCTGAGATCTGAAGGGAAGAAGCCAACTCCTTCATGGCAAACACTGTCCATCTCTCGCACCCCACCGCAGGAGAATTCTCAGTTGTTTCCACCCCAGTCTGAAATAGAGACATTAAAGTGAAATGTAGGTATATCAAGGCTGTGGTAGTTCGGAACCAACCTAAAACTGTAGGTCCCCATCTTGTACCAACACGATGGGTTGGGAGTTTGGGAGCTGGTATTTGGTAGTGCTGTTATCAGAGCAGAATGTATATTTCCTGGGTGGGCATTCTTTCTCTCTCGCCTTCACCCATACTTACCTTATGGAGATTGAACTCGAACAACGGGTCAGGGCGGGTGGACATTCTCTCCACTATAACCTTCCCGAAAGGCCCTCTCTCCACACAGGAGTCGGGTTTGAATCGGCACGCGTACTGTTTCTCAAAATCTCGGCCCCGAAAGTCTGGTTCCTCCTTCACCATGTCAACATCTTCCCCCGCCTCCACGTCAGCTTCAAACATCTGCGACCGAAGCCGAACTGCGATTCGGCCTGGCCGAACCAGTTTCGGCTTGAGACTTGCCCCCACCCTGTGCCGGTAGTTCGTTGTTTCTGGAAGTTTCCTAAATGAAATAAGAAGGTATTAGATTTATTTCTTAAAATCTGTGTAGAGTCCAGATTTAAGGTGAATAAAATATCGTGGCACCAGAATGGGTTTCCCCATCATTTTTGAGGAAAATGTTGGTGCAATTACCGTAGGTACTAAATATAGTATGCCTAACATTTACCTGTCAGAGCGGTAACAGATCACTTCCAGCCCAAAGCGATTATTTTCATGGCTTTCCTCCATAAAGGCCTGGCACATCATGGAGAAGGAAATATAGGGGTAGAAGTAAGACATCCCCATCTTGGCCTCGTACACAGTTGTTGACAGCAGCTCCCAAACCACCTGCATCAAGCAAACAACAACAGCTATGTGATCATCACCACATGGACATTGGTGGTTGAGGATGGCACAATAGGTACATCGTATAGCGAGCTGTGCCATGGGCTGCTCTTTCCAGGTCAGGTTTACGGTAGCTCGATAGATAAGTGCACGACTATTACCGGCCATCTTGAAGTAATGATGGAAACCATACCCCAACTTTCGACATTATCGATCGATTATTGGGACACTATGGTGGAGCATGTACTGGTGTCCATCGAGATTCGATAGTCAGGTTAAAAAATGTACCTTTACCTTAAAGAAGGAGAAGTGATGTACAGGGAAGGTAACAGTAGGAATAGGTATCCCTGTGATGCCATGGCGGTAGGCGATCACCTTGGGTTGGTCGAGAGTAACGGCAACTTTTTGCCAGACCATAGGGTTAGTGCCGGACTCCGTAGAACTCTGATATGCCACCAGGCGCGCTGCTGGGCACCGCCGCATTATTTCCTCGTACTCGGGAATAGGCAGAGTAATTTGTACCTGAAAACATCATACCTATATATTTCGGAACATAAAATCATCAGGACAATGTCAGATAAAAATTTCTGGTACCACTGTGTTCTTAAGTTTAAAAAATTCCTTTCGGTGCGGCGGCAGTATTTCTTCGAAATCCACCTAAAACTTACTGGAAGACGATGTTCATTGAACAGAAGTCCATGAGGCCCGAGCGAGATGATGGGGGAAGCCAGGTGAAGTTTCTCATGACTCACTAGTGGCTCACTGTCAAACAGCACCTGGCAAAATTACAAAACAACTTATATACAGTCAATTACTAATGAAGGGTCCGACAATGGTCGCACTTGACTCTCTCGCAATTTTTATCAAACATTTTGATTTTTTTTTTTACGTGAATTATTTTTTTTGGCCAGAATTTTAACTTTTTCTAAAAACAATTTGCCACACATTGGACAATACTTTTGGGCACCGGCATGCCGAATTTCAAACATACCCATCAAACAGTGAAGTGTCGATCGACGCGCAAAGTACATGTTTCCTATTTTGCATGTCACGGCCTTAATTTTCAAGTAATTGAAAATCTATTGAACTTTCACCAATTTTCAAGGAAATCTGTCGATTAGGGTTGTTCCAAATCCGTCTTAACCAATCAAAAACGTGATTTCCATTTTTGGAAAATTTTCCTACGATAATGCCAATATTGGCCATAATTATTATGTTGGATAAATTTCGTTCGGTAAAACATCAAACTAGGTTAAAGTACACTTTCGTACCAATTTTTATTGAAATCGAACGAATAGTGCTACCGGAGTGACGACCAAAGCGTTTTGGCCAAAACTGGGCCAAGTTATTGGCCCACCTCCAAATGATTGTAAATGACCTAAAAGCCTCAAAAACACTTCTGCAAATTTTCAAGGTTCCCACTTGATATACGTAGCCTCCAGCCCTTCTTAACTGTCAAAAAACACGATTGTTTGCCTTTTTTTGACCATAGCAGACGCAATTTTTGAGTTATCAAAATTTATCAAAAAACATGTCCAGATATTTACATTAGGTACCTACATACCGAATTTGAGAAAAATCGGACGAACGGTGTGACGTCCAGTTGCGCGACAGACTGACGTACATACGTACGTCGGACGGACATTTTTTAGAAACCACTTTTTTGGACTCGGGGGACCTCCAGGATCATGGGAAACCCAAAATCGAAATTTTGCACGAAGACATAACTTTCTCAGCCCATGTATTACATACGGGCGAGAAAGTAAAAAATTAGCACATTAGCTACGAAACAAGTGGACCTAGATTCTGGTCTCAACTTTTCAAGAAACTTGTGGGAAAACTGTCGGACGTGAGACGTGATAGTGACCTAATCACCCCTTGAGTACAGAGCTCACAAAAGGTGGCACCCTGAGATAAGCATCTTGGCCCTGGCCCTGCTAGCGCTGGACTGCTCACCCTGAGATAAGCATCTTGGCCCTGGCCCTGCTAGCGCTGGACTGCTCACCCTGAGATAAGCATCTTGGCCCTGGCCCTGCTAGCGCTGGACTGCTCACCCTGAGATAAGCATCTTGGCCCTGGCGCTGCTAGCGCTGGACTGCTCACCCTGAGATAAGCATCTTGGCCCTGGCCCTCCTACGCTGGACTGCTCACCCTGAGATAAGCATCTTGGCCCTGGCCCTCCTACGCTGGACTGCTCACCCTGAGATAAGCATCTTGGCCCTGGCCCTCCTACGCTGGACTGCTCACCCTGAGATAAGCATCTTGGCCCTGGCCCTGCTAGCGCTGGACTGCTCACCCTGAGATAAGCATCTTGGCCCTGGCCCTCCTACGCTGGACTGCTCACCCTGAGATAAGCATCTTGGCCCTGGCCCTGCTAGCGCTGGACTGCTCACCCTGAGATAAGCATCGATGTCATGTTCCAGACATCCTCGCGGGAAGTTAACTTCAATTCCAGGAACATCCGGTATCCGGAGCCGCCCTCCGGTCCTACACCGGATCTTCTTCAAAATCTCCGGAAACGGCTCCTCCTCTATCACAGTGAACAAGCTGAAGTGACGCAGGAAGATCACCAGGCAACGGTTCCTAAGGGCAATCACGGAGGTGGATAACACCTGGATAACAGTAACTGCACGAACGCCAACGCTGCTCTGCAAGCTAAACACAGTGTCTACACGAACAAAAACAAATGACTGCGAGGAGGACACTATGTTTAGCTTTCACTGGAGAACGAATTCCTTCGAAAGATAGAAATGGTGGTGCAATTACCGTACTACATACAGTATGCCATAGGCAAAATAACACATCTACATTTCTCTTTTATCAACTTTTTTAAATCACACAATTAATTATGACTGATTGATACTGGTACGTACACCACCATCTTGTCACAATTATCGATCGATAATATCGAAAGTTCAATCTATGGTTTCAATGGTAACGCAATGTTTGGTCATTGTTCAAGTGAGTGTTGCATTAGATTGTTGTATGGCTTTGTTAATAAACATTGATACAATTTTAGTCTGCTCACCGGTTCGATCCCAGCCCTCTTCAAAAACTTTCTGACCGGTACTCACCTCTGATATGTTTAGCATGTCATGTGAAATGTATATCAAGGTTGTGGGGGTTCGGAAATTCGGAACGCACCTAAAACTATAGATCCCCGTCGTGTTCTAACACGTGGGGAGCCGGTATTTGGTAATGCCGCCAGCTGAGCAGGAAGGATACTTCTTGAAATGGTCTAGTTGCTGGGCTTGTCTCTGAATCATTCTACTAACTAGTTACCTGATGGAGAAATCGCTCCTGGGCAGACGCTGCCACTGAGGAGGGCTGGAGGAGCTGGTGTTGGAGAACACCACGGACAACCAAGTCACGTCACGAGGTTCGAATCTCATGGGGATTATCAAAATGGCGGGCTCGTTATCGAAGAACTCCACCCCGTTTGGCTTGAGGGAGACCACAGACGACATGTGGTGGATCCGTCCACTGTGTCCAAGTAAGGTCCTACAAAAATAAAATCGAAAGTTGATATGTGCGCCAATGGTATTGAAAAATCGGTAATAGACCCCAGTAGTTTCTTAGGTAGGCTATGAATTTGAGAACAAAAGAAGAATTCTGGTGAGACTTCTGTTAGCAACCATGTACCGTTGAATATAAAGTAAGAGAATCAGAGAATCAGTACGAGGGTGGCACAGAGGCCCAAAGGATAAGGTGCCAGGTTCAAATCAGGGCCGCTGAAAACTATTCCACTACATATTTACTGTTTTTTGTATTGGATGGTTAAGGATGAATAGGTACGCACCTTGTTAATTCAGGATCGTTTTCGATCTTGAGTTTGAATGGTCCGGGACGGTTATTCACGTTTCTAGCTGGTATAAGAGCCATAACAGCACCACAGATAAGAGGAATCACCTTCGTGTCGCTTAACGAGGAGCAGGGAAGACTGGACGGGTGAGTCGACATATCTAGAACATAACCAGGATTTATTTATGTCTAATTTAGCTTATGACCCAGGATCTTGTTAAAGTCCAGACTTTTTTGGATTACAGAGGTCACGAAAGGTAGCACCCTGTATCCCACTATGCTTTCAGGCCCAGGCCGTCTTACCAGGAGGTGAGAGCTGTAGGCTGCCAATATCAGAAGAGCTATCGTCAGTGCACATTCCCTCTAAGCTTTTCAGCAGTTCTGACACACCGCTTTCCCTCGAACCAACGCTTTCAGCATCCCTGGACGTACAGGAGCCACTGGTGCCATATCCCGAGTCACTACACACACTTATTGCACACGTTTTCTTTAAACAAATCTTTTTCTTTCGATTTTGGAGCGGTAGTAAAACCATGTTTACATTCCCCTTTGATATACTCCGTGTAATAATTCTTTTATTTACTGTAGAGTCAGTAGTTTCTTTCTGATTAATATTTTTATTTAAAATAGTTTCTTGAACATCACTACACAAGTCTATTTTCCGTTTTGCCTGACTACGTGTTGAAATTTGAGGTAACTTGAATAAAATATCCAGCGTTGGATCCCCCATGGCAGCCATTTTGAAAGCGTCACAACAAGACGTGGCGCTAGATGTAAATATCGTGGCAGTAGAGTCATTAGACATTGCGTTTTGCGTCTTCTGCTAGCTTCCAATCGATGTGTCTTGTGTAGCCGCCCGAATTTATTTTTAGGTAATTTTTTTTTAAACTTTCAAAGAAAACTACAGTATTAACGGGGTTTAGTTTAGGTATGATGGTTTTTAACGTAGATTTGTCGTTTTGTAGGTTAAATGTATTGATTTGTCATGATGTAATGGCAATTGGGTCTCAATCTGCTGGGTCAACAAAACGTGGCATCTGGCATGATATTCGAAATTCGGAACTTTTTGAGTTTGAGTTTTCCCCCAGCCAGTGAAGGCCATCAGGGTTCTTCTTGAATTCAATCAGTCCTAATTTCTGCAATTACTCGTTTCAGAATGGCGTCCCAGGACAACTCAAAACCATGGAAATGGGTACCAGAACCGGAAACCGGCGAAGAAGTTCCGGAAAACGTTCTGATAACCTCAGCCCTTCCGTACGTTAACAACACACCCCATCTGGGCAACGTGATTGGCTGCGTCCTATCAGCAGATGTGTACGCCCGCTTCTGCCGGTTAAGAGGCTGTAACACGCTTTACGTCTGCGGAACCGATGAATATGGAACAGCTACTGAAAACAAAGCTCGGGTAGAGGGGCTCACACCCCGAGAGATCTGCGATAAGTACTTCTTAATCCATAAACAAGTCTACGATTGGTTTAATATTCAGTTCGACAAGTTTGGCCGAACCTCCACGAAAGAACAAGAAGAAAGCTGCCACGAAATTTTCAACCACGTGTTGAAGAACGAGATGGTTTTTACGGACTCCGTCCAGCAGTTGCTGTGTGTCAGATGTGATCGATTTCTTGCTGATCGGTTTGTCGAAGGTACCTGCCCTTTCTGTGCCTACGAAGATGCCCGTGGTGACCAGTGTGATAAGTGCGGAAAGCTAATCAATGCTATCGAGCTCAAAACTCCGCGGTGCATATCCTGCAAGGAGAGCCCAATCGTCAAAGAGTCGACGCATTTCTTTATCGATTTACCGAAAATTGAGCCGAAACTGAAGCAGTGGATGGAAACGACTTCGAAAAATTGGTCTGTCAATGCGAAACAAATAGCGGAGGGTTGGATTAAGGATGGTTTGAAGCCGAGGTGCATCACGAGGGACCTCAAGTGGGGAGTCCCCGTCCCGGTCGAAGGCTACCAGAACAAAGTGTTCTACGTTTGGTTCGATGCTCCTATTGGTTACATTTCAATAACAAAACAGTTGACACCCGACTGGAAAAAATGGTGGCTTCCGGAAGGGAAACAAGTGAACCTCGTCCAGTTTATGGCAAAAGACAACGTCCCGTTCCACGCAGTCATGTTCCCGTCATGCCTTCTAGCCACAGGGGTCCCCTACACCACAGTCTCAAAAATCTTCGCCACTGAATACCTCAACTATGAAGGCGACAAATTTTCGAAATCGCGCGGCGTTGGCGTGTTTGGCACTGATTTATTCGAAACGGAAATCCCGTCGGATATTTGGCGGTTTTATTTGCTGTATATCCGGCCAGAATCTCAAGACTCCAGCTTCTCCTGGTCCGACTTAGCGCTGAAAAACAACTCGGAGCTCCTCAACAATTTCGGAAATTTTGTGAATCGGGTGCTGAAATTTTTGTTTAACAGCTTTCAGGGGAAAATCCCGGATGTGGATTTAAACGACTCGGATGAGAGCACAATCCATTCCGTACAGGACGAGCTGACTAGCTACGTCTCCAATATCAGCACTGGGAAACTGCGGGACGGTTTGAGGAATATATTGAGTATATCCCGTGCGGGGAATCTGTATATTCAGAACGAGAAACCGTGGGTTTTGGTCAAAGCGGAGGAGACGAAAGCTAGAGCCGGGGCAGTTTTTGGCCTAGCCAGTAATATTGTCGCTCTTCTCAGCATTCTGCTAGAGCCTTACATGCCTGAGAGTTCTGCCAGGCTTCAGCAACAGCTAAATATGGGTGGAATCTCCAAAAAAATAAGCAGCAAATTCTGCCAGATCCTAAAACCCGGGCACATAATTAACGAGCCCTCTCCTCTTTTCAAGAAAATTGAGGAAAGCCACGTTCAGAAACTGAGGAGCAAATTTTCAGGTTCAGCATAAAAGTTCCTGTCATATGGTGCGTCCCCATTACAGTCACATCACAAGCCTCATCTCGTTGAAGAAGTATTTCGCCTCAGTTCAGCAGTATGAAGCCCAAGGTAACAATGCTGAAAAAAGTTACAGTCTTCTGCGGGTGTATTCCGGATCTTTAGTCGCTAATTATGCGTTAAGCTCCTAGCGCTAAAAAATGACTAAAACTAAAACACCACTTCGTCGTTAACTCTGCGTTCAATTTCCGGAATAGACCTCGTGATGTTGATATAGTGGGAGCGCGCTTAAAAGGGCGAGCACACAGTCGTGTTTATGATTTTTTTCGACCATTTTTTGAAGAAACTGTTGGATATTTAAAATGTTCTAAAATATAATACGATTTTACAATCGAGTGATTTTCGGCAATGAAAAAATTGTCAAAAATTAATCGATCAAGTAAAATTACAACGCAGCCCATAAATTTCTGACGCTATTAAGACATATTATATTTCATAAATTCATTAAATATCCAATAGTATTCCTAAAAATTGTAAAGAAAAATCATTCTGCTGCCACGTATTTCACGTTGTGTTTTCGCCTTTAAGCCCCAGTCACACACTCACAGTCTGCACTGAATATGTTATAAAAAAAAACTTATCATATTTTGAAGTCAGTGCAAGTTTACGAAACACTTGATAACCTAATAAAATATGAATATTACTTCAAATATACCTATTGTTGAATAGGTCAGTCAATGGCAAGTCGGGTCACAACTGTCACAAGACAATTTGTCAATAGTTTTCCCTCCAGTATTTTCTAACAACGTTTTTTAAGTAAGTATTTCAAATCCTAAAAAACCTATAAAAAATCTCTAAAGAGTAAGTATGTATTTTAAAAAAAATAAAGGGTCCGACAACAGTCGCACTTAACTTTCTCGTCCCATATAAAATTTTAGTTTATTTTTTTTAGATTTTTTGAAATTTTTTTTCGGGCGTAATTTTCACTCAATCCAAAATCGGTTGGAAATGACACACAAGCATCTATCTGAGATCAGTCACACCAAATCTCATGACTGTCATTTAATTACTGTACTCCCAAATGCGTTCGACCATTCAAAAACATGGTTTCTCATTCTCAACTCATTTTCAACACTTTTTCGACAAAAACGGCCGTAATTTTGAAGATAACAAAATTCTGTTCGACAAATGTTTAAATTACGTAGTTTTACATAAAGGTACCAAATTTCATGACAATCGGTCAATAAATGTGAATGGCGCCGAAAGGATCGAACTTTGGTCCAAAACGGCCGTAATTTTCAACCAATTCAATTTTAGCTGCAAATGACCTCAAAACATCTAATTTTCAACACACATACCAATTTTCAGTGTTATAGATTGAAAAGTGTACCGTCGGCAATTGGTCCGACTAACCAAAAACACGATTTTTGAATTATTTTGGCGGTTTTTTGGCAATAGCTGCCTTAATTTTTGACCAATCAATAAATCCTTAAAAATGCCCCTCGGCAGTGATTTTAGACAGGTCCATACCAAATTTCATCAAAATCGGGTGAACGGTATAGGCTCTAGAGCACTGCACGGACGGACGGACGGACAGACTTTTTCCAGAAACCACTTTTTTGGACTCAGGGGACCCCCAGGATCATGGCAAACCCAAAATCTCAATTTCGAAATTTTGCACGAAAACAATACTTTCTCGCCATATATGGCTAGCGAGAAAGTAAAAAAAAAGATAATTATTGAGTTTTAAAGGGAGAAAATACGGTTTGAAGATGATTGTTTTCAGCATTTTTCTTGGTATTTGTGGTATTTCGCCCATTAGAACCGTACAAAAACAGCTAAAATAAAAATTGGAATAACTTTTCACTCTCTCCAAATTTATCCTCCCCTTGTTAGTTTTACCAAAATTCTATATTTAAATTATAGAACATGGGTTAATGATCGTATTAGCTCGCAGAAGAAGAAAACCTTTTCTCAAATAAGCGACTATCAGCAAATTTTAATAAAGGAATTGATGAGTGTGTGACTGGACAAAATAATTTATTTAATTTATTATTTATTCTGTACCTTACGCTTGCACGGTTGTTAAGTTACAGTATTAAATTTCTGATAATGCTTGCAAATAATGTTGACTCAGTGATATATAACTACCCTGGTAATTGCACCGCCATTTAGTTGTCATCTTGAAGTGTCGCAGCTGTGAACACGCTGTGGACGGAGCCACGTGCTGGTAAATGTTTGTACTTTACTATATGACTTACTATAACAACAGAACAGTACAACCTTCCCAAATGATTTTTTTTGTAAAGGAAATATGTACTTGTGAAATACAATAAGCATGCACTCGGAAAAAGGAATATGTCCAGGTAATATTCAAAGGCGGCGTCTTCAGCACTCACTTGTTCCGTTAACATTAAACAAACACTTTGTTTTTGATCAATCGACAATCGATAACTTCCCCAGTGTGAAGATACCATAGAGAAACAAAGCGGTTGCCATGGAAACCATGGAGTAAACTTTCATTCTAAAGTTGCGACAATGGTAATGCATTTATCTACTATACAGTATCGATACATTCAGCAGTACATAACAAACATACTCACATGCCTGATAACTATTGTACATTATAGCGTTATCGAATTTATGTTTAACTAATGAAAAGTGCTTTCGCAAGGTAATTATCATAAGCTAAACATACGATGACCAACAGATTTAGCCATCGAATTTGTGTATGTACTTAGCTTATGACAGGTGCCTTACGACTGCACTTGTTACCTTGAATTCCGTGCGAAATCACTTGTCATAAGCTAAACATATGATAACATTAATACAATGACACAATAGTGTACATGAAAAGTAGTGGTGAAATTCAGCCAATGGAGGAATTCAGAGGAACCGGAGTAACATTTTAGTAATATGAAAATGTCTCATGTTCAAGCTCTGGTTTCCTCTGTTCTACTTCCGGTTATGGTACCAGAACATCCCCTTTTCAGTGAAAAAGGAGAATAAACAAGCCACGATAGCAGTTGAGTAAAGGTAGAATATTGCCGATGTTTGACTGAGAGAGATGGGCCGCGGCTCAAGGGGAGGAAGGGGTTTCAATATACGTGAAATCTTCAAATACTCCTTGTGACAACTCATGGCCTCCCAGTAGTTTATCAGACCCGCTTCTATGACGCGAAGTTGTTTGTCTGTGAAAATCGACAGGAGGGGATTGCCAGGAGACATGACGGCTCCCTCCATTTGGGTGAATAGGGGGATTGGTAGAGTGTCAAAATGTGACAGAGGTTGGCCCTCTCGTGGATGTTTCTTAGTATTGGCTAATAATGGATGTTCGACTTTCCACTCTGTTATTGCCATTGTCTGGGAAGAAGACGCCATCGCTGCTTCAATCGGGTCTCCATCGACGTATTTTAGTCTGCCATCTTTTTCCACTTCACGAAGCGGTCCGGCGGTGATGTCAATGAGACTCTTCATTTTGTAGTATAAGATGATAGTGTGTCCTGCAGCCACACCCTCTCCCAGGCTCTTGATCTGCCGCTCATATGGCGGATTGGTAATGTTGGTAATCAGAAGTGATTTATAAGCGTTGCTGATGACTATCATGTAGAGGAGAAATAGTCCCATCACTTCCCGGAAGTGGTGAAGACGTGCGGGGTGGTTTTCCAGATGAATGCCATATACTCCGAAGAGAATTTCTCTAAACTTCAATGTTTTGTCATTTACCCAGTAATAAAAGTAAAGTGCAGAGGTAACTGAGACCCATGTGATAAAGATGAAGACCCAAACTGGCCAAGTAAACTCCACAACAAGCGCCTTCCATCCCTTTATCGGATTCGTTTTCTTGACCGTCCACAGCCACCGCCAGTTGATAGTGGGTGGAAGTGGGTCAGTTGCCGTAAGCGTTAACGGAAAATAAATTAGGGTATAGAAGCACACAGCGTCGGCTTCTTGGCGGTTGAGAATTCCGAAAATCCCTCCAAACTCCCCCTGCTCCGTGATATCCAATTCCTGAGGCACCTCTATCACTGTCTCTACATGTGTCATATTGAAGGATGAAATGATCGCCCTCATATTCTCCATGCAAGTCGTTTCCTTTTCAGCATCACGAAGGACTACGTGAAGAAGCTTAAACTGAAACTTGCTCAGATTGGGTGTTAGCCTGTCCGGGAATATTGAATTGTTGCTCAACAAGTGACTAGTCCAGGTGTTGACGATAACTACTTTGGGTGGAGCTGAGAAGATGTCCACGGAGTAGAAAGCTACTGATCCATTGTTGATTGTCATTAGACAAGAGTCCAGGGTGCGTAATTCGTTTTGTATTTCCGTAAGGACATGCAAAAAGTTGATTGGCTTGTGGTTCGAAGTCAGAACCATCACCTTAGTTTCCGGCCCTACGATTCTTTTCGACCGTATAACTCGAAGAGATTTTCCCCATTCTTTAGGTGTTCCTAGGAAAATGATGATAACTTTGTGAGGATGATTTTTCACCCATTCTTGTGCTGGAATGACTACCGCAGCTGTGGATGTCACCTCTACAGACCATTTCATTACTGCCATTAGGGAGTCAGCAATCGGCGTGAGATGACCGCTGTTGTCTGGAGAGGGATAGTAGATGGATATTGTGCCGGGTTCGATGTACTTTTCAGCAACATACCGTACGCACTGGGCGACATGATTATCATTCTCCTGAGATGTTTGAATTACAGCCAGCTCTCCGTCAGTTGGTCTGAAAGTCCCGAAGAGTAGAATAACAGACACCGAGGAGCACTGCATGTTCAGTAAGGTACAGTAGGAATGATACTGCATGAGAAACCCTTTATACTCCATACCTTTCAATATACCAATGTGGGTAAAGGGGGATGTTATGTGGGTACCGCTTTGTAATAATAATTTACTTAAGTATCTTTTTGTGTTGTACGGGGAAGCCATGTCATGTAAACACATTAAAAGGACATGGAAAAGGTGACTTAACGTTATTTTCTTCCGGATCAAAACAAAGCACTTCACGTTGTCACAGAAACTAGCCTCCACATCGAAATCAAAACATTGTAAATATTACGAATTCTAAATAATGCTGGTACCTATTGTCGATGGAACGAATTAATGGCCACACTTGCCTCGGGGGTTTATAACATCCACCACCACATTCGGAAGAGCTCGGGGTTTCAGCAGCCTTCCATTGGCAACCCTGCACTGTCCACTGCAGTACAAAGAGAAACTGGTAACTTCTGTCGGAGTGTCTTCCATGAAAGTGGCCATTGATTGCTTCCTTCGACAATAAGTGCAATATGGCCAATCACACAAAGAATTAAACAATTGAATTATTGTGAGATATACCTATTTATTAATTTGAAACAGGGCCAAACATCAATTTGCATTGTGCAATCTGCAAAAACCTGTGATACCTACCTCACACAACAGAGACAACGTAAAGGATTAGAATCCTATTACGTAATAAGGGTATGTCTCAGGTCAGAGCCCAAGTTTCCACTATTCTACTTCCAGTTAGTGATGGAACCAGAACATAACCTTTTCAGTTAAAAAGCAGAATAAACAAGTCAGCATAGCAGTTGAGTAAAGGTAAAATATTGCCGATATTTGACTGAGAGAGATGGGCCGCGGCTCCGGGTGATGAAGGGGTTTCAAATTACGTGAAATCTGCAAATACTCTTTATGACCACTCATGGCTTCCCAGTAGTTTATCAGGCCCGCTTCTATGACGCGAAGCTGTTTGTTTGTGAAAATCGACAGGAGGGGATTGCCAGGAGACATGACGGCTCCCTCCATTTGGGTGAATAGGGGGATTGGTAGAGTGTCAAAACGTGTCAGAGGTTGGCCCTCTCGTGGATGTTTCTTAGTATTGGCTAATAATGGATGTTCGACTTTCCACTCTGTTATTGTCATTGTCTGGGAAGAAGACGCCATCGCTGCAAGAATCGGGTCTCCTTGAACAAATATCAGTCTGCCAACATTTGCCGCATCTCCAAATGGTCCGGACTCATTATTGATGAATCTACCTATGCTGTTGTGTAAGATGATAGTATGTCCTGCATCGACTCCTTCCTCCAGGCTCTCGATCTGTCGCTCATACGGCGGATTGGTAATGTTGGTAATAAGCAGAGATTTGTAAGCGTTGCTGATGACTATCATGTAGAGGAGAAATAGCCCCATCAGTTCCCGGAAGTGGTGAAGGTGTGCGGGGTGGTTTTCCAGATGAATGCCATATACTCCGAAGAGAATTTCTCTAAACTTCAATGTTTTGTCATTTACCCAGTAATAAAAGTAAAGTGCAGAGGTAACTGAAACCCATGTGATAAAGATGAAGACCCAAATTGGCCAAGTAAACTCCACAACAAGCGCCTTCCATCGCTTGATCGGATTCGTTTTCTTGACCGTCCACAGCCACCGCCAGTTGATAGTGGGTGGAAGTGGGTCACTTGCCGTAAGCGTTAACGGAAGATAAATTAGGGTATACAGGCACACAGCGTCGGCTTCTTGGCGATTGAGAATCCCAAAAGTCCCTCCAAACTCCCCCCGCTCCGTTATTAACAATTCTTGAGGCACCGGTATCACTGTCTCTACATGTGTCATATTGAAGGATGAAATGATCGCCCTCATATTCTCCATGCAAGTCATTTCCATTTCAGCATCACGAAGGACTACGTGAAGAAGCTTAAACTGAAACTTGCTCAGATTGGGTGTTAGCCTGTCCGGGAATATTGAATTGTTGCTCAACAAGTGACTAGTCCAGGTGTTGACGATAACTACTTTGGGTGGAACTGAGAAGATGTCCACGGAGTTGAATGCTATGGATCCATTGCTTATCAACAAGAGGCAAGAGTTAAGAGCCCGCAATCTCTTTTGTATTCCCATGAGAAGGACTTGAAATACATCGATGGGCGTAAGCCTCGATGCTAGGACCAGTAGCTTAGTTTCCGGCCCAACGATTCTTTTAGATCGAATCACGCGGAGGGTTTTCCCCCATTCACTAGGTGTTCCTAGTAAAATGATGACAGCTTTGTGTGGATGGTTCTTCACCTGTTTCCGAGCAGGTATTTCTGCCCCAGCTGTGGATGTCACCTCTACTGACCATTTTTCTTCTGCCATAAGAGAGTTGGCAACTAGTGTCAAATAACCGCTGTTGTCTGGGAAAGGATAATAGATGGATATCGTGCCGGGTTCGATGTATTTATTAGCAACATATCGTACGCACGCGACGACTAGATATTCATTTCCTTGAGAATGCTGAATTACAGCCAGTTCTCCGTCAGTTGGGTTGAAAATGATGAAAAGCAGCAGAAGTGACACCGGGGAACACTTCATGTTCAATGGGCAGCAGGATGATTGATACTGAGGATCACTTCATGTTCAATGGGCAGCAGGATGATTGATACTGAGGAACACTTCATGTTCAATGGGCAGCAGGATGGTTGATACTGAGGAACACTTCATGTTCAATGGGCAGCAGGATGATTGATACTGAGGATCACTTCATGTTCAATGGGCAGCAGGATGATTGATACTGAGGAACACTTCATGTTCAATGGGCAGCAGGATGATTGATACTGAGGATCACTTCATGTTCAATGGGCAGCAGGATGATTGATACTGAGGAACACTTCATGTTCAATGGGCAGCAGGGTTAGTGATACCGAGGAACACTACATGTTCATGTTCTGTGAACAGCAGGATGAGTGATACTGAGGAATATTTTATGTTCACTGTATGAGTAATACCGAAGAACACTTCATATTAAATGAGCAGCAGGATGAGTGGTACCGCGAGAAACACTTTCAGTGAGGTGAGGAGCAGTATGAGCGACACCGAGGACTTCCTGTTCACATCTCTTTGTCAAAAGATAATTTTCTACACTGAGCAAAATACTAGGATATACTTAACATAGGGAAAGTTCTCGACTGAGTACTAATTTATTTATGCTTTTGTGTTGTATGGGGAAGCTACACCATACCATAGATACCTTCGGGCTGGATACATGAACCCCACCTGTGAACTTCTCACACATTCTCATTCTAATAAAACTCAATGATTATGGTCATTTAAACGGATTAACAGGACATGGAATAGGCGACGTTTATTTCTGAGCTCCTGACCGTAAGGAAAGCATTTAGCCTCCTTATTGAAATAAGCCGAACGTATTGACAAACACCTAAAATCGGAGGACGGATTGAATGAAGGGAGGTTCCGCACCTCTACCATGTCAGGTTAACACTAAATTCCTATCCCTATCTAAAAAAAAAAAAAAAAAAAATGTACCAAGATAACAAAATTCTGTTCGACAAATGTTTAAGGCTGAATATACATTCGCTATTTTCGACTACACGTACTTGGTTCGCATTGCTAAGTACTTATTCAAGCCCTAATCCGAAGTTACAGGGCGAGTGGAAAGTGTTTATAGGGGGATGTAAACCTGAGACTCTTTGTCGTGAGGTAGTGTTGTATTTTTGCATGAAATGGAGTAATAAGCCCACAGGAGCGATTTTAAACAGTCAACTACCAGTCCACATGTTTTTTTGACAGATCGCGAAAACACAACACTACCTCATGCGGAATATTTTTTTGAAAATTTTCGGACTAAAAAATGTATGATTTTATCGTCACATTTAGTAGAAAAGCTTGATAAATGTTTGTACTATTTACCGTAGCCATGTTGCATTTTGGCAATTTTTATTTCACTTACGGAAGTGGGTAATTTCAACAGCATTTCTCTACTTTTCTCCTGTAAAAGCTAAACATAGTGTCCTACTTTTACTCGTTCGTTTCGCGTTCAAATAGCACACTATGTTTAGCTTTTAGAGTAGACACAATCAATACGATATTGCAATTACCAGTCTCCGGTTGTACTAATAAGTAAACATTAGTTTTGTCGAATATTTACTTTCGCACAGTGGTTTTGGCGGAGTTCGTCGAGAATGTATGGTGGCCGTTAAGTTACGAAGTTTTACATAAAAGTACCAAATTTCATGACAATCGGTCAATAAAAGTGAATGGCACCGAAAGGATCGAACTTTGCTCCAAAACGGCCGTAATACTGAACCGATTCAATTTCTGTTGCAAATGACCTAGAAGCATCAATTTGTCAACACACGTACCAAATTTCAATGCTATAGATTGAAAACTGTTCCGTCGGCGCTTGTCCAACTATCTTTCGCAGCGGCCTTAATTTTTGACCAATGAAAATTCCCTGAAAATCCATCTCGGCATTGATTTTAGCCAGGTGCACACCAAATTTCATCAAAATTGGGTGAATGATATAGCCTCTACATCCAGGAATGGATAGACTGGCGGACAGACCTTTTCCAGAAACCACTTTTTTGGACTCAGGGGACCCCCAGGATCACGGGAAACCTAAAATGTCAATTTCGAGATTTTTCACGAAAGCAATACTTTCTCGCCATATTGGCTATAGTGAGAAAGAAAAAGGAAACTTATACAATTAAATTATGAACAATACCTAAAGATTAGGTAATATATTGTACTTTAGTTCCCATTCAGAATACCTACACAACACACTCAGGGTTAAACAACTAAAATGTCGTGATGTACAACATTCAGCGATGTACATTGAAATATTGGATATGACACTGGCGATGTTTTAATGGTATTTTCAACGTGGTAATGACTCACCAGTGCAGTACCTACATAGCCAGTTTTCAGATGTTAACTCCCAGAGAAATAAAACGAAACTTCACCGAAACATTTACTTTGCAAATACACTCACTGACTTCACTGCTACCCCATTTGAGTACAGTAGTGTCACTTCCAGGTTGTTATTAATCTTATTGACAATATAATATATAGAGCTCCTTTGAGCAGGGATGCGGGTCTGGAAGTATCGTGTGAGGGCACCAGCCATCCCTGAGTTAACATCCCTAACCCCACATTCCAGCCAGATAGCCAGGACGTCGTCCAAAACGCATCGCATGTGGCCACCTTTAGATAGGCTGTATGTTTGCGGCAAGCTTAGCAGTACTATAGTTGGAACAAGTGTAGGATGAAATTAATAATTAACTGAATTAATTCAAGCGGGTAAATCGGAAAATTATTGTCATTTCGGAGGGAGTCAAAAAGTGAAGATACAGGATGTTTGCGGATGACGGGGCAAAAAAATATGGTGGGTAGGTACACCCACATAGACCATTTTTAGCTTATGTATGTTGGGCATGTTCCTTATGCTTATGCATGTTCCTAACTGAGATACAGGGCCGGAACCAGTGAGCTTGACAAATGGTTTTTTACTTTCTCGCTAGCCATATATGGCGAGAAAGTATTGTTTTCGTGGAAAATTTCGAAATTCAGATTTTGGGTTTCCCATGATCCTGGGGGTCCCCTGAGTCCAAAAAAGTGGTTTCTGGAAAAAGTCTGTCCGTCCGTCCGTTCCCTGCTCTAGAGCCTATACCGTTCACCCGATATTGATGAAATTTGGTATGGACTTGTCTAAAATCACTGTCGAGCGGCATTTTCATGGATTTTTTTGATTGGTCAAAAATTAAGGCCGCTATTGCCAAAAAACCGCCGAAATAATTCAAAAACCGTGTTTTTGGTTAGTCGGACAAGCGCCGACGGTACACTTTTCAACCTATATCATTGAAAATTGGTATTTGTGTTGACAAATAGATGCTTCGATTTCATTTGCAACTGAAATTGAATTGGTTCAAAATTACGGCCGTTTTGGACCAAAGTTCGATCCTTTCGGCGCCATTCACATTTATTGACCGATTGTCATGAAATTTGGTACCTATAGTTTTACATAAGTAAAACTATGTAACTTAAACATTTGTCGAACAGAAAATTACGGCCGTTTTTGTCGAAAAAGTGTTAAAAATGAGTTGAGAATGAGAAACCATGTTTTTGAATGGTTGGAACGCATTTGGGACTAGAGTAATAAATTGACAGTCATGAGATTTGGTGTGACTGATCTCAGATAGATGCTCGTGGGTCACTTTCAACCGATTTTGGATTGCGTAAAAATTACTTCCACAAAAAAATCTCAAAAAAATCTCAATAAAAAAAAAACGAAAATTTTATATGGGGCAAGAAAGTTAAGTGCGACTGTTGTCGGACCATTTATTGCCCTTTTCTCGCTAACAACTTATAATATCGAAAAAATAAGTGCAGTTTTGGGACAGTTTTTAAAGATGTCGCATCGAATGGTGGCATCAGTTTTTCAAAATTCAGATTCAAGATGGCGGCTATCATTTTTTTCTCCGATCTCAATGAAAATTGGTGGTTAAGGGTTTTCAGGCATGCTGAAAATGAATCTGAAAAAAGTTTTTGAAAATTCGAAAACTTTTGTTTTTCTGCCACTCTTAACAAATATTAGGACGCCGCCATTTTGAAACGCGTGCGCTTTTTTGAAAACTTTTTACAGATTTTCAATAAATAAGTCTATCAGAAATCACACTGTAAATTTCATACAAATCGAATGAGTTTCATGAAATTATAAGAGTGGCAGAAGAACAAAAGTTTTCGAATTTTCAAAAACTTTTTTCAGATTCATTTTCAGCATGCCTGAAAACCCTTGTCCATCAATTTTCATTGAGATCGGAGAAAAAATGATAGCCACCATCTTGAATCTGCCATTTTGAAACTGGATTTTGAAAAACTGATGCCACCATTCTATGCGGCATCCTTAAAAATGGTCCCAAAACTGCACTCATTTTTTCGGTATTATAAGTTGTTAGCGAGAAAAGGGCAAAAAACCATTTGTCAAGTTCACTGGTTCCGGCCCTGTATCTCAGTTAGGAAGGACCTGCGACCCCACATGTATAAGCCAAAAATAGTCTATGTGGGTGTACCTACCCACAATATTTTTTTTGCCCCGTCATCCGGAAACACCATGTATTTGCCTCGGATAAAATAATACCAAAACGGCCTAAAATCTGTGGTAACACCAAGGATCTCTTCAGATATTAAGATATGAGGTAATCACCTTAAGGTAACTAGATCTAGATTAGATAAGATGATTACAGCTATAAGTTTCTTAAAATCATTATCACCAGATAAGAAATGATCTGAAGACAGTCATAAGATAATAATTATCTAGAGGTAGATGAAAATTAAGATTATCCATGGGTAATGGAGTGGCCGTGCCAGTGCTCAAGTCAAATAGGGCTGAGCAAAACCATGGATTTTAATTTTTTGACTTTTTTTTTGTCAACTGTATCAAAATTCTATCAACTATCTAAAAACGGATTTTAGCATGTTATCCAAAATATGAGGGTATTACTGGAGCTTAAGTAACATACGCATAGGTATTGCTTATATTCCAAAGGGTGGATTGCACCCATCCAATGTAACGGCCAGTTAAATTTATAGGTAATATGACGCATATCTGTCGAACCTTACGGGAAGATAACCAACCCACTCTTGATGATTTAGCACAGGCATAAGCTAAACATGTGCTTGGTATGTTTATAAATTTAACTTACCGTTAGACTGAACTTGTGGAATCCACCCTGAACTAAATTAACATATATGTATTACCTACAGCTGTACCTACCCTACAGAATGTTATTTGTTGACATTTTGTTCATTTTCTGGGGAAATAGTTGGACATTTATTTGTTCTGAATACCTACGTCTACGTCTTTTTATCCTCAGAAACTAGTCATAAATAATGTACTATACATAATGTACAATAATTTCTGACACATTTTTTTATTAAGATAAATCAATAATAAAATAGTTAACTAGTTTTGGTCAAAGACATATTTTGGTTCAGGACATTAAAATATCCAACAGTTTCCTCAAAAAATTGAAAGAAAAGTCATTCTGCTGCCACGTGCGAGAGGACTCTGTGGACTGTCTTAACCATGCTACTTTGTGTGTTACATTGTGCTACTCTTAACTTACTTAGTAACATGTTAATAGTAACAAACAATATCAATCCAAATATCGTTGAATATTACATAACAATTCAGTACAATCACTACGAACCAACATACCAATATGTTAAAAGTACGACATTTCGATAGATACTGGTAAATGCACCACCACTAGACGCCATCTTGAAGTAACCCAAGTGAAAGCTGGTGCCACGTGCTGGGCAATGTTTATAAGCATATCCATATGACAATCCAATGCAACACTCACTTTTTAAATAAACAAACGCAATTTAAGGTGCGACGATACCTTAGAGCCTTATTAGAGAAATACAGCGGTTACCATGGAAACGATAAAGTAAACTTTCGATATTATCGATCGATAGTAGTGACAAGATGGTGGTGCTCGTAACGGTATCTCTCGAGATTCGATACTTAAAAGCTGCAGTGAGAGGAAGAAAAATGGAAGAAACCTACCTACGTTTTTGATTTGACTAGATCATGTCATTACTGATTATAGTGATTATCTTAGAACTGGACCTCAGCAGACTGATTAATTAGTCGTGATTTATTTATTCATAAAATTTAAATTACCGGTACTGGCAAACCTGGTATAGAAGCTTAAGTTTGTGGGCGCTGAGCGGGGCCCACACCGCAAGTAGGGTATAAAGGGGGGTTCTAGGACAGGTTCTAGGTCACGTCGCAGGTGGTCCTTTCATGGTTTTCGGGCTGTCCTTGTACATACACATGTACTTTTTACATTTTGGACGGTCCGTGTACCACCTACATGTACATATTATATCTTTGGCGGTCTTTTTACCTACATGTACCTATTATATTTCTTGTGCCTACTAGACCTCAGCAACCCTAGAGCAACCATAGCCTACCACCCATTGGACCCCTAACTCTACAAGGTACTAATATTCTTATTTGACTGTCATATTTACTTCCAAAAATATAACAGTACATGTCGGTACAGGACCACCCAAAAACAATAGGTAAATGAATGAATGAAACCTGAAAACATAAATGGACCGCTCTAAACCATGAATGGACTACCCACAACGAGACCTTTGACATATGAACAACGGTCTGTGCCAGAACCCCCCTTTATACCCTACTACCACAAAGGAATTCATATTAGTAGTGCCCACACGCTGTGAGGTTCACTGCTGGAGAGGTATGGATTTACTTAATGGGGCTCCACGGCCTTCGCCTCTCCGGCTAAGGCTGAATTTCACCACTTTAACGTGAGGACTATCGTGTACACGATAGCGCTATCGTATCGGTAAAAAACGTTAACGGCTTTGACCATGCACCGTTACCGTTTCGTTAGCTTTCGAGTGGATTTTCCGTGCGTTAGCGAAAACAATAATTCTCATACCTGCGACTCATTTGGTGTAGTCTAATGTAGTCTAATCAACATTTTAACTTCTTTCTCCGAAAAAATAGGGGTTTTTTCACGTTTATTTCCACTTTTAGATTAAAATTGTTGAAATAAATTTGACGTAAACAAAACAGACGAATTCTATTGACACAACAAAACCTAACGAGAGGATGTCTGCTTTTTCGAATCGATAGCTATTCGAACGTTAAAAGGCACTATCGTGAGGTGGTGAAATTCAGCCTGAAGCTTCAATGTGAAAAGTTTGATTTGTGCTGGGAGACATCACCAATTTTTAAATGTGCCACAAATATTGTGCAAATATCTAGTCCCAACTTGCCGAGATATTTTCTGGTAAATCTTGCCCTTTCCTGGGCCTACCGAGCCCTTATGGGTACCTGGCTGGGTGAAAATACGGCTGATTGTGACCAAATCATCCCCTTGTGTACAGAGGTCTGACACAGGACCCTTTTACATATTTTTTTTTGTTGTAATTGTTAACAATTTTTGAACTGTGATATATTTTTTAATTTACCTTAACTGGAATGGCAGCAGCCAGGTGACACCCATATTGAACTTAAGGCATACAATAACATTCGGTTTGAAAATTCTGAGCTAAGCGCTCATTCACACATTCATTTTTTTGTTACAACTTTCCTGATAGCTAAATTTTTCAGAGAAGAACCAATTTTATTTCAGTGGGTTAAGACGGAACATACATTCGCTATTTGTTTCCGTTTTTCTGCACACTTTATGAGTAACCAATTGGATATTTAAATGTTCTGAATATAATACGTCTCTTTTCTCTTTAACGCCTTAACAATTTCGGAAAAAATTTTGTTGACAAAAATCAATTCAGAACATTTAAATGTTCAACAGGGTCATCAAAAAATGGTCCGAAAAAACGTAAACAAATACCAATTGTACATTCGGTGTTAACTAAACCCACCAATAAGAGGCAAGAGAGCTTATTTAAACAGGATTCATACAATTCACTTATTTTTCATTATTTTATTAACAACCTTTTTCTATATATATTATGTATATGACTCCATTGCTAAAAATTATTCAAATGTGCAAATACATTTCATCGCCTATTGCTATAAAGCTATAACATATTGTATAAAAAATGGCGCTACGATTAAAACAAGCTACCGTCTATCTTTAACATCAAACCGTCATCAAGTTAGGGAAGACAGTCTTTTGTTTTCCTTCTCACTACCAAACCAAACAATTGAAAGTTAGCTCAATGGCAATTGTTTATTGTTCAGTTATCCTTTGAGGTTTCAAGATAATACATTTTCCTCCAATATTTTCTGAACCAGCAGCGAATAGCACACTATGTTTAGCTTTTAATAGAGAACGAACAATATCGAACGATAAAAATAGCGGTGTGGTATCGATCGAGATATCAATAGGTAGTGGTAGAAACTACAACAAAGTGACTTTCCAATCTTGGTGACGTCGTTAACGTTATAGATACAGTGCTGTTTACATTTCATACGGTTTCACCAGTCGCTAAAGTGCACAATAGTGTATCATAAAGGCAACCTAACAGCACTGCATCTATAAATTCTAAGTTCTACTCTATCATCAAACAGTGGTGCCATATTGACAAAACACAACGCGCGTAGAGTCAGTATCAATCGAAATATCTTCAGGAGAGGCGAGATCAACAGTGACCGCGTCAGGGTGATGTCTCCGGCGGGAGATGGTCCACTCTGTCCCGGCTGTCAGCCGCAGATCCGCCCGAGCTGCTACTGATTCTTCGAGACCGGTCAGTGAGACGGAGCTTTCGCGAGACTCCGTGCTGTCGTCACCTCCTCCATCTCGAAAACGCCCCACTCCCGTGCCCTGAAACAGTAGTAGCAACTCTCAACCACCTGTATTACTATGGCATACTTACTATATTTACTTAGTACGATTATTGCAACACATTTGTAGGAATTCGTCAGTGAAAGCTAAACATAGTGTCCTATTCGCAGTCTTTTGTTTTCTAGTTCGAATAGCACACTATGTTTAGCTTTTGGAGCAGCCACGGTCATTGGCGGTCGTGCAATTACAAGTTATTCAGGCCCGTATGTATTACAACAGTCTGCTCACCGGTGGCCATGTTGCGTGCCAATTAGAAGATCATCATGCTGGTCCCTTTCAAATTTCGACCCAACTTGGAACACATGATCGCGTGCCTAAGTGGGAAGTAGCAGCAGGCACCTTTGCTTTGGCAATTATTGTCTGGACTGATTTGACCTTATCTTATTATACTATGAAGTTTACTTAAAGTTACGTCTCTGACAGCAACAATTTAGTGCACAGCAGCGAGGCATTTTCCAAAACTTTTCGTTGCTATAAACAATCACCAGGCTCCCTGCACTGTGAGCTGGGTCACCAGGCTCACTGCACTGTGAGCTGGGTCACACCAGGCTCCCTGCACTGTGAGCTGGGTCACACCAGGCTCCCTGCACTGTGAGCTGGGTCACCAGGCTCACTGCACTGTGAGCTGGGTCACACCAGGCTCCCTGCACTGTGAGCTGGGTCACACCAGGCTCCCTGCACTGTGAGCTGGGTCACACCAGGCTCCCTGCACTGTGAGCTGGGTCACACCAGGCTCCCTGCACTGTGAGCTGGGTCACACCAGGCTCCCTGCACTGTGAGCTGGGTCACACCAGGCTCCCTGCACTGTGAGCTGGGTCACACCAGGCTCCCTGCACTGTGAGCTGGGTCACACCAGGCTCCCTGCACTGTGAGCTGGGTCACACCAGGCTCCCTGCACTGTGAGCTGGGTCACACCAGGCTCCCTGCACTGTGAGCTGGGTCACACCAGGCTCCCTGCACTGTGAGCTGGGTCACACCAGGCTCCCTGCACTGTGAGCTGGGTCACACCAGGCTCCCTGCACTGTGAGCTGGGTCACACCAGGCTCCCTGCACTGTGAGCTGGGTCACACCAGGCTCCCTGCACTGTGAGCTGGGTCACACCAGGCTCCCTGCACTGTGAGCTGGGTCACACCAGGCTCCCTGCACTGTGAGCTGGGTCACACCAGGCTCCCTGCACTGTGAGCTGGGTCACACCAGGCTCCCTGCACTGTGAGCTGGGTCACACCAGGCTCCCTGCACTGTGAGCTGGGTCACACCAGGCTCCCTGCACTGTGAGCTGGGTCACACCAGGCTCCCTGCACTGTGAGCTGGGTCACACCAGGCTCACTGCACTGTGAGCTGGGTCACACCAGTTCGATCCCCATCCTATCAAAGTTTTTCTGATCCTCTGATATGTTCAGCATGCCAAGTGAAATGTACATTGAGGCTGTGGTGGTTTGGAACTCAGCTAATACTATAAGTCTCGTGTAATAACACAATGGGTGGGGAGCTGGTATTTGGTAGTGCTGCCAGCTGAGCACGATGGATAATTCTTGACTTGGTCTAGTTGCTGGGCTTGTCCCATTACCTGGCAGTCCTCCAGGGCTTTGAGGATCCCCACGCTGTCTTCGGAATGTAGCGGGACGGGGTCGTCCGCGTCCCGGTTGTGGATAATGACGGCGATATGGACAGGGTGCGGGATAGGGAGGGGGATGATGAGCTTCTCAGCTCGGTACACAGCCCCTTCCCTTTTCCAGGGGGTCCACCCCAATGATCCAGGGGTAGAGGGTAGTATGGACCACGTCGTTCTCTTACGAAGCCTTGTGTTGTAGTGTGTAGACCCGGAATCACTGATAAGAAGACCAGTTATGAGTATAAATGATTAACTATTCTGAACGTGGTGAAATCCACCCTTAGCCAAATAGTTTCTGACGTTAAAAAAACATATTATATTTCAGAACATATCCAACAGTTTCCTCAAAAAATGGTCCGTTTATTCCCCCAATCCCAGAAAGCAGTTTTTGTTTCCAAACTCACCTTTTGTGGTCAGCTTTGCGGAGGACCGGCCGAGGGTTAAAAGCTGATATGTCAAGGAACGGAGACTGGACCTGAATGTTACCCCGTGGAGCATGGAGAGGGCTGAGAAGGTCTGGACCCGAGTTGAGTTCAGCGCCTGCTACCATCGCCACAAAACGAGACAAGTCCACTGCAGGGTGAGGCTAGAAAAATATATATGTATATACAGTTGGTACTCTCTATAACGAAACCTCTCTATAACGAGGGGACGCTACGGTTCCGTGACATACCCTGGTTCGTTCTGACACACTCTACAAAGCGAAATCTCTTTATTGCGAGCATGGTCCCATGGCAATCGTTATAGAGAGAGTTATAGTCCGTAATACTATTATTATGCCGTGATTTTAACATCGAATGATTTTGATCAATAAAATATATTTGTCAAAATATTGCCCTAAAAATACTGTCGAAAAAAAATAGCAAAGTGGCGACAAATAAAGGGTCCGACAACAGTCGCACTTAACTTTCTCGCCCCGTATGATTTTTTTTTGTTTTTTTTTGTGGGATTTTTTTGATATTTTTTTGCGGGCGTAATTTTTAAGCAATCCAAAATCGGTTGAAAATGACCCAAGAGCATCTATCTGAGATCACTCCTACCAAGTTTCATGGCTGTCATTCTATTACTGTACTCCCAAATGCGTTCCGACCATTCAAAAACGTGGTTTCTCATTCTCAACTCATTTTCAACACTTTTTTGACAAAAACGGCCGTAATTTTCAGGATAACAAAATTCTGTTCGACAAATGTTTAAGTTACGTAGTTCTAAACAAATGTACCGAATTTCATGACAATCGGTCAATATATGTGAATGGCGCCGAAAGGATCGAACTTTGGTCCAGAACGGCCGTAATTTTCAACCAATTCAATTTTAGTTGCAAATGACCTCGAAGCATCTACTTGTCAACACACTTACCAATTTTCAGTGTTATAGATTGAAAAGTGTACCGCCGGCGCTTGTCCGACTAACCAAAAACACGATTTTTGAATTATTTTGGCGGTTTTTTGACAATAGCGGCCGCAATTTTTGACCAATCAAAAAATCCTTGAAAATGTGTCTCGGCAGTAATTTTAGACAGGTCCATACCAAATTTCATCAAAATCGGAAGAACGGTATAGGCGCTAGAGCACTGCACGGACTGACGGACGGACTATCGGACGGACTGACGGACGGACAGACTTTTTCCAGAAACCACTTTTTTGGACTCAGGGGACCCCCAGGATCATGGGAAACCCAAAATCTCAATTTCGAAATTTTGCAAGAAAACAATACTTTCTCGCCATATATGGCTAGCGAGAAAGTAAAAAACGACGTACCTCGAGGTTGAATTTGGTGTCTGCTTCATCTAGAGGAGTTAGGAAGTCCAAACAAAAGATATCAGCGTAGATGAGAGCGGTCAGTCCCGACCAATCACCAACCGCCAAACCGCGACTCTCCCAGAACTCATCTTCACGAGTAGCCAATCGCTCGAGAACATGGGAGGGGTAGAAACGCTCCAGCATCAGTGCGCCTTGCTGGAGAGCGATCTGGAACATATGAGCATCTATTATGGATCTTGGTCGTTATCTCAGCCGTTACCCTCCTAACGCTCCCACACCGGTAAAACTACGCTACTGAATGAGACTGGTAATTGCAATACCGCCACTGGCCGTGTCTGCTCTAAAAGCTAAACATAGTGTGCTACTTGAACGCATAGCAAATGACTGCGAATAGGACACTATGTGTAGCTGTTACTGGAGAACAGAGTCCTTCGAAAGACGTGGTAAATATAAGTAGTATGCCATACCTTGAGCTGGGTGGTGGGGAGTTTGATTTTGGCGCGAATATTGGTAGTGAGTCCTAGCTGGAGCTCTCTCCTTCGCTTCTCCAGCTTATCATGGAGGCAGTTAAGGAGGTCTTGTCCCTCCTTCTCCAGCATGGCGTACACTCCTGTCTTAGACAGGGAAGCAGAAAATGGCGCGAAACAACACTCCACAAATTGACTGAAAGAAAAATACCAAGGATAATTTGTCTACTTACAGGAAAGGAAAAGAAAAGTGCCTTTCACTATCGTGCCGATTGCGCCATTATCGTAACGTTACCTAGTGGACTTTTAACGACAAGACAATGGTCAGAAATAAATAATCACCTAAAATCACGCTGGGGCTGGAGTATAACCTGCTCCATTTGGTGCTGGAAGGCGGCCAACTCATCCAGTTCCATGCGAGCTTCCAGCGCAGCTAGCGCTTGCTCCGGCCGGATATGGTAGCAGTAGTCTTGTGCTAACCCAGGGCCGGACGTCCTCCTGACGGCGAAGCTGTCACTAGCCGGCACTCGACCTCGAGGCTTGATCACTGCATGGAACATGAGCGCGTCCCATGCTAACCGAGCGCTGTATCGCGTTACGCCCACTGAAAACAACAATATCGTGAGCTCTGTTCACAACGGGGTGATTTGGCAATCACGCTCGACAGTACAGTTTTCCCCCAGTCAGGCAGCCATCAGGGCCAGGCATGATTCTCAATTCGTAGATATAGCTGGTTGAAAATTTGATTTAATGTTAAGGGTCCGCTATACCTGACGGTGCATTTTTTGCCGCCCATAAGATTAACATTGCGAGCGGCGATTCAGTTTCAAGGTTTACCCTTGGTTGGAAAGACACAAAATTTTGCCTGTACCTAGCCCTAACAATGTTCTAGGGAGTGTTCGAAGCAGATTTCCCATTTTTTTTACTGGTTTTCGAGATACAGCACTTTTCTTGAGGTAAGCGATGCTAGCATTTGCAAAACAGTTGCAATAAAAGAAACCAGTGAGAAATTGGGAAATCTGCTTCGAACACTCCCTAGAACATTTTTAGGGCTAGGTACAGGCAAAAGTTTGTGTCTTTCCAACTAAGGGTAAACCTTGAAAATGAATCGCCGCTCGCAATGTTAATCTTATGGGCGGCAAAAAATGCACCGTCAGGTATAGCGTCCTCTTAATGGTTCCTACAGTTAGCTTACAGTAGCAGAAGTAGCCAAAGCTTACGTCACTTTCTGTATTTTCACCTCTTATACCAACCTAATATCCGGCCACTTTAGAGTCACCATGTCTCCATGATGACGAGGTGTCAGGGGTGACCAAAACCAGCCAATACATACCTGCTAGTATGGTCAAACTAATGATAGGGCAGACGACTGTGGCCACCAGTAGAGCTGCGATAGGCTGCAGACACCCCTGGATAAGGATATTCCACACTAAAGCCTCCATGATGACGAGGTAGGGGTTCCGATCTGTGTCAGGGCTGTCCAAATCATACACGAGCCCCATCATTATGTGCAGGACTAGAGTCACTATAGGCATCCTGAAATCACACAAATTTAGTAAAATTTAGTATTTATTGTTGTCAGTGTTCACTTTTCAGATACTGGCACCCACACGTTTTTTATTTAATGGTGTTTTCATCCGACCATGTTTTGAGGACACTGTTGGATATTTAAATGATCTGAAATATAGTATGTCTTTGGCTATGCCAGTTAACTTCTGGCGTTAAAAAGACAATGTATGGTGACCATATCAAGCTAGTTACCATAGGACGGCGGTTGCAGCAATGGCGAAGCTGATTGTGCAGGCGGTTAGGCAGAGCAAAGGGAACAAGATCGCCCAAACAACGGTCCCCAGCAGTCCTTTGAAGATATAATTCCAAATCCGGTTCATATGTCGCGTCAGACCCTTCCCGATGAACCCTGCGAAAACAAAACATTAAAAGCAGCCCTTAAAGGACCAGGGCGTAGTGGGATACAGGGTGGCAGCTTTCGCGACCTCTGGAAACAAGGGGGTGATTTGCTCACAATCAAGCCAGACAGTGGTGTTTTCACCCCAACCCGGGCAAGATTCGCCAGAAAATGATCGTAGGTTCTCTTTAAAAAAAAATGAGTGTCCTTACCCGTGTCAGGCTTCGTCTCGAAGTGTGTCCGTGATTTTGAAATATGGCGCCAAAGTGACTTTAGGCGGGAACACAGAGTCGGGGTTTGACTGGATTTGCGCGGGAAAAGCGTTCCATTCAACTGAGAGAGCTCAAGGTCGGGCAAGAAGGGCTCAACACTCAGCAGTGCTCGGAGACTGACTGGGCTGCACCAAGGAACTATTACCTAAAGTACAAATGCAAAACATTCAACAGCTGCCATATTGGATTTTGATTTTTTCACTATTTCGGATTTAAGGTCGACTACACGTACTTGGTTCGCAATGCTACGTACTTCAAGCCCTACTCCGAAGTTACAGGGCGAGTGAAAAGTGTTTATAGGGGGATGTAAACCTGAGACTCTTTGTCGTGAGGTAGTGTTGTATTTTTGCATGAAATGGAGTAATAAGCCCACAGGAGTGGTTTTAAACAGTCAACTACCAGTCCACATGTTTTTTTGACAGATCGCGAAAACACAACACTACCTCACGCGAAATATTTTCTTGTAACGTTAACGACAAAATTTTTAGTGACAAAAATTACTCCATCGTAAAATCACAAAATAACCAATTAATTTTTGACATTAAAAAGATATATTACATTTCAGAGCAAAATATCCAACAGTGCCGTCAAAAAATTGTCAAAAAAAACATAAACAAACAGAACTGTGTGTTAACACTTAAGATACATACCCCAAAAAGAAACATGGCGTTCCAAGTCCAAGCCCAAGTCCTATGACAGTAATTGATCCATCTCCATAGCGGCCATCTTGTAGTCGTTACTCGTGCTACTTCTTTCTCTACCAGGAAAACAGGCTGAAAAAAAAAAACAGAAATATCAAAATAAATATACCTACTAATAATTATTTCACCAACAAATCCAACAATCAACAAAGTATCTGTACATCTCTGAACAAGCCTTTAGGTCAAGGCCACGCCGGCCATCTTTGTTTTCATGTCGGCCATATTGGATTATTGTTTACCTAACTAGGATTACTCCTGGGCGTTGTTATGGAAGTAGGCGTGGAGTTAAGAACAGTAGGAATAACTTCGGTCGTGCCTTGGAATATCCTCTTAACTACAAGTAGATACCTCTGGCCCGGTTTAGTTTAGTTGATACTTATCAAAATCTCACTCTAATGTCTAAGAAGACAGACACTAAGCTTGAGAAGGAAGCAGTGTTCAGGCCTTTTAAAAACTCTAGCCTATTTATTTATAGAATTCTAAGAAGACCCTGCAGTTGTTTTTTTCTCAAACAAAGTGTCTGTCTTCTCAGACATTAGAGTGAGACTTTGAAAAGTATCAACTAAACTAAGCCAGACTCTAAGCGGCCATCTTTGTTTACAAGGCCGCCATATTGGATTAGTATTTACCTGACTAGGATCACTCCTGGGCGTGGTTATGGAAGTAGGTGTTGAGCTAAGAACAGTAGGTATAACTTCGGTCGTGCCTTGGAAGATTCGCTTAACTACCCAATGCCTGGGTAGCCATATTTGTGTGAGCCACCGAAAACTCCGCGTAGGTGTCTTTACCTTCTTTAATTCCATTAGCAGAACAGGTTCTCGCTGAAAACAGTTGAAGCGGCCTTTTATTACATAATTAATAAAGAGTCCGACAATGGTTGCACTTGACTTTCTCGCATTTTTCGCGCTACATTTGTTTTTGGCCACAATTGTGATTTCACCACAAAGATATTTTGCACACCTCTAGGCAATAATTTTAGGCATATGCATACCGAATTTCAAGCATATCCATTGAACGGTAAAGTTTCGGCTTACGCACAAACTTCTTGTTTATTCTTTTGTTTATAACGGCAGTAATATTTGGAAAATCTAAGTTCTGTTGAAAACGAGTCTGAAGCATCTATCTGAGATCACTTTCACCAATTTTCAAGATTATCGCTCCGTTAGTATAGTGTCAAATCCGTCCCGACCAATCAAAAACGTGATTATCGTTTTTTCCACTTTTTGACTTTATTTTGCCTATATCGGCCGCAATTTTGAATAAATTGCCATCGACAAGTCAGGAATAGATGCTTCTCAGCAGGTCTATTCCCTTTCTCGAACGCCAGCAAACCCGCCCAACTAACACCTTCAAAATTTATTGTAAGAAGATAAGGCACGCAATATACGGAGAACAGTTCTTCTTACAATAAATTTTGAAGGTGTTAGTTGGGTGGGTTTGCTGGCGTTCGAGAAAGGGAATACACCTGCTGCTTCATTACCTCCTTCATAAAGGTGAGATCACGGTTGAGGAAGTAGACAGTCTGTGCGAGATGGTGATTACTGCAGAGGAGTAATGCCTCCTCGTGAGCACTCCACTGGCACTCCTCAATAAAGGAGGCCTCGGCTCTCCGCAGCTCGTCCCTGATCCAGGGCCGTACCCGAGACTTGACGGGGTGCGTCCGCTCCAGCCGAACTAACAAATCATCTTTGGTTTTTTGCAATTTCTTGCGTACATTTTCGACAGCCCTGAAAAAGAAACTGATACGTTTAGGTACGACAGGTGCATAGGTGCAATCCAACATCTAGAGAAATACTGATCGAAAATTTTAGGTATAGTCGGTGCCAGAAAACGGCGGTGGCAGGAAGGGTGAGTATGGGTGGTTGCCACGGCAGACTTGTTAGCATAGGAGCTGCGAACGTTAGCGCAGCCTTGGAAAATCTATGGCTTGCCGTGATGAGCTTATGTTATAAAGCAGCTTCTTAGAAAAACGTCGTCCACCGCCCTTTTCTGAAGGTCAGTAATATCCAGGGTTGGACAGACTACACAAATAATGTGAATTGTCGTTGCTAAACCCTATTCTACCTCTTGTTCTCAACAAAAAATAATTTGGGAGACCCTGTATTTTTTAGACGAAGGGTGTTCTTACTTTCATCCAAGAGTGAAATGGACTATAGCAATATTAGCTTAGTTTCGTTGAACTGAAGATATGTGGTTAATCCGTATAATATTTGCTGCTGAGTACCCAAATAAATAAAATAAATACCTGTGTGTAAGGACAACAGATTGGGCTTGTTGTACCAACAGCTGAGGAATGCCATCTCCCAGAGCCTGAAGGTCAGGGTGCGCCAAAATGCTGCTGAAAACTCTTTCCAAATATTCCTTCATTACAGCTTCGTTCACTTCCTAAACAAACAAAAATAAAACAATAATTATTATTTTTAAATATCAGCCAGAAAATACCGAAGTATATCCAAATTTTTTTGTACCTACTTCTTTCCTTATGCCAAGACACGCCATGTTCTACCGGTACGTGCTCCACCATCTTGCCACAATGATCGATCGATAATATCGAAAGTACCTCTATGGTATCTATGGTAACTGCTGTGGTCCTCTATCTATGGCATGATATCACTGCACCTGCAATGGTGTGTGTATATTGAACAAGTGAGTGCTGCACTGGATTGTTGCATGGGTTTGTTTATAAACATTGGCCAGCCTCCTTTCACTTGCGTTACTTCAAGATGGCTGCTAATGATGGTCTACGTGCCAGTATCATTTCGGACTAATACTTTCATGTTGTCCGTACTTAAGGCTGTATATACATTCTCGACGAACTCCACCAAAGCCACTGTGCGAAAGTAAATATTCGACAAAACTAATGTTTACATATTAGTACTGCCGGAGACTGGTAATTACAATATCATATTGGTTGTGTCTACTCTAAAAGCTAAACATGGTGTGCTATTTGAAGGCGAAACGAAAGGTGAAAGTAGAACACTATGTTTAGCTTTTACAGGAGAAAAGTAGAGAAATGGTGTTGGAATTACTCACGTGAAAGAAAAATTTGTCGACAGTATAATGGCGTCGTGAAATAGTACAAACATTTATCAAGCTTTTCTACTAAATGTGACGATAAAATCATACATTTTTTAGTCCGAAACGTTACAAAAAAATATTCCGCGTGAGGTAGTGTTGTGTTTTCGCGATCTGTCAAAAAAAACATGTGGACTGGTAGTTGACTGTTTAAAACCGCTCCTATGGGCTTATAACTCCATTTCATGCAAAATTACAACACTACCTCACGACAAAGAGTCTCAGGTTTACATCCCCCAATAAACACTTTTCACTCGCCCTGTAACTTCGGAGTAGGGCTTGAAGTACATAGCATTGCGAACCAAGTACGTGTATTCGACATTAACATACCCTTTCTATTTGTTCATCGGAAAGTTTTTGAGCGCGAAGTTCAGTAATGAGCCGCTCCCGGAAATGAAGAAACCATCCCCGCGTTTCTCGTTCCAAGATGGCGACCAAAGGCTGCATGGCGCGTTTCATTATGTCCCGCGAAAACAATCGCAGGTCGAGTTCACATCCCTGCAACATTACCATGCAATCAGAAAAAAAAGTGGCAGCAGAATAGTTTTCCTGAGAAACTATTTGATATTTAAATGTTCTGAAATGTAATTTGTCTTTTTAACGTCCGAAATTAACTGGCAATGTTGAGACTTTACAATCGAGAGATTTTTGTTAATTTCGGACGTTAAAAAGACATACTATATTTCAGAACATTTAAATATCAAACAGTTTCCTCATAAAATGGGAAGAAAAATAATTCTGTTGCCACGTGTTTCACGACAGTATATTCTGTCTTAAGTTAAAAGTCCATAAGTTACCTTTGGAGTGAGGAAGAGGTAGGGAATGGGGACATGAGCAGTGGCGACTTCTCTCTCACAGTCAAACTTCTCAGTGGCGGCTCGTCGTAACTGTTTCTGTACAAACCCGCACAACCGTTCCATAGCTTCTTCTAGCTCAGGCTACAAGAACAAACAATTTACATTAGAAGTGGCATCCTACCCTAAGATATCTCGATAGATACTGGTACCAGCACCACCGTTAGCAGCCATCTTGAAGCAACGCAAGTGAAAGGGGGTGCTACGCGCTGGCCAATGTTTATAAACAAACACATACCTAAAACAATCCAATGTAGCACTCACTTGTTCAATGTGCAAACATAATAAGTGCGACGGTACCACAGAGAAACACAGCGATTACCATGGAAACCATAGGGTAAACATGCGCTATTATCGCTAAATAGCTGCGACAAGATGGCGGTGCGCGTACCGGTATCAATTGAGATTCGATTGTCTATCCACTCCTGAATAAGACAGAACACTTCCTAGAGAGGACTATCCTTTATTTTTTATATTTATTTCTTTTAATATAAAACGTACCCGACAGACAAGTTCGGCGACAAGGTAACGACTTCGCTCCTCCCTCAGTTTAGAATCCAAGTTGTGCGCCAGTAGAGATGGGACGCCCACTGTTATGTCTAACAGACGGAGGACACCGGCCAAGAGAGACTTCATGGCTTGCAACACGCTGAAGTAGTGTGAGCATAACCGTCCTGTAACGGTTAAAAACAGACGTGGCACTAGAACGCTTTTTGCTGGAGACCAAAAAACAACTGTTGGGTATTCATTTATTCTGAAATATAATATGTAGCTTCGGCGTTATTGCACTACGTTCTGACGGTAAAAAGATAAAGCATTTTCCCTGGGGGTACCTGGCATGGATGTGACCAAATCATCCCCTTGTGTACACAGCTCATGATAGCTGCCACCCTGTACCCTCTAGAACTATACCTTTGGCAGTGACCAGGATGAATCTCGCGGCCAGAGCCAGATCGCTCAGCAGTGTGTCTCGACTTCTCTCTGAACCTTTTTGTAGAAGTTCACTCAGTCGCCAACGGTGTACCTGCCCTGGGAAGTTCAGACTATCCACTTCGAACTCCCTGAAAAAGTTGGTATTAATTAATTTGATGGGAACTACAGTTTTAGGTGGGTTCCGAAACACCATTGCCTTGATATACTTGGTCAGAAAAACTTTGTTAGGATCGGGATCGAACCGGTGTGACCCGGCTCTAAATGCAACCATCTAGAAGGGAAATCATGCAACTGTAGCAGTGATACATACCCTTGCCTCCGAATATTTTCCAACTGATCGAAGGTTAGTTTCTTGGGTTTCCCATATTTATCCTTATCGAGACTAATCGGTAGCATTGAAAATTGAAAACAGATTAATACAGTACACCATATCATCAATTCATGCTAATAATGGAGAAACTGACATGATAGGGACCTACAGTTTTACCTGGGTTCCAAGCTCAATAAACATTTCACTTGACTTGTCGAACATATTAGAGATAAATGCCGATCAGACAAACTTTGACAGGATATTGAGGCTACCGAATCTCGATCGATACCGGCGGTGCACATGCCAGTACCTGTCGAGATATCGTAATCGAGGTTACATACCCTCGCTCCTGGATAGACTCCAGATGTTTCGTGTTGAGTCTTCGAGGTTCCCCTTTGCAGTCCATAGCAACAGCGTCCAATTCATCAAAAGATGGCGTCACGAACAAGTCCCGAACATTCGTGACTCGGTGATGTTTACGTGCCAGACTGTGACATCCTGAAGCGTTACAAACAATGAACTAGTGGGATACAGGGTAAGCTCTTAGCTTAGGATCCCTTGCAAGCAAGTGTATGCAGGGAGGGGGAGCATTCTCACTAACAACTTTCCCCCGTTCCATCACCGTTTGCTGGAAGCAAGAATACCCATCACGCCTGGGTAGATCCAAAGCAAAAAAAATCATTAAGTTGGGACTCGAACTCACCAGGAGGGATTGGATCAGCAGGAGGATGAGAGGCATAGCTGAGCTGATCCGAGCTTTGTCTGACGTGCTGAGATCCAACAGCGACCCCCACAGGTCCTGGCAGGACCATCGGGAACGTCTTCCAGTGGTAGAGGAACATTTCCGCCACTTCCTGTATGTTGTTCATCAGTTGCGTCACTTCCTCTGGAGCTCCGGATAAGTTCACTTCGAACTTAACCGGCTCCCGCTGAAACAATACCAAATCATGGTTAAAGATGGCATTTACCATTCCAATAGTCTACTATAGTGTCCCCCAAAAGCTCACTTTAGATGGTGCCTTCACCATCCTGCCGATAGCGCCGTCATCATAACGTTAGCTAGTTGACTATTAACGGGAAGATACATTGGTAAATTTTATCTGTATGGTAAAGAGCTCCACCCTTAACTTAAAACTCTGGTTTTTAAATTAGGCAGCTTACCTCAGGCTCCATGCCCTCCATAAAGGGGCTACGCGAGACACTCATGATGAGGACTGTGGTCACCTTCTAAATTCAGGCACCTTCAATCCATCCATTTTATACTCAGGGGACGGGAGAACCTAAAAAATATCAAAGTAGATGAAAAAAAAATTTGACTCCCGCCCGGAAGTTTTGAAGGATGGCACACCACCCCGACATCTCGCATTTTATGTAAAAAATAACTCAGTAAATAGCACTACAAAAAGTAGAAATACAATAATTCATAAAAGAATCCACAGTTCATTCATAAATCTTAGCCAAAAAATCTCAGTTTACATGAAAATATTCTTGATGGGTGGGGGTTTTCTAAGGGAAGGAAAAATACCTTCACGCTTGAGTAGTAAATGGTTTCATCCGCCAAATTAAGCCAAAAAATAAGTAAAATTGTTCTCTAGAAACATTTTAACAAGTAAAAAGTAAAGATTTACCTGCAAAGCAGATAATAATTTGAAAAACTGTCACATTATTTATTTTTTGAATTGATAAACAGTGGAAGATGGCGAAACGTCAAAAAAATATTATTCAATTTGGCGACACATTCTATTGACACGAAAAATGGCGCCAAATAAATTCAAATAGTTGACGGGGTTATTCTTTAATGCTTTTTTTTTTTTAAATAGTATAATAATAATTATTATTAGTATTATATCATAAAACTCACTTTATTTTATTTATTTGAAAGCTCTTCCATGACTACCTACTGGGGTAAAAAATAAATAAAGTAGGTAACTATTTATTTTTCTATTTTATTTCGACTAATGTCCTCATCAGGGCTGTCCTGCTGTTGTCTCTTTCTCTTCTTATTTTGATTTCTTTTCTTCTTATCTGTCTGTTCAACGCTGAAAGAGAAAAAATAATAGATACAATGTTGAACAAATAATTCTTCTGTCACTTTTAAGGGCCCATAGCTAGAGGAAGCAAGATCTATTCTTAGATTGTCGAAATTAGGTAGATTTCGAAGAAAAATCTACCTATTGTAGTCGTACCAGTAGTCTCACTTTTGAAAAATTTCTTCACAGTTCTTCTTTTTATGACCCCTGGATCCCAAAACCACCGTCAGTTCAAAAGTTTATGTACCTATATATATACATTATATCCTATATATATCATTTTCACTTCCTTGTGAACACGCTAGGAGCCGTATTTTTGAAAAGTAATTGGTTTTGACTATTTAATAAAATATAAGGGACTAAAATCTCAGTCGAGTTCGTTAATGGGGGAAAGAATGGGGGGACTTTTTCGAAATCTGGTTTTTTGGCCATAACTCCCTTAATATTACAACTAATGAAAAGTGGTTTTCTCTGAGGGTCGTCTAACAGTACTACCTACAACTTTTTTTTGTAACGTTTTTTGATCCCACCCCTAATGGTTGAATAAGGGTGTAAAAACAGGGTTTTGCCCACAAAAAAATTCATAACTTGTGCCCTAGGGGTGTTACCGAGTTTTTTCGTTTTGTAATGCATTTGCCTCAATATTACCTACAACTTTTGTGTGAAAAAGTTTTTCGTCCGACGCATCGTTTAGGCAGGGGGTGGGGGGTTGAATTTAATTTTAAAAACGTCATAACTAACTTATTTGGTGAGATATTGAGTTTATTCTTTTTGCTGTGAGTTTCTATTGATAATATATACAACTTTTGTCTGAAAATGTTTTTTGTAAAATCACTTTCATTTTCTTGTTAAGGGGAAATACACCCATTTGGTTCGCAATGCTACGTACTTCAAGCCCTACTCCGAAGTTACAGGGCGAGTGAAAAGTGTTTATAGGGGGATGTAAACCTGAGACTCTTTGTCGTGAGGTAGTGTTTTATTTTTGCATGAAATGGAGTAATAAGCCCACAGGAGCGATTTTAAACAGTCAACTACCAGTCCACATGTTTTTTTGACAGATCGCGAAAACACAACACTACCTCACGCGAAATATTTTTTTGTAACGTTTCGGATTAAAACAGTATGATTTTATCGTCACATTTAGTAGAAAAGCTTGATAAATGTTTGTAATATTTACCGCCGCCATGTTACATGTTGACAATTTTTATTTCACTTACGGAAGTTCGTAATTGCAACACCATTTCTCTACTTTTTCTCCTGTAAAAGCTAAACATAGTGTCCTACTTTCACTCGTTCGTTTCGCGTTCAAATAGCACACTATGTTTAGCTTTTAGAGTAGACACAACCGATACGATATTGCAATTACCAGTCTCCGGTGGTACTAAAATGTAAACATTACTTTTGTCGAATATTTACTTTCGCACAGTGGTTTTGGCGGAGTTCGTCGAGAATGTATGGTGGCCCTTAAGGGGGGGGGGGGGCTGAAATTTCAAAACTCAATTCCTCCGTTGTTATTGTAGAGAATGCATTTGGGTCAACTGAAATTCTTCTTAACCGTCTTTCTAAATGATTTTAGACTGATTTTAGTGGATGGAAGTAATCTTCAAAATCTACCTACGCCTTTCGGGGCTGCCGAAAGGGATTTTTTTACCAGGGGAATTTTGCCGTACCTGGCCTTCTGTCGGGCGTGACTGTCACCAGATCACCCTCTCGTGTACCGACGTCACGAAAGGGCTACCCCTAGCCCTAGACTAAGGCCTGGTCCTTTCCTGACTTACTTTAAAATTGCCCTAGTACCAGGGCCCCAAAACGGCGCTGGGTTTTCTTGATAGCGAACCAACTTGAGCTCCCTCGAAAGCGGATTTGCATCCCGACGAAGGCTGAAGTCAACTTCCGTCTGTACTGGAGTGTTGAGAATTTTGTTGGCAATACTATCCGATGCCAACTTCTTCGCAGATACAGGGTGGTCCTTCGTCCATGCTCTTATTATGTCCCATATCACATTAACAGGCGCATTTGTTTTGATGGATGTTTTATTTGCGTGTGAATAGGACACCCTGTATCCTGCATTCAACAGCGCTGATCTGCAAACAAGAAAAATAAGGGTTGATTGCACTGAACTCTCTGCAGTTTTGCACACCATGGCCATCATCACTCCCTGAGAGAATTTATTCAGGTCAATCCCTGGTGTGTGTTGTATAGCCATGGGCAGCACTCCCGAGAGCAACTAGTTATCTCTGCTATATGTTCAAGCTCTGGTTATCAAACGTCCCAGATGATGGACACCTACAGTTTAAGGTGGAATCTGAACCACCGTGTACGCACTGTTCCAGAACCCACTACACAAGATAAATTGAAAGTCTATAACGAAAAATCTCTGCCCACTGGAGCTCGAACTCTCAAGTTATTAGTCCGACAGACCATGGTGGTCCCTCGACAGTAAGGTACTACCTAAACATGGTCATAGCATGGAGGTAGCTTAGTAGGGACATCATGCAGTTCCTCATCCAGCTTGTACTTGATACTCCCTGGCAAATACCGAAGCGTCATAGTGCGCAGCACAGAGGGGCATTATGTTCCTCCTCCAGTTTGTACTATATACTCCCAGGCACGTACCTAAACGTCATCATAGACATAGAGGTGGCATGCACTATGGAACATAGGCGGTCTAGTGTGTAGTACAGGGGGGCATCATGTAGTTCTTCCCGAATGACACTGAGCACCCCCTCCAGTCTCTTCTTGGTCCCAAGCTCGCTGGTTGTCACTGTCTCAGCGAGTTCCGCAACAAATGACGGATCGTGCATAGGCGCTGACCATATGGGCCCCCCCATCTGAAAAAGATAACAACTAAAGTGCCAGGGATACTGAGGGTGGTACCTTTCTTGACTTCTGTATGCAAAGGGGTGATTTGCCCACAATCACGTCCAGCCAGGTACCCACAGGGACTGGGTAGGCTAAGAGTTCACCAGGAGAAGGCTGCCAGCTGAGCACAATGGATAATTCTTAAAATGTTCTAGTTGCTAGGCTTGTCCCCGCATCCCTCTACTATATACTTACATGATGCTTGGAACCACAGTGAGGACATGCGTCCGGTACTGTAGGAGCATGCGGCAGGGTGTATTTTGGCGGTTTAGGTTTTCCATTGTCGCCAGTTTGCAATCTGGTCAGTCCTAGCGGCTGTAGCGTCAACGTTTCACATCCGGTACACTGGTACACCATCGCAAGCTTACTGAAACATCAACAAAAGAAAACTGAGGTGGCAGCAAATTTTTTCCGGTCACGATCTCAAGGTTCGGAACCCACCTAAAACTGTAGGTCCCCATCGTGTAGTACTAATAACGTTACCTCGTCGTGTTTTTGCAGGCGACAGCACTCGTAAACAGCTGAACAAACACCCTAACGTAGAAATCAGCGCTGATGGAGAGGAGAGGGACGATGTACCTCTTGTACCTAGTGGCGTGAGATTCGATGTTCTGAAGGACTATCCGCAGTGCCTGAAAATCACAAGGCTGTTAAGACTGAGTATACATTCACTATTTGTTTTACCTACCTACCTTTTATGAGGATACAACTGGATATTTAAATGTTCTGAAATATCAAATGTTTTTATAACAGCCCGTTAAAAAGACAGATTGTTCTTCAGAACATTTAAATATCCAATAGATTTCTCATAAAGTGTGTAGAAAAAACGCAAACAAAAGTGAAATCATGTCCGGCCTTAAACAATATAATAAACACTACAAAGCATTACTTGAATGTTTCTATAGTTAGATACGCCAGCCAATAGGAACACGTTTTTTTTAAAAAAGCTGACACAGAAGCATAAGCTAGTGGACTATCAAGAAGACAAATTAACAATGAGTACACTAAGGAAGTGGTGGAAGCCACTTTATAGTTACCATTTCATGGCAGGCTTTGTTCTTCAGGGATATTGCTCCATATTTCACGTAGCACGTGTTGGGGGTATTGCCGCACAGTACTGCCATATCAGTGCAAGTGACCAACAGAATGCCTCCATCGGCAACACTCTGCACTGCAGAATCCAGAAACACAGATGGACATCCGTATGGATCGAGATCAATGGCGTCGAAACGGCGACTTGTGTGTCGAGATCCAAACATTAACTCCCTGCAAACAAAACAAAAGCTAGAAGGGCCAGAGTCTAGGGGGATACAGGGTGGCAGGTTTCGTGAGCTCTGTATACACGGGGATGATTTGGTCAGAATCACGCCCCACAGTCCAGTTTTCTCCTAGCCAGGCACCCATCAGGCCCGGGTAGGCCATGATTCACCTGTTTTCTTTACTTAGAGACAGAATTCTGAGGAAACTGAGATATTATATTTCGGAAATTTAAATATCCAATAGTTTCCTCATAAAGTATGCAGAAGAAAACGTAAACAAATAGGTAGCGAAAAAAATGAAAGTATTCTTACACTGCGTCGTTATGACTTGTTGTCACCAACTCTTCAACTCCGTTATGTTTAATATTAGTCTTGATATTTTTGACCGCTTCCGCAGAGATATCGTTGGCAATAACTTCACCAAGCCCTGGAACTTCTTTTGCGTATCGAATACTTCGTAAACCAGTCGCAGACAAAGCTTCAAGAACCCGCAACTTCTTCGTGCTAACTTCGGGGGTAACTTCCAACTTCACGTTTCCTGAAGTTTCTATGTTCTCCGCCTTTACAGGAACTTCTGAAGTTTCAGCCGCAGTGTCCTTCTTGCGAAGTTTCAAGGAGTTTTCTATGTATTTTGATGCCCAGAGTTTTAGCACTGCAACACTTTTAATATAGTACCATGTATTTAGTATGGTTATTGCCCCACCACTTCTATTTTTCGAAGGAATTCGTTCTCCAGTGAAAGCTAAACATAGTGTCCTATTCGCGGTCATTTGCCTCTCGTTCGAACAGCACACAATATTTAGCTTTTAGAGCAACGACGGCCATAGGCGGTTGTGCAATTACCAGTGTTAATTCAGTTTCAAAATTTTTAAATGTACGAATCATTTAGATATACTATGTGGTTCCGGACCCGGACCAACATAAAACTGTAAGAAGTGTCCATCGTGTATTAAGACCAAACATTCGCTATTTGTTTACGTTTTTTCTGCGCACTTTATGAGAAGACTATTGGATTTTTAAATGTTCTGAAATATAAATCTTAGGTATTTGAAGCTTTGTTGTGATTTTACAATCGAGTGTTTTTTGTCAACAAAAAATTTGTCCAAAATTAAAAATACCTACAGCACAGCCTAAAATGATACTTATATTTCATTTAAGAACGTTTGAATGTCCAACAGTATTATCATATAATGTAAAATGTGCAGGAAAAACGTAAACAAACACGAGTGCCTAGATGCCTTTAATACGATGGTTCGGAGTTGGTACTTGGTAGAGATAAGATTCGTGTTCTGCCCATAATGGGGACGCGTCATATTACCTTAGATCCCGATTAAACTCCTGTACAGGATTGTAGAACACATTGCCACCGGGTTTAGCCAGAATTTCAGCTTGGCCTTCTTTAATGCTATTTCCAGCTTGTACGCTCTCCATCTTGCTCCCAAATGCTTCAGAACAGTAAGAACGTATTGTACAAGAAATCCAGGGGTTTTTTCTACTATAGACACTAAGAAAACTAAAACACCTCATGCCCCATGCCGAAGCCCGAAAACGAAAATGTAAACAAACAACCATGTCATTTGAATGATAGCGACAAGTCGACAACATGTTTTGCAGTAGTGCGACAGGTTCAAATAAATTCCCGCGAAAACTTGAATGGCGGGAAAAAGTTTTAGAAGTTCAGTTTGAGTGTTTTTGTAAGTTTTTATATAATGTAGAACAACATTTATGTTATTATGTAATTTCTAGACACTTTTTTTCTACATTTTTCGTCAGAAATGAGTGCAGTACAAGTAAACTGTCAATATAACTCGACCAGGCGAGAAAAAGTTACAGAAGTTTCAGTGTTTTTTAAGATTTTATTAATTTTCTTGGAATATAATACATAAATAGTTTGTAATCATAAATTTAGTTACAAATTAGTAATGTTAACGACAGTCGGACAGTAGTGTGCGTAGAAAAACGGCATAAGCCGCGAATCCAACTGCTGCTGTGTGGGTGTGGCATTGTCCTTTTATAACTGAATCGTTCCGTTTATTATTTCTGAAACAGATTGTAGGTAGGTATACCAGATTTTAATAATATACGTGGGTTATAGGTAGGAAGTAATAATTATAAAAGTAAGAATAAGTAGAACAGAGGTAAGTTTCCTTCTTCCGACCAAACTGTAGCTAGTTTTTAGTGGGTAGGTAGTATGTAGTAGCACCTACTTTTTCGTTGTCATTGTTTCATTAACAAGAAAACAACCGTTCTTCTCAAAAGCCGTCACGTTTTGTCTGATGTCCTTCCCGGAGAATTCGATAAGCCCTTCTAACCCGCACAAAGTTATTTCTTCCATCAACAAATCTAAATCGGCGATAGAGGATGGCTTCTTTTGTGCATGATGCAACATGGATCTACAAAGACTGGCTCTGGACAGTGACAAAAACTCCTCGGAAAACAAAGAGTTTTTATTGGAACACTCAAGCTGAAAATAAAAAGAAAATTTTTAGCATAGGACTGCCTGGGCCGGAGCCCCATAACTAAACAACAGCTCTCTGGTAAAGCTGACAATATGTGGGCACTACAGGGTGTCGAAGTCCATTGGGGTGCAGACCTGCAAACTTCCCCTCTCAGCGCCCACACACGCGAGCTGCAATGCCAGGTTTGCCCGTACTTATTAGAACAAACCTCCTATATGGGGTACTATAGCGTCATGTTACCGCTTACTTACCGCTGAAGCGATTTGCAAGAATAACAGTAAATGCGTTCTTTCGAAACCATCTGGTAGCAAATCGTCTCCTCCAATGCCAAAGAGACACTCTGGTCGTACCCAGCAGTTGTTGACAAATAGCTGCCAAAGACAGAAGTCTGATGATGGCCTAAAACATAAACTTCAAGAAAGGAGTAGGAAAGGACTTCAAGTAGAAAGGACTTCACCGAAGTCACAGTTGAAATTATTTACCAAATACCTACCAGCCTCGATACCTATACATTTCACTTGACATATTTATGCTGTACATATCAGAGGTGTGAATGCCGGTTGCTTAAAATATTGATAGGATCCGGGATCGAACCGGTGCAAAATAACCTATACTTACCTGATTTCGATATTCTGAGTGTTATAAAGCTCTTGCCATAAGTTTTTCTTTTGAAAATAATCTTCTCGAGTGATTCGGAAATGTTCTCTCTTTAGAGGCTGAACAACTTTTTGCCATAGCGCCGGATTCAGCATCAGTGGAATTACTGAAAAAATAACTGAGCTATGAAGTAAGAGAACTGACCTCTTCCCGACGGTCTAACCATCGCAGCCCTGATGTGGGCATGGCTGGAGGAAAACTTGACTGTTGGGCGTGATGGTGACTAAATTACCCGCCCCTCGTATATCTATAGAGCTCACGAATGGTGGCACCCTGTATCCCACTGCCTACCTACCTCGAGGTTCTAAAAAAATTCTTACGATCCCGAGAAAAATCATGGTTCCCAAATCGGTTGCCCAGGAAGCCTTGTACGAGACCATCAGACGAATGTCGCAAAGCTGCAAGTTTTGTCGCCCATCGGTTATCATACTTTGATGACACTCTTAGCAGCTGACTGCCTATGATCAAGCCCAGAGCCACATCCACGGTTACCGCTGACGGGGCGTCATAAAATAACCGGAGTGTCCGATTCATCGCCGCTAGAGTTGACTCCACTTCCTGGTTAGTTGATGGGTCACTGTTCAGGAAAATAGTAGTTATAGGTTTAAGGGTCCGCTATACCTGACGGTGCATTTTTTGCCGCTCATAAGATTAACATTGCGAGCGGCGATTCATTTTCAAGGTTTACCCTTGGTTGGAAAGACACAAACTTTTGCCTTTACCTAGCCCTAACAATGTTCTAGGGAGTGTTCGAAGCAGATTTCCCATTTTTTTTTACTGGTTTTCGAGATACAGCACTTTTCTTGAGGTATGCGATGCTAGCATTTGAAAAACTGTTGCAATAACAGAAACCAGTGAGAAATTGGGAAATCTGCTTCGAACACTCCCTAGAACATTGTTATAGGGCTAGGTACAGGCAAAATTTTGTGTCTTTCCAACCAAGGGTAAACCTTGAAAATGAATCGCCGCTCGCAATGTTAATCTTATGGGCAGCAAAAAATGCACCGTCAGGTATAGCGTCCTCTTAAGTAAAGGCGAAAAGGTGGCACGAGTTTTGCGATCAAATAGAACTTCATAGCACTGAGAGATTAACGATAGTTCGTTAACTGATAGAAGGGTGGGGGAAGTACAGTTTTAGTTAGGTTCCAGAACACATTTGACTTGACATATTATGCTGGACATACTTATCAGAAAAGTTTTGATGAGATCTGGATGGAACCAGTATGACCTGGTTCACCAATACCTACCCCCTATTCAGAAACTCACCACGTCAGTGTTTTTTGAGGAAAACCAGCGAAAGTGGCCGCAAGAACAAATACTCGTAAGCGATCCAACTGCATTTTCGGCTAGAACTGAATGAAACCGACTGGAACGTAAAGTAACTTAAGCGAGGAGGGACGTATAGAAGGATAATACACTTAACAGTAATGACGTGTCATCTGTCTGGATCACAGCCTCCCTCGACACCTCATTTTTATTTATTAACGTTTACTTGGAGAAGCCATCTTATTCGATTAAGGGTGGGTGTCACTTTTTCCTGAAGTCTACTGTAGTGTCCCCAAAAGTTCACTATAGCGCTATATCCTGCCAATAGCCATACTTATAGGTCAGGTAAGGGCTGCATAGGGTGACACCTTTCGTGAGCTGTGTACACAAGGGCTATGCCTATAGATTCACCTGGATAAAATCTCGCCCTGTGGGGACTAGATCCTGCGTTCTTTTGCCTCATACCTGCTCGGTAACCTGCCAAACAGCTCGATTATATAGGCTTAGCTCGAAAAGTGCCGAATCAGGTGTCACTGGCTTTATACTGGTCACATACATATAAACAGTTAATAGCTAGCTGGCCAGCAAGGCAATGTTTACTCCACTAGATGAAATTGGGTCACTTGTAGCGCTTCTGTTTTTTCTCGAACTCATTATTCTCTCCTATAAAGACGCCAAAGTTTGATTCCGACTGCAACCATGCACGGGTAAGTCTGGTTAATTTTTGTACCGTCCCCTGGCGCAAATCCGAATCACATAGCTGATCACTCCCGAACAAACCAATCTCTCTGCAGTTTTTCCACAGCATGGCCATCATCACTCCCTGCGAGAATTTATTCAGCTCAATCCCTGGTGTGCAGGGCCGGCCACTCCATAATGCGGGTAATGCGCGGCGCATTGGGGCCCGGGGCCCCGAAGGGGCCCGCGGGCCCCCAGATTTTTTCCAAAGTATTGCCCGGGAGTGGTCCGCATTGGGGCCCGCGAACGCTGTGGGCGGCCCTGCTGGTGTGTGTTGTATAGCCATGGGGAGCACTCCCGAGACCAACTATATAGTTACCTCTGCTATGTGTTCAAACTATGGTTATCATGCATGACTCCCAGATGGGGACCTACAGTGTAAGGTAGGTTCCGAACCACAAGTACGTACTGTTCCACCTAACATATAAGAATGGTTTCAGACAGATTATTTTGATACTTGGACTTCTATGGAGCAGCCAGGCTACAGCGTTTCTGCCGCCCCTGGCACTACCTAACTACTATCCTGCGGACAACGAGGTATTGTTCATTTAAGAGGACGCTATACCTGACGGTGCATTTTTTGCCGCCCATAAGATTAACATTGCGAGCGGCGATTCATTTTCAAGGTTTACCCTTGGTTGGAAAGACACAAAATTTTGCCTGTACCTAGCCCTAACAATGTTCTAGGGAGTGTTCGAAGCAGATTTCCCATTTTTTTTACTGGTTTTCGAGATACAGCACTTTTCTTGAGGTATGCGATGCTAGCATTTGCAAAACAGTTGCAATAAAAGAAACCAGTGAGAAATTGGGAAATCTGCTTCGAACACTCCCTATAGAACATTGTTAGGGCTAGGTACAGGCAAAATTTTGTGCCTTTCCAACCAAGGATAAACCTTGAAAATGAATCGCCGCTCGCAATGTTAATCTTATGGGCGGCAAAAAATGCATCGTCAGGTATAGCGTCCTCTTAACTGCTAACTGATAGCTTTAGTAGAGGGGACAAGCCCGGCAACTATAGACCATTTCAAGAATTATCCATCGTGCTCAGCTGGCAGCACCCATATCATGTTAGTATCTACACGACGGGGACCTATTGTATCATTTCCTTAACAATTTAAATATTTTGTGCAGGAGGTGCCCCATCCAGTGCCCCTGGAGGCTCCAGAGGCGTTATCAGAGGCACCTCATCTAGCAGAAGGTTGCATCATCACTATACAAGTGGTAAGTTAAGCAAGAGAACACAGAATCGAATCCCTACTGGTCGAAATTTTATCCAGGTGTACCTTGCCCATCCCTGTCGGGTACCTGGCTGGGGGCAAACTTGACTGTGGGGGGTGATAGTGACCAAATCATCCCCTTGTGTACAGATCTCACGAAACTTGCCACCCTGTATCCCCCTACGCCCTGGTGCTTTCTTGGGCGGTAAGAACTTAGGAGAAATATAAATTTAGTTGTTTTTTGGTTTCAGACGAAAAAGCTAGTGGGCCACTGTATGAATTTGGGGAGAAAAGCTAAGGGTTGCGTTTCAGGCACCATGCTCCACCCCTACCACCCTGACTGCTGAAGAAATAAGTACAGTAGATACTAAACTATGTAGGAAACAAACATAGGGCTACAGAACTGGATATCACTGGCATGACCGTGGCTGCTCTAAAAGCTAAACATAGTGTGCTATTCAAACGAGAAACAAATGACAGTGAATAGGACACTATGTTTAGCTTTCACTGGAGAAGGAGTTTCTTCGAAAGATAGAAATGGTGGTGCAATTACCGTGCTAAATACCTACAGCATACCAAATTCGTGAGCCACATAACTTCTGACCCAGACACCTAATTCAGACCCTATAAAAATCCAACCCTTTCCTCGGAAAAATACAACGACCTACAAGTTTAGGTGGGGTTTGAACCACCACAATCAGAGGTGAATGCCGACCAGAAAAACTTTAGTATGATCGGGATCGAACCGGTTGTATCCAGCTCTCTCACTGTTCCTCTAAGATCTATAGTCCACTCGAGGTTATATAAATTTGTAAAGCAGTAACAAAAATTTTTAATGTCTAATATATTTTAGTTTCATGATCAATATGATTTATATAAATGAATCCTTTGTTAAAAGGTCAGTAATATTTTTCTCTCACAAATGGAAGTATAGAACGATTTTTATACAATGAAGAAGTCTTAATGTGGAATGTAGGTAAGTAGTGGTAAAAATGAATGAGATATATTTTGTTGTTTTGGGATTTAAAGGAAATCCATACACATACCTCTAGGTCTGCAGACCGGAGAGCTGTTGGTTTAGCCCATGGGCTAAACCAACAGCTCTCCGGTAAAACTGGTTTACCCATACCTGTAGAAACCTCAGAGGTAAACTTAAATGTTATGGAGGAAGTTTAACTTTTAAATGTCTGTAGAGGATTAGGGTGCCTATTCAGAACTTCAGTGAAGATAAGCAGAGAGAAGCTATTCAGGAGCAAAGAGTGAGTTTTAAGAGGACGCTCATTTGAGACTCTTATTCGGCAGTCTGTTTAAATTCTCCTTAAAGCGGGGCCTGTTTATTTCTATTATTATAACTGTAAGTATATAAAAAGCTATTTGTTAACGTTTTTCAAGGTTTCAAAAGAAACTGATGGATTTTTTTTTTTTTTTTTTTTTTCATTTTCTTTTTAGTGTCATTTTCAGATAAAATTTTGTGGGATAGGTACTTTTTTTTTGTTCAAATCTAAAAAAAATCCTGCAGTTTCTTAAACAATTTTTTTGGTATTTTAAGGCTGAGCATACATTTACTATTTATTTACGTTATTTCTGTACACTTTATGAGAACTACTGAATTATTTAAATGGTCTGAAATATAATATGTGTATTTTTAAGGTCACCAACTACCTGGTTAATTTAGGACGACAAAAATAATTTGATCGTAAAATCACCATAGGTAGTCAGTTAATTTTGGACGTTAAAAATACATAGGTATTATATTTCAGAACATTTAAGTAAATATCCAGTGTGTGCAAAATAGCGACTGTAAGTTCGGCCTTAAGAATGACAAGTCCCTCATCAGTCATGGATATTTACACAGGACTGCTGACTTACGGCCATGAAATGAGTGACCTCTTAAATGAGGTACAGTTGTTACGTGCTAGTTGATGTCAATCTTGAGTTGCCTGGCACCTTTTGAAGCTTTACAAATGTAGAAAACAGGGTCCCCGCCAGCGAATCTATCCTTGATGTTCTCTACGCACTCAGCGACAGCATTCTTCTTCACCTGAAATATAAAATAGGATTAAAAACACTCTATGTAGGTATGTACCGTTCCTAGTCACCTATGTCCGTGTGGTGATGATCACATAGCTGATCACTCCCGAACAAACCAATCCCTCTGCAGTTTTTCCACACCGTGGCCAAGAAATATCATTCTGCTCCCACGGGTTTCACGATTGTGTGGAGCCGCTTAAATATATAATTCGGTTACCATGGTAACAGTGCAGCCTCCAAAGCCTCCCCCCGTCATGCGCGCCCCGTACACTCCTTCCACTTCCAGCGCTGCTGCCACGATTAAATCTAATTCGGGGCACGACACTTCGTAGTCATCTCTGAAATGAATCGTTACCTAACGTCAGTCCACGTCAATTCGGCGTTAACAATTGTTTCCCCTTTCCCAAGAAAATCCCATCAGCAAACAACACTTAATGACCTTTAAGGGTGGATTTCACAAGTTTCTTAAGTCTCATATAGTTGCCCCTAAAAGTTCACTATAGCGTTATCCTTAAAAAAAAAAAAAAAAAAAAAAAATCCCTTTCGGCAGCCCCGAAAGGCGTAGGTAGATTTCGAAGATTACTTCCATCCACTAAAAGCAGTCTAAAATCATTTGGAAAGACGGTTAAGATGATTTTCAGTTGACCCAAATGCATTCTCTACAATAACAACGGAGGAATTGAGTTTTGAAATTTCCCACCCCCCCCCCCCCCCCCCCAACAAGAAAATGAAAGTGATTTTACAAAAAAAGTTTTTCAGACAAAAGTTGTAGATATTATTAATAGAAACGCACACCAAAAAGAATAAACTCGATATCTCACCAAATAAGTGAGTAATGACGTTTTGAAAATTCAACCCCCCACCCCCTGCCTAAACGGTGCATCGGACGAAAAACTTTTTCACACAAAAGTTGTAGGTAATATTGAGGCAAATTCATTGCAAAATGAAAGAACTTGATAACACCCCTAGGACACAAGTTATGATTTTTTGTGTGTGCAAAACCCTGTTTTTACACCCTTATTCAACCATTAGGGGTGGGATCAAAAAACGTTACAAAGAAAAGTTGTAGGTAGTACTGTTAGACGACCCTCAGAGAAAACCACGTTTCATTAGTTGCAATATTAAGGGAGTTATGGCCAAAAAGCCAGATTTCGAAAAAGTCCCCCCATTCCCCCCCCCCCCCCCCTTCGTCCGATTTCCCCCATTAACGAACTCGACCGAGATTTTAGTCCCTTATATTTTATTAAATAGTCAAAACCAATTATTTTAAAAAAATACGGCTCCTAGCGTGTTCACAAGGAAGTGAAAATGATATATATATATATAGATAGATAATATAGGTATATATATATATATAAACTTTTTAACTGACGGTGGTTTTGGGGTCCAGGGGTCATAAAAAAAAGAACTGTGAAGAAATTTTTCAAAAGTGAGACTACTGGTACGACTACAATAGGTAGATTTTTCTTCGAAATCTACCTAAAACACCAGAAGTCCAATTATTTTTGAAAAAATAATTGCTAAGCAGCCGATGATGAACTTCTCTCTGAAAAATCAGTCTTCACCTTTAACTGAATTTCAAGAAGTCACAGGGTAAACTATCCTCTTAAGACGATCCATATTTTACCTTAGGGAGTTATGGCTTTCAACCATAAGTTTGCCAAACAGAGGATAGTTGTTTTGCGCAAGGGCGACAGCTGCTTCAGATGTGCGACGAATTTCCCCGATGACATGCCGAGCTCTCGCTATCACTACAGGATCCACCGACTTCTTCTCCAGAACTACAAAATAAGAACCAAAAAATAAACTAAGGAACTCAGCTACAGCCCTTGAAGGGCCAGAATCACAATCCCGCCGGCAGGCAAGTCTTCCCCCACAGCCACCCATCGGTGCTGGGAAGGTCCAGGACCCGGCAACGTTCACAGGCATTTTTTTTCGACAAGTCGAGAGTAGATTCTCTTAAGAGGACGCTATACCTGACGATGCATTTTTTGCCGCCCATAAGATTAACATTGCGAGTGGCGATTCATTTTCAAGGTTTACCCTTGGTTGGAAAGACACAAAATTTTGCCTGTACCTAGCCCTAACAATGTTCTAAGGAGTGTTCGAAGCAGATTTCCCAATTTCTCACTGGTTTCTTTTATTGCAACTGTTTTGCAAATGCTAGCATCGCATACCTCAAGAAAAGTGCTGTATCTCGAAAACTAGTAAAAAAAAAATGGGAAATCTGCTTCGAACACTCCCTAAAACATTGTTAGGGCTAGGTACAGGCAAAATTTTGTGTCTTTCCAAACAAGGGTAAACCTTGAAAATGAATCGCCACTCGCAATGTTAACCTTATGGGCGGCAAAAAATGCACCGTCAGGTATAGCGGAGCCTTAAGTGGCACCCACCTTTGAGACTATCCTCAGTGGCATCTCGTAAGGATTGGAGTCCCAGCTGTCTGGCTGCCTCCTCGCATTGCTTCCTGCGGGTGGGGTATTCACTACCAGCTAGTTCGTGTTTAACGTTTGAGTTAGTGATAAGGACCACAGTGTCGGCGTCCGTCATAGGAACTAGTGTAGATTCCATGCTCCTATGACAACAAACGAGAAAATCGTGTAATTACATAATCATGGTTTTGCAAGGGTAGTGAAATACATGTACCTACACCCACTTTCAAATTACATAATCATGGTTTAGCAGGGGCAGGGAAATACGTGTACACCCACTTTCAAATTACATAATTATGGTTTTGCAGGGGCAGGGAAATACGTGTACACCCACTTTCTAATTACATAATTATGGTTTTGCAGGGGCAGGGAAATACGTGTACACCCACTTTCAAATTACATAATCATGGTTTAGCAGGGGCAGGGAAATACGTGTACACCCACTTTCTAATTACATAATTATGGTTTTGCAGGGGCAGGGAAATACGTGTACACCCACTTTCAAATTACATAATCATGGTTTAGCAGGGGCAGGGAAATACGTGTACACCCACTTTCTAATTACATAATTATGGTTTTGCAGGGGCAGGGAAATACGTGTACACCCACTTTCAAATTACATAATTATGGTTTTGCAGGGGCAGTGAAATACGTGTACACCCACTTTCAAATTACATAATCATGGTTTTGCAGGGGCAGTGAAATACGTGTAAGTACACCCACTTTCTAATTACATAATCATGGTTTCGCAGGCGCAGTGAAGTACGTGTACACCCACTTTCAAGTTATATAATCATGGTTTTGCAGGGGCAGTGATGTAAGTACGTCTACATCCACTTACCATGGTTCAGGGAAGGGTATTTTAGAAGGGAAATTGAGACAGACAACAAAACAACCCCTAGAGTCAATAAAACGTGATTCCCTTTACCTGCAGTCGATTAGTAGCGCTGAGTTCTCCACCCCCATAACAGAGATGAACTGATCCATAATCCCACACGGCATCCCAGCAAAGTCATGCTCAGCTTTCTGACACACCAATGCTTTGTCAGTCAATCTGAAAACAATAAGAAACAGAACTACAGTTGGAACTTTAGATTAGTCTTCTGAAAGATGTGCTACACCGTCCCCAGCCAGTGATCAAAAAAATTATAAGCAAACACGATTGTGTGGAAAAAAAGAAAATCGGTCGGTCTGAGTTCGATCTACCCATAGTGCAACTTACTTCTGGGTGGTTTTGCCAGTAAGTGCCTCCAGGAAGGTGTAGGTAGCTACTTCCAGTGCAGCACTGCTGGAGACTCCTCCTCCTACTGGAACGCTGGACACGATCACGGCATCGAACCCGTCAACGGGCCCTCCAGGGAAGTTGGCCACTACGCCTTTTACGTAGTTGGCCCATTTTGGCTTCCCTAAAACCAAAATAAATAAATAAATTTAATTGAACGTTAAACTGGACTGGTGAAAGCCATCCTAAGTTAACAAATACTTAAATATCCCATAGTTTCCCCTGAAACTGGGTACTAAAAAACGTCGACCAACACCATTTTGTGGACAGGTGGATCTTAAAATACTCCCTCCATAAGTTCCAACCACTTCAAGTTAAAAAAAAGTTAACCGAATTTGGTGTTATCCAGTCTGTACGTCCAAAAAAAAAAAAAAGTTACTTGATAAGTATTGTAAAATTACAACTTAGCCAACTGGGTTTTGACGCTAAAAAGACATATTACATATCCGAACATCCGACACTTTCTTCAAAAGAAAAACCCATTCTGGTGCCACGTTTTTTCCCCGTTAACTTGCCTTGTACGAAGGTGCCCTTGGCAGCAAATTTGATCTTATGCGGGTTATCAGTATCGATGGTGCTTGTGCAGATTCTGTGCTCATTGGTGTCGTTATAACGGCCCACCATTATTGTTACCATGGGCAGAGCCTGTGTACAACAAAATATTTCCATATTAAGGTCGACTACACGTACTTGGTTCGCAATGCTACGCACTTCAAGCCCTACTCCGAAGTTACAGGGCGAGTGAAAAGTGTTTATAGGGGGATGTAAACCTGTGACTCTTTGTCGTGAGGTAGTGTTGTATTTTTGCATGAAATGGAGTAATAAGCCCAACCCCACTGTGGTCCAGCCAAACTTACCCCTGGAGGTGTATTCCCTTTCTCGAACGCCAGCAAACCCACCCAACTAACACCTTCAAAATTTATTGTAAGAAGAACTGTTCTCCGTATATTGCATCATGGCGTGCCTTATCTTCTTACATTAAATTTTGAAGGTGTTAGTTGGGTGGGTTTGCTGGCGTTCGAGAAAGGGAATACACCTGCAGACTTGTCTATATGTCTCTATAACGTCTAAAAAGACAGACCATTTGTTTGGGAAAGAACTAATTTTCGAGTCTTCTAGAAAACAGGCTAAGAAGATAGTGAACTGAATAGTGAATCATTAACTGGGGTGCGTTCGGCTGTAGCGTAGGCCCTGGCCTTCTGTACCCAAACCAACTATCTGTCTGCCTCTAGTATCCTAAGAAGACACTTTATTTGAGAAAGAAACAGTGTTCATGTATTCTTAATAACAGGCTAAGGCTGAATTTCACCACTTTCCGATAGTGTCTTTTAACGAGAGTATTTAACGAACGGATTTAAGTTTTCGTATGTTTAGCTTACGACAAGTGCGATCGCAGAGAAACAAGTGCAAGCGCAAGGCATTTGTCGTAAGCTAAACATACGAAAACTTAAATCCGTTCGTTAAATCCTCTCGTTAAAAGACACTATCGGAAAGTGGTGAAATTCAGCCTAAGAATTAATACTATTGGGTGTAGAAGCAAACAGCTGTTACTGGGCCATCTAACAAAGTTAACCGTCTTTTATTTCGTAAGACTCTTCTCGTATACACTAGGATCCTCTTCTCAGCCTGATATTTAAAAAAACAAGAACACTGACTTATTTCTCAAACAAAGTGTCTGTCTTCTTAGGATAATAGAGACAGATAGACAAGTCTGAGCTAAACTTGGTTTGATGATAGGGCTGTAGGTTGTGTACGTACCATGGGAAGAACATATCCATCGTTGTAGTCTGTATGCTCTCCTATGAGGTTGACCCGCCCAGGCCCGCAGGCAGCAACTTCAGGACATGTCTCGTACTCTGCCTTGAACTGCATGATGGCCCGACGCAGCAGAGCGTCCGTTGTAGGGATGAAGTTAGGCATGTCCTCGGCTGCACCTAAAATTAGTTGAAAAAATATTTAGTTTATCGGTCTTTAAGGTCTTTAAGGTTTAAGGTTTAGTTATTTTGGATTTTTTTCCTTAAAAGTAATTTTTTACTTTTAGGTTAAACATAGTTGCCATGCGTTGCTAGGGAAATACCGAGGGAAATACAATTCTAAATGGAATTCACGAAGCCAATGTGGCACCCATGTTTAATTTACAAAACTAAAAAAATTCCAAAATAACTGAACCCAGCCTAATGGTTAAAAAAACGCACTATAATGTTTTTTTAAGAATCTGTTGAACATTTCATATTACATTGCAAATTCGCAACATCGTGATGTTGTGTTACTGACATATGATTCTCGGGGTCCCATGAGCCGAAAAAAAAAAAATGTTTTCAGAAAAAGTCTGTCCGGTCGTCCGTTCCCAGCGACTACACCGTTCACCCGATATTAATGAAATTTGGGAAGGACCTACCTAACACTCCAACTCCACAGGAATTTTAAATAAACGTAACGGAAATTATTAAGAAAAAAACGAGAAAAAAATAAGCAAAAATGTTGATACATTGTACAAATTTCTGCCTACCTACTCAGACAAAAATGACGAGAAAACCAGCCTCTTTGTAAATATTCTTATCAAATGATCATTTATCAGTGTCTCTTGCAGTCGACGCCCTATATGGCGCGAGATTTTATCACACTCTTCATAAATATCTCACATATCCCAGACAGACTCTTGAGACGAAAGTATATAAAAACTTTCAAATCGTCCAGATAGTCAGATAACGTGTTAAGTTACGTAACGTGGTAAGTGGTAACGGGGTTATCAAAGACACGCCGCCTGATAACAAACTATTCCGCTTTTAAGATTCGTGTCACATTTTAGGAGAGCGACAGAAATGAATTTTCAATAGGTAGAGAGCGTAGTACACATGCACTGACCAGGTCAAGCTCTCTATGCTACTGCCAGATGGACGATGGCGTGCTGATACGTAGTTGCTGTTATGAATAAGCCATTCCTTAAGTGAATGACAACGTGTTAGTCTGTACCAGACGAGAGGCTCGCCATGTAATCCGTTCAAATCAGGACCGTACGAACAATAGACTTAAGGTTGCGCTTCACCTGGTGATGCATTTCCACCAACGACCTATATTACAGCAGACCGCTTAGGGACACAGAAACTAGGGATATCAATAGTTACACATAATTTGGAACTACGCTGTGGGGCAGTGGGGCCCATTACTATGCGTGACGTTTATAGCAACGACATAGAAACGAAAAGCTTGAAAAAAATCTCACTGCTGAGTTTTACATTTTTGCAGTCACAGATGCGAGGGGTTAACCACTCGTTGGGAATCATTCGAAATCTTTATGAAATCTCAGGGAATCTTGGAATTTTTTGGAGTGGTTATCCCTACGGGATTCATCTTTCTATGAATATCGTTATGGAATTTCAGTGGAACCTCAAATCTCTGGAGTGGTTACCCCCTCGCAGAGATGTATAAAAGACTCGAATGTATCCTTCCACAAGTGAGAAACTTCAAGTAAACATCAAAAGAAGGGGTCAAATCAGTCCAGGCTATTATTCCCAAACCACAAAGGTATACCTGCTGCTGCTACATCACTCAAGAAGTTCGAAACTGGATCGACATTTCAAATGACCCAGTAGGACGACCTTCAAACTGTACTTTAAGGAAAAGTGAGAGATCTCGAAACTACAGAGAAATTAGATCTGCCCTGCGTCTAAGCGAAATTAAGAGTCTTTTCAAACAGGGGAAAAAATTAAAAATAATTCGACGCTCCCACAATCATTAAACAGGACCTTAATCACCATAAAACATGACCTCTCCCACGTCTTGTTAAGAACCAGTATTACTATTTTATGACCAAAGGAATAGATGAAATATGTAACAATTAAAAAGTTCAAGGTTCTTTGACGCTGTCAAGTGGCTGAGTACGTGCTAATCTCTAGCATGTTAGAGGCTCGTCTATTGCGTTCAATTCAGAGCACTACCTACTAAACAGCAGGCCCTAACATCGGTCTAAATAGTTGTCGAGGAACATGAGAGCCGGAGAACACAGGTTCGATACCGATCCTCTAAAAGTTTTTCTGATCGGCATTCACCTCTGATATGTTCAGCATGTCAAGTGAAACGTATATCGAGGCTGTGGTTGTTCGGGACCCACCTAAAACTGTAGGTCCCCATCGGGTACAGGTACGGGTTGGGAACTGGTGTCATTGGTAATGCTGCCAGCTGAGCGCGACCGATAATTCTACTTGTGATGGCCCAGGGAAAGATTCATCAGAAAAATGCTGTGTTGTATTTTAAGATGGACAGTTCCCAATACTGTCGCGGCTATAGTCCACTCTCCTGCTCCATTCTTATCAGAGCCCGAAGGAAAATTTGACTAAACCTTGGTCAACGGTCAGAAGTGAGGCCTAACGTCAGCTTATAGGAGAGCAAGGTCAATGCAGGCGTCAAAAGATGACCCTAGGATCAAGGACGTAAAGACACACGTACTATGTGCAACTGATGCATTAAGTAAAACTTACAAATCAGGGAGGCTCCCTGAGGCATGTTATTTCGTCCTAGTAGCACTCATAAACATGTTTCTGACACAAATAAAGGGTACAACAATAAATTGTCGCACTTATGTGTAATTTTTACGCCATCACCCAAGAGATCAGTCTTACCCAGTGTCATGACTGTCATTCAGTTACTGCAGTTGGAGATGCGTTGCGACCATTCAAAAACATGTTTTCTCATTTGGATCACTTTTTTGACAAAAACGGCCGTACTTTTCAAAATAACTAAATTCTGTTTGGCATATGTTTGATTAGCGTAGTTGTATATAAAACTACCAAATTTCACGACAATCGGTGAATGGATGTGAACGGCAACGAAACGATCGATCGGCAAAAACGGCCGTAACTTTCAACTAATTCAATTATTGGTGCAAATGACCTCAAATCATCTCTTTGTCAACGCACTCACCAATTTTCTATGCTATAGACAGAAAACTATACCATCGGCGCTTATCCGACTAATCAAAAACACGAATTTTGAATTATTTTTGCTGTTTTTTGGCTGGACATTTTTTCCTGGAGATTGTATCTCGACCGTGATTTTAGACACGTGCATACCAAATTTCATTAAAATCGGATGAACGGTACAGGCTGGGGAGCAGGGAACGGACAGACTATTTCCAGAAACCACTTTTTTGGACTCAGTGCAACCCCCAGGATCGGGGGAAACCTAAAATATCAATTTCAAAACTTTTGCACGAAAACAATACTACTTATAACGGCATTTTGGAAAGTAAAAATCATCAACAAACAGTATTGATTCTACAGTAAGATACAAACCTATTTCATTTGGAGACTGTGCAAGAACACAGTCAGCAGGTATAATCACAGGCATGTTGGCTGAGCACAACGTGACAACTCAGACTAAAGGCACGTCCATTGCTACATTTATTTATCACAACCTGCCGACACATGTGCCGTTTTGTCACTCTCGACAAAAATGCGCCGCTTCATAGGCTAAGCATGAAACTTTTAAGAGTTCTTATGATAGGTGACTACGTAGTGATAAGGTAGGAAATGCCATCTGCTGGAAGTCCCACGTATGAGGAACCAACAGACTCAATGTTTTGTTTTTAGTAAAACTTAATTTGTCCGTGGTATCTGCAAATCTGGTTCCTTTGTTGAGTTTGTTTATGTATTTCTTCGGCCAGTTTTGGGGGACACATTTTTTTTTTGTGAATCATGCCCAGCCGGCAGCCCTGATGGTATGCCCTAGTCCCTATATGAAAATAAAGAAAGACACTTGGGTCGGGGCTTTCAACCCTTAAGACGCCCCAACAGGGGTTTCCTGCAACTATCTGTGCCTCCCCACTTCACGGGCTCAAACGTTTTCACCCCTTCGTCAGGAACAGACCCCCTGAGCTGTTGGTCTATAAAGTATTGTACCTATTTATGCGAGCCGATTTTCGGCACTGTAAACTTTGAACTGTCATAGCTTCCAAACCGTGAAAGCCATGCAGAGAAAACGATATAGATATTTTGGAAATGTTCATTCCTTAAGATTGATAAGACTGATAAGTAAATTGAATATGTATCTGAAGTTTACAATTTCTTGCCCCCCCCCCCCCCCCCCCCGGGGGGTTTTCAAAATCTGGCGCCACTGCGTGTCATGTCATCGCCCTATAGACGGCACAGTATTGGACCGATTTTCTTCAAAACTGGTGTGGATGTTTTGAAAAAAATGGAAGAATCAAAGATACAATCAAATACGACAACCCTCATAAAGTCGGCTCAACAATAACGATTGTAATCAAATTTTGAAAACTTATAGATAAAAAAGTTCAGTCACTACCCCTCCAAAAGCCTTCCTCGCCGTGAGTGGGCGGGGGGGGGGGGGGGGGGGGGTTAGTTTTCATTTTATGCCTTGTGGGGTATCAAATTACTCGGGGAGACATCCTCAGACAAGGTTTCTAACAACAACATTGTTTCAAGCATGCAGGTACAGTTTACCCCATGTTTAGTAGGTTTGGAAGGAACCCAGATACATACCTTACGTAAGTCCGATGCCGTTCGCGTCTCAGCACTTAGTGGCAAAGCATCGTTATCGCTGACTGTCCTGCCCTTACAGGGTCATGGCCCCGGGAACCTAAGAAGAATTTTTCCAGCATACCCCTGCAACCAAAACCTCGGTCATTTTAAAATTGCATGAGTGATACAATCAGCTATCACGTACATAAATGCTGCCACGATTTTTGTTGTGGTAGGGGAAGTAACGCCATAAGGTAAACATGGAGGAAGTTATGACACAAGATGTGACCATGTTTGGATGATCGACGTCTGGTCTTGCTGATATCTATAATGAGTTATTGCAAATGTCCCAAAATAATGCGAGTGATTGAAAAAACTCGGAAGTATTGTAAGCAATGATAAATCCCTATGCGCTACAGTTCATAGTCATTCTTTTCTACAGAAATTAACAAATGGTCCAACAATAGTTGCACTGTATTTCCCCGCTTTTAAAAAGCACGAGAGAAATCGATCAAATGGTGTTGGTACTCTCGCTAGCTATGGCGAGAAAGGATTATTGTTTTCGTGCAAAATTTTCAAAAAATTATTCAGATAATTGGGTTTCCCAATTTCCCATGGTCCTGGGGGTCCCCTGGAAAAGGTCTGTCCGTCAGTCCGTCAGTCAGGCCGATGGAATATTTAATTGGTTAAAAACTGGGGCCATTATTGCCAAAAAAATTGCAAAAATTAATCAAAATTCGTGTTAGGTAAATTTCGAAGAAAAATCTACCTTTTGTAGTCGTACCAGTAGTCTCACTTTTGAAAAATTTCTTCGCAGTTCTTCTTTTTATGACCCCAGCAGCACTATTATGGATCTCGTATCACGCGAAACACGCCTTTTTTACACGCAGATATCACGAAAAATTGATTTTGCGATTACGAATCGGTTTTTGGCGGTAGGCTATCGCCCTTTTATCACGAAAAACTACCGCCACCTCTGCTAGGTGGCGGTAGGAAGCGGTCACAAGGTTTTGGAGTGTGAAAAATGCTATTGTGTGTTTTATTTTTATATTTTGCATGCTAAAAAAAAGAATTTACAATTTCAAAACTTCAAATACACGCTCTTTGGTTTGTTTTGTTTACTTTCCAGTTATGGTTAAAATGAAATTAAAAATGATATTTTAATGTTTTGTACTCAATAAATTAAATAATATTACATTTTAAACTGTTTTTGAAGTTAAAACTCTGAAGATTATGAGTTATTGAAGATTTGCGACGATTTTAAGTGAGCCAAACAAAAGACTGTCGGAAAACGCGGCGGTAGCTACCGCCGGCGGCTTAGTTATCACGAAAAGATCCATAATCGCAGTTTTGAGATGCCCGCGGTATCTAAATGGCGTGTTTTGCGTGAAAGCGCAGTTATCACGATTTTTAGTACATGATCCGTAATAGGCCTGCTGGATCTCAAAACCACCATCAGTTCAAAAGTTTATGTATATATCTATCATTTTCACTTAATTGTGAACACGCTAGGAGCCGTATTTTTTAAAAATAATTGGTTTTGACTATTTGACTCGGTCGAGTTCGTTAATGGGGAAATCGGACGAAGGGGGGGGGGGGGGGGGGGAATGGGGGGACTTTTTCGAAATCTGGTTTTTTGGCCATAACTCCCTTAATATTGCAACTAATGAAACGTGGTTTTCTCTGAGGGTCGTCTAACAGTACTATACCTACAACTTTTACGTTCCGACTATTAAATAACGTGGTTCCTCATTTTGAACAGGAGGCCTCCTGAGGCCTGGCAACAGCACATCATGTGTGATATAATAAGCTCTGAAGATTGACAGAACTTTGATCGAGCCCTCCGTTGCTATGATAGCAATGACCTCTAGATAATGTCCATTCGGGCCTCGGCTCTCTTTTTGTCACCCACTTCAAAGAGTCTCCTACTTCTGGTCAACACTTCCTAGTGATTGAGGAGAGTCAACAACCCTTCACTGAACGATCCAGGTCCGTGAATTACAGAGGTTAGCTCGTGTGAATCCAAACTAATGACATATACGAGCTAAAGCGCAGGCTCCGCCTGCTCTTCACCTCGCCACTGCGTGGGGCTAGACACCTCGGCCTTCGGCCTCGTGTTTTCTTCTGATTTTCAACGGTGGAGGAGTCCGTCCATCTAGCCGTGGCGCACCGCACCCCTAGACATTACCGAACAAACGGCGGTAGAACCGCACTTAACTTCCTTGCCCTTGCCCCGTATCAAATTTGCATTTTTTGTGTGATTTTTTAATAATTTGGTTTTATTCATAACGGGGTTATTTTTATGCAATCCAAAATCGGTTGAAAATTCCCTTAGACCATCTATCTTTAGCTCATAACCAATCGCATGCCTGTCATCAATCTATTGTTGTAGTGGCAAGTGCGTTCAGACCATAAAAAAACGTGGATTCTCATTTGGAAACATTTTTTGAGAAAAACAGCCGTAATTTCCAAAATAGTGAAATTCTGTTCAACAAATGTTGGTAACGTTGTATTACAGAAACGCAGCAAATTTTGTGGCAATCCGTCAATAAATGGGACTGGCGCCAAATCGATCGAAATTTGATCAAAGACGGCCGTAATTTTCAACTGTTTGAAATTTTATTCCAACGAACCCTCAAGCATCTATTTGCCAACACACTTAAGTATCAGTTTTCAATGTTATAGATTGGGAACTGTGCTTTTGGCGCTTGTCTGACTAAACAAAAACTCGAATTTTGAATTATTTTTGCTAGGTTTTGGGCATTCTCTCTCTCTAACGAATATTCCGTAACAAAACTCATTTTTCTATGACGAAAACTTTCGATTTTTTTTCGAATTGGATTTTTTTAAACATCAAGTTTTGCCTTAATTTTTAGAGGTTCATTTCTGAATTGACAAAACCTCTACCTTTAAATTTGCCTAATAGCCACATTATGCTGAAAACAAACCACTTCTCACCTTTAAAATCGGATAAATAATTAAAGTGTAGTCCTATGATTGTTTTCGTATATCTCCGTATGGAGTCAATTTTTTGGAATTAGGTTTAAAAAAAAAAAAAAAATCATCAAGTTTTGTCTAAATTTTTAGAGATTCATTTCTAAATTGACAAAAATCCAACAGTCCCGTCATTTGCCTAATAGCCCACATTATGCTGAAAACAAACCACTTCTCACCTTTAAAATCGGACAAATAATTAAAGTGTAGTCCTATGATTGTTTTCGTATATCTCCGTATGGAGTCTATTTTTTGGAATTAGGTTTAAAAAAAAAAAAATCATCAAGTTTTGTCTAAATTTTTAGAGATTCATTTCTAAATTGACAAAAATCCAACAGTCCCGTCATTTGCCTAATAGCCCACATTATGCTGAAAACAAACCACTTCTCACCTTTAAAATCGGACAAATAATTAAAGTGTAGTATGATTGTTTTCGTAAATGTCCGTATGGAGTCTATTTTTTGGAATTATTATTATTTTTTTTTTAATCATCAAGTTTTGTCTAAATTTTTAGAGATTCATTTCTAAATTGACAAAAATCCAACAGTCCCGTCATTTACCTAATAGCCCACATTATGCTGAAAACAAACCACTTTTCACCTTTAAAATCGGGGAAATAATTAATGTGGTATGATTATTTTCCTAAACCACTGTATGGAGTCAAGGGGTTTTGAATTTTGGCGGCAACCCTCCAGTCGTGGCAGTAGACGGATGGTCGGACATCCGGCTAGTGTGTCCGAATAAAAACATGACCGTTTTTTGCCGTTTTCTTATCCTAAAATATTTTTTTACGTGATATTTCATTATAGTTTCTACATGTGTTGCATATCAAACTTTAGCTAATTTAATGGCATCCATTAATTTGTCATTCTTTTTCTTCCTTCTTTCGAACCCGATTTTTTAATGCAGTTTCTGTAGCACTTTTTGTGGAATTTTTGACCAATACTTGTATTTGAACGAAAAAAAAACTGATACATCTTCACATTTGGCAACTAAAATTTGGTTCACCTGAAAGCCCATTTCATTCTGAATAAAAGCAGTATAGAAAGGTACAATGTCACTGACTCTAGCTATGTTTAAAATGTGAAACTAAAGAGGAAGAAAACCCAAGATTTTTTCATGGCTAATTTTCCTCACCCAAAAAGACCCTTATAAACTTAAATGGAAACGTTTTCTTTATATTCGTCTTGTAGCACATCTCATGGGGAGTAAAATGAACCATTTAGATCACGTCTAGCCTCAAAGGTAAAAAATCGCCCCACTAAAAACCGACAGTACTACACTACCCCTTTTTCTTACAGTGCGTCCGCTTATGGGAATCGTACACTAAACCACTGGTCTGCCGCACTCTAACCTGACATAGGGACAGCTCCTAAAGCGCGACCCGTCCATATTTTGAGGGCGAGACAATTTTAATATATAGACGAGCTAAAGCGCAGGCTCCGCCTGCTCTTCACCTCGCCACTGCGTGGGGCTAGACACCTGGGACTTCGGTCTCATGGTTTGTTTTGATTTTCTATAAAGGTCGTCCATTTAGCCGCGGCGCGCTGTGGCTAGATGGACGCCCTCTAAACATTCATTAAACGAACGGCGTTAGAGCAAATTTACCTCACCATACCTACCTACTTCCTAGTAAAAAAAAAAAAAAAAAGGTCCTACAATATTCGCAATTAACTTTCTCACCCACTATCAAATTTTCGTTCTTTTTTTGTTATTTTATTAAGATTCAGTTTGCAAAATGCGTTCCGAGTTCCGACCATTCAAAAACGTGGTTTCTCATTTGGAGCAATTTTTTTAAAAAGAACGGCCATATAGGTAATTACGAAATTCTACTCTACAAATTTTTAAGTACCTACCTAACTGAACGTTGTTTTAAACAAAAGTAACTAAATTTCAGAATAATCCTTCAGTAACTGGGATTGGAGCCAAATCGATCGAAATTCAGTCAAAGACTGCTGTAATTTTCTACTAATTGTACTTTCATTTCAAAGAACCCTCAAAGATCTATTTGCCAACATACTTATCAATTCCTATAATGTTATAGAACTGAGATCTCGGCGCTTGCCCGACTAATCAAAAGCACGTATTTTTGAATTATTCTTAAGTAATTTTCTACCCATCGAAAAATACTTTAAACTTAAAAGGATCCCTCGGCCATGATCTTAGACGGGTGCACATCAAATTTCATCGAAAATGGATCATCAAAATACTTATAAGTATAGAGGCTGTGTGTTTGTTAAAGAGAATATTCGTTATAGAGAGTTTGTTACATGTGAAAGTGAATGTTCGTTAGATTGTTGTGGATTATAAAAGGGGGGTGTTCGTTATAGAGAGACACCTCGTTATAGAGAGAGTGTTGTAGATTATAATGTGGAAGTGTTCATTATAGAGTAGGACCTCGTTAGAGAGAGAGTGTTGTAGATTATAAAGTGGGAGTGTTCGTTAATGAGAGAGTGTTGTAGATTATAAAGTGGTAATGTTCGTTATAGAGAGGGATCTCGTTATAGAGGGAGAGTTGTAGATTTTAAAGTTGGAATGTTCGTTATAGAGAGGGACCTCGTTATAGAGAGTGTTGTAGATGATAAAGTGGGAGTGTTTGTTATAGATTGTTCGTTATAGAGAGGGACCTCGTTATAGAGAGAATGTTGTAGATTATAAAGTGGGGGTGTTCGTTATAGAGAGACACCTCGTTATAGACAGAGTGTTGTAGATTATAAAGTGGTAATGTTCGTTATAGAGAGGGACCTCGTTATAGAGGGAGAGTTGTAGATTATAAAGTTGGAATGTTCGTTATAGAGAGACACTTCGTTATAAAGAGAGACCTCGTTATAGAGAGCGTTGTAGATTATAAAGTGGGAGTGTTCGTTATAGAGAGGGACCTCGTTATAGAGAGTGTTGTATATATTATAAAGTGGGAGTGTTCGTTATAGATTGTTCGTTATAGAGACGACCTCGTTATAGAGAGAATGTTGTAGATTATAAAGTGGTAATGTTCGTTATAGAGAGGGACCTCGTTATAGAGACAATGTTGTAGATTATAAAGTGGGAGTGTTCGTTATAGACAGGGACCTCGTTATAGAGAATGTTGTAGATTATAAAGTGGGGGTGTTCGTTTTAGAGAGACACCTCGTTACAGAGAGAGCGTTGTAGATTATAAAGAGGGGGTGTTCGTTATAGAGAGATACCTCGTTATAGAAAGAGTGTTGTAAATTATAAAGTGGGAGTGTTCGTTATAGATTGTTCGTTATAGAGAGGGACCTCAATATAGAGAGAATGTTGTAGATTATAAAGTGGGGGTGTTCGTTATAGAGAGGAACCTCGTTATAGAGAGAGTGTTGTAGATTATAAAGTGGGGGTGTTAAAAAGAAAAAAATGAAATAATGTAAAAAAAGAAATTACACCAGTATTCGATCCCTGACCCCCCGCACGATAGGCTACTGTTGAAACCACTGTACCAATGGCACACAGCTAATTTCGGAAGCCACAGTTCCATATAACCAATAGGCTACGTTTTTGGAATTCTCTATCTCATCTGTAACAAACTCAATTTTCTATGACGAATATTCTCTGTAATGAACACTCTGTCTATATAAAAATTTTCTAACTTTTTCTTTGAGATAGGATTTTATTAACTTTGTCTATATTTTGAGAAGTTCATTTTCAAATTGACAAAAATTTGATAGTCCTTTCTTTAGCAGTTTTGCCACTATATCATCCTAAAAGCCCATTTTATTGTGAAAACAAATCACTTTTCACCATTCAATTCGGACAAATGGTTGAGCCACTTTGACTTTTTCCTCGAAGCCCTGTACTGGTTCTGGCAGTTGCCATTTGATTTTGAATTTTGGCGGGCAAATTTTAGTCGTGGCACCAGCACGGCAGCGGCCTTGACAATGGAGCATCGTCAGGACGCGTCCAGATCAAGACCGATTTTTTGCCTTTTTATATTTTCTTAAAATATTTTTTTACGCGATATATCTGTATAGTTTCTACATGTGTTGCATATCAAACTGTAGCTAAATTAATGGCATCCATTAATATGCCATTATTTTTCTTTCATCCTTTGAATCCAAAGAATTACGATAGTTTTTGTGCCGTATTTTCTGTGTTTTTTGACCCATAACCGCCTTTGAAGTCAATGAAATTGGATATTTCTTCAGAATTAGGAGGTATGATTTGGTTTTTCTGAAAGCTTGCTTCATTCTGATTAAAAAGAGTATAGAAAACTATAATATTATTGCTTTTGGCTGTGTCTAAATTGTGAAAGTAGACATGCCTAAAACCCAAACAATTTTCATGGCTAATCATCCTCACCCCAAAAGACCCTTATAATCTTTGATTTAAACGTTTTCTTTACAAGCGCAATGTAGCGCATTTCATGGGGAAGAAAATGAGCTATTTAGATCACGTGTAGCCCCAAAGGTAAAAAATCGCCCCACTAAAAGCCGAAACCCTACACTACCCCATTTTCTTACAGTGCCGCCGCTCATTCCTTATGCACGGCCGTAAATGGTTTCGCAAGTTTTAGCCGAACTATAACTTGACAATGGAAATCTCTGTAGTGGCATAACTAACCCCTGTTGCGGGCGAGACGATTTTAATATAGTGGGATTCCAACAGATCGCTTGGGTACAAACTAGAAACTACCGACACCTACAGTTAAGAACTACCATGGTGACTTTTATAGCAGTGACATAACGAACAGTTTAGGAAAATGCCTCGCTGTTGTAAAGTGAACAAAGACGTAAAAAGGTACCCGCTGCTGCTTTCCACTTAGGCACAAGATTATGTATTCCAAGTTGGTTCGAAATATCAAAGGGCCCAGCATGGCAACTTTCAAACTGGCACGCAACATTGCCTGCGGTAAGCAGTCTACTGATATAAACAGGGCTAAAAACCTGGCTCTCCAGAAAAATAAAATGAAATCCATCTAAATTAGTTGACACTGTAGTTCGAAATTCAAAAAAACAGAGGTATGGATTTCAACAATTGCTAACGTCTACAATAGTGTCCCTTAAATTAAACTATTATAATAGTATACTATCTTCCGAAAAGAAAAGTTGGTGCCTTTCACCATCGTCCGACTTAAGGGTCCGCTATACCTGACGGTGTATTTTTTGCCGCCCATAAGATTAACATTGCGAGCGGCGATTCATTTTCAAGGTTTACCCTTGGTTGGAAAGACACAAAATTTTGCCTGTACCTAGCCCTAACAATGTTGTAGGGAGTGTTCGAAGCAGATTTCCCATTTTTTTTACTGGTTTTCGAGATACAGCACTTTTCTTGAGGTATGCGATTTGCATTTGCAAAACAGTTACAATAAAAGAAACCAGTGAGAAATTGGGAAATCTGCTTCAAAACCAAATTTAGTCGGGAATTCGTTCGTGGAACCTTAAATATTGGATCGTCGATTTCACAGATTTTTTAGGAAATAACAATCATTAACATTGAAATCGTTATTTAATGAGAATAGAAATATTTCACGATATGTCATATTAATGCATACATTTTTCTATTTCAATTTTTCTAAACTAAACTAAAATTGTATTCCCTGAAGCACGGAGAAGGTTTCGCGGAACCCCGGCAAGGCTTCGCGGAACCCCGACAAGGCTTCGCGGAACCCCGACAAGGCTTCGCGGAACCCCGACAAGGCTTCGCGGAACCCCGACAAGGCTTCGCGGAACCCCGACAAGGCTTCGCGGAACCCCGACAAGGCTTCGCGGAACCCCGACAAGGCTTCGCGGAACCCCGACAAGGCTTCGCGGAACCCCGACAAGGCTTCGCGGAACCCCGACAAGGCTTCGCGGAACACAGTTTGAGAACCACTGGTTGGTTGGTTTAGTAAACCATCCTCCAATCTAAACCTTTCAATAAGCTATATGATTGCAATTATTTATAAATATTTATCTTATCATTATCAAGACTGGGGGAAGCCACCCTAACGGTTTATCTTATCGTATGTTTAGCTTATTACTTATTACAAGTGCAACCGCACTATAGTATATTTTAGAAAGTGGTGAAATCCAACCTTAACGATAATATTCCTAACTAAGAACTTACCGTATAGGTAGGGATGATTGGAAAATCCGCCACGCCGAGGCTACGGGGGGATGATTATTGGTAGTGGTGGTTTAGAACCTTCCCCGGCCACTCCCTCGAGAAGAGGAGGGTCTGGCAAACCTCCCACGGTGACCGCGTGTCCGCCCGGGCCCATCCATCCGCGCCCATACAGAATCTTCGCCTTGTTAATGACAAAAAATCAGTATCTCCACAAATCATTGGATTCTGTGTAATGACTGAATCACTGAACGCGGCCGGATTTTAGATTGGTAGGGGGTTAAAAGATATCGAAAATTTCAGCACTCAAGGATATGATTGGATCACGTATAGTCTGCATGATGGCTGACTTAGTTTATCGATATTATCGCGTTTTAGATTCTGACCACTAAATAAAAAGTTATTACACTCTAAAGTGGCCGGAGTTCAGGTTGGTATAGGAGGTGAAAATACCGAATGTGACGTAAGCTTTGGCTACTTCTGATAAGGTCCGCATCTTCTGCTACCTATCTCGCTTTAAGCTAACTTAGGAACCATCAACTGACGTTGACAAGGACACTTCTACTCTACTCTCTATTTGGTAGTGCTGCCATCTGAGCACGATGGATACTTCTTGAAGCGGTCTGGTTGCCTCACTCCTGTCCTCATGCACCTGGATACTGCATTGGATAGCTCCACGGGTCGTAGGAATGTCCCCTGTCTCCCCTCCTCCACCTGGATACTGCATTGGATAGCTCCACGGGTCGTAGGAATGTCCCCTGTCTCCCCTCCTACCCTCCAACCTCCTGTACTCACCTGGATAATGGACTGGATAGCTCCAGGGGTCGTAGGAATGTCCCATGTCCCTCCTAATCTCCAACCTTGAGCTTCGCGCCAACGTATCCCCTCTCGAAGTTCCTCTGAGCCTGAACCATCTATTGGCATTTGGAATCGGCTTCTTCCGATAATTTTTCGGAGGTCTGTCATCGTCGTCATCGTCAAATCCTGAAAGAGGAATTCAAAGTTACGACGGAATGAAACAGGAGGTAGCAGAGTTATTATTATTCCAATATTTGTCCTCCCCTAGGGTACATACCAGTCTGTCCTCCCCTAGGGTACATACCAGTCTGTCCTCCCCTAGGGTACATACCAGTCTGTCCTCCCCTAGGGTACATACCAGTCTGTCCTCCCCTAGGGTACATACCAGTCTGTTCCCCCCCTAGGGTACATACCAGTCTGTCCTCCCCTAGGGTACATACCAGTCTGTTCCCCCCCTAGGGTACATACCAGTCTGTTTCACCCCTAGGGTACATACCAGTCTGTTCTCCCTTTATACGAAGTTTGACCATCGCAAACTTGTAGTAAATGTTGAAGTAGGATCTATTTAGAGTCATATGACTCGCCAAGTTCACAGAGAAAACTATTTCCGAACAGTTTCTCGCGGACTCATGTCTTTTCAAACATTTCCAGTTCAGTGCGTCCAGTCCGTCGTTCTGACTCTCTATGTACCTAGAAACATTAAGATAAGAAAAAGGTTGGTATGGGCGACAAAATGACTACAGTGGGGTTGGAAGACTCAAATTGTGGATGAGGTGACGCTAAAAAAGTGGGAAAGTTGTTATTTTTTGAGGAAACTGTTGGATATGCTCTAAAATATAATCTAGGTAACTTCTTAAAGCAAAGACACCGATAACGTGATTTGCGACCAAGACCTTCCTTGCCTTCCATCCATCAGTCCTCCATACGAAGTCCAGCAAGGCAGTGAGTCGCGATCGCAATGAACGGGATGAAATGTTTAGTGGACAGTACCCGACATGTCTACTTTTCTCACCTCAAAATGACATCAATGTCTTCACCAGCGCTATCAGGGAAGAACCCGGTAACCACCAAAGACGGCGGCAAGTCTTTTTCCTCCAAAACCTCAACTTGGACGTCGGGAAGGCTCAAATCTGCCGTACAGCTCTTGACCCAGTCCACAGTAACCTGATTCATGCAGGTGAAAACCAGGTATCCAGGCCGGTACTGGCAGTACTTGAACCTTGGCTTAACCGGCGTACTTTTCTCCAAAATCAACCCAAGCAATTTTTTTTCAACGGCATCAATTTGTTCGGGGGTTAACTGAACTTCTGGAAAACCGACGGGTAAGATCCCAATTTTCATGGCGCGGTCACTGACGTCATTTTGGGCAAAGTTTTCAAGAGGTCCTGGTTTGAGTTTTTTGACCGGAGGTCCATCATCAATTTTTTCAACGGCATCAATATGTTCGGGGGTTAACTGAACTTCTGGAAAACCGACGGGTAAGATCCCAATTTTCATGGCACGGTCACTGACGTCATTTTGGGCAAAGTTTTCAAGAGGTCCTGGTTTGAGTTTTTTGACCGGAGGTCCATCATCAATTTTTTCAACGGCATCAATATGTTCGGGGGTTAACTGAACTTCTGGAAAACCGACGGGTAAGATCCCAATTTTCATGGCACGGTCACTGACGTCATTTTGGGCAAAGTTTTCAAGAGGTCCTGGTTTGAGTTTTTTGACCGGAGGTCCATCATCAATTTTTTCAACGGCATCAATATGTTCGGGGGTTAACTGAACTTCTGGAAAACCGACGGGTAAGATCCCAATTTTCATGGCACGGTCACTGACGTCATTTTGGGCAAAGTTTTCAAGAGGTCCTGGTTTGAGTTTTTTGACCGGAGGTCCATCATCAATTTTTTCAACGGCATCAATATGTTCGGGGGTTAACTGAACTTCTGGAAAACCGACGGGTAAGATCCCAATTTTCATGGCGAGGTCACTGACGTCATTTTGGGCAAAGTTTTCAAGAGGTCCTGGTTTGAGTTTTTTGACCGGAGGTCCATCATCAATTTTTTCAACGGCATCAATATGTTCGGGGGTTAACTGAACTTCTGGAAAACCGACGGGTAAGATCCCAATTTTCATGGCACGGTCACTGACGTCATTTTGGGCAAAGTTTTCAAGAGGTCCTGGTTTGAGTTTTTTGACCGGAGGTCCATCATCAATTTTTTCAACGGCATCAATTTGTTCGGGGGTTAACTGAACTTCTGGAAAACCGACGGGTAAGATCCCAAATTTCATGGTGCGGTCACTGACGTCATTTTGGGCAAAGTTTTCAAGAGGTCCTGGTTTGAGTTTTTTGACCGGAGGTCCATCATCGTCCGCACTTCTTTTAGCTGCTGACCCGTTGGAGTTGATATGTCCGAAAACAAGGAACCGAGCCTGTTCATCGGTGTAGCCTTGGCTGAGTAGCCACTGGACCCTTATGCGCTCCGAGAGCTTCACCACACAATTCGAATTGTCATCGTTTGTTTTATCTTCTCCTCTCTCGGGTCCTGCGTCTGCTTCTGGGGTATCAACAACGTCCCCGGCTTCATTTAGGAATACTTGCGGACTTGGAGGTTTTGGGGGAACTTCTGGTCCATATCCGGGGATTTCTTCTGGTCCATATCCGGGGATTTCTTCAGGACCACTTCCTGGAATTTGATCCGGACCACATCCCGGTGGTCCGGGTACGTCGGAATCGTCCATTGTATGCTGAAGCTCTTCTAGTTCTGAAAACAATGTACAGGTAAGTATAAACAAATAATAAAACAAAACTGTTGGCGCGCTATCTCGCACATAGACCGTTTATGCACGACGTGGAGCAGTGCATTTTCGCTGGCAACAGAAATAATAATATTTCTCTTCACTATTATTTCTTTTTCGTCGAATATTTAATGTATGTCCCCTGTAAAATGTTTTAATACCCACGAATGTACATTGCTGAAAGGCACAGAGCAGGAGACAGACCGGAAGACCAAGGGGAACGTGGGAGGGAGCGGAGAAGATCAGCGAGATGGGGAAAGCACCGGCAGCAACTGCGCAGACTCACCATAGGGACAGACAGGGTGTAGGACAAGAGCTGGATCCGAGGCGACCCCCCTACGCTGCGTTACCGGGGTAACGGGGTAGAAAAAGCGGAAGGGGGGGGGGGGGCAAACCTCTAACAAAATTCTTCGTGAGGTTAATTTTTTCTGGGATTTAGGTACTACCTATAATTCCTCTTGTGGGGGGGAGGGGGGTTGATATCGACGTACCTTAACTTTAGCTTTTTCTGTATTCAGAGCAACAGCACAAGGCGCAACAGTGAAATTGAAACAGAACAGACGGTCAAAAAACCAGGACATAGGCACCAAAATCAAACAAACTCATATTTCCGAAAACAAACTTAAATATCCCTTTTACTTACCAGCAAAGTTTGATCTTTAAACTGCTTTTTTACCTCTGATTTTCTAAAAAAAATTGTTGCTTAAAATCGTAAAAACCGATACACCGCCAAGTTGGTGCCGCAGAAAGTGAAATGACGTGTCAGCAGAATGAGTTTTTTCGTTGAAATGTTGGCTAATCTGAGTAAACATAAAAATGGCGTCCGACGATGTTGTCTACATTTCGCTATTGATTTTTACAATTATTTTTGGTGTTGTTATTCGTAAAATTTCGGATATTGAAACGAGAAAAGGAACTTCAACGCTTGTAGGATTCCTTATTGTGCTTTTTGTATCGGGCGTTCATATTATTCACCCACTAATTTGCCTACTTGTCAACGCTGGCATTATCCTACTTACTAGCAAAAAGTGAGTTAGCTTCTTTTTATGTTAATTTTTGATGTTTAAAAAATCATTACCGGACAGAAAATTTTGATACGATGGGGATGGAACCGCTGTGCCTTTAAAGACAAGCACCTAGAGTACTCGTGGCTGTTCATTTGCATATTTAAGTATTATATTTTAGATCATCTACAGTTTCCTCAGAAAATGGACTTAAAAACTTTTTGTCTTGGAGGGTCATAGGGTGGCTCCCTTACCCTTAAGTTAGCAACTGTATTAGCTCTGTAGTTAGCGCTGAAAGTCCACTAGCTAACTTTATGATAAGGGTGCTCTCGGCAGGATGGTATAGGTACCTAATAGCAGCATTCAGCAAGCAGCAATGTACTCTTACTGGTTTTTCTATTTATGTTTCTTTGTTCCAGATCATGCCACATAATCAGCTTTGCATTTACTTTTGTGTACCTGCTTTTCTTTCGGACTACGGAGTACTTCAACATTCCATACCCACCATCCCATACCAACCTGATTCAGATGATGTTTACGCTAAAGGTAAGTCCCTGCCTATAGTTGGAGGTCTGGGCCGCAGAGGCGAATGCCGCGGAGCCTCATTAACTAATCGAACATCTCTCCAGTAAAGCTGACATTGTGTGGGCACTACAGGGTGTTGCAATGCATTGCGGTGTGCGGGCACTACAGGGTGTTGCAATGCATTGCGGTGTGTGGGCACTACAGGGTGTTGCAATGCATTGCGGTGTGTGGGCACTACAGGGTGTTGCAATGCATTGCGGTGTGTGGGCACTACAGGGTGTTGCAATGCATTGCGGTGTGTGGGCACTACAGGGGGTTGCAATGCATTGCGGTGTGTGGGCACTACAGGGTGTTGCAATGCATTGCGGTGTGTGGGCACTACAGGGTGTTGCAATGCATTGCGGTGTGTGGGCACTACAGGGTGTTGCAATGCATTGCGGTGTGTAGGCACTACAGGGTGTTGCAATGCATTGCGGTGTGTGGGCACTACAGGGTGTTGCAATGCATTGCGGTGTGTGGGCACTACAGGGTGTTGCAATGCATTGCGGTGTGTGGGCACTACAGGGTGTTGCAATGCATTGCGGTGTGTGGGCACTACAGGGTGTTGCAATGCATTGCGGTGTGTGGGCACTACAGGGTGTTGCAATGCATTGCGGTGTGTGGGCACTACAGGGTGTTGCAATGCATTGCGGTGAACACCTGCAAACCTTCCCCTCTCAGCGCCCACTCACTTGAGCTTATGTAATTTATTTTTTCAGTTGGTGGGTCTCGCTTTCGAAGTACACGACTCATACATCCTGGAGAAGCACGAGTTGGCTTTAGATCCTCCAGTTAAATCTAACAGGAACTACGTTAAACCAAGTTTAATGGATATTGTCCATTTCTCGTTCTGCTATGTCGGAGTTCTAACTGGGCCATATTTCACTTATAAAACCTACAGTGATTACTTCTCGACGAGCTTCAGCAAATTTGCGCCGTGCGGGTTGGCCACATTGAACAAACTAAAAAATATCCCGTTTTTGGCTGCTGTGTACCTTCTTACTACGCACTACTACCCCTTAAAGGTAAGTAAGTACTCCTCTCGAAAGCCATCTAGTTATTCAAGTTGAGATAGGTATTAAGTTAAGTTAGATAAATCAGTCAATGGAAGAGGCCATTTGTAGAAAATGTCGTGTCAGAAGATAGGAGGAAAAATTGTATCAAGAATGATCGTGTCGTTAGACTTGCGGAACTGGATAACACTGGTCATTGCACAACCGCCAATAGCCGTGGCTGCTCTAAAAGCTAAACATAGTGTGCTATTCCAACGAGGGAACAAAAAACTGCTTTCACTGGAGAACGAATAGAAATTCTGGTGCAATAACCGTACTAGAAGAAGAGACAGGCCGAAACCATTTTATCCATGCTGTAAACGGAAAATATTGCTCACGCCGGGATTCGAACCCAGACCTGTGACTGAGAAGTTCTTTAAGAGGATGCTATACCTGACGGTGCATTTTTTGCCGCCCATGAGATTAACATTGCGAGCGGCGATTCATTTTCAAGGTCTACCCTTGGTTGGAAAGACACAAAATTTTACCTGTACCTAGCCCTAACAATGTTCTAGGGAGTGTTCGAAGCAGATTTCCCAATTTCTCACTGGTTTCTTTTATTGCAACTGTTTTGCAAATGCTAGCATCGCATACCTCAAGAAAAGTGCTGTACCTCGAAAACCAGTAAAAAAATGGGAAATCTGCTTCGAACACTCCCTAGAACATTGTTAGGGCTAGGTACAGGCAAAATTTTGTGTCTTTCCAACCAAGGGTAAACTTGAAAATGAATCGCCGCTCGCAATGTTAATCTTATGGGCGGCAAAAAATGCACCGTCAGGTATAGCGGACCCTTAATTGTTTCAGTACATGGAGTCGGACGAGTTTTACACGGAAACATCGTTCTGGTACCGCCTGTGGTACATGTGGCCTGTGTTCACAACATTCCGCATGAGGATGTACATCGGGCTCCTCCTATCGGAGTGCGCTTGTACTATGGCGGGGCTGGGAGCGTATCCTGTGCAGACCAATCCCAGGCCAGGGATGGGACCCTCCACTAACTTGGACATGGTCCCCAAACTGTAAGTATACTACGAAAAACTGAGAAATTACGCGCTTGTCATAAGATAAACATAAGATAATATACCTGTTCGTTTTTTAAATCTGTTCGATAGGAGACACTATGGTTTACTTTATAGAAGTGGCGTGAATTTTGCCAACCCAGTTTAACGATGAGATAAATTGATTATTATTAACAAGCATATGTTTAGCTTATGGCAAGGTTATAGCAAGGTTTAGAGGAAGAAAAACACCTTAAACGCAAAGTATAAGGTGAAGTGTAGGTATATTTTGGTTTACTCCAAAGATCCACTTCGGTGATAGCGTACGTGACAGAATAGGAGGTAAAGGCATCCGTAGCGCGGCTAGGGGTCTCACCTTTCAAATGATTTTGTGCAATTTCGGTATTTAAATGTCCGAAGTCGGTGATCAAATACTCTTTAAACCGATTTTTGATAACTCGAAAACTGCGCCTAGCGTTGTCAAAAATGTAATGGAATTATCATATGTTTGTAATGTATATTGCAATGCATTGTGTAATTGTTTCAGTGCTACAGACGAGAGTTTAGCAGAGGCACATGAGTTTGATTTCGAGGCCATCCACAACATTGATGTGTTCCGTGCCGAATTCGTCCCGTCATTCCGATCGACAATCAAGCACTGGAACATGTGCATCCAATACTGGCTTGCTTACGTCGTCTATAAGCGATTCCCCAACAAATCATTGAGGTAACGTAATGTCTTTAATGTTCTAAAATATAAAACGTCTTTTAAACGGCCGAAAATAACAGGCTGTGTTGTTTAATTTCGGACAAGTTTTTTGTTCATAGAAATTACTCAGTTGTAAAATTACAACGTAGCCTGTTAATTTTGGCCGTTAAAAAGACATATATGATGTCTAAGAACATTTATATATCCAGTAGGTACTTAGTTTCCTCATAAATTGTGCAGAAAAAACGTAAACAAACACGACTGCGTAGACGCCATTAAGGCTGAATATACATTCGCTATTTTTTTACGTTTGGACTTCAAACTTTGTGAGAAAACTATTGGGTATTTAAATACTCTGAAATATAATATGTCTTTTTAACGTAATTACAATTACTCATGAGGCTATGTTGTGATTTTACGTTCGAGTGATTTTTGTCACCAAAAAAATTGTCCAGAATTAACCGATCGTGAAATCACAACATAGCCTTGTGATTAATGACGTTAAAAAGACATATTATTATTCAGAATATTTAAATATCCAATAGTTTTCTCACAATGTTTGAAGTCCAAACGTAAAAAAAAAATAGCGAATGTATTCAGCTTTATGTTTTACTTGCTTTAGTGTCTTTGTTTTGTTGGCAGGACTGCTGCGGTGTTCGCGGTGTCCGCGTATTGGCACGGGGTGTACCTGGGTTACTACTGCTGCCTTCTGGCTCCGCCCTTTAGTGTGTTTGTTTGGTTGGCAGGACTGCTGCGGTGTTCGCGGTGTCCGCGTATTGGCACGGGGTGTACCTGGGTTACTACTGCTGCCTTCTGGCTCCGCCCTTTAGTGTGTTTGTTTGGTTGGCAGGACTGCTGCGGTGTTCGCGGTGTCCGCGTATTGGCACGGGGTGTACCTGGGTTACTACTGCTGCCTTCTGGCTCCGCCCTTTAGTGTGTTTGTTTGGTTGGCAGGACTGCTGCGGTGTTCGCGGTGTCCGCGTATTGGCACGGGGTGTACCTGGGTTACTACTGCTGCCTTCTGGCTCCGCCCTTTAGTGTGTTTGTTTTGTTGGCAGGACTGCTGCGGTGTTCGCGGTGTCCGCGTATTGGCACGGGGTGTACCTGGGTTACTACTGCTGCCTTCTGGCTCCGCCCTTTAGTGTGTTTGTTTGGTTGGCAGGACTGCTGCGGTGTTCGCGGTGTCCGCGTATTGGCACGGGGTGTACCTGGGTTACTACTGCTGCCTTCTCGCTCCGCCCTTCTACCTCCCCATTGAGGATATCTGGATGAAGCTGATCAACGACAAAGACGCCTCTGGATTTGTAAGCATTAGTTTTCATATAGCCACAGCTGCATCACATTCGATGGCATCTCTGATTAAACAAAGCGCGAATAAGATACGTAAACAACATTACTGTCGACTGTTTCCTGCCATCTCTTCATGACCCATTGACATCCGTCAATAAAGCATTGCAATTTGATGACCGACGCTTCTGAACGCCACACCCACAACACCCTCTACTATATAACCTTTTTTTTGGGCATTTTTCCTTTCGCTTCGGGCCGACATTCGTAGCAGACGTTTCTTCTTTTGTTTAGCTTAAGTGTGTGACAGCTTTGTGTTTGTGTTTTTCAAACTAACATATTTTCTTCAATCAAATTCGGACTCGTTGAACGTAACTGTGTAACGGTTTAAAAACCTGTCGTTCGGGATCTCACTCCTTGCCCGGCTACTGTGGGGGGTTCTAAAAGTTTCGGAATATTATTGTTTATTGTTTACTAACCCACAGTAGCCGGGCAAGGAGTGAGATCCCGAACGACAGGTTTTTAAACCGTTACAACTGGCGCTGCGGACAGGATTCCGTTGGCTGTGTTTGCGGACTGAAAGACCTTGTGATCGTTCGCGTGTGGCTGTCACCGGTATTGCGGGCCTCCTGATCTCGGATCTTCAGTGTCTCCGGGGTCCCGGTTCGGCTAAGCCAGAACAGCAGAATACTTGAATATACTGGACTTCGATTCTACACGGGACTTCGATTCTAAACGGGACTTCGATTCTACACGGGACTCTCAGAATACGAATGACCATGCTCCTTCTGCAAGTCCTTTACCTTCCCTATGTCTAAGGATGTGTCCCACCATACTCGGTTAACGGTTAAACTCCAGTTAAGGTCAGTTTTTACCGGTTTTACTGGAGTTAACCGAGTATAGTGGGACGCACCCCAAGTAACTTTTGAATTGAGTTTTGAATTTATGAATTATTCAGTTGTAAGTTGAGCAATTGCTGAATGAAAGAATTTCTGTTTGTACTCTATACAAAAAACCCCAGAATTTGTGGAAAACTTGCAAAAAGAAAAAGAGAAAAGCGATAAGCCACAGAAAGTATTAGAGATAAAAGAAAACCTACCCCGAAAGATATACCAACCCCTACGATGAATGTTGACCTTGGTCCTTCGGACCCAACCATGCCACCAACCCTCAGGTTGGTGCTATTCCTCCAGTAGCTGTAGTACCTGTACCTTATTTCAGCAAGGGAGAGTTAAACATTTTTATTCACGCAATTCCAGAGTACGGACCTGGCCAAAACTTATCTCTTTTCATTAGCGAAATTGAAAACCTTAACAATCATGTCGCGAACAGACTGACCTGACTTACAGTACCTCCTTGGCTTTTCTGTTAGATCAAAAATAAGAAAGGCACGGGATTATCTCCTATCAGAGTTGCACAACTTGGAATGAGAGAAAAGCAACTCACTGCCTACCAAAACGTGGCGAAAATTATTTAGCAAAAACTTACTTAAAATATAACGCACAGGGTGTCTGGTTACAATTTAAGAAAGTAGAATACACGGACTTAGCTCTAAAAACATTTCGTAAAGGGTTACTGGAACCATACCGTACTCATCTCTCGCATTTTGATTTGACTTCAGTTGAAGAATTTTTGAATGAATATTGACAACTTGAAAACTCCTGACAAGAATGGGACTACTGTAACAAGTCTTTAGTCTGCCTGCCTATGACAGACATAGAGACGAGAAAAGAATCTCAAGGCTCTCCCCGGTTGGAAAAATAATGAGAAACTTACGAGGTGGCCGGCTAAGCTCACACATAAGACTTTACTCTCTTGGGGTCAGGTTTCATGAATGCCCTGGAGACTCTTGTGATTATCTGGACTATAGGAGAGGATGGCCCACCAATTTCCAAGTTACGAATAGCTGGGAAGTTGCTGGGGTGAGTAAAATAAATGATGATAAATATCTAACAATACAAGAGGGTATATTAATTAGGCACACAGTGTGCAGATTCGAACCAAATACGAGATAAATTGCTCTAGTAGCTAGGCACGATAAATAATAGTTAATCGAAAGACCATGGTCAAGAACTCTTCCACAAAGTAAACTAGTAAGAATCCTAAATTATGGCTATACGGTACATTTTTATATAATTTAAGATACAAGTTTCCAAATTGACGGTTCATACGGGGTGATGAGGTTTAGGGCGCCACTTACTTTGATACCCGCAAACAATTACGTAAAGGTATCCAAATGGCCAAAGAAAGAAACTCCATTTTCATACCATGCTAATTAGGTAAGACGAGAATGCTACAGGCAGTAACATAATATTGACAGTGGAGTACGTAATTGTTCGTATTTCAAATCATGTCGACATGGTGACCAACTCTGGGGATAACGGGTTACCTTACACGAACTGTAGAGGTCTCGTGACTACGTCATCATGGGTTCACAGCCGCCGATCGCCTTCGCTTACTCAGCCATCCCACCTGGATTGGCTGCCGAGAAATCCATCACAGCATCACACGCTGCCCTCGCCATGGATCTAATCACCAGCTGGTCGGCACGGCCTTAACGACAGTCGTCTCACCCATCCGGAAGTTCCGCTAATTGCCCCCACGCCGGGACCCTGATAAAGACAAATGACCAACACTAAGTCCCTATTCTTTCAACCATACTCGGCTCACGCTCTCGATCAGCTGTTTACAACGGAAATAGCCCAATGGAAAGTCGGACTTACCAAGATTCTAACTTGGGAAAGAGTGGAGAAGCTCCTTAAGACGTCACAGCCCCGTAGGTAACAGCCTTGCCACCAGCCTCGAAGTACACCGTCTGAAGATTCCCAATCGAATAATCTAACTCTCTTTGACAACCCGAAAAGCCGCCTAGTTCCCACGGTCGCCACGCGCCAGTCAGTCATAAGCTAAGCATACACTCCACTAACTTAGCCTCTTCTAACGCTCAAACGGACTGCACAGACATAGCGCCAGCATGCAGGGATCGGCTACTGCCTAATTTAAACCAACTAAAGTTTTTCTCCTTGTAATACGTAACACGGCGATTTCTTATCCCGTGGGGACTTTACTTAAACAACGACTAGCTCGTTACAACGAACCCACACTCTGAAGTCTCATGCGCAAAACATAGATCGGACTCGAACCTACACCCTTATGCAATGAAGGCCAGTACTCAACCGACTGAGCTATCCGGGCTTCAACTTATATACAACTATATACAGACTATTTACATCTTATTTACACTCTACGTTTCCATCATTTTTAGGTGACTGGCATGCCACCTACCTATGCTTTTCCCTCCCAAATTCGCCAGTTCGTACTGATCTTTATGACCTGCGACTATCTGGAATGGCCCGATGTACCTCTCTGACAATGCGGCCATCTGTTTATCCACAGCTGAGGACTGAGGAAAATTCCTCTTCCATACTAAACTGCCTACGGGGAAAGCTACATCCCTATGTCGCAGATTATACTGGTGACGTTGGCGATTCATGGCTCGTTTTGCGCAATATTTAACATGCTCAAGAATTCTTCCCAAGTGACCTTTCAACATCTTGTCATACGTCACGGGATCGAAATTTTGCACTCCGCCATAGATCGCCTCGGCACTTACTTCGAATGGAGATCGAAGTTCCCTACCGAATAATATCCTAGCAGGGCTTAACCCAGTAGTGACGCTCCGCGCGGTCCTAAGTGCAAAAAGGACATAAGGAAGGTCCTGAGACCAATTAGTGTGATCTCGTTTGGCATACATGGACAGACATAACTTAACCTCCTTGTTATACCTCTCGCAAAAGTTGGCTGAAGGGAAATGTTTCGGGACGTGGTGTACCTTAGTACCTAGGGAGGTACAGTAATCAATAAACGCTTTGGACACATACTGACTCCCATGATCGACAATGACCAGCTGTTGTGCTCCAAATTGCAAAACTACATGGTACTTATACGCCTCAATTACGGACTTGGCAGTTGCATCCCTCATCGGAACTGCCACCACCCACTTACTGCAAGAATCTACGGTAACCATAATGTACTTCTTTCCATCCTTAGAACGGGGAAGAGGGCCTACTATGTCCAAACTTGCCACATTCCATGGCGTTAGCATTGGTTCCCTTATCGTCATCTGTCCTGCCGTAGCTTGACTCGGCACCTTGTACATGGCGCAGGTCGTGCATTTTCGCACGTACGCTCTCACATGCGCCCGCATTTTCGGCCACACAAACCTATCGGCCAATCGACAGTAGGTCGCAAGCCAACCTCGGTGACCACTCGTCTTGTCATCATGGAAGTTTTCTAACATGGCTTGCCTGAACTCACTCGGGACTAAAATTCTATCTTCCTCCTCGCCTGTCACGGGGTGAGTTACCCTTTTCAAAATATGAGGCCACCGCACTCTAAATTTGAAGTACGCAGCAGGGGAATCGATAATATTTTGTCTCAACTGTAGGTACCACGGATCCTTCGTTTTTTCAAAATCCGGTACCCCTGGGATATCGAGCGTATCTATTGCCTTAACGGAAATGCGCGACATAGCGTCCGCCAACAAATGTTCCTTCCCCTTAATGTGCATCAATTTGAGATCAAAAGTACTCAGCATCATTTGCCACCTGGCTAATCTACCTGTAGTATTCTTTAGATTGGCCAACCAGAGCAGCGAAGCGTGATCGCTTAAAACCGTCGTTTTATGCCCATTCCTAATCAAGTGCCTATACTTTTGACACGCCCACAAGACTGCGTAGCACTCCTTTTCCGTGGTCGTCCACTTTACTGCAGCTTTATGCAGTTTTTGGGAACCATATGCACATGGGTACAGCTGGCCTTCCCTCTCAGTCAGTAACACACATCCTACAGCAAAATTTGACGCATCTACATGCAAGGTAAATGGGGCCTCAATATTGGGTATTGCGAGAACTGGCGAACTGATCAAAGCTTGTTTCAGTTCATTAAAGGCCTGAGTATGCGCCTCCGTCCAATCCCATTTTACGTCCTTTTGCAGTAAATTGGTTAAGATTGCCGCCCTTTCTGACATCTTAGGGATGTACTGCTTTAGCCATTGTAGCATCCCAAGAAAACTACGCAAGGCCTTGGTTCCCGAGGGTGTCGAGAACTGCTCGACTGCTAAAACCTTATCCGGGTCCGCTCTAACCCTGCCTGCGGAATAAATATTTCCCAAGAATTTTATAGCACCATACATTATCTGCGACTTTTTCCAGTTTATTTTTAGACCATGATCTAACAACAGTTGGAACACCTTACCTAAGTCCTGGACATGTTCCTCATAGGTATCTGAAGCAATCACTATATCGTCCTGGTATGCAAACGTACTCTTAAATAACACAGGTCTTAACACTTTTTCTAAGTAACTTTGAAAGATAGCAGCCGAATTCGCAAATCCCATCGCCATTCTACGGAATTTCCAGCTTCCGAGACCTTGAATCCCAAAGCTAAAGTACTCCTGACTATCCTTTTCAACAGGTAATTGCCAATAACCACTAACTAAATCTAAGGTGGAGAAGTAGCGGGCCTTGTTCAGGACTCCGACCACGTCATCCATCAGCGGTAGGGGAGCTGAGTTTCTTTTAACTATAGCATTCAAAGACTTAAGATTGACCACAAGCCTTTTCCCTCCCTGACGTTTTCCCACGAAAAAGGCTGGAGCTCGCCATTCCGACTCACTAGGTTCCACGATACCTTGCTTCACTAACGCCTGAATTTCCTCTTGTGCAGCTAGCCTTTCCTCATGCGTCATTCTAATACACCTTTCTTTGATAGGAGGTTGACTGGGGTCAACATGCACTTTGACCTCGATACCTTTGGCCACCCCTGGCGAATGAGAAAATTTCTCTTTCCATTCAGCCATCACTGCATTAAAACTTTGGTTCTGTTCCGCGGTTAACTCCGGGTGATCATACTGTTCAAAAGTATGCTTTTCGTCCAGTTCAGAAGGGTAGACAGGGACCTCTACCTCGTCCTCATCATAACCGGACCCCGGATTCACCTCGGAACCTTCCTCAGAATCACCACCACCAGGGTAGACCAAAGTACCGTCCTCCAACTCTAACGGAATTAACTCGGTAAATGGCACTGCCATGCAACAGACTTGAGCCTCGCTATCAAGTTCAGGCATGTCCAATGACAAGCTCTCAACTATGACCGGTTCCTTTCCACCTACACCTCCCATGATGATCCTCTTGTTCGCGAAATCTAACCTAGCCTGCATAGCTGCCATGAAAGGATAGCCTAGAACTAAGGCATAAGGGAGACCCTTCATAAGAAAACCCTCGGTTTTCAGACATCTTCCCCCCAAGGTTACTGAAAATTCACCCTTTCCGGAAATTTCAGCTAGACCACCATCTGCAACCTTTGCCTTAATATCCACAGAACTTATGGAGAACCCCTGGTCCCTTAATTCATTTTCAAGTGACGACCTCACTATCAAGCCCGTATTGCACCCCGAATCCACCAGTGCAACATACGGTATTTTACCTAGTGATACAGAAATGAAAAACCTATTATCCTCTTTGCAGAATTTGTCACTCAAAGAAGAAATGCGAATATAATTCCCCAGATTTTTATCTGCGTCCTCAAGAACTGGAGATGTTTCTTGAGCCGCCCCTAGTTTTCCTTCGTTTCTACTAACTGTTCTAACAGAGAAATAATTTTATCGGACTGTGATACTTCCTTGCTGGGACAATTTCGGGCAAAGTGACCCACTTTCCCACACTTAAAGCATCGAACAGTATCATTCGTGTTCAAAGCATCCACTGTCACGTCCTGCGGCTCTTCTATCGAGTGTATGGCTTGTTGCGACCTGGTAGCCTTCTGCCTACGCCTGTCCAATACACTTTCCGCTACCTTAGCCGCTTCGTTAAGTTGCACCAACGTAGCCGGCTGCTGTTCACGCATGCCCAACAAATCACAATACACAGAACCCATATTGCACATAGCTAGGCTTACTAACTCTGCCTCACTGATAGGCCTCGCAAGCTCCTCATTCATCAATACTAGACGTGCGACATAGTCTAATAAAGTCTCATCATTTCTCTGCATGGTACCCATCATTTCCCTTTTGTGAATAAACTCAAAGTCCTTAGGCAAATATCTCTCTCTAAATCCCGCCTTGACCTCTAACCAATTTTTAAATTTATTGCGGGTCGCCAGAAACCACTGGTTCGCTTGTTTTTGACACAGGGGCCCTATAGCCTTAACCACCTGCTCATCACTAAGTCTGAAACACCCCAGTAACTCTTCCACACGCTGTAAGAACTGATTTGGATTTCCCTTTTCAAAACTCAACTTTTGAGCATCACACATCCGCACAAAATTGACAAAATCATTAGCTGACCCTCTGCCCTCACCTCTATGCAAAGAGCCCCTAATAGCCTCGGTCTGGGCCACGAGAATATCCAGCAGCTGATCCTGCCTCTTTAGAGTAGGGTCCATAAGACTCTCAAGTGCCTTAATGGTGTCTAAAGGCACCGTTCCTCCAACGGGACTAGTGGCCCTGGTATGTGTTTTCGTTTTGGGAGGGGGTTTGAGCTTTACCTTGGCTCCCCCAAATCCCATCTCCCTCTCTAATACAGGAGTGGTGACTTGCGTCGCCACTGCACTGAAAACAGTGTCTAAATACTCTCCAGCCTTCTTTTTAATAGGACTCTTAGGGTACACTAAAACAGGCCCTTTTCCTAAAGCATCCTGAACTGTAGGCGATCCAAGGTCGTCTACCACCTGCCCTGGGAAAAGTGCTGCCGCTCCCTCCTCCTCAACATTATCTATTAAATCATCCATCATACACTAAAAATAAAAATAAAAAAAAAAACAAAAAAAAACCTAAACTCAAAAATAAAATATATAACCCAAAATTTTTTTCCTTATTTCTGAAAGGTAGAAATACCGTCTCTACTCTCCTGTCAAGAATTTCCTAAGTCTCACAACAAAATCTGTCCTTAATCTATGCAAAATCCATCATCAAAATATCCAATCAAAAGCTATTAAAATCACTAACTCTCAACAAGGAACTCCAAATTCCTTAATCACTCAGACGGCTTGGCGGCTATTCTAACCCACGATAACATAATGCAAGCTGAGACCTCCACCTTTACAAATAATAGAAACTACCTAATGCGACCGCCGTGACATAAGGTAAACATGACACGACTCGGAACCTACTGAACTCAAGCGCCACCAGATGAACAGGCTGTCGCAGGACAAATATCGGACACCTGCTCTAACTGCTACACGCTGGTACCGGAACATCAGCTGATCTGACGCACGAACGGAAAATTAACTAATTGGATGCAAATCTATACCTGCAGACGAAATGACCCAACAAACAACGGGCACCCACCGACAAGACAAACTTACACTTGGTTAAACAAATGAAGGAGAATACGAACTTCTTCCGACTAGCACAAAGAAACGCATCATCAGAAGCTCACTCGTATCACACCGCTGAAATGGGGGTTAAAAAGGGGGTTTGGTCACCACTGTACTGAGCTGGGCTCAGCAACAATCGACATTTAAATATGAATATGCAATGCTAAAATAAATCAAACCTATAACGATAAATTTAAATACGAAGACCTGGGTGTGAAATATGCAGATAACGATAAATGGTTATTTCACTCCCTTTCCTAAGTCCAGACACACAAGAAGCCCCCAATGTTGGTGCGCCAGTTGTAACAAGTCTTTAGTCTGCCTGCCTATGACAGACATAGAGACGAGAAAAGAATCTCAAGGCTCTCCCCGGTTGGAAAAATAATGAGAAACTTACGAGGTGGCCGGCTAAGCTCACACATAAGACTTTACTCTCTTGGGGTCAGGTTTCATGAATGCCCTGGAGACTCTTGTGATTATCTGGACTATAGGAGAGGATGGCCCACCAATTTCCAAGTTACGAATAGCTGGGAAGTTGCTGGGGTGAGTAAAATAAATGATGATAAATATCTAACAATACAAGAGGGTATATTAATTAGGCACACAGTGTGCAGATTCGAACCAAATACGAGATAAATTGCTCTAGTAGCTAGGCACGATAAATAATAGTTAATCGAAAGACCATGGTCAAGAACTCTTCCACAAAGTAAACTAGTAAGAATCCTAAATTATGGCTATACGGTACATTTTTATATAATTTAAGATACAAGTTTCCAAATTGACGGTTCATACGGGGTGATGAGGTTTAGGGCGCCACTTACTTTGATACCCGCAAACAATTACGTAAAGGTATCCAAATGGCCAAAGAAAGAAACTCCATTTTCATACCATGCTAATTAGGTAAGACGAGAATGCTACAGGCAGTAACATAATATTGACAGTGGAGTACGTAATTGTTCGTATTTCAAATCATGTCGACATGGTGACCAACTCTGGGGATAACGGGTTACCTTACACGAACTGTAGAGGTCTCGTGACTACGTCATCATGGGTTCACAGCCGCCGATCGCCTTCGCTTACTCAGCCATCCCACCTGGATTGGCTCCGGAGAAATCCATCACAGCACCACAAGCTGCCCTCGCCATGGATCTAATCACCAGCTGGTCGGCACGGCCTTAACGACAGTCGTATCACCCATCCGGAAGTTCCGCTACTTGCCCCCACTCCGGGACCCTGATAAAGACAAATGACCAACGCTAAGTCCCTATTCTTTCAACCATACTCGGCTCACGCTCTCGATCAGCTGCTTACAACGGAAATAGCCCAATGGAAAGTCGGACTTACCAAGATTCTAACTTGGGAAAGAGTGGAGAAGCTCCTTAAGTCCTCACAGCCCCGTAGGTACCAGCCTTGCCACCAGCCTCGATGTGCACCGTCTGAAGATTCCCAATCGAATAAAAATCTAACTCTCTTTGACACCCCGAAAAGCCGCCTAGTTCCCACGGTCGACACGCGCCAATCAGACATAAGCTAAGCATACACTCCACTAACTTAGCCTCTTCTAACGCTCAACGGACTGCACAGACATAGCGCCAGCATGCAGGGATCGGCCACTGCCTAATCTAAGCCAAATAAAGTTTTTCTCCTTGTAATACGTAACACGGCGATTTCTTATCCCGTGGGGACTTTACTTAAACAACGACTAGCTCGTTACAACGAACCCACACTCTGAAGTCTCATGCGCAAAACATTGATCGGATTCGAACCTACACCCTTATGCAATGAAGGCCAGTACTCAACCGACTGAGCTACCCGGGCTTCAACTTATTTACAACTATATACAGACTATTTACATCTTATTTACACTCTACGTTTCCATCATTTTTAGGTGACTGGCATGCCACCTACCTATACTTTTCCCTCCCAAATTCGCCAGTTCGTACTGATCTTTATGACCTGCGATTATCTGGAATGGCCCAATGTACCTCTCTGACAATGCGGCCATCTGTTTATCCACAGCCGAAGACTGAGGAAAATTCCTCTTCCATACTAAACTGCCTACGGGGAAAGCTACATCCCTATGTCGCAGATTATACTGGTGACGTTGGCGATTCATGGCTCGTTTTGCGCAATATTTAACATGCTCAAGTATCCTTCCCAAGTGACCTTTCAACATCTTGTCATACGTCACGGGATCGAAATTTTGCACTCCGCCATAGATCGCCTCGGCACTTACTTCGAATGGAGATCTAAGTTCCCTACCGAATAATATCCTAGCAGGACTTAACCCCGTAGTGACGCTCCGCGCGGTCCTAAGTGCAAAAAGGACATAAGGAAGGTCCTGAGACCAATTAGTGTGATCTCGTTTGGCATACATGGACAGACATAACTTAACCTCCTTGTTATACCTCTCGCAAAAGTTGGCTGAAGGGAAATGTTTCGGGACGTGGTGTACCTTAGTACCTAGGGAGGTACAGTAATCAATAAACGCTTTGGACACATACTGACTCCCATGATCGACAATCACCAGCTGTTGTGCTCCAAATTGCAAAACTACATGGTACCACGGTACTTATACGCCTCAATTACGGACTTGGCAGTTGCATCCCTCATCGGAACTGCCACCACCCACTTACTGCAAGAATCTACGGTAACCATAATGTACTTCTTTCCATCCTTAGAACGGGGAAGAGGGCCTACTATGTCCAAACTTGCCACATTCCATGGCGTTAGCATTGGTTCCCTTATCGTCATCTGTCCTGCCGTAGCTTGACTCGGCACCTTGTACATGGCGCAGGTCGTGCATTTTCGCACGTACGCTCTCACATGCGCCCGCATTTTCGGCCACACAAACCTATCGGCCAATCGACAGTAGGTCGCAAGCCAACCTCGGTGACCACTCGTCTTGTCATCATGGAAGTTTTCTAACATGGCTTGCCTGAACTCACTCGGGACTAAAATTCTATCTTCCTCCTCGCCTGTCACGGGGTGAGTTACCCTTTTCAAAATATGAGGCCACCGCACTCTAAATTTGAAGTACGCAGCAGGGGAATCGATAATATTTTGTCTCAACTGTAGGTACCACGGATCCTTCGTTTTTTCAAAATCCGGTACCCCTGGGATATCGAGCGTATCTATTGCCTTAACGGAAATGCGCGACATAGCGTCCGCCAACAAATGTTCCTTCCCCTTAATGTGCATCAATTTGAGATCAAAAGTACTCAGCATCATTTGCCACCTGGCTAATCTACCTGTAGTATTCTTTAGATTGGCCAACCAGAGCAGCGAAGCGTGATCGCTTAAAACCGTCGTTTTATGCCCATTCCTAATCAAGTGCCTATACTTTTGACACGCCCACAAGACTGCGTAGCACTCCTTTTCCGTGGTCGTCCACTTTACTGCAGCTTTATGCAGTTTTTGGGAACCATATGCACATGGGTACAGCTGGCCTTCCCTCTCAGTCAGTAACACACATCCTACAGCAAAATTTGACGCATCTACATGCAAGGTAAATGGGGCCTCAATATTGGGTATTGCGAGAACTGGCGAACTGATCAAAGCTTGTTTCAGTTCATTAAAGGCCTGAGTATGCGCCTCCGTCCAATCCCATTTTACGTCCTTTTGCAGTAAATTGGTTAAGATTGCCGCCCTTTCTGACCTCTTAGGGATGTACTGCTTTAGCCATTGTAGCATCCCAAGAAAACTACGCAAGGCCTTGGTTCCCGAGGGTGTCGAGAACTGCTCGACTGCTAAAACCTTATCCGGGTCCGCTCTAACCCTGCCTGCGGAATAAATATTTCCCAAGAATTTTATAGCACCATACATTATCTGCGACTTTTTCCAGTTTATTTTTAGACCATGATCTAACAACAGTTGGAACACCTTACCTAAGTCCTGGACATGTTCCTCATAGGTATCTGAAGCAATCACTATATCGTCCTGGTATGCAAACGCACTCTTAAATAGCACAGGTCTTAACACTTTCTCTAAGTAACTTTGGAAAATAGCAGCCGAATTCGCAAATCCCATCGCCATTCTACGGAATTTCCAGCTTCCGAGACCTTGAATCCCAAAGCTAAAGTACTCCTGACTATTCTTTTCAACAGGTAATTGCCAATAACCACTAACTAAATCTAAGGTGGAAAAGTAGCGTGCCTTGTTCAGAACTCCGACCACGTCATCCATCAGCGGTAGGGGAGCTGAGTTTCTTTTAACTATAGCATTCAAAGACTTAAGATTGACCACAAGCCTTTTCCCTCCCTGACGTTTTCCCACGAAAAAGGCTGGAGCTCGCCATTCCGACTCACTAGGTTCCACGATACCTTGCTTCGCTAACGCCTGAATTTCCTCTTGTGCAGCTAGCCTTTCCTCATGCGTCATCCTAATACACCTTTCCTTGATAGGTGGTTGACTGGGGTCAACATACACTTTGACCTCGATACCTTTGGCCACCCCTGGCGAATGAGAAAATTTCTCTTTCCATTCAGCCATCACTGCATTAAAACTTTGGTTCTGTTCCGCGGTTAACTCCGGGTGATCATACTGTTCAAAAGTATGCTTTTCGTCCAGTTCAGAAGGGTAGACAGGGACCTCTACCTCGTCCTCATCATAACCGGAACCCGGAATCACCTCGGAACCTTCCTCAGAATCACCACCACCAGGGTAGACCAAAGTACCGTCCTCCAACTCTAACGGAATTAACTCGGTAAATGGCACTGCCATGCAACAGACTTGAGCCTCGCTATCAAGTTCAGGCATGTCCAATGACAAGCTCTCAACTATGACCGGTTCCTTTCCACCTACACCTCCCATGATGATCCTCTTGTTCGCGAAATCTAACCTAGCCTGCATAGCTGCCATGAAAGGATAGCCTAGAACTAAGGCATAAGGGAGACCCTTCATAAGAAAACCCTCGGTTTTCAGACATCTTCCCCCCAAGGTTACTGAAAATTCACCCTTTCCGGAAATTTCAGCTAGACCACCATCTGCAACCTTTGCCTTAATATCCACAGAACTTATGGAGAACCCCTGGTCCCTTAATTCATTTTCAAGTGACGACCTCACTATCAAGCCCGTATTGCACCCCGAATCCACCAGTGCAACATACGGTATTTTACCTAGTGATACAGAAATGAAAAACCTATTATCCTCTTTGCAGAATTTGTCACTCAAAGAAGAAATGCGAATATAATTCCCCAGATTTTTATCTGCGTCCTCAAGAACTGGAGATGTTTCTTGAGCCGCCCCTAGTTTTCCTTCGTTTCTACTAACTGTTCTAACAGAGAAATAATTTTATCGGACTGTGATACTTCCTTGCTGGGACAATTTCGGGCAAAGTGACCCACTTTCCCACACTTAAAGCATCGAACAGTATCATTCGTGTTCAAAGCATCCACTGTCACGTCCTGCGGCTCTTCTATCGAGTGTATGGCTTGTTGCGACCTGGTAGCCTTCTGCCTACGCCTGTCCAATACACTTTCCGCTACCTTAGCCGCTTCGTTAAGTTGCACCAACGTAGCCGGCTGCTGTTCACGCATGCCCAACAAATCACAATACACAGAACCCATATTGCACATAGCTAGGCTTACTAACTCTGCCTCACTGATAGGCCTCGCAAGCTCCTCATTCATCAATACTAGACGTGCGACATAGTCTAATAAAGTCTCATCATTTCTCTGCATGGTACCCATCATTTCCCTTTTGTGAATAAACTCAAAGTCCTTAGGCAAATATCTCTCTCTAAATCCCGCCTTGACCTCTAACCAATTTTTAAATTTATTGCGGGTCGCCAGAAACCACTGGTTCGCTTGTTTTTGACACAGGGGCCCTATAGCCTTAACCACCTGCTCATCACTAAGTCTGAAACACCCCAGTAACTCTTCCACACGCTGTAAGAACTGATTTGGATTTCCCTTTTCAAAACTCAACTTTTGAGCATCACACATCCGCACAAAATTGACAAAATCATTAGCTGACCCTCTGCCCTCACCTCTATGCAAAGAGCCCCTAATAGCCTCGGTCTGGGCCACGAGAATATCCAGCAGCTGATCCTGCCTCTTTAGAGTAGGGTCCATAAGACTCTCAAGTGCCTTAATGGTGTCTAAAGGCACCGTTCCTCCAACGGGACTAGTGGCCCTGGTATGTGTTTTCGTTTTGGGAGGGGGTTTGAGCTTTACCTTGGCTCCCCCAAATCCCATCTCCCTCTCTAATACAGGAGTGGTGACTTGCGTCGCCACTGCACTGAAAACAGTGTCTAAATACTCTCCAGCCTTCTTTTTAATAGGACTCTTAGGGTACACTAAAACAGGCCCTTTTCCTAAAGCATCCTGAACTGTAGGCGATCCAAGGTCGTCTACCACCTGCCCTGGGAAAAGTGCTGCCGCTCCCTCCTCCTCAACATTATCTATTAAATCATCCATCATACACTAAAAATAAAAATAAAAAAAAAAACAAAAAAAAACCTAAACTCAAAAATAAAATATATAACCCAAAATTTTTTTCCTTATTTCTGAAAGGTAGAAATACCGTCTCTACTCTCCTGTCAAGAATTTCCTAAGTCTCACAACAAAATCTGTCCTTAATCTATGCAAAATCCATCATCAAAATATCCAATCAAAAGCTATTAAAATCACTAACTCTCAACAAGGAACTCCAAATTCCTTAATCACTCAGACGGCTTGGCGGCTATTCTAACCCACGATAACATAATGCAAGCTGAGACCTCCACCTTTACAAATAATAGAAACTACCTAATGCGACCGCCGTGACATAAGGTAAACATGACACGACTCGGAACCTACTGAACTCAAGCGCCACCAGATGAACAGGCTGTCGCAGGACAAATATCGGACACCTGCTCTAACTGCTACACGCTGGTACCGGAACATCAGCTGATCTGACGCACGAACGGAAAATTAACTAATTGGATGCAAATCTATACCTGCAGACGAAATGACCCAACAAACAACGGGCACCCACCGACAAGACAAACTTACACTTGGTTAAACAAATGAAGGAGAATACGAACTTCTTCCGACTAGCACAAAGAAACGCATCATCAGAAGCTCACTCGTATCACACCGCTGAAATGGGGGTTAAAAAGGGGGTTTGGTCACCACTGTACTGAGCTGGGCTCAGCAACAATCGACATTTAAATATGAATATGCAATGCTAAAATAAATCAAACCTATAACGATAAATTTAAATACGAAGACCTGGGTGTGAAATATGCAGATAACGATAAATGGTTATTTCACTCCCTTTCCTAAGTCCAGACACACAAGAAGCCCCCAATGTTGGTGCGCCAGTTGTAACAAGTCTTTAGTCTGCCTGCCTATGACAGACATAGAGACGAGAAAAGAATCTCAAGGCTCTCCCCGGTTGGAAAAATAATGAGAAACTTACGAGGTGGCCGGCTAAGCTCACACATAAGACTTTACTCTCTTGGGGTCAGGTTTCATGAATGCCCTGGAGACTCTTGTGATTATCTGGACTATAGGAGAGGATGGCCCACCAATTTCCAAGTTACGAATAGCTGGGAAGTTGCTGGGGTGAGTAAAATAAATGATGATAAATATCTAACAATACAAGAGGGTATATTAATTAGGCACACAGTGTGCAGATTCGAACCAAATACGAGATAAATTGCTCTAGTAGCTAGGCACGATAAATAATAGTTAATCGAAAGACCATGGTCAAGAACTCTTCCACAA